>CM074718.1:602879479-603620104 GCA_037306005.1 Rhinophrynus dorsalis
AAAATTCCAAAAGCTATACGCCAAATGCAAAATGCTATTCGCCAAACGACATACGCTATATGCTATACACCATATGCCAAAAGCAAAACGTTATATGCTATGCACTGAGTGCAAAATGCTAGACGCCAAATGCTAAAAGCAATATATCAAACTCTAAAGGTAATACGTCAAACGCTGTACCCCAAACTGTATCCTCAATACACCAAACGATATCCGAAGTGTGCAAAACAAAATCCACAATAAACTAAACGCTATACAAAAAATGCTATTCAATATAGGCCCAATGCTATACACCATACACAAAACACTATACTCTAAACACTACACTATATATACCAAAAGCTAAACACAATACTCCAAACGCCATATACCAGACTCAAAAAGCCATATGCACTATGTCAAGCGCAAAATGATATACGCCACATGCTACGCGCAAAACTCTATACACCATAAGCAAACACTGTACTCTAAATGCTATGAGCTAAACGCTATATGCAAAACGCTGTATGCAATACACCAAGAACAAAATGCTATACTCAGTACATGAAACACAAAGTGCTATACATCATACGCAAAATGTCATATGCAATAAGCAAGACTCTATACACCAGATACCATGCCTATACTCCAAACGCTATACAGAAAATGCTATACACCAAATGCAAAACTACAAACACTATACCATGTACTATATACTATACACAAAATGATATAAGCCAAATGCTGTTAGCAAAATGCTAAATGTTATTTGCCCCATCAGCTCCAACTTGCCCACACAAGCTCCAGCTTGCCTCATCAGCTCCACTTTGCCCCCCATCAGCTACAACTTGCACCCCATCAGCTCCACTTTGCCACCATCATCTCCACTTTGCACCATCAGCTCCACTTTGCCCCATCTGCTCCACTTTGCCCCCATCAGCTCCAACTTGCCCCCCATCAACTCCACTTTGGCCCTCATCAGCTCCAACTTGCCCTCCATCAGCTCCAACTTGCCCCAATGTATTAGTTTCCTATCTCCCTGGTGGTCCAGCGGCCTGGTAGAAGAGGTCTGTGACCTGTAGCTGCTGGAGCTCCCACGAGGTCTTCTCTTCATTAATGCAGAGTGCACTGGGAGATGAAGTCATCTCCCAGTGCGCTCTGCATTACTAAAGAGCCGACGGCGAAGAGGGAGCTCAAGTAGCTACAGGTCTGTGCAGACTTGACTGTGTTGCGGTACCGGGCAGGGGAATCCTGCAATGGAAAATGTACAGGAACACCGTTCCCATGCGTTCCTGCAGGGCTTGAGCCCTGATTCCACAGTATTTTATTGGAAACCAGATGGAACAAAGTGGCTTTACTTGATAAATTCCTATTGAGCCTTTCTGACAGTCTCTGGCTACCTGCTGCTTTATAGAACTTAATCTCCCTGTCCATCCAGATACATGAGAGATTGCATGAGCAGTGCAGGGAACAACGTCCTCTTAATCAGCTCCCACACCAAGTTGGTTCCTCCACTGCTGAAGACTCTTGCCCTACGTCCTACAGTACTTTGGATGAACCCATGCAGCTGGGGTTGGTGCGTAGCCCTGGAATCTGAGAGCTGACTTTGGAGACAGTTGAATCTATGCTTTAAGCCTGCCCCAAAAGTGAGGTAAGCCTACTGCAATTTTTGTTGGTAGCTCAGTTATTCTATTGGTATGCTTATCTCCTACTGAGAAGAAGAAGACAGGAAGGAGCCCAGAAGCAGGGTTCAGAGGGCACTGCAAGTCTGAAAGTGTGAAAGCCAGAGATACGGGACGTTGTCGCAAGATGTCAAATGGAGGGACACACAAAGACCAGTGCCATCGCGTGCATAACTGGGGAATGTTAATGTACGTTGAGGGAGCGCTAATGCGTATGTGTGGCCGATATGGGCAAGGGTAACAGTAGACCTGCAAAGTAAAAGCCTACCACTGGTGACACAGTGCAACAATAGAAGAACCAGGGCATGCATATGGAACTTTGAAAAAGGTATTAATGATAAAGGAATGTAAGCATGAAAAATAAGACTAGTAAATATGAGTATCAGGATCCAGCACCTGGCAGAGTTACACAACAGGCCTGGGAATCTCTAAAAAAAGCAGCCTTGGCACAGGCACCCTCCATGACTGCTCCCATAATATAGTTACAATTTATCATAAAGTGTCATGCAGGAGATGAATCAATCTCATCTGTCTTTATGCAGAAACAGGAATCACGTGTCAGGACCCTGGTAAATTGTTTCAGGATACTCAGACCTGTGGAAAAAGGGATGCATGAATATGTTAAACAGTTGGTTGCTGTCTATTGGACTGTAGAAGTAACTGAGCAAATCTTTATCCTTATGGTTTTGGCCAGTCCTCTAACCCAGATGTTGCTTGGATCTGTATTTAACCCTTTGAGAATTGCATCAACCCTTTAAGGACCAGAGGTTTGTGTGATGTTTTGCTTTGTAATGCTTTTCATACCCCACTGGTCATTAAAGGGTTAATATGATGGTTCTAGCTATAAAAAAAATGGCTAGGTAAATAACCAGACATAAAAATCTACAGATTATTCATCTAATACATCAGTACAGACAGAATTCTATGAGACTCTTAATGCACTATAAAAGCAGGTCAGCTCACTACAGTGAATAGCTGCAAATACTTGTTTCAGTATAATAACCAGGGATGCAGGATAGCAAAGTAAGAAACATTTTACTGAGGCAATCTGTGTAATATGCTATAAAAGAGTTGGCTGAGATTCAAGAAAGACATTAAGAAGATACACTTCAGCTATACCACTGCCAGGCTGCATGTTGGAAAGTGACCAAGAAAGAGCTTTGGTAATAATTATGATCAGAGGATTACCACACTGCTACACTGAAGCCAGGTTAATTACCACTTTGAAAACAATAATGGTTTCTAAAAGTAGGCAAAATAAGATTAATTGAAAATCAAAAACCTGTGTTTTTTTAATATAATAGATGATTTGTTTTTTACTCCCCCACACTATCTCAGATATCCTCTGTAGTTGTAAATTATGAGATAGCATCCTTTTCATCTGAGTAGCTTGCAGTAAAATCCATTATCTTTCTTTTGTTTGAATTCAGTTCACATCAGCTTCTCACAAACTATAAAGAGGTTCAATCTGTTCCAGAACAGTAATCACAATCCATTAAACTCTGTTCCCTGTAGCCCTTGTTCCCAGTTACATGTGATACTGTAATTTCGAGCAAGAAGAGAAAAAAACTACAGTAATGCACTGCTTTGAATACCATTAACTCCTTAGCTAAAAAAAAACACAGTACAGTATTTACTGTGTGTAAGCATAGTAAAGGTAAAGAGTGGTACCATGTTAGCTACAGAAAAAACTGAGACTGGTAGAGTAAGAGTGATACCTTTATTAGCATCCTAGAGCTAATCTATTAGCCAATAAAAGCATAGTAACACCTACTAAAATATACGAAAATATATATGTATATATACACATGAATAATGCAATATACGCAATCACGGTTTAGGTATTTAAATATTGATAATATTTAAAAACGCTTTACAACTTCCTCGTTGATAGATAGCAGTACAAGCAGCAGCAACGTTTTGATCCACTCAACGGGATCTTTGTCAAGCCAGGCTTGACAAAGATCCTGTTGAGCGGATCGAAACGTTGCTGCTGCTTGTGCTTCTATCTATCATTGATGAAGTTGTGAAGTGTTTTTAAATATAATCGTGAATGCGTATATTGCATTATTCATGTCTATGGTCAAATAACAGCACCGGTGGGTGGACAGTGGTCCATGTCAAGATTTAACGTGAGTGCCAATGATAGACCTATTGCATATAATATATAATAATATAAATATAATTTAATCATACGACCATATCCAGACAGTATTACAATTTATAGAGCAGAGTGATGAATACAACCTTCCATTATGTGTAACCTTCAATGACTACTAAAAGGACTTGAAATAACAAGCAATAATCAATGTCCCAATCAAACAAGGTATAGATAGAAATCATCAATATCCACCAATCAATATATGAAAATGCAGCTTCCTCAATACAGGTCAACAATGAAAGTTTGTACTAACATAGAAAAGGGCATCTAACAAGGACATACAATAGCTCCAAAACTATTTTCTTGTTTAGAAGAAGTTTACCACAAAGTAAACTGGGACAAAAAAAGGACTTCGGATAATGGGAGACTACCTACATCATTTACGATTTGTAGACAATATCATACTCTTTGCCAGAAGTCCTGAAGAACTGTAAGAAAGCACTGAAAAACTACAACAGGACAGCAAGAGTTTTGGTTCGAAGATGAATATCAATAAAATGCAAGTCATGTTTAACAAATTTACCGTATGGAGGAAAATCACAGTAGATGGACAAGAACTAAAAGAAATAGACAAGTATGTTGTTTATCTTGGACAAGAAATGTCAATGGATGGAAACTGAGTTATGAATAAATTTGGGATGGCAAGAATTTGGAAAACTTTGTTGTATTATTGTCTTTAAGACAAATTTGCCATGGTGCCTCAAGTGGAAAGATTTTGACCAATGTGTCTTCCCAGTTCATATGTATTAGTGAGATGGATTAGTTGCTGGTGCACCAGCTATAGAATCTGATTTAGCCACAAGGTTGCAGATTCTAGTCCCTGCAAGATCAATTCAGCCTTTCACCCCTCTGAGGTAGATATGAGTCCAAGACATACTTGAAAATGAGAGACACTCTCAATGTATTTTTCCTGGTAAAATACTTTCACTGTCGTCCAATACAGGTCACTGGTACTCTGGGAGGCGTAAGTCCCCTTTAATAGGCAGGAACAATTATGCAAATAATTTGCAGGGGGCGGAGCCTCCCCTCTTACTTAAGCCACCTTCTGGCCAGAGCCACTCATATTGATTTGTTCCTGGTGTGCTTGCACACCAGGCAGAGAACATCTATGCTTCTTAGAGTTTTATTATTTTTATTCAAATATGGAATACCACCATTAGGAGGGTGACCATGGCTGTGAATTGCCCTCTTTAAAGTGGCTGGTGCAGCTTCCAGGGATTTTCTGTGGACCTTAAACCCTGATGAGGGGACAGCTTGTGTGGAGCAGCTCCCCTGCTGAGGAATTGCCTCTGGGTTATTCCTCCCTTATCATGGTCACCTGAAGACAGAAGTCCTGCAGGAAAGGTGAGTCATCCTTTGAGTGCTGAAGGTCCACTTGTCCCCACAGTGTCCCTTTGATGGGCTTGTATTTGGGAGTTTTCAATTCACTCCAGCACTCATAGGGTGTTTTTATTGCATTATTTTAGATTTATGCAATTTCTGTGGTATTCTCTGGGTTTTGGAGCTTAGTATATTTGTTTACTTATGTTTCTTATGTGTTTTATGCTTGTTTGGGCACTTTTGAAAGTTTTCTTAAACTTTATTAAAAATTGTGTTCTGCGCCTTTAAGCGCGGCGTTTCCCGCTCAGACGCATGGCTCCTTTACTGTCTATGGGAAATCACAGTGTGGGACATATCTCTGGAACCGCTTGTCACAGCAACTTCAGAGAGGGCTCATTTTAATGCTAGGCTCCTGCTCTATCATCCGGATGGTGTTTTATTAATGTGGGGGGTTCAGGGGGGCTTCGGGCACTGTTTGGGGTACTTGTATGGGGAAAACTACATTTCCCATGAGCGCTTGGTTCGCGCTCGTTTCTGATTGGCTGTCATGACGGCCGCCATTTTGTTGCACTTTTCCTATGCGAGTACACTACGCAGGGACCGAGCCTTCTCTCTCCTCAACTGATTAACCCTTCGCTGGCCAGATAAGTCCAATTTTAGACATTTCTGGGGTGAAACTTTAATCCTTTACACCTTTTCTGGGTGATAGAGTTATTAGTGGGGTATATTGACGCTGTGAGCATGTCTACTTCACTGGAGCTAGGGGCTAGACCCAAGTCTAAAGAGGATGGGGGGTCTGCTACCCCCATGGCGTTTTGCTCCTCTTGCCACATTGGGCTGTCTAGCGATAATGTGGGGGATCTATGCCCTAATTGTACTAGTCAGGATAGCAACCCTGGGCTTCCCAGCTATGCTATTGAGCCATCTTGGGTGAAGGAGTTTAAAGCTGCCACTAGGGATCTCAGATCCACCCTTCAACTCTTTCCCTCTCAGGTACAGGGGGCTCTCCAGGTCTGGCAGACCCCCTCTACCATCAAGACCTCCCTGCCTAAGCCACAGGGGGCTCCTGATGTCACTGATTCTTCTGAGGAAGAACTCTTGCAGGATTCTGATGCTGAGGAACGTACTGTTATTGAATCTAACAGGTCCATTGGGGACCCCTATGAATGTGACCCTGAAGTTTCGGCTGAGGGTCTGATCAGAGCGGTTTTGAATACGCTCAATCTTCCTCTGACTCAAGAATCCACTTATGATCCTTCTGATGTTTTTCAGAAAAAGCCATCTAAGTCTGTTGTCTGTTTTCCAACTAATCCTACTCTTGCCCGTCTAGTCTCTGAGGCGTGGAAGAATCCTGATAGGTCTTCCTCTGTTTCCAAGAAGTTTGCTAAACTGTACCCCTTTCCTGAGACTGAGCTGGCAAAATGGGTACATCCTCCAAAGGTGGATGCCCCTGTTTCCAGGCTATCCAAGTCTACCGCTTTGGCTGTCTCTGATGCCTCTGCCCTGCATGATTGGACGGATAAGAAATTGGAACTTTCTCTTAAGTACATTTTTGCCTCTATCGGCACTGCCATGCGTCCAACCTTTGCAGTGGCTTGGGTAAACAGGGCTATCGCGGCCTGGACTGAGCGACTGACTGAAGCAGTTCGCCAGGATGCTCCAGTTTCTGAACAGTTGCAGCTTCTTGCTAACATTACTGAAGCTCAGAATTATATTGCTGATGCTGCCTTTGATGCTGTGCGCATGATGGCGCGGGCCTCCACTTCTTCAGTGGTGGCTAGACGCGCCCTTTGGCTGAAAATTTGGTCTGCTGATACAGCCTCCAAGAAAGCTTTGCTTTCCTTGCCCTTTCAGGGGAACTTGCTATTTGGTTCTGAACTCAAAGAAATGATCAGTGAGGCTACTGGTGGTAAAAGTACTCTTCTACCCTCAGTCTTTAAGAAAAAGTTTCCAGCCAAACGCAACCGGTCCTTTCGTTCCTTTCAGACTGAGACACGCTCCTCGACCCCGTCGGGTCCTCCCGCTGCGCGCTCCTCCTCCAAGCCCAAACAGTCCTGGAGGCCCAAAGTTGCCCCCAAGGCCAAGTCCTCCAAGACTGCTTCGGCATGACTCGCCGAACCCGGGTCCGCATCCTGCTGTAGGTGGACGTCTCCACATCTTTCGCCGGATTTGGGAGGAGTCAGTGGCGGACCCGTGGGTTCTCCAGGTGGTGTCAGAGGGATATCGGATCCCTTTCTCCTCCCTTCCTCCTTTTTGGTTCCATTTTACTCGTCCTTCTCAGGAACCTGTAAAGAGACGTCTGTTCGACGACGCTATTCAGGATCTCTTGGACAAAGAGGTCCTGGAGGTGGTTCCTCAGGAGGACACAGGTTCAGGATTTTATTCCAACCTGTTTGTGGTGGCCAAAAAGGACGGAGGGGCCCGTCTCATTTTGGATCTCAAAGATCTCAATGCTTATGTGGTGACTTCCCACTTCTGCCAGGAATCCCTGCGATCTGTGATTGCAGCTATGTCTCCGGGGGAATTTCTTGCCTCCCTGGACCTTCAGGATGCGTATCTTCACATCCCCATTCATCCAGAGAGCAGGCGGTATCTCAGGATTGCCTGCCACAGGGGACACTTTCAGTTTACAGCGCTCCCCTTGGGCTGACTTCAGCCCCTCAGGTCTTCCAGAGGGTGTTAGGCTCCTTCATAGCGGTGCTTCATCAGGATGGGATAAGGGTGACCCCCTACATGGACGATCTCCTACTAAAAGCCTCCTCAGCGGAGCTTCTCCATCAGCAACTGCAGAAGTGTATGCACACTCTGAACCATCATGGCTGGATTCTGAATCTGGACAAGTCGGACTTGGTTCCATCTCAGAGGCTTCGGTTCTTGGGTCTCCTGTTCGACACTCACCAATGCATGGTGTTTCTTCCAGAGGATGTGGCTCACCAGATAGCCATCAGAGTGGCTGGGATTCTGGACAGGGACGAAATTCCGGTTCCGAAGTTGTCGTCCTTAGTGGGGAAGTTCATTTCCACGATCGAAGCAGTGCCATTTGCTATGGCCCACTCCAGGGAACTTCAGAGATTTGTGATCCAGACGTGCAGGAATCATCCAGATCATCAACATCTGTCTGTGTCTCTACCTCCTCATGTCGAGTCGAGTCTGCACTGGTGGTTGGATCTCCCTCATCTCCTGAAAGGGAGATCCTTTCTAGTTCCTCGTTGGTCCACAGTCACAACGGATGCCAGCATTCGGGGCTGGGGTGCAGTCTGGGGTCGCTTCAGTGCTCAGGGGAAATGGGGTCTGGAGGAATCCCTTCTCTCCATCAATGTTCTGGAACTTCGAGCTGTCCGGCTTGCCCTGAGGCACTGGGAGTCTCAACTGACCGGTCGTCCGATCAGAGTGGAGTCCGACAACGCCACGGCAGTGGCTTACATCATCAGGCAAGGCGGCACAAGAAGCGGTTCCGCCTGGTGGGAGGTCACGGATATTTTGTCCTGGGCAGAAGTTCACGTGCCTGTCATTTCTGCAGTTCACGTCCCAGGCGTAGACAACGTCATGGCGGACTTCCTCAGTCGTCACACCGTCGACAGCGGAGAATGGGCTCTTCATCCAGAGGTGTTTCAGTTGCTCACCCGGAGGTGGGGGATGCCTGTGGTGGACCTGATGGCTACCAGACACAACAGGAAGGTTCCGGTGTTTTGCTCCCGGTGGAGGGACTCCCTTGCTCTAGCAGTGGATGCCTTGTCGATCCCTTGGGAATTTCCCCTGGCTTACATCTTCCCTCCTCTTCCTCTATTGATCAGAGTTATCCAGAAGTTGAAGCAGGAGCGTTGTCCTGTCATCCTGATCGCTCCAAACTGGCCTCGCCAGTCCTGGTATCCGGAGTTGATGGCCATGTCAGTGGCGGATCCGATCCCACTTCCTGCCCGTCCGGATCTTCTTCTTCAGGGTTACCTGTGGAAGGAGGACGTTCACACATTCCGTTTGATGGCTTGGCGGTTGAATCCTCGATTCTAGCAAAGAAAGGATTTTCTCCTTCTGTGGTGTCGACTATGCTCAGTGCTCGTAAGCCTGTGTCCTCCAAGATCTATCATCGCATATGGTCAACCTTTGTTGCATGGTGCAGTGATAAGAAGTTATCCCTTGATTTTCATCTTCCCACTGTCCTGGCCTTCTTGCAGGACGGCGTTGATAAGGGGCTCAGTCTGAGTTCCCTCAAGGTTCAGACTTCTGCCTTGTCTGTGTTTTTCCAGGAAAGGATTGCTATCCTTCCTGATGTCAAAGTTTTCTTCCAAGGTGTGACTCATGTTCGACCTGCCTTCAAGAGTCCTACTCCCCAGTGGGACCTCAATTTGGTGCTGGGAGTTCTCCAGCGACCCCCGTTTGAATCCTTGGCTTCTATTCCTTTACGTCTTTTGACTTGGAAAATGGCCTTTCTCTTGGCTATTGTTTCCGTTCGCCGGGTAGCAGAGTTACAAGCTCTGTCTTGTAAACCTCCTTACCTGGTGTTCCACAAGGATAAGGCTGTGCTTCGCACTTCCAAGGAATTCTTACCCAAGGTTGTGTCCGAATTTCACATCAATCAAGAGATTGTGGTTCCCTCTTTCTGCCCTAATCCTTCATCTGACAAGGAACGAGATCTCCATTTGTTGGATGTGGTGCGTTGCCTCAAGTTTTATGTTCATCGCACCGAGTCTATCAGGAAGTCTGACGCTCTATTCGTCATTCCTGAGGGGCCTAGGGCAGGGAGACCGGCTTCCAAGGTTACTATCGCCTCTTGGATTAAGGCTACCGTTCGTGAAGCCTATAAGATTCGGAATAAGCACGTTCCCTTCCGGGTGACTGCCCATTCCACCAGATCTATTGGGGCCTCCTGGGCCTACAAGAATCAGGCGTCTGCTGATCAACTGTGCAGAGCGGCCACTTGGTCCTCTGTGCACACGTTTTCTAGGCACTATCGAGTTGATGTACTGGCTTCGGCTGATGCCAGTTTTGGGAGGAAGGTCCTGGAGGCAGCTTTGCCTGTCTAGGCCTTCCGCTCTTTGATCCTTAGTGCTTCCTTACTGTTGAGCCCTGTTGGCTCTTGTTCAGTGTGCTGTGTTTGTTCAGGGATTGTTTTCCCTTGATGGGTGTCCGTTGACACTTACAGTTTGGGCTATGTTATTAACTGGTTCATAGCAGTTCTAGTGACTTGGGCCTTGCGCCTGGTCCTTGCCTTTCTTCCCGCCTCTGGGTCAGCTCAATGTTTGTACATCCCAGAGTACCAGTGACCTGTATTGGACGACAGTGAAAATAGGATTTTAGTCTTACCTGTTAAATCCTTTTCACTTAGTCCATACAGGTCACTGGTCTCCCACCCTGTCAAGGGACCAGACTTGGCTCTCCTGTGGCATTCAGTGGGAGACTGTTGGGCATGCTCACAGGAGTCTTTCTTTTTGCTTACCTGCGGTCAGTTCTTAGGGTCTCAAATCAATATGAGTGGCTCTGGCCAGAAGGTGGCTTAAGTAAGAGGGGAGGCTCCGCCCCCTGCAAATTATTTGCATAATTGTTCCTGCCTATTAAAGGGGACTTACGCCTCCCAGAGTACCAGTGACCTGTATGGACTAAGTGAAAAGGATTTAACAGGTAAGACTAAAATCCTATTTTCACAGATAAAAAATGGCTATAAAACATGGAAACTGAATTCCAAATTAAACATACAGGTTCCTGGTGAGCTCAAAATATTTTTTATTAGTAGTGTTCTATTAGTTACATATGTTACAAACAAGGCACTCCAGCTTAAAAGGGGAACTTTCACTTCTAAAAAACTTTTTGCCAGGTGCTTAGCTATTAAAATTTTATTACCAATAGTGTTTTATTTTTCTTGTACTTACATACTTTGTAAGATATGCTCCCTTCATGCTGGGCAGTTTCGCATTCTGCAGAACACGGTATCTTATGCACAGCAGCGCAGGACTTCCCACTGCTGTAATTCTCCTCCTACCTCCCTCCCAGCTGTTCAAGGAAGCACGTTCAAGCTTCCTTCGTAGTGGTGTGCCTCATGTCTATCTTTATAGCAAGCTCCGTTTATCATTATAGCGAGGAAGTGCCCAGCGTGAGGGGTGCATATCTTACAAAGTATGTACAAGAAAAATAAAACACTATTCCTAATACAATTTTAATAGCTAAGCACCTGGCATTTAGTTTTTTTAGAAGTGAAAGTTCCCCTTTAAGGCAAGTGTCTATCCGCCTCAAATATGTGAACATGCATCCTATAACATAAAGTGATAGATTGCGTCGCTCCCTGTGAGCGTAACCGCACATGCGCAGTAGAGACTGTGCATGTGTGGTTTCGCACACAGGGAGTTTCGCTGTGAGCCGTCTGGAGCTATCACGGTGCCCGTGATTGCTGCCTTTGGGTGTCTATCACCTGTAGGGGGCTCCCATTGGCTGCTTGCCTTCAGCCCGCCCCACTTTGCCTATTTAGACTGAGTCTGGGCACCCTTTGGTTGCCCTTTCATGGTGTCGCTAGGCTGCTTCTACTTTCATCATGTTCCAGAAGTTCTATGGGCCTTAGCTGTGTTCCTGCTATCCTGAGATCGTCCAGTTCCTGAGTCTCCTGATCAGCGGTTCCTGGTTCCGTTCCTGATCCGGTTGGAGTCGCCCGACGTTGCTGCTTCCTGCTGCCAGTCCTCGTTGCCGTTCCTGATCCAGTTGACCATCGAAGTGCTGGTTCCTGTTTCGTCTGCAGCGTCCAGTTTCCTTCTCATCTGTGGCGGCTGTGATCTCCGGTCGCCCAGGCGACATTTCTACTCTGTGGGTTCCCAGTACGCGGGTACTGGTTCGCTCCACGGCCTCACGGCCAATATTGCCATTGCTCCTGTTGGTACTCAGTGGAGCTGGTTTGCTCCACTGCCTTACGGCTTACAATACATTGATACTGTTGGTTCCCAGTGCGCGGGCGCTGGTTCGCTCCACTGCCTTACGGCTTACAATACATTGATGCTTTTGGTTCCCGGTGCGCGGGCGCTGGTTTGCTCCACTGCCATACGGCTTACTATTCATTGATACTGTTGGTTCCCAGCGCACGGGCGCTGGTTCACTCCACTGCCTTACGGCTTACAATACATTGATACTGATGGTTCCCAGCGCGCGGGCGCTGGTTCGCTCCACTGCCTTATGGCTTACAATACATTGATACTGTTGGTTCCCAGCGCGCGGGCGCTGGTTTGCTCCACTGCTTCACGGCTTACAATACATTGATACCGTTGGTTCCCAGAACGCGGCGCTGGTTCGCTCCACTGCCTTACGGCTTACAATACATTGATACTGTTGGTTCCCAGCGCGCAGGCGCTGGTTCGCTCCACTGCCTTACGGCTTACTTTACATTGATACTGTTGGTTCCCAGCTCGCGGGCGCTGGTTTGCTCCAATGCCTCACGGCTGACATTACAGTGATACTGTTGGTTCCTGGTGCGCGGGCACTGGTTCACTTCACACTGGTCGCTGTCAAGTCCTAGACAGCTAGTTGATTGTCCAGTACGCGGGTACTGGTGGTTCCAGTATACCTGGTATTACCACTTGCTCATTTAGCCTCCTTATATCATCTCTATAACTGTCGTTGTCACCTGACAGTCATTGAGGCCATAGTGGTTGCCATCATCTCCTTTAAGGCTGCCTTGCCCGGTATATTGGTAAGGCCGGTAGAACCTTCCTGTCATTTTCATTTTGGGTTGCCTTACCCGGTATTGGCAAGGCCGGTAGAGCCTGTATCATATTGTGTTCTGTTAGGCTGCCTTGCCCGGTATGTTGGCAGGGCCGGTAGAGCCTGTATACTCCTGGTAATCCGAGAGGCTGCCTTGCCCGGTATATTGGCAGGGCCGGTAGAGCCACCCTTATTTCATTGCATGCCAAGGCTGCCTTGCCCGGTATATTGGCAGGGCCGGTAGAGCCTGTTACTACTTGTATTCCGATAGGCTACCTTGCCCGGTATATTGGCAGGGTCGGTAGAGCCACCTATTTCCCATTGCTTGCCCAGGCTGCCTTGTCCGGTGTATTGGCAGGGCCGGTAGAGCCTTACTTGCTATTATTACCACTTTCCTGTCATTTCTATGTATGTTTATGTATATGTATGAGATCCTATGGGATTGTCTTAAACTTTTCAATAAAGTTGTGTTTTTACCTAACTTTGCGTCTGAGAGTCTTAACAAACCGTGACAAGAGCTCCCCATTGAGGATCAGCACGTTCGGTGAGAGACTCGCCGAATGTGCTGATCAGGAGCGGGGAGCTACGGACGGCTCACCGTCTGTCTCTGCTCCGGGGCAGCAGCCAGGTGCACTTTAGCCCGTGTATACGGGCTTTGATACTAGTTTTGTATAATGCAGTTAAAAACAGTGATTCTGCTTGAGGAGCTACTAATTAAAGCTATTTTGAGCTCCCCAGGAACCTGTATGTTTCATAGTTTTTGTATGTATGTGGAATGTTTTGGCTCCTCCTCTCTTGGTTGGTAGCACCCCAAACAGGGTGATAGCAGAATTAGGGAATATATAAATGCCTCTCTCATTTCCCTTACAAGGGTTTTGTTCACAGCAGAGGTAAGGTGGAATCAATGTTTTAACTGCATTATGCAAAATACATGTTCACATATTAGAGACAGATTGGGACTTGCCTTAAGCTGAGATGCCTTGACGGGGTAGGCAAGCTTTCCATATCTTTGGCCAAAAATATGACACTAAACCCCACTGTTATATTTGTAGCAAGTCGTAGGTTGCTTGTTTTTAAAAATCAGGATTTGATGCGCAGGCAACCTCTTTTTGTTCACTGAATGCCAAAGCCATTAAAAAACTTAAGGTTACACAGAGAAGTATCGAACATCAAATTTTGAACATAACAACAAGATACACAAAACCGGGTGCATGGTTTATGACATTGTTGAAAGAATAATGCAACTAAAATGGAAATGCGCAGGTTATATAGCAAGAAGACATGGTGATTGATGGACTAGACAAATTTTTTAATGCATTCCACTTGATACTAAACACTCAAGAAGAAGACCGAAGACGTGATGCATTGATGAAATTACTAAATTTGTCGGTGCACAGTGCCAAAGGAAAGCAAAAGACTGAAACTGGCTGAGAAGGCATTGGATCGACAATGGGAGAGTTAGAGATGCTTAACTGAGGATGAACCTGCCAAATACTAATGCATGATATTTTGGACCTTATCTCATGCAGGATGCAGTTACTTTTAGCTCTCTGGTGCAATGCACAGAAAACAAGTTTCCTGCAGCACAACATATTCATCCTACCCAAAAAAGTACAGTCACAGTGCCAGGCAATTCATCTCTGCATGAGAGAAGCAGAGATCTCCAGGTGTACATGTCATTGAAGTGCAACTGCTCTTTGTAGGCACCTGAAAGCAAGGGGTCAGAATTCTCTTATGACTGTGGTGGGCAACATACAGCCTTCAGAGTCCTCTTTTGCATCCCCCTGCATGTTATCTGGTGCAGTGAGGATATCATTTCCAGCTCCATCATCACACTTCCAGTTTTCACCTGAGAAAGCACGCATCTTCTCTTTTTTGCTTCACATTACGCTATATAGTCATAACGCTCCCTTTTAACCCCTTGATTGCTTGAGAGGTCTTCAGTGCATTACGAAGCATCCAAGAGGTTAACCTGATTTTTTTCAACCCCTATTTAGAGATTTAAACTATAATTTGAGGACTTCTGGGTGGAGTTGAGGACTCCCTTTCGAGTAAGTCTGGTTGCCTATTATTGCCCAATGACACATAGTTAGTGTTAGAGATCCCTTTGCTACCCAAAGTGCAATCTCTTTTAACTTTCAGGTGGCATACACAGAGAAGAAATATCCTGCAGTACATCCGAATGATCTCCCAAAAATGACAGTCCAGTCAATTCTTCTTTGAATGAGAGAAGCAACAAAGCCCTTGCATAATTTTTGGCATTTCTGGAAATAGTCAGTGAGTTGTTCTCTCTAAGCACTTGACAGCAAGGGGTTCATATCCCGCTGCTAAAAGAGGCTTTGTTCAAAAGTTATAACAGCCCAGATTTCAAATTTTTTTTTTTTTTTTTTTTTTTTTAGTGAGGATGGGTTTAGTATTTTCATGGACTTTCCATGAACACTGTGATGTGGTGGCTATTGCTGTTTCTGGAGAACTCTAGCCAATGATCACAGCTCTCCATTGACCATAATAACTACAGTGCCACCATATAATAAAGCAAACACAAAATATGTCTGTTACAAGTATGCCTGTGGTCTATTGCAGATCCCTGCTCAGCCCCTGTTCTGCTATTGGAGGACTTTGTTTTATAAACTCCTTTCCTTCTGGGTCTGTTGCTTGTTCTACAAGCATGTATTCCTTACCCTAATTTGATTCTGACTGACTAGAGTCTCTGACGTTAGCTTGTTTCCCGACCATCTATAGAAACAAAAAGAAGACAGAAGATGCTCCCAGTGTAACATTGTAAAGGTGATATAAATGACACCAATACCCTTGACCAATGGAATATTACTCACAAGTATCATGTCCAGATAAACACTTATGTGTTCACTGGAAACATATGCAGGAGCCCCACTCCCAAAAATGTCCACCAGGGAGTCATACGTAGAGCAAGAAAACGAAAGAGGGGTGCCCAATAGTGCCTGATCAGTGAACAAATGATAGGTATATAGTAGAAAATAAGATGTACTCACAATGGTGATAGTTGGGAGAGAGCATATACCAACTCCCAACTAGCTTTCAGAGAATTTAAATCCTGTCTCTGCACAGGACACCGTCTCCTCTTTCAGCTCTTTGCTATGCTTTGCCTTCTCTCTCTTGTGGCTCATTTGCCATGTCTATTTCTATCTTTTGCCTTCTGTCTCCTGCAGCTCCTTCACCAAGTCTACTTATATATTTCCCCTTCTCTCTCCCGTGGCTCCTTTGCAGTGTCCATTTTTACCTTTCACTTTATCCCCCCCTTCTTTCTGGTGGTCATTGGGGGTTTTGGGGTACTGGTTCATTTTCTGACCTCATCTGAACGTACACTTCTGTATCTCTCTGGTCTACCTGACACTTACCCTGAGGGTTCCACCTCTAATCATTTGTTCCTTTGATTTGCACTCGATCCTCATTCGCTAGCCCCTTTGTTTAGGAAGGGAACTTTATTAGTTGGAATTGGCCATGGATCCAGCCGATTTATCATGCCTGCTCTCAAGACAAGAACATCAGGAACAGGCTTTGTTCTTTCATGCTTCCCGTCTGCAAAGTATGGAGAGGAAGCTGGATGCAGTCTTTGAGGTGATGAGGATTACCGCTAGTCAGCCACTGTCGCCATATTTGCCAACTGTGCCTACAGGCTCCCTGGATGCAGCTTTTGTGGTTCCCCCAGAATGGTATATTCCAGATAAGATTCCGCTGCTGGAAAAATTCTCTGGTCATGCTTCAAGGTTCAGAGGGCTCCTTAACCAGTGTTTGTTGCAGTTTTGGACCCAGTCTCATTCTTTTTGCACCCATGCCTCCACAGTTGCCTTCATTATTTCCTTTCAGAAGGGAGAAGCTTTGGCATGAGCAATTGTGCATCACTGTTAGTCAAATAGCAATCTTTACTAACGAATCCTTCATCTCCTCTTTCAAGGTAGGTTTCGATGTTCCAGTTAGGAGCGTATCGGTCAAAGTTTTGCTGCTGGAGCTGAGTCAAGAAGGTCATTTAGTTAGCCAGTATGCAGTGGAGTTCTGTACCCATGTCTATGAAACCGGATGGAACCAGGGAGCCTTAAAAGCTGCATTTTGGAGAGGTTTGCATGAATGGATCAAAGATACATGCCAAAATATTCCTGAAGGACTAATTTCCTTGTGCTTAGATCTCGACAAGCGTCTACAGGAGAGACAACTTGAGTGATCCCACAGACAGGGGGCAGTCATAACAACCAACACCATCAGAGCCCTCCAGTTCCTCTGTTACTCCAATGGATATAGGGAGTATTACTCAGCTCACTGAGGAGGAGAAGAAGAGAAACTAGGCTTAAGCCTTTACTGTAGTCTGAAAGGCCATGTGGTCTGACAATGTCCTACACATTCAGGAAATTAATTGGCTTAGGTGTCTAAGGAGGAAACCCCCTAAGCCCAAGGCTCTAGGCTCCTCTCTGAAAAGAAAAAATAATGGTGCCGATAACTTTACAATGGGACTCCAGTTCTGTTACAATCATCGACTCTGGTGCCACAGGAGTTTTCATGAATTTATAATGGCCATCAATCCATGACATACAATGGTGCAAAAAGGGACACTATGGATTGTTTCAACCATTGATTGCAAACCCTTGAGTGATGGTAGAATATCAATGGAAACTACGAAGTTATCTATGACTACTTGGGTTCTTCACTCTGAGGAAATAATTTTTGATTTGATCTACTCACCCACAGTTCCTATTATCTTGGGACTCCTCTGGCTGAAATCACTTAATTTTACTATCATTTGTATCTCTGGTGAGATTAAAGGGATAGTAATGTTTCATAATAAAAGCAGCTCTAATTAATCATCATAGTATTTGGACTTTGGAGAGTGTTATTTCAGTTCTGTCATAGTTATAGTTCAGGAGTAATTCAATGACAAAGTGTCCCCCTCCCGCCCCTTTTACTGATGTAACACTCCTCAGCCAAAGCAGAAGGGAGGTGCCCGGGTAGATTGCACAGAGGGACAATCTTCAATTAAGATAAGGGAAAAATCTGAAAAGCTTGTCAAGGGGGGCAGGGCTTTCATTGTTCTAATAGGAAGAAGAGTGTCCCCTGCTGTTATCTGTCCAGTCTATGGACTGTATTCCACATCTGAGAAGAGATGGCTTACACTAGGTAAAAGGAGCGGGAGGGGGAAACTTTGCTTGTGAATATCTCTTAAACCATAAAGGTTTGAGAGATAAGACTTGTATCATTCTTCATGTTTTTTTAATGCCTACAAAATAAAATAAAGTTAAAACGAAGTATTACTATGCCTTTAATGCTTGGGGAGAATCTTGTTTCATAACCTGCCTTCACAAACCTGTTTCTATGAAAGTGACTTCGATTTCTGTCCCTGAGGACATTTAAAAGAAGATTGCCACTTTGTATTAGGATTACTTAGATGTCTTTTCTAAGGCCAAGGAGACACCTTACCTCCTCTTTGGCCCTATGTCTGTCCAATTTATTTGTGCCAAGGGTCTACTCTTCCCAGAGGGCAAACATTTCTCCTTTCTCAAACTGAACACTAAGCCCTGACAGAATACATTCAAGAAAATGTAGCTAAGGGGTTTATTTGCCCCTCAACCTGTTTTTCTTAATGGAGAAGAAATATGGAGGTCTCATACCTTGCATAAACTATCAGTGGTAGGACCAATGATGATGAAAACCTTTGAGATGCACATTTTGGAATGAGATTTTGAAACACAACCCAGGTTAGAGGAGACAGAAAAACTGCTTGTAGACAGCTATTTTGAAGACTTGATGTGTCACGGTTCCCCAGAAATATTCATGAGTCAGTACGGTATACTAAAATGCAATTTATTGTATAACAACAAAGTAGCACACAGTAGTAAGGTAGCAGGAATAAGCAGAGGGTCAAAAGCCAGCAAGTGCTACTATCAGAAATAGTAAGCTGCCCCGATTGACCACACTGCTAAAGACTAGGCTGAAGCCACTGGTAGTCTCTGCAGGAACCAGGAACAGGAGCTGGAATGGAACAGGAGCAGGAACACGATGTCTAGGTTCAGAACCATGGGAAAGATACCAGACTCACACCTACAGTCAGTAATAGGAAATGGATATCTGACTCATGCCTGCAGTCAGTAATAGGAAGTGGATATCTGACTCACGCCTGCAGTCAGTACAAGCTAGTCTAACAGAGCCCCAGGTCCGCACCAGATTGGGTGTCTGCTAGGTACAGGGAATAAACAAGAGAATAGTCAGACAGAGCCATAAGTCAGCACCAGAGAGGGTAGTCAGACAAGCCAGGTCATACACAATTCAGGTAGTCAGCCAGAGCCACAGGTCTGCACTAGATTGGGTGTCCACTACCTAAGGATAAGGCAGGAGAATAGTCAGACAGAGCCACAGGTCTGCACCAGATTAGGTGTCCACTATCTTTGGATAAGGCAGGAGAATAGTCAGACAGTGCCACAGTAGACACCCAATCTGGGGCAGACCTGCAGCTAAGGTTAAGACTTTACTCCCTGACTGCATGCGTGAGTCAGGATCACTCTGGTGCCTCTGAGAAAGGAGACGGCCGTCTCTTTACTGACTGCAAGCTTGAGTCAATACTTCTCCCTTACGCTATCATCTTTAGGGAGATCCCTAGATCTACCTGTTGACTGTAGGCGTGAGTCAGTTAGTCTCTTACTGGGATTCCTGCTGGGCCTTCGTTATATAGAGACTCCAGGGGCTTCTGCCAGTCTCTTTAAGAGTGTTCCAACTTTTAGCAGACTCCTATTTCTGATAGAGTCGTTGGCCACTAGAAGGACCTCTACTAATTGTTCTGTGATTTACTTACTCATTGTTCTGTGATTTACTGTACTTATATTTATTCAACCAAATTGGCATATATTCTGAGATGGTGCATCATGCCTTTCCAACTGAGAGCAGTAAGGTCGGCTTCCTTATATCTCTTCTCACGGGCAAGGCATTGGCCTGGGCCATCCCTTTATGGGAAACAGACAAACCTATTGTGCATAACTTCATGGAGTTTGTGAGGTCGTTCAAAAGTGTGTTTGACATGCCAGGCTGCGTGGTCTTGGATTCCAAAAACCTATTAACCATTCGCCAGGGCGCTCGTACTGTGGCAGACTACGCCATTGAGTTTCAGACTCAGGCAGCCGAAGTAGGCTGGAATAACGAGTCCCTGGTAGCCGCCTTCTTCCAGGGGCCTAACGATTGCATGAAGGATGAAATCGCGGCCCGTGATTTACCTACCATACTGGATGACTTAATTTCGTTTTGTATCTTAATAGATACCAGACTCAGAGAACGACCCTTGTTTAGGGAGCGCCTGTGGAGGGCTCCAGGCAGACTATCTTCTCATAATACTGGCCCACCCTATCCTCCCTCGCCTCCCATGCCTCCTGGACTTGTCTCTGAAGGGAGCGAACCTATGCAGGTGGGTGCGACCTGGCTTTCTAAGGAGGAGAGGGCCTTCAGGAAGAGGGAAAGACTGTGTCTGTACTGTGGCAAACCAGCACATATGCTGAGGTCCTGCCCAGTACATCCGGGAAATGTCCGCACCTAAGATCTTACTGGGTGGCAATTCTCAGGCCCCAGAAAATTTTTCAGATAAGACCATGTTGAGAGTGTGCATCTCTTGGGCTGACCAGTCAGTCTCTGTCCCAGCACTACTTGATACGGGTGCTGCGGGTTGCTTTATTGATGCGGAATTTGCAGCCAGTAAAGAGGTTCCGTTTCAGTCCCTTTCTTCTCCACTGGCCGTGGAGGCTATTGATGGTAGACCCCTGCTACCATCTCACATTACGCATGAAACCACTCTATTAACCCTGAGGGTGGGAGCCCTTCATACCGAAACCCTGAAGTTTCAGGTAATTAAATCCCCACATTACGCCATTGTGCTGGGGTTTCAGCGGTTGCAGATGCACAACCCTAGGATGGATTGGTACACGTGCAATATCTTGGCCTGGTATCCTCAGTGTTATAAATCATGTCTCTCCTGTCCTGTGAGACTGACTAATGCGACTGCTCCAGCATTACCAGATGAGTACTTATCATTCAAAGAGGTGTTTAGTTAAAGTCAGACCGGGGCCTTACCACCCCACAGGCCATATGAGTGTCACGGTTTATTATGACTCTCAGACACAAGTTTTAGGTAAAAAAAATCAATTTTATTGAAATAATAAATGATAACTTAGGATGGCAATAACATACATATATATATATACAGAATATAGCACAGACAGAAGGCAGACTCTACCGGTCCTGTCAATATACCGGACAGGACAGTCTTTAGGCTCTACCGGCCTTGCCAATACCGGGTAAGGCAACCTGCAGATGGAATAGCATAACGGTTTTACCGGCCTTACCAAATTACCGGGCAAGGCAGCCTCAATAGATACACAATGTAGGCTCTACCGGCCCTGCCAATACCGGGTAAGGCAACCTCAGATGGAATGTGGCAAAAGGTTCTACCGGCCTTACCAATACCGGGCAGGGCAGCCCAGAGATAATAGCAGCAGTCAGATGGAACTGGCAAATTAGCAGAATCGTTAAGCAGCAAGGCTTTGGAGCAAACCAGCGTCCGCATGCTGGAAACAACACTGAATAGTATAGCCGTTAGTCTTAGCGAGCAAACCAGTGACCGCACACTGGAGTAACAAGCGAGTAGTATAGCCGCAAGGCTTAGGAGCAAACCAGCGTCCGCACGCTGGGACCAACACAGAATTGTATAGCTGATAGGCTTTGGAGCAAACCAGTGACCGCACACTGGTGTAACAAGCGAGTTTGTATAGCCGCAAGGCTTAGGAGCAAACCAGCGTCCGCACGCTGGGACCAACACAGATTGTATAGCTGATAGGCTTTGGAGCAAACCAGTGACCGCACACTGGTGTAACAAGCGAGTTTGTATAGCCGCAAGGCTTAGGAGCAAACCAGCGTCCGCACGCTGGGACCAACACAGATTTGTATAGCTGAAAGGCTTTGGAGCAAACCAGTGACCGCACACTGGTGTAACAAGTGAGTTTGTATAGCCGCAAGGCTTAGGAGCAAACCAGCGTCCGCACGCTGGGACCAACACAGAATTGTATAGCTGATAGGCTTTGGAGCAAACCAGTGACCGCACACTGGTGTAACAAGCGAGTTTGTATAGCCGCAAGGCTTAGGAGCAAACCAGCGTCCGCACGCTGGGACCAACACAGATTTGTATAGCTGATAGGCTTTGGAGCAAACCAGTGACCGCACACTGGTGTAACAAGCGAGTTTGTATAGCCGCAAGGCTTGGGAGCAAACCAGCGTCCGCACGCTGGGACCAACACGGAATTGTAGCAATGTCACCAACGCGACCAGGCAGAAGGTCGCCAGGATACTGAAGACAGGTGATGAGATGACAGGAACCAGCAACGATCAGTCAGGTCAGAAAACAGCAGAGAAGTTCAGCAGGAACTGCAACACCAGAGACTAGGCCGGAACCAGGACTGGAAGTACTTCAGCATGCAGGAAACACTGTAGGGATCAGGAACTCAGGAACACATGAGATCAGGAACTCAGGAACACTGGAACAGAGGCCCAGCTATCACTAGCATAGTGGTAGCAAGAAGGTCAGAAACAACACGAAAGGGCACCCAAAGGGTGCCCAATCCAGGTTTAAATAGTCAATAAGAGGCGGGCTATCTGCAGACAGCCAATAGAAGCCCCCTACTGGTGACAGACAAGTAACTGCAGCAAATCACGGGCACCGTGATAGTACCCCCCTTTCAAAGACCCCCTCTCCTAGAATAGGGTTTAGGTTTCTGCGGGTAATTGGCATGAAAGGCCCTAGTTAACCTAGGTGCATGAAGGTCCGTACTATCCACCCATGATCGATCCTCAGGACCATACCCTTTCCAATGTACCAGGTACTGCACCCTTCCTCTAAGCCTACGGGAATCAATAATGCTCTGAACCTCGTACTCCTCCTGGCCCTCGACCTCAACAGGTCCTGGCACCACAGGTGTGGTAGTATAGCGATTGCAAACCAGAGGCTTAAGAAGGGACACATGGAACACATTATGGATACGCATGGATGCAGGTAGGTCTAGTGCATAGGAGACAGGGTTAATTTTGCGAATAACTCTGTATGGACCAATAAACCGAGGAGCCAACTTATTAGACGGAACCTGCAGCTTGAGATTTCTGGAGGAAAGCCATACTCTATCCCCAACCTGAAAGGAAACCGCTGGAAGCCTTCTGCGATTAGCATGGCGCTGATGACGCTGAAATGACTGACCAAGTGCCCTCTGAACTTGTGCCCATGTGGAACGGAGTTGCTCGATATGCTCATCCAGAGCTGGAATCTGTTGCGTCTGAAATGAGTCTGGAAGCAAACAGGGCTGGAACCCATAATTAATCAGAAACGGAGAGCTCCCAGATGAAGAATTGACCGCACAGTTCCTGGCGAACTCTGCCCAAGGCAACAAGTCGGACCAATTATCATGATGGTCAGTAACGAAACAACGGAGAAATTGTTCCAAGCCCTGATTAGCTCGTTCAGCGGCTCCATTGGTCTGGGGATGGTAGGCAGAGGAGAAGGACAGCTGTATGCCCATCTGTTGGCAAAATGCCCTCCAAAATCTAGACACAAACTGGCTCCCCCTGTCAGACACCAGTACCCTAGGCACTCCATGCAACCGGAATACTTCTCTGGCGAACACCATTGCCAATTCCTTCGCTGAAGGAAGACCACGGAGGGGCACGAAATGAGCCATTTTAGAAAACCTGTCCACCACCATGAATATAAAGGAGTACCCCTTCGACATAGGCAACTCTCCCATAAAATCAATGGAAACATGAGACCAGGGGCGTTCGCCATTAGGCACCGGTTGAAGCAAGCCCACAGGGAGATGTCTCGGGGTCTTAGCGCGGGCGCAGGTGGCACAGGCATTCGTAAATTCGGCACAATCGTTTCTCATGGAAGGCCACCAAAATAACTGAGAAAGGGACCATAACAATTGGTCTCTACCAATATGTCCCGCAGCCTTAGAGGAATGGTAGGTTTCGAGCAGCCTAGTACGAAATGATTCAGCGACAAAACATTTGCCCACTGGGGTTTCATGGGGAGCGGACCCCTGAGAGGCCAGGATCTCCTCCCCTAGAGGAGAAGTGATACTCGTGCGTATAGTAGCCAGTATTCTATCAGGTTGGATGATAGGAGCTGGTGCTTCCACTCTGTCACTGTCGGCCTCAAATTGTCTTGACAGTGCATCAGCCCTGATATTTTTTGACCCTGGTAAATATGATACAATGAAATTAAATCGAGACAGGAACAGTGCCCACCTGGCCTGACGAGAGGACAATCTCTTGGCCTCCGAGAGATAGGTCAGATTCTTATGATCTGTTAGGATTAAGACAGGATTCTTAGTACCTTCAAGCAAATGACGCCATTCCTTAAGAGCAAGGATAATGGCCAATAATTCTCTGTCACCTATCTCATAGTGGCTTTGAGTGACAGTCAACTTTTTAGAGAAAAACCCACAAGGTCTGAGAGTTCCACCTTTCTCGTGTCGCTGCGAAAGTACTGCCCCGACCCCAATATCTGAGGCATCAACCTCTAACGTAAATGGAAGTAAAGGATTGGGGTGGGATAACACAGGAGCCGCAGCAAATGCCAGCTTCAAATTCTCAAAGGCTTTCTCAGCAGATACCGGCCAACAAGAAGGATTAGCACCCTTGTGCGTAAGATCGGACAGAGGTTTGACAATGGAAGAAAAGTTCTTAATAAACCTCCTATAATAATTAGCGAAACCCAGGAAACGCTGTATGGCTTTAAGACCCTTGGGTTTTGGCCATTGTAGGACAGCTGACAACTTTTCTTTGTCCATGGCAATGCCATCATTGCCAATTATGAACCCCAAGAATGGCACACTGGTTCTATGAAACTCACATTTTTCCATTTTACAAAATAATTTGTTCTCACGGAGTCGTAGCAATACTGCGGATACATCTTTGATGTGCTGTGCCATGTTTTGGGAGTAAATCAGTATATCGTCGAGGTACACCACAACACATGTCTGTAACATATCTCTCAGAACATCATTTATCAGTTCCTGGAAAACTGCGGGTGCATTACACAGCCCAAAAGGCATTACTAGATACTCGTAGTGCCCAGCTCGAGTATTAAAGGCAGTTTTCCACTCATCACCTGCTCGAATGCGAACCAGATTGTAAGCGGCCCGTAGGTCCAACTTGGTAAATATCGAAGCGCCCTTAAGCCTGTCAAAAAGCTCGGTGATGAGTGGTATTGGGTATGCGTTTTTTGCCATTAGTTTATTCAAGCCCCGGTAGTCAATGCATGGTCTTAATTCGCCATTTTTCTTTTTTACAAAAAAGAACCCAGCCCCAGCTGGAGAGGTAGATTTACGTATGATCCCTCTAGCAAGGGCATCAGAAATGTAATCCTCCATAGCCTTATTTTCATCACAAGATAATGGATAAGTGCGTCCTTTCGGAGGTACTGCACCAGGCTGCAATTCAATGCAACAATCATAAGGTCTATGCTGGGGTAGCATACTAGCCTCTCCTTTGCTAAAAACATCGCCAAACTGTTGGTACACATCCGGCATAGCAGAGGAGGTGCACATGACCTTAATAGGCTGGATGACGCACTTGTCCATACAAAACTGGGACCAAGCAGCAATTTCACACTTTTTCCAATCGAATTGTGGGTTATGTAACTGTAACCACGGAAATCCCAATATCACCGCATGGTGCGGGGAATTAATCAGTTGAAACTGCTGCTCTTCTCTGTGAAGTGCCCCAATAGTCATAGACAATGGCATAGTTTCAAATATAACTTGAGGCGGTTCTAAGGGTCTACCATCAATCGCTTCAATAGTCAAGGGGTTTTCTCTTTCAATGCGTGGAACTCCGTGCAATTCAGCAAAGGTATTATCCATAAAATACCCTGCTGCACCGGAGTCAACCAAGGCCAAAACCTCCACAGAGCGTTGTGCCCAAGACAATACCACCTGTATGGTGGATTTCATTATGCCCGACACTGGGGACGATTGTACACCACCTAGGGCCTGTCCCCCAAGATACCCTAGGTGTGTGCGTTTCCCGGACGTACCGGACAGGAATTTAGCAAGTGCCCTTTTTTACCGCAGTATAAACATAACCCTTGTTTTTTGCGATATAGTCTCTCTGCCTTGGATAGTCTAGTGAAGCCTATTTCCATAGGTTCACTTGTTTCCCGTACTGGTTCACTAGGCTTCAATGCCAAGGGAGGGATGGGTGGGCAAAACATGCTACTAGGCTCATTATTTTTTGACCGTAACTTACGATCTCTGGCAATTGATCTCTCACGTATTCTGGAGTCAATTATCATAACATACTCAATGTAATCATCTAGATCAATAGGTAGATCTTTAGCAGCGATTTCGTCTTTAATGTGGTCATTCAGGCCTTGAGAGAAGGCTGCCAATAATGCCTCGTTATTCCAACCTACCTCTGCTGCCAATGTGCGGAATTCGATGGCATAGTCGCCCACTGTACGCCTGCCCTGTTGTATCTCCATAAGGCGTTTGGCAGCAGAGGTGGTTCTACCAGGAGGCTCAAACACTCTTCGAAAGGAACGCACAAATTCACTAAAGTTCTTAGTACAAGGTTTAGCATTCTCCCACAAGGGGTTAGCCCAAGCCAATGCTCTGCCAGTGAGCAGTGATATCGTGAACCCCACTTTACTACGATCATTGGGAAATGCGTGTGCCGTCAATTCCATAAAGATTTCGAGTTGATTGATGAACCCTCTGCAGAGACTAGGGTCACCATCATATCTTAGCGGCAAGGGTGCAGAAGCCGTTAACCCTTTAACAGTACCCCCTAGGGGTCTGGTATCACTTTCCGGTGTCTGACTTGGCGAGACCACCGGGCTAGAGCTAGATTGGTCAGCAGGTACCGTGCGTTCAAGGATCGTTTGAATAGCAACTGCCAACTGATCCAAACGTTGCTCGAGCACATCCATCCTCCAATGGATATTCGGTGCGTTACCTTCACCCTTGCTGTCTGAGGTCATGGCCCTTTCGTACTGTCACGGTTTATTATGACTCTCAGACACAAGTTTTAGGTAAAAAAAATCAATTTTATTGAAATAATAAATGATAACTTAGGATGGCAATAACATACATATATATATATACAGAATATAGCACAGACAGAAGGCAGACTCTACCGGTCCTGTCAATATACTGGACAGGACAGTCTTTAGGCTCTACCGGCCTTGCCAATACCGGGTAAGGCAACCTGCAGATGGAATAGCATAACGGTTTTACCGGCCTTACCAAATTACCGGGCAAGGCAGCCTCAATAGATACACAATGTAGGCTCTACCGGCCCTGCCAATACCGGGTAAGGCAACCTCAGATGGAATGTGGCAAAAGGTTCTACCGGCCTTACCAATACCGGGCAGGGCAGCCCAGAGATAATAGCAGCAGTCAGATGGAACTGGCAAATTAGCAGAATCGTTAAGCAGCAAGGCTTTGGAGCAAACCAGCGTCCGCACGCTGGAAACAACACTGAATAGTATAGCCGTTAGTCTTAGCGAGCAAACCAGTGACCGCACACTGGAGTAACAAGCGAGTAGTATAGCCGCAAGGCTTAGGAGCAAACCAGCGTCCGCACGCTGGGACCAACACAGAATTGTATAGCTGATAGGCTTTGGAGCAAACCAGTGACCGCACACTGGTGTAACAAGCGAGTTTGTATAGCCGCAAGGCTTAGGAGCAAACCAGCGTCCGCACGCTGGGACCAACACAGATTTGTATAGCTGAAAGGCTTTGGAGCAAACCAGTGACCGCACACTGGTGTAACAAGTGAGTTTGTATAGCCGCAAGGCTTAGGAGCAAACCAGCGTCCGCACGCTGGGACCAACACAGAATTGTATAGCTGATAGGCTTTGGAGCAAACCAGTGACCGCACACTGGTGTAACAAGCGAGTTTGTATAGCCGCAAGGCTTAGGAGCAAACCAGCGTCCGCACGCTGGGACCAACACAGATTTGTATAGCTGATAGGCTTTGGAGCAAACCAGTGACCGCACACTGGTGTAACAAGCGAATTTGTATAGCCGCAAGGCTTGGGAGCAAACCAGCGTCCGCACGCTGGGACCAACACGGAATTGTAGCAATGTCACCAACGCGACCAGGCAGAAGGTCGCCAGGATACTGAAGACAGGTGATGAGATGACAGGAACCAGCAACGATCAGTCAGGTCAGAAAACAGCAGAGAAGTTCAGCAGGAACTGCAACACCAGAGACTAGGCCGGAACCAGGACTGGAAGTACTTCAGCATGCAGGAAACACTGTAGGGATCAGGAACTCAGGAACACATGAGATCAGGAACTCAGGAACACTGGAACAGAGGCCCAGCTATCACTAGCATAGTGGTAGCAAGAAGGTCAGAAACAACACGAAAGGGCACCCAAAGGGTGCCCAATCCAGGTTTAAATAGTCAATAAGAGGCGGGCTATCTGCAGACAGCCAATAGAAGCCCCCTACTGGTGACAGACAAGTAACTGCAGCAAATCACGGGCACCGTGATAATGAGCTTATGGCTGGCACATCACCTCCTAGGGGTCGTGCCTCTCCCCTGTCGGTAGAGGAGAATAGAGTCATGGAGGAATATGTTTCTGATGTGCTGGCCAGAGGCATCATCCGTAAGTCCTCATCTCCATCAGGGGCCGGATTTTTTTTGTTAAAAAGAAGGACGGAGAGCTACATCCATGTATCGATTTTCGCGGGCTTAACAAAATAATGGTTAAAAACACTTACCCAAGTCCCTTGATTACCGAACTCTTTGACCATGACTAAGATTTTTACGAAACTTGATCTAAGAGCTGCTTATAATTTGGTTCGTATAAAGAAGGGTCATGAGTGGATGACAGCTTTTAAAGGGATAGTTTTACTTCAAAATTACTATCCCTCATATTGTAGCCCTTAATAAACTGAGTTAAATGACACCAGAGGCATCTCTCAAACCATTATGGTTTAAAGGGATAGTAATACTTCGTTTTAACTTTATTTTATTTTGTAGGCATTAAAAAAACATGAAGAATGATATAAGTCTTATCTCTCAAACCTTTATGGTTTATGAGATATTCACAAGCAAAGTTTCCCCCTCCCGCCCCTTTTTCCTACTGTAAACAATCTCTTCTCAGATGTGGAATGCAGTCCATAGACTGGACAGATATCAGAAGGGGACACTCTTATTCCTATGAAAACAATGAAATCCCTGCCCCCCTTGACAAGCTTTTCAGGTTTTTCCCTTATCTTAATTGAAGATTGTCCCTCTATGCAGTCTACCTGGGCACCTCCCTTCTGCCCTGGCTGAAAAGTGTTACATCAGTAAAAGGGGCGGGAGGGGGACACTTTGCTTGTAAATATCTCTTAAATCATAAAGGTTTGAGAGATAAGACTTATATCACTCTTCATGTTTTTTTAATGCCTACAAAATAAAATAAAGTTAAAATGAAGTATTACTATCCCTTTAAGAGATAGCCGCTTTCAAAGTTTCCTCTCCCCAGCTGTCAGTGTTCTGCTGCCAGCAGGAGAATCCGGTCTCTGAATCAAGCGGAGGCTCTTCAGCAGAGCTGATATCTCGTTATGGAAGGAAAAATGATTAATTGAAACAGTCTTCTACGTGTGCTTGGTAACCAAGCACATGTAGAAGACTGTTTCAATTAATCATTTTTCCTTCTATAACAAGATATCGGCTCTGTTTAAGAGCCTTCGCCTGTCCCAGGACCGGATTCCCCTGCTGGCAAGAGAATGCAGACAGCAGGGGAGAGGAAACTTTGAAAGCGGCTATCTCTTAAACCATAAAGGTTTGAGAGATGCCACTGGTGTCATTTAACTCAGTTTATTAAGGGCTACAATATGAGGGATAGTAATTTTGAAGTAATATTGTCCCTTTAATACACGAAATGGGCACTATGAGTATTTGGTGATGCCGTTTGGACTCTGCAATGCCCTAGCTGTCTTTCAAGAGTTTATCAATGATGTGCTAAGAGAACTCTAACAGTGCTGTGTTGTGGTGTATTTGGATGACATCTTGATTAATTCTTCCTCATTGGAGACCCATCGGTCGGATATACCCAAGGTATTGAGCCTGTTAAGTCAGAACAACTTGTATTGTAAACTCGAAAAGTGCGAGTTCCACAAACCTCAAGTAGTCTTTCTGGGTTACATTATTTCTGCATCTGGGTTCGCTATGGACCCACAGAAGTTGTCCGCTGTAGTGGAGTGGCCTCGTCCTCTGGGACTCAAAGCGATTCAGAGATCTCTCGGGTTCGCAAATTATTACCGGAAATTTATTAGAGATTTCTCCACTATTGTGAAACCTCTGACGGACATGACCTGTAAAGGTGCCAAGACCACTGAATGGTCCCAGATGGCCATAATGGTATTCAAAAGACTGAAGGCAGCATTTGCCTCAGCCCCGATCCTGGTACACCCAAATCCCTCCCTGCCCTTTACCCTGGAGGTGGACGCATCCGAGATTGGAGTGGGTGCCCTATTGTCCCAACGCTCAGCTCCTGGTGAAGCTATGTGGCTATTTCTCGAGGAAATTGTCCAAAGCCGAGCTGGTGTACCAAATCGGGGACAGAGAATTATTGGTCATTATTTTGGATGCATCTCCTAGAGGATACTACCTCTCAGATCTTGATACTTACGGATCACAAAAATCTAATTTATTTATGAGAAGCGAAACGCTTGTCTTCTAGGCAAGCTAGATGGGCTCTATTCCTGTCCCGATTTAATTTTGTGGTCTCCTACCTCCCGTGCTCCAAAAACGTGAAGGCAGGTGCATTGTCTCACCAGTTCTGCAGCCTTTCCAGAGAGGTGTCACAGCTTACCTTGGTTTCAGCAGCCGTTCATGCTGCAGGGATGATGCAGGAAGATGGCAGCGGTTGGACTCATCAGAGCAAGATACATCATCTTCAGGTGTGAGACTTCAGAGTGTAGCAGGCCTCTTTTTTATGCCATGCTTCCTGTAGTCTCTTCCTACCTACTTTCTTCCTCCGAGCCTGATCCTCCTACCTACTTCCTGAGGAGAGGTTTAAAGGGCAGTCTGAGTCCTGACTCAGTTGCCCTTGCGTTGTTGTACAATACAGTTCTGTTTCCCTCAGGCTCTGTGTATGACCTGGCTAGTTTGACCATCCATTCTGGTGCTGACCTGTGGCTCTTTCTGACTACTCTTTTGCCTGCTCCCATTGTGTAGTGGACACCCAATCTGGTGCAGACCTGTGGCTCTTGCTGACTATCTGAACTGTGTATGACCCTGCTTGTCTGTCCATCCATTCTGGTGTTGACCTGTAGCTCTGTCTGACCATTATCCTTGTGCGTTCTGATTTGGCTTAGACATCCTTTCTGGTGCAAACCTGTGGCTCTAACTGACTACCCGCTTGGTGTATGACCTGGCTTGTCTGACTACCCACTATGGTGTTGACCTGGGGCTCTGTCCAGTGCGCATCCAGCATATCCACGCTTCAGTGGATTTCCTATCTGGTGCAAAACTGTGGCTCTGGCTGACTACCCACTCCGTGTATGACCCAGCTTGTCTGACTATCCTTTCTGGTGCTGACAAGGAGGCTCTGTCTGTTTCCTCCGTGTGTTGGTCCCCGCTCCACAGACACTCATCCTAGTGCGGACCTGGGGCTCTATCAGACTCCTCGCTTACTGACTGCAGGCTGAGTCAGTGCTAGTCCTTTGGGTGTTCCGAATTAACTCGAGACTCCAGTGGACTGAGGCGTAGTCTTGGACAGTGTGGTGGATCTATTGGGGGACTGCTATTTCTGATACAGTGCTTGCCTGCAGTCAGTAATAGGAACTGGATATCTGACTCACACCTGCAGTCAGTATAAGCTAGTCTACCAGAGCTCCAGGTCCGCACCAGATTGGGTGTCTGCTAAGTACAGGGGACAAACAAGAGAATAGTCAGACAGAGCCTCAGGTCAGCACCAGATTGGGTGTCCACTATCTACAGATAAGGCAGGAGAATAGTCAGCCAGAGCCACAGGTCTGCATCAGATTGGGTGTCCACTATCTAAGGATAAGGCAGGCGAATAGTCAGACAGAGCCACAGGTCAGCACCAGATTGGATGGTCAGACAAGCCAGGTCATACACAGAGCCCAAGGAAACAGAACTGTATTGTACAACAACGCAAGGGCAACTGAGTCAGGACTGCCCTTTAAATCCCTCCTCAGGAAGTAGGTAGGAGGAGCAGCTCAGAGGGAGGAAGTAGGTAGGAGGAGACTACAGGAAGCAAATGCATAAAACAGAGGCCTGCTTCAATCTGAAGCCTCTCACCTGCAGATGACGCATCTACTCTGATGCGTCCAACCACTGCCATAATCCAGTGTCAATCCATGCGGCATGGACGGCCACTGACGCCAAAGCATCATTTCGAGTGTTGCCTGATGCGACAGTGCTGAAACCAAGGTAAGCTGTGACATAATGTAATCAGTGTAAATGTAGAATGGCTTCTCAAAATAGGGAATGAGGAGAGAGGCCCAGTGCAACAGTACACTGTGGTATGTTCAGATTTTTAAAACAAGACATACAGACACTGCCAAGGAGTCCAAATACCAGATCTGTGTCCAACAGTAATGGTGGTGAAGCTGGGTATGTTCCTATGATCTATATTTATTAACCTCCTTCCCAGATAGGTACATTATTGTCCTTGAATGGACCAACCAGTAAAAATTACCTTTTCTTCTGTGTGATGTCAGCATTTTTAGTTCTCTTATATGCATGATCGAACCTTCAGATACCAGACAGTCTTTTTCCCAACATGTTCACTGACACTTCTTCACAGCTATCTCTTCACATGTTTATATAGTATTCACCATTTAATTATAAACAAGTGAATATCTATATCCACATTAAGACCTCAAGGGAGATGAACTATTCATGCTAAAATTCTAGTGGATTTCTCTCTCACATAATCCATCAAATCTTTCATTATGGGTAGAGAATCATCTATCCATTCTATAACAATGAATAGCCCAATGGATCGTTCTTATGATTTAATATGAAGATTCCAAACTGATTTCTTTTTATATTTCTTCTATCCTCCATAAAGCTTGTCTTTAAGTATAGTTTTCTCATCCTATATATATATATCAAACCACAACTACATGAATAATGAATAATAAATCTAGATTTACTAAAAACGTTGACTTGTTATTCTCCTCCTATGGTGGGCAGACCGAATAGAACTCTCTCTTCAAGATCCAGGAAAGGCATAGCTATGACCTACAAGACCTTTCATCCCCTTTTCCAGTACAGTATAGAGCTGAATGATCAGCATAGTCTCTTCTTCACAGCCTCTTCTTCCGTTCAGTAGGTGTCATAAGAATCTTGCGCTGTCATGCAGTGCAACATTCTTATCTCACCATTTTTATCATGTGCTATCCTGAAAACTCTTACAATTGTCCTTTATATGTCTACAAATACATAATTTTCTACCACAGCCAAGGTTACCTTTAATATTAAACATTATTACTTTTACTAAACTTCTTTTTACCTAAATTTGCTTGGTACTATTAGATTCCTGAAATTATTTGCTTTCTTATAAATTACCATCCGTTTATTTATAAAGTGGCAACTTATTCTGCAGCTAAGTGCAATAGGAAATAGACATTAAAAAAAGACATAAAACAGTAAAGAACATAGAATACAAAAGATCAGAGGGCCCAGGTCATGAGCACTTACTTTAGAGGAACTTAATATTCTCTTATGCACCCAATATTTGTGTAAAATCAAATTATGATAAACACTAAAATATATGTATAACTTGTTATTTTGTTTTTACTTGATAGTTTATATCAATAAAATATCCTGTTCCAATAATTTCCGGTGTTGTTAATATTTTTGTGACAGCTTGGTTATATTTTATAAAACTGTTCTTTATTATTTATAATATTTGATGTTTTGTTTTCTTCTCTTTTTTTATCTCTTTTAAGCTTACCAGACTCCAGTTGTGCTAATTCTAGTAATTCTAAAGGATAATGTTTTTCCACAAACTGATCTTGTAATACCTCTGCTTCTTTATTTAAAGTATCTAATTTGCTTAAATTTATCAACAACGTCCTAACCTGTATCAATATTAAAATCTTCCAAAACAATTTCATCTACTGGTTGGCAAAGCTGGGGGCAAACAGGGTTCCCTTGGATAATCAGCGAATTTGTTCACACAATTATTGAATCAAAGGCAAAGTACTTTTTCTTTAATAAAAATGCTGTCTACAATCAGTTCTAAAATCTGTCTACAATCTGTTTTTCTGAAATACCTAAATCTGTATCTAGATAAACTTTGCAGCTTCTACTCTTTTATTAAATAGAAAGACACTAACCCTTAAACATGAAATTAATCTTATATCAATATATGAGGATTCCTTCAACTTCACCACAATGTTTAATATTTCATTATTATGACTATTAAAATGTATGTTTTGATGTCATATTGGTATGCATTTTGCTTATTAAAAACACCTTTAAGTGTTAAACTCCTCACAAATCTGTTTAAATCTATAAATAATTGGAAAGCGTTAGAACCTGAATTTGGTGAAAAACTAAAACCCTTACCTAATAATGAAAGTTATCCTTCCAAAAGGGATATAGAAGATAAATGTTTGCTACTATTTCCCTTCTTTTTTGTTTAAACATTGCTGTAGTTTAGTCTATTTAGTTTGGTGCCGCTACACATTCTTTTTCTAATCCTTTGAAACTTATGAGCAGACTCTGTGTGATCAAGACTAATGTCTCTTTCAGGGGTACAAACTTGATCCCTGGTCCCCCTTCAAAAAAGAGAAGTTAGAAGTAAGAAGTGAAATGGACAATCCTCCTATCTAACTCCGTGGACATGCCAACTAATCCACGGGACTCAGAAACACCTAATTTTATATTAATCTCATAAAATACTGTTTTATTTACCTTGTCAGTTTTTTTTAGATTATTTTTTAATATGATTATCATCCAGTTTTATAAAGACAGTAATCTACTTTTCTTTATTGTTACAACCATGATTTAGTTTCTGAAATTTTGTGTGAATTAATTTTTATCTTTCTTTTTTCTTTGAGTTACCTTTAAATGTATTCCAACAAATCTTATTATATATAGTTCTGCGCTTAAAAGTTATTTTTTTCTTCTGTTAAATCCTTTTTCAAAATAAAAAAGTCTTATTGGTGCAATCATCAAATTACTTAATACAGTACAAAAGGATTCAACTGATTCTAAGACTCCTCTGTCTTTCCATTTCAATTCTGTTCATATTATAATCACTCTCATGAAATAAAATGAACAAATCTTCCAAAATCTCATTCTATTTGAATACAAACTCCTTATCCATAACACTGCAAGATTTTATAATCCTTAATTCTGGGACCCATTTTGTTGTCAGGGTATCTCTGCAGCAAAATAGGATCCCGCCAATGTTTCATCTCTTCATTTAAAAGCCCTTCTAACGTATGAAATGTGTTTCTGATGCTAAAACCATCATTATCAGATCTGTCTATCCTTTTAGTACCATTTAAAGGAGCAGTAAACTTTTTTTTATGAAAATACACATTTTATAGAGCTTTTCCTGCTGAATAAAACAAGGTCACTCCCACTGCTGTCAGATGTTTTATTAAAAAATTATAGCAGTTTAAATAATCAGGAAGTGAATTTACTGTGTTTACTTCCTGATAGTTCTAACTGACAGGAAGTGACAGTCAGTTTCTATAACATTCTATGGAGAACTGTATGTCTCTGACATTTCTGACTTTCCTTTCCATTAGAATCTAACAGGAAATCTAATTAGAATTTGACCACTAGAGGGCACTGCTAATGTAAAACAACATGGGTTTAAATTGTAATAACTCTGTAAATATACATCTCTCCGCAGTGGGAGTACCCTTATTTTACTCAAAAGGAAAATCCCAATATATATTTTTTCATAAAAAAAGTTTACTGCTCCTTTAACATCTTTTTAAAGTGAACCTGTCATCTTTAGCGAAAACTTAATTTGAAACAGCTGATGTTTCATCTTGTTCAAAAGTCCAGCAGATGTTCTGTTTAAGAGATATTCTCACTTTTAGTTCTGGGAAAAGTGAAAATGAAAGTCTCCTGAGTGGCATAGAGCATATGATATGTCATTGAAAAGCTTAATTAGTATAAGAAACTTCACTGGACAGCTTCATTAGTGTATCAAATAGCTATGAAAAGCTTAATTAACATATGAAACATCACTGAAAAGCTTTGCTATAATATGAAACCACAGTGAAATGCTTAATTAACATATGAAACCACAGGGATTTTTGTTTTTATTAGTGTAAGGTACCATGAATGAATATCTCCTGTACATTTGCTGGTCTTTTGGCTAACATGATACATAGGCAGCTTTTAAAGTATCAGAGGAGAGTTTAACATTATTTTGTGTATATTTAATGCACTGATTATGCAGACTCAAAGAGACAATTGGTAACAATTTTAACTTGCTATTGATGGAAATTTATACTTTTTGAGAACTTATGGGACATTTTTGGTATACCTGTAAATATGGCTGGATTTAAATCTTAGGTACTCTTAGACAATGGCACCAAGGACCCTTAGTCCCACCTCTGGCCAACACCCTGTCCTTAGATGATCCTGCTCCTAGCCCCACCTTCTGTTAGCTGGCACAGTTACAACATAAAAACACAACAAAATCCTGCAACCCATTCTCTACTTGAAAGGTATTCAACACTTTTATTTCATAGTAACATAGTTGATGAGGCTAAAAAAAGACATGAGTCCATCAATTCCACCCATGCCAAATCACCCCTGTTAATCCAGAGGAAGGAAAAAAAACATTTAAGTTGTTTCCAATTAAGCCCCAAGTAGGTGAAAACATTCCTTCCTGACTCCAAATGGCAGTCAGAAAGTTCCCTGGATCAACAACCTATTGCAGTGAAGCCATTTGTCAAAATTCTCAATATTTGTCTGTGCTAGATAGGTATCCACTGGTTTTTTGAAACCAGAATCTGCAGGCACAACATCCTGAGGCAAAGAATGCCATATCTTTCCCACCCTTACTATAAAAATCCCTGCCTTTGTCTTAGTCAAAAGCACCTTTCCTCTAGTTTTAATGGATGACCTCTCATTCATACCTCAGATCTTTGTGTAAATAATTAATTGGATAGTTCTTTATATTGTCCTTGAATATATTTGTAAATGGTAATCATATTGCTTCTTAGACGTCTCTTCTCCAATGTAAACACACCCAGTTTGGCTAGTATCTCTATGACTCAGATCCTCCAATCCCTTTATCAGTTTTATTGCACATCTCTGCACTTTTTCCAGTTCTATAATGTCTTTTTTAAGAACTGGTAGCCAGAACTGTACCCTAGTCTAGATGAGGCCTTAGCAGTGATTTATATAGTGGTAGAATTATATTACCATCCCGTGCATCTATTTTCCTTTTAATGCATAATATTACCCTATTTGCTCTTGCACACTGCTGTGAAGTCGATCGACTATCAATGCCCCTAAATATTTTTCTAATGAGGTTCCCCAAGTTGTTTCCCATTTAGTGTATATGGAGCATGTTTGTTTCTACAGCCCAAATGAATAACCTGTCACAGCTTACCTTGTTTCCAGCGATGCTCGGCGTCATTCCACACGTCATCTGCAGACGCAAGGCTTCAGAGTGAAGCAGGCCTCTGTTTTATGCCATGCTTCCTGTAGTCTCCTCCTACCTACTTCATTCCTCAGAGCCTGCTCCTCCTACCTACTTCCTGAGGAGGGGTTTAAAGGGCAGCCTGAGTCTGACTCAGTTACCCTTGTGTTGTTGTTCAAGGCAGTTCTATTACCTTGGGCTCTGTGTATGACCTGACTTGTCTTCTAACCAATCTGGTGCTGACTTGTGGCTCTGTCTGACTATTCTTTTGTCTTATCCTTATAGTGGAGACCCAATCTGGTGCAGACCTGTGGCTCTGGCTGACTACTTGAACTGTGTTTGACCTAGTTTGTCTGACTACCCTCTCTGGTGCTGACCTGTGGCTCTGTCTGACTATTCTTTTGATTTTACCCTGTACCTGGCAGACACCCTATCTGTTGCGGGCCTGGGGCTCTGGCAGACTAGCTTTGATACTGACTGCAGGCGCGAGTCAAGTATCGCTTCCTTATACTGACTGCAGGCGTGAGTCAGAGATACGCTCCATTCTGACTGCAGACGTGAGTCAGATTTTCTTGCTACCTCTGATCAACACTTTGAGTTCTGGTTCCTGTTCCGGCTCCTGGTTCCTGCAGAGACTACCAGTGGCTTCGGCCTAGTCTCTAGTAGAGTGGTCCTCCGCTGCAGTTTACTATTTCTGGTAGTAGCACTGGCTGGCTGTGACCCTTTGCTTGTACCTGCTATTTTCCTCTGTTTGCTACCTTATTGTTGTTTAATAAATTGCATTTTACTATACCGTACTGACTCCCTATCATTTCTGGGGAACCGTGACATAACCTTACGCTCATCTGCAACTTTTCTGCCCATTCACTCAGTTTATCTAAATCCTTTTGCAGAGAAAAAACATCCAGCCCTGTATGTATTTAATTACACAGCTTAGTGTCATCAGCAAAGACAGAGATTCTTCTTTCAATTACCACTTCTGGATCATTAATAAACAAATGAAAAGGCATTAAGCCCAGGACTGAACCACGTTGCACCCCATTTCAGTAGCATTCAACAGGTTACCAGTATGTAAACTGTCTATTAACTGGCTACCATAAACCAGAGGAAAAGGATTTTTTAAGGCCACACCCAAAGTTAAGAGCTGGTGGTAGTGCTGGACCTCATAGTAACATTTGATAAATTGCATTTGATGGGCAGAAAATGTACAGGGAGCTTGCAATCTATAGAAAAGCTGATATCTAGAAATTGCAATTTACAAAGAGGCAGTCAAAGAATCTGCTGTCTGTAGAACATCTGGCCATATAAATTTGCACGCTTTGGGTCATATGTACAATAATCGACTCTATTTTAAGGACACAGTGACTTTAAAGTTGAGATGCTAAAAATGCTATGTAAAAGGAAGATGCAGTTGCTTTGTACATCATGGTGCAATGCTACAGAACTGTCACATTCAAGGTGGAAAACTATTTTGCCGTTGTACAATGAAAGCTTTTTTTTTTACATGACTGTGTTACTGGACTTCCAGCCATGCAACCAAGTCATGTTGACTTACATATGATAGAAGTGACTGGAGAAATTGTACATAGCTGCTGGAAAATCAAAAGGTTGTTTCTGACCATAACATCTGGGAGCAAGTGTATTTTAGAAGTTACAAAAATAATTTGCTGTCAGAGCACTTGAACCTGTGCTGGTTCAGGAATGAAAATGCTACCATTTAGGTAGAATATAAATATCTGTGAGAACGTGTGAAATCAAAAAAAGAGGGATCAAAATATTTCCATGACAGATAGTCTTGTTGCCAGGAAATTCCACCTCTGTGGAACAGTACCAGGTAGTTCATAGGGGGGTGGTAGGAGAAGAGGCAGTTTAGGACAATGCATTTTGTTTGTTTTTTTATCCTGGGGTGGCAAGAAAAGAATACATCTTGTTGGTCTAGGACAGACTGTGAGCAGAATGTTGATTCTCCAAGTTGTGATTTCTTGTAAATATGGTTGTTGGATGCTCTGCCTCCTCCAATAGGCGCCTCCATTCTTCCAAAGCTAACTTGATAGATAGAAGTTCCTGATCACTCACATGAGTATTAGCAGGTATTAGCTTCCTGGACAACAAGCAGCTGGATGCATTATTCCCTTAAATCCATGACTTTGTGGTAGTATGGGCCCTACTTCAGAATCAGAAGCATCCACCTTCATAAAATAAGGACTAAGGGAATCAAACAGGGCAAGGATAAGGGCAGAAGTAAACTTTTGCTTTAAACATTAAAAGGCTTGTTGCGTTTGTTCTTTCCCTAGAAATGGGTTTTGGTTCTTGGTCAGTTGGGTAATTGGTTGGATGAATTTTCAAAAGTCTTGAATACATTTCTGATAAATGCCCTCAAACATATAGACAGTTTTGTTGTTGGGTTGGAGTGGCTGACACTTTGAGGGTCCATCTCTATTTTAACAGGACAAATCCCAGAAAATACACCAATTCCAACTTGGAAACACATTATTCTAATTTGGCTGAGAGGGTGGGTACAGAGTCAAGAAAACATTTGTCTCACATGGCCCCGATGTTCTTCAAGGGAAGAGTAGAAGATTAGGATGCAAATAGATATTCACAAATTGATCCAAAAGGTCCATGAATATATAAGGAAATTTAGAAACATAGCAGTGGTACAACAAGATACTCCAAGTGTCAAAATCTGTAGCAGATGTCTTCTCTCATCTCTAACACTTCTACGATTATAGGCCACTTGAAGGTCTAACCTAGAAAAAATTCATACTGTTCTGATCCATCGTTTTGGAAATCAGAGACAGTGATTATCTATTTTTGATAGTTATCTTGGAAAGGTCCCATAGTCAGTGGAGGGACACAGTATAACATACTTCTCCACAAAGAAAATGCCTACCCCTGAAGGTGAAGTAGAGGGACAAATACAGAATTTAGGTATGCTTTTATCAAAATATTATTTAAAAGTCTTAAGTTCTGGTTCTAACAGAGGGTAGTCTCAAGCAAACGGAATTGCAGCTCCAGGAAGTTGATCAAAAGGAGAGTTGAAGGTTTGAGCTGATGGTAATGTCATCCCTCTTTTTATCCTATACTGAATTATGCATAAGGTTCAGGGTTCAGATTATAGACTCTTTCTTATCACAGTTTATGGAATATTGAGTGTGGTGTATAGCTTAAGTGGAAGAAGATGCAGACAATGTTGTATACAAACGGAAGAGGAGAAGGTGGTGGAACCAGTGTCCCAGCTGTTAACTGGATTATGCTTGAGCCAAGAAAGGAGGAATATGAACCAGATCAAGCTCTTCATATAGAAATCATAAGGTCACATATAGCTGTAAGGTTTCCTGTCCAACTGTGCATACTTGAGGCTTCCATCAAAAGTCATATGTTAACTGGGTCATTCTTGGTTCAAATGAGGAAAGACAGAGTTGTAGTCAAGTCTTGGCCACAGATTAAATAATGGCATGCAAGATTACAGTTTTCTCAGCCCATTTTAGATAGAGAATAATAGACAGATGAGGAGAAATATTTACTGTAATGGGCAACAGATCATAGCAAGATAAAGACAGTAGCTTACCTCCAGCTTTCTTGGGTCTTTTATGGCAAGTCTGGAGAAAATGGCCTGGTTTACCGCAGTATAGACACAGATGTTGAGCCATAACCCTATTCAGCAGAAAATGGACTGCATATCAGAGCAAACTTAATAAAATATGTTAACTCTTCTTTCAGTCCAAACATTTTTTAGAATCTGCCTTTTTCACATTCAGCATGAAATGTGCCACAGCGTCACTAAAAACAGTAGGTCAACGGTGTCCGAGAGAAAGAAATATATCTAAATGTAATAAGTTTAATGAACAGGGTAAAGACAAGAAAGTAAATATTGCACTCACAAGAGCCCATCTTGGGTTTTATGCGTCAAGTGGATCCCTCTCTCTTGTAGTTGATCGACTGAGTCCTCCAGTACTCCTGCCTGCAGATTTAGTACACCATCCTTGTTGGTACATCCTCTTTTGGTGGTTTCTGATGATGATGTTTGGTAATATCTTGGTTGATACGTTAGGTGGTGGGAATATAAATTAGTCTTAACTTTGTACCACTGATAATGAGTGGTGAAAGATGGAGGTGACAATTTGGCTAGATTTCAGCCTCATGGAGCAACAAGCCCAAGACACTGGGAGCTGGTGGATGAAACTGAATGGGTGCAAAGTGGGGAAACTCGCAGGGGCAGTTGAGCGGACCCGGGGTGGGCAATAGTGACAGTATCTGAGCCCAAACGTTTTTGCAGACTGACTGCTTCCTCAGCGCCAAATGGGAAAACTTGCGTTCACTGTTTTTTTTAATTTATCCTGACCCATATACAGTGGACAGGGCCACTATTAATCTCATCCTGCAGCACTTTCAAGTGAAACACAATGAAAACCATCTCATATTTCATTTCCACCATTCCACTGCACCTTTCATCCATTGCATCTCCATCATTTCCTTATGATCTATCAGTAACCCATTATATTATAGTCTTTTTGGACATTTTTTATCTATTTGTTTTTTATTTATGCTTTTTTGACATTCATCTATTAATATCTTTAAATTTATTCTGAATCTCATGGGAATTCAGACATCTACTTATTAGAGTATTTTTATTTGACTTATATTTATTTTTTATTTCTCTTATCATTATGCATCTAGTGGTTATATTGTCCTAACCAGGGTTGGTGACACTAGTAACACTCCACTTACCAGAAAATCTTTTGTTTTATACTAGTAGGTCAGCTGTGCAGAGTAATACATAATGTTTTATGATTAGTACAAACAGTAATAGATATACAGGGCATCTCTAAAGAGCGCCTTTCCTTAGGATTTCTTATTGCAAGTATATCATCTTTATATAAGAGATCAGCTTGTAATTTAGTTTTTTCTGCAAGCTGACAATTTTTCTATCTCTGTACAATTCTTCAAAAAAAATCACCAAGAGTCAAATGCTTTCCTGATATCAGGATAGCATTTTTTTCTTCACCTTTAAGGGTATGGTTTATCATTTGATGATGCCTGCCTAATGACACAAAGATCACTTAATGATATTGTAATAGCGATCAAAAATGTAATCAGCTTATTAGGAAAGATTTTGCATATAACTTTCATCAGATTTGACTGTAAATATAGATGTAAAAATAACCTATGTCTGGCGCTATAGCAACTGTTCTTAGAAATGACGATCTCAGTCAATATGTATAGTATATTTCTCAGGATTTAATAAAATCTTTATTTCTCAGGATTTAATAAAGTCTTTATAAATACAAGACAACATCTATGTCATATTGTCAACCAGATGCAGAGATAATTGTTGCTCTGCTGTCGTTACTGCAATACGACTCTAATCAACAATATGAGCCCAATCTAATATGTGACAATAATCTCCTAATATTCAGATGTTCTGGTATATCAGAGAAGCGTCACTACAGTATCTCATTAAAAACATAATTTAAACTCTAAAAGTGTGCACACCAGAAAGAAACTCATAAAGATATAAAAAATAGATCACTATTCCCTGGTACCTAGGGCTAGAATCAAAAAAATATATGTCACTTCTTGGGTAAGGAGAGTTGCCACTTAGTGCACGAATAGTCTGCTAGTTTTTTCTGTTATCCACAATGTATGTTTAAATACAGTCTTCATCCCAGATGTATATAGCAGTAGATTAACCCCTCTATTCATATGAAATACAAATAAATTCAGCTGTCTACAGGTAGAGGAAGAACCGAGTACATCAACTGCAGAAACAGGGGAGAAAATGGTGAACACTACTAACTTAGGGAATGACCAAGAAGATTGTAAGATTGGATTTAAGACTACTTCTATACAAGAAGAAAATTCAGGAATAGGGATAGTTAAGCAGCCTTTTTTAGGACACGGACAATACAGGAAGGTAAGGAACAAACACTATGGGAATTATGGAAATACCAACAATATAAGGAGTCAGGGGGTGCTACAAGGGAATTACCAGAAATGGGAAGAGAGGTTATGGAACAAACTGGAATCACCACAAGGCAGATGGTACCCCAGATATGGACGGATGAATCAACACAGTCCATGGAGACCGGGATGACAGAGAAATGTCCAACAGAGGGATCAATCATTGGAGGCATATGAACAGAAGGAGGATTGATTGAGACATATTTAACTATACCTCCTTTGATACAAGATCCAGAAAATTCTAAAGAGGGGATTAAAAATAGAATAATAAAAAATAGAAAATCCAAACGAGGCACAAGAGGGTGAAAGGTGAGATCTAGAGCTAAAGAAAAAGTCTATACGAGTGAGGAGATCTTTAATTTGAGTGGGTACCCATTAGATACTTTGGAGTTAACAGTATTGTCCAAAGGACTTAAATTTGCACCTACAAAACAATTCAACAAATTTGAAGCCTATATTAGGGTGAAAAAATTAATGAGACAATTGTGTTTAAAGAAATATTTTATAAAGAATCCTTTGGAAGAAAGACAGGCTATACAGAATATAGACATACTAATTTTAAAGTGAGATCAACATTTCATCCAAAAAATGAGATGAGTGAAAGCATGTATATGTTTCAAAGTTTAGTGGAACGGGATATCAGGCATGTTAAGGATAAGAAAAGAAATTGGAACCTTAATAAAAAGGAATCTGAAGCAATGAAAAAGCTACAAAATAATAAGGAGATAATAATCCGCCCAGCGGATAAGGGAGATGGGGTTGTGTTTTTGCCCAATGTACAGGGAGAGGGAGAGATGAAGGGATTCTAACAGAAAAATAATGGGATTTTATAAACATTAAGAACCCACGGATATCTATTTTTTATTTTTTGGCCAAAATACACAAAAGTCTGGTACAACCACCAGGACGTCCTATTGTGTTGGGCATTCAATCTTTGACAAGTGTTCTAAGTCAATACATTGATTCCTTTTTACAGGTAATTGTGAAAAAGATACCAGCCTACCTCAAAAATACCACCCATATGATTAACATATTACAGAATCCTATTAACAATGGATGTAACATTGTTATATACGATTATTGAACATAATAAAGGAGCTACAACTACCAAATTTTTCTTTGAAAAGGATGGAGATATGTCTAGTGCGCTAATTCAATGTATTATCACTTTAATATTACTTATTTTAGAGCACAATCATTTTTGGCTTAACAATTATTTTTTTCTTCAGATCCTTGGATCTGCAATGGGCAACAGGTTCGCACTAGGTTATGTGAATCTCTATATGGGATATTGAGAATTCCATCATATATGGAATAACAATCCCTATGGTGCGAGCCTGGTGTCCTGGAAAAGATACCTCGACAATATTTTTTTTGTTTGGTGGGGCACTGTAGAATCAATCAAATTATTTTTAAGTCACGTAACAGTTAATAATTATAATTTTAAATTCACAACAGAATACAACACAGATCACGTTAATTTTTTAGACTTAACAATTTATGTGGAGGAAGGAATATTTAAAACTAAAACCTTTTTTAAGGCAACCAATGTGAACAGTTATATCTCCTTAGAGAGTTGAGTTGCCATTTTTCTCCCTGTTTACAAAATTTACCTAAGGGGGAATTTACACGTATTAGAAGAAATTGTACAGATGTGGAGATTTATGAAAAACAAACAAATGTGCTTAAGAACAGATTTGGTGAAAGGAAATATGATGTAGAAGAATTAGATAAGGTAATTACAAATATAAAAAATTGTGAAAGATCCGAATTCTTATCTGAGAAAATATCACAGTCTCCCTTTGAGGCCTAAAGTGAGTCTGTGCTCTTACCTCTGTATGGCCGCCGGCTGGCATGGCCTCCGGCCACTTCCTCATGGCTTAGTCATGTTTCAGGCAATGGCACAGACGCCTGCCTATGGGCCTATTCTGTTTGGCCTAATTAGGTCCCACCTCCTTCTGCAGCTTTATAAACCTCATAGGACTTGTTGCCCTTCCGTGGTGTTCCTGTGTGCATCTAGTTTGTTCCTCTGACCCTTGCTTGGCTTACATTGTCTCCTGGTGTTCGATCCTTGGCTTGTCTGACTACTCGCTCTGGTTGTGACCTAGGCTGTGGTTGACTTCCTGATCTGTGTATGACTCTGGCTTGTCCGACTACCCACTCCTTGCTGACCTTTGCTGTGGCTGACTACCCAATCTGGTTCCTGACCGTGGCCTGTCTGACTGATGCTCCGTTTATGCCTCGCTCCTGTCTGACTACCACTAGGCAGATTCAGGGTGAGCTCCTTTACCTAGTAGCTCATCTACCAGCTGGTCGCTTGCAGGTTGCCTCTACTTGGTACCTTCCATTTACCTCTGGGCAGCTAGTACAACTTAATCTCTTTCCTGGGCACTCGCCTCTTACGTTTACCTGCTGCCTGGCTTAGCACTTGCGGTGCTACCTATGCTTTGTGCCTCCTAGTTGCCTTTGGTAAGATAGAGTGCAGCTTGTCTCGCTTCTTGCCTCAGTATTGAGCTCCTATCTGGCTCTGTGCCTCCGCTGGGTACGCTCCTGTACTAGTCCCATCGTTCCTTCCTGTTGTGGTAGAGCCAAGTCTGGTTCTAACACTCTGTACCATAGACCTACGCTGGTTCAGTGTCAGCTCCTGGGTAGTGGACTAGACAATGTCCTCACATCTATGTCCCCTCTGACTGAGGAAGTGTTCATTATTACTACTAGTATTCTGATTATCTATTGCTGTAACGGTTTGTTTGACACTCAGACACATTAGGTTAGATAAAACACAGTTTTATTGAACTGCTTCAGGAAACAGTAACCCTCATGGGTCCAGTAATATATAACACAATATAGTACTGACACAGAACAGGTTACAGCAATATATACCCACACGGGTCCAGTATATGTTTAATACAGCAACACAATATACTGACACAGGTCAGGTAATTATCGTGTGATACTCAAATGAGGCAGCACTGAATGGGTTACTATTAGGCCAGGAGGACTTACAGGCCCTAATAGCACGAGGCCCTTTAAGACTCTCACTCTGCAGAGAGTGCACAAATATCGAGTAACGCCACAATAGTCAACGGTGGCCCAGAACAAGCTTGTGAACTGCCGTAGCAGTAGCGGAGGACTGACTGTAAACCCGGAAAGGCAACCAACCAGAGACTGCACGGATAGATAGCTGGTAGAATCGGCACCTTTCCAGAAGGGGTTAACAACGCTCAGACCAATGTCGACTGCCTGGTCAAGTGAACAGCCTGAGGCGCCCAGAGTAAGACCAACCTCAGCGTGTATGGCAGGAAAAAAGGTCAAGCGTACCGTAGTGCACAAATGGAAGGAAAACACCAGCAATGTCGCTTGCGCAACACCGACAGATAGCGGAGACTAGACTGCAAGAGTATAGTGAGGCCACAGTGACACTGTTCCGCAGACAGAGAGGAGCCTGGGTAACAACCCCAACCGAGGACCGGATGGGGCCGTATCCAGGACAGATACACGGCCAATGAAGCCCTACTGGGCGGGTACACAGAGCAGGAACATCAGCCAATCCAGGTTGGTACACAGAGCAGGAACGTCAGCCGGGCCAGGTCGGTACACGGAGCAGGAACGTCAGCCAATCCAAGTTGGTACACAGAGAAGGAACGTCAGCCGGGCCGGGTCTGTACATGGAGCAGGAACGTCAGCCAATCCGTGTCGGTACACAGAACAGGAACGAGATGCAAAGTAGTCAGGCAGTCCGGGTCGGTACACAGAGCAGGAACGAGATGCAGAGTAGTCAGGCCATCCGGGTCAGTACACAGAGATCACACGAAAAAAGCAACAAGCGCTGGTAACGGAAACACCACGAAAGGGCACCAGAGAAGTGACAAGACCCAGTATTTAAGGACACATACTGGGCGGGACAAAGTCACTTCAGCCAATAGGTGTAAGCAGGAGTGGAAACTGACAGAATGTCGCCAGCATAGCAAGGGCACCGTGATAATTGCTCAATAAACTAGTTTAAATTCACTTGTACTGTTTCGTGTGTTTCTTCACTGAGGGTCCGTGACAGAAAATTAGAAGTAATGGACATGAGAACCATCTGCTTATAAGTTGTCCATACAATACCAGTTATAAACATTTTAATAAAATCATTCATAAACATTGGGAAGTATTAAAAAATGATAAGACCCTTAATAGTGTAGTACAGGATTATCCTAAAATTATCTACAGCAAGGCTCCCAATTTGGGAATCAGAATAGCCCCAAATGTTGGACATCAGAGGGAGACAGTTAAGAAAACTTGGATGCAAGAACAAACAGGCTTCTTCAAATGTGGAGACTGTATAAGATGTAAAAGTTGTAGGATTGATAGGAAGAAAACAGAATTTTCATCGGTAGTAACTAAAGAAACCTTTAGAATTAAAGACATGATTACATGTAATACAAAAGAAGTAATATACATGTTAGTATGTACATGCAAAAACAGTACATCGGAAGAACAAAGAGAAGACTAAGGGACCGTGTGAAGGAGCACATTTACAATATCAAAATTAATTTAAAAAATCACAGTGTACCGGCACACTTTATGGAGTTTTATGGGTCAGACATAGGTGATTTCTCTTTTACGGCTATTGATGTGGTAAGAAAGAACTGGAGAGGAGGGGATTATATCTAACAGATGTCCAGGAACAGTCCGAATGGATTTTTAACATGAGAACTATCCAACCACACGGGCTTAATTCTGATGTAGAATTATTTGGGTACTTGGATTAAAACAGAGTTGGAAGAACCCCTCCGGTACTTATAGAAAAACATTCAGTTAATAGTCATGTTGGGTTTTTATTTGGTGTTCCCATATATCTGGGGTAATATAGGATGAGAACAGGGTAAAGGAGTAGATTGTATCCTGGTTGGAGATGAGGTATACATTGCGCCCTATATATACTTGTATATGACTCTGCAACATTTATCATGTGGGATCATGCATTATGATATTTGATATTATTGATTTTTTTAGAATGTTTTTGTTATGATATTTTTATTTATTTTTTAATAATTTTTATGTAGACCTATTTGGATTTTTATTTATATTGTATATATATTTTTTATTTTTATTTTATTTTCTTCTCTTATTGATTGTTTTTATTTTCGTTTATATTTTCATTGTGACTTTAAGATATTTATGGGTGGGATCTGCCCCATGTGTGACCGTTTATAGACATGTAGGCTATATAAGTCCAATTTGGAGGATATATCATGAAGTATGTATGGTGAGGAAGGGGTTAAATATATACCAATACTACACTGATGATTGCGGAAAACGCTGAACAACATGTGGCTGTATAAAGACATACTCCCGGTCCCTACCGCTATACATGAAGGAGAAATATGGGAACTGCTTCAATTTCCAGTGGACGAACAAAGCATATGAATGAAAGGTATTGGGGTGTCTGTGATCTGAAACAAGCAGATGAAACATCAGAGATAAGATCTGGCTTGTGTTTGAGACTAGAAGGGACATAAAGGTTCCTGTTATACAGAATGTCTATATGAAAAGATATAGAAGGGCTTTAAGTGTTATACGTATGTACCCACTCTAATACGTACTATAAGGGTTGTGATTTCATACGAATAGAGGGATTAACCTACTGCTATATACATCTGGGATGAAGATTGTGTTTAAACATACATTGTGGATAATGGAGAAAACTAGCAGACTATTCGTAGACTAAGTGGCAACTCTCCTTACCCAAGAAGTGACATATATTTTTTGGATTCTAGCCCTAGGTACCAGGGCATAGTGATCTATTTTTTTATATTTTTATGCGTTTTTTTCTGGTGTGCGCACATTTAGAGTTTAAATATCATGTTTTTTAATAGATACTGTAGTGAAGCTTCTTCGATATATCAGAACATCTGAATATTAGGAGATTATTGTGGCATATTAGATTGGGCTCGTATTGTTGATTAGAGTCGTGTTGCAGTCACGACAGCTGAGCAACAATTATCTCTGCATCTGGTTGGTGATATGACGTAGATGTTGTCTTGTACTTATAAAGACTCCGGATAATGTTTAGGGATCATTGATATATTGTGTTGCCTGTTTTTACTGTATTCACTGATAGGTTGTTTCTATATTAATATATTTTTATGTGTGGTTATCGTCTATGTTTTGTTGATTTGTATACATCTATCTGACAAATCTTCCTTTTCCTTGATCTGCGGATCAGATTTATGTAGACCGACTTTTTCCCAATAACGGATGATTTGGGAGGAGGTAATTGTTGGTCGGGCATATCAGAGTCCGTAAGACAGAGGAGAAGTATTTGTTATATGGGATCTGTTTCGGTGATATATAGAGGATTTAGAATTTTTATACCATACTTTATGTTAAATGATATTGAACCTTAAGGGCATATTCTTTTTATTAAATCCTAAGAAATATACTATACATATTGACTGAAATCGTCATTTCTAAGAACAGTTACTAGCACCAGATATAGGTTATTTTTACTTTGAATTCAGAGACCGTGTGAGGTTTATTATCTGGCTGCTTTGTTACTGTAAAGACAGATATTGGATTACTAGTGCTCTATAGGTATCTTGCTACATTTGTTAATATAGATGGCCTTTTTTTGTCTGGTAGGGTGCCGTACAACAGATATTTTCCTCCAGATATGGTCTTGATACATGACTAAATTCAATATCTTTTAGCCCTCCTTGCTACAGGACAGATATAGACTTCCTAGTAGAAAGCAGGAATGTGTGCAACACAGATTTTATTGTGATCTGTTAAAAAAATAAAGATATTACATGATATTTATCAACCACAGGTTTTTATCTCAAATGTATAATTTACGTACTAGCCTGCTTTTATTGTCTCCTAGTACTGTTTGTATTGAAGAAAGAAACAGAAAAATTTGAAAACCGTTATAAAACCAATGTCCAAATTTCCCAAATCCAAGGTGCGTAAACAACCACCTTATTCGATATCTAGGCAAATGATACTTGGATCAGTCCCACATGATAGAGTTCTTTAATCTCTCTTCTTGTCCTTTGGGATCTCCGCTCTCAGAATAGCCTGCTGCTATGTCCTGGTCACCCGGTTATGTGACCCTTAAAGGCCGAACAGCTGTACAGAAAGCAGAAAAATAGAAACAGTGCAAAAATGCATCTAAGAGCAATCTCTTTTTAGCAGACTACTGGCTTCACTAAAGAGTTCAACTAACCCCTGCAATGGGTACTCACAGGATCAAAAGGCTTCGTCCAGCCGCTGGGTATGTACGTATATAGTGCCATTTATAGCCCGGCTGTGACTCGCGACCCCCAACCCTCCGACATCTTTCCGGTATCCCGTTTGAGTGTAGGAGTGGTAACAAAAGAGGAGTACTACCTGGGCTGTTACACCGCCTCTATTTATTGGCAGTTCATCAAGGGTACCTTATGAAGTCACAACCATGATGACGTGCATAGGGTGTCACTCTATATGTTTTAAAAACATTTTATATTGAGAACTACTAGTAAATAGAGGCGGTGTAACAGCCCAGGTAGTATTCCTCTTTAATTACCACTCCTGCACTCGAAAGGGATACCGGAAGGATATCGTAGGGTAGATCGTGAGCCACAGCCGGGATTTAAATGGCACTATACACGTGCATACCCAGAGGCTGGACAAAGCCTCTTGTTCCTGTGAGAACTCATCTACAGGGCGGGTTGAATGATTAAGTGAAGACAGTAGACTGCTAAAAAGAGATTGCTGATAGACGTGCTTTTGCGCTGTTTCTATTTTTCTACTTTTTGTTTGTATTGAAATAACTGTTCAATAAAGAACTGACAAATTGAATGAGAATTGAAAATTATTTGATATTATTTGAATCCATATATTATAAAGTTGGAGATATCCAAATACCAAGAGGACAGGTTTTCTCCAACAAACATATTTAAATATTTACTTTCAAAAGTTTTGTATGGTTGTTATAAGATTAATATAAGCTCCAGTTTTCATTATATTGCTGTTTCAAGAAAGTATTGGATTCTTTTCTGGTTTAGGGTAATATTGAGGACTGTGATCATTTGTTTAAATTCAGATATATGGATCATTAATTGGCTTAATTGGAAATTTCTTCAATATGGGATTTTTTTTGCCTTCCTTTGGATCAACAAGTGGGATTTGGCAAATGATGATGTTAATGGACTCATGCCATTTTTCAGTCTGATCAACTATGTAATGAATGAATCTATTGGTTGGTTGGGTGTGTGGTTGTAAATGGACAATTCTCCAATACAGTTAAAGTGGAGAGTGCAGTACCTCAGGGTTCAGTATTAGGTCAGCTGCTTTTTAACATGTTTATCAATGACCTGGAAATAGATATAGAAAGCAAATTATCAATATTTGCAGATGATGCTAAATTATGTAGGGTAATTAATTCAGAACAGGATATTTGATCTCTACAGAGGGATTTACATAAAATGGCAGATTGGGCAAACAAATGGAATATGAAGTTTAATGTGGGAAAGGCTACTTATGAACTTATGGAATCATTTTAGGGGGCTCGTTGCTACAGAAAGACCTGGGTATCCTTGTCAACTACAAACTTGGAGACAGTGACCAGTGTCAAACAGCAGTAGCACAATCAAACACAATCCTGTCTTGCATAAAAAAGGGTATTGACGCAAGAGTGGATAACATCATTTTGCTATTGTTCAAATAATTGGTAACACCTTACCTCGAATATGCAGTACAGTTTTGGGCACCAGTTCTGAAAAAGGATATGCTAGAAATAGAGAGCATACAGTGAAGAGCAATAAAATTAATCAAGGCGATGGAGGACTTGACGTATGAGGAAAGACTAGACAAACTTGATTTATTTACTCTAGAGAAAAGACGACTAAGAGTAGATCTAGTGACATTGTACAAGTATATCAAAGGTCAATACAAGGATCTCTGTGGTGAGGTATTCATTCCAACTCATGATCAGGTGACATGGGCACACCCCTTGAGATTAGAGGAAAGGAGGTTTAGACTTCAGCAGAGGAAGGGTTTTTTTACAGTAAGGTCTGTTAAATTGTGGAATTCCTTGCCAAGGAGGTGGTTATGGCAGATACAATGGATACATTTAAGAGAAGATTAGATACATTTCTTTCAAAAGGGAACATACAGGATTGTACTGTATATTAGTAGGCAAATCAGGAAGGTATGATAAAGACTAACTTATTTGGTAGCAGGAAAGCTATATAGTTCTCATGTCACTAGTGTATGAGGCAAAGGTTGAACTTGGTGGACTTGTGTCTTTATTCAACCTAATTTACTATTTTACTATGTTACTGTGTTACTATTCAGCTTCCGTATAAAGATACATTAACAATGATGTTCAGTGGACCAGCTTCAGAGGGAAGCAGACACTTGACATATGATTATATAGCAAGTAAGTAGAAGAATAAAATGAGGAAAAAATTAACAAAATACATATATTTCATGGCTCAAGATTTGAGAACATAAGCAAAATATGTGCTTTCATTATGGTTTTCCTTTAAGTTATAGGTTGATAGGAAAAAACACACTTTTTACTCTGAAATGTATTTCATATACCATACTTATTTCTAATTTGCTCAGACTCATTCAGAATAATGTGATAATAATGATATATTTAAAAAATGAGAACATTTCAATTCACCTAACTTCAGTACAATACGTGATAAGTTTAACATTTAAATTTTTAATGAATTGCTACATAAAACTGTTGTCTTTAAGGCCTCTTTTTTATATTGCTATTGCTGCTCTTCTGCAGTCCTATCCTACAAATGAGTCCTGGTAAGACTGCAATGCAATGTTTGTAATAGCACAAGCTGTCAAGGCAAAACAATTGCTAATCTCTCTTTCCAATTTTCTTTGTTTATACGGTCTTCTCATGTTTTTCTTTGTACAAAAAAACAAGAAAGCTACTTATTAAATGTCTTTGTTTTACAAAACAGCTATGTGGTGGCATAAGCTTGCCACAGATAGACAGATATTGTTTATTGGGAGCAAAATTATAATGTGCATTTATGTTAATAAATAGCAGATCATTCTGCTGATAAAGGATGACATTTTCCTTATGACTCATTTTCAACTAGATGAAATGTGTTACCTTTAGTAAAACATACAGCAGAATTTGAATGAATTTGACATGATAAAATTATCAACAGTCTTCAACAGAAATTTAACACTGTGATATAAGTAGGTTAATCAAAACCAGTAGAACTGTAATGGTGTCAGAGGATTCCATCCAGTGGGAGAAAATTAAATAATGGCCTCTCTAAAAACAAATATCCCCTGCTGGAAGACAGAAATTAGACACTGTCCTCAAAGGTCATTTTAGGACCTCCAAAGCCTATTATACAAGTGAAAGACAATGATATGGAAAAGGAGGGCAGGGGTTCCGAGCAGAGGGGTCATTGCAGCCATCAGATTAAGGGAGACTCTGATAATTGCCTCATGGCTGTCTAGAAGGATCTAGCATCAAGAGGGTGCATCACTTCAGAGAAAATAATCTGGTAGTCAGAACAGTGATATTTCACCCACACACCCAGTACCTAAATAAACGAGCAGCAAGGTTTGAAAGACCACAAGTAGGAATGGGAGACATTTTTCACTGTAAAAGCTAAACATGAAAAAACAATGCATTTCCTTGCTGCACTGGAATTCCCACAAATAGTACATTCCCCCCATTTTTTTCCAATTAATTGAAACTAATAATAATAATATATTTCCATCCACAATGGATAAAGTTTTCCCACTTTTTGCCAGTCTATGCTTGGGAAAGTGGGAGAAAGCAGCTAAACTTTTGATGCTCAAGGCAAACAGGCAAACAGATGAAGCTGAAGTTGCTTGGCATGAATTGGGGTATTAGACAATTATTCTCTTGATATGGGTGTCAAAAGAAAAAGGAAAGTTTAAAAAGTTTATTTGAGTGGCAGACAGCAGGTGACCCAAGTTCCTTCCTGAGCCTCTACTGATAATTAGTGAGTGAGTGAGTGGTTGACAGATATTTCCCAGACACACACGAATACTTCATAAAGTCAGCTCCCTAATGGACTCTATGAATTTTGCCTGTGTGGTTTTGTTCAAGAGATAACAACTTCAATCTTTCCTAGATGTCATATTCATATGACTTACTTGGGTAAGTAAGGTAAGAGGGAAGTTAACATTAGGAGGTGTTAGTTCTACTTTAAGCAGATAACCATTAAAGCATTACAAAATAAAATACCTGTTGTAACTATTTATTGGTCTTTAGAAACCTAAACCTAATCTTCTTTAAAGAACAGTTATCAAAATAAATATAATTAACCCCAGAATATTGTTATTGATATAGTAACATTAATTGTGAAAAGTATTTTAACATTTATTAGGAAAATAAGCATTTCGTTGTGCTCTCAAAAATATATACTCATATGCAAACTGAAGGTGAAATTTTGGAGTGGGCAGCTGGCAGTGAGCTGAGGAGAGAAGAACGTTGAACTGGTGGAGACCAGAGGAGTGGCAACCATTCTACAGATATGGACAGTCTGCATGATATCGAGATATCCAAAAGGAACAGAAGACCATGCACTGTATATCTTGCATAAAATAAATAAACAATATAAATAAATAAATACATTTGAGATCTTGTACACAATCTAGGTATGACACACTTTTTCACAGTGAACGGAATTGATTAACCCCTTAGCGACCCTTGACGTACCAGGACCGTCAAGGGTAAATGTGATCGAACGACCCTTGACGGTCCTGGTACGTCAAGGGTTAAACTCTTCCATCGCGGCCGCACGGAGCGATGGAAGAGTTCAAGCCGCTTGTTACTAAGTGTCCCGGTATCGGGACACTTAGTAACAAGCGGCTGAAACATTGTTGCAACATGTGATTCGCTTCAAAAAAGAATCACATGTTGCAAAACCTGAATGACAGGGACAGTATTTGTAAATACTGTCCCTGTCAGATCTCTCTGCCTCCCTCCACCTTGCATACTGCTAAGGTGGAGAGAGACAGAGGGAGATGGTGTTCCAGTGTGACTGTAAAAAAAAAAGTTAAAAAAAAAGTTTAACCCCTTCAGTGCCAGAGGCTCGGGCCATTTTCTGAACCCTGCAGGCCAGACACTTTTTCAACATTTTTGCTATCCTTCCGTTTAGGCTTGATTTCCTCTGGGGATTTTTAGTTACATATGGAAAACTATATATTGTTTTTTTCAGAACGAATTGAGCTTTCTTGTGATACCTTACATGAAGAGAATTTTACATCGTGCAAAAAGCTATGATGTCATAATGACAAAAAAAAGTGAAAATTTACTCATTTTGCTAAAATCACATACTATGTATCAAAAACATTTACCGTGATTGAAAAAGTTTCAATTATTTGAAAAAGCCTCGAGTCCCCCGAGTAAAAAAATACCAAATTTGTATAGTTTTACCTACGTCCATGGCTAGCGTAGAGCCCTAATCACCAGCAGCGCAAAATGACATTTTCAACTTTATAAACTAATATGCGCATTCTAGGGTTTTTGTGGTAAAACTACCCTAAAACAGTGGAATAACTATATAAAACTATATATTTCTGGAAAGTAGACAACCTGCTGCATCTAATGAGGGGTGATTTTCCTTGTTACCCCAAGCCTGGTGTGCACAAATGCCTCCAGAAGATGGCGCTAATGAAAAAAAAAGGCATTTTCTTACATTTCTGCCCCTTCAAATGAACTAAAATGTGTGAAAACCATGGCATTTACAACTGTATTCATTAGCTAGTGCTCTTAGGAGAAAAATAACACCCCATTGGTATGAGTTCACCTACCTCAGGGGGCGCTACAAGTACAAAACTACACCTATTGCAACCTCTAATTTTTCTAACATTTTCTCAAACATTACCTGTCTGTACAAAAATGGTTATAACAAATACAGAAGTGAAGAAAGGGTACACAAACCATACCATTTTGAAAAGAAGACACCCTGCCGCATCTAATGATGGGTGACTTGCCTTGTTACCCCAAGCCTGGAGTGCACAAATGTCTCCAGAAGGTGGCGCTAATGAAAAAAAAAGGCATTTTCTTACTTTTCTGCCCCTTCAAATGTACTGAAATGTGTGCAAACCATGGTATTTCCAACTGTATTCATTAGCTAGTGCTCTTAGGAGAAAAATGACACCCCATTGGTATGAGTTTAACTACCTCAGGGGGCGCTAGAAGTGCAAAACGACACCCACTACAACTTCAAATTTTTCTAACATTTTCTCAAACATTACTTGTCTGTACACAAATGGTTACAACAACTACAGAAGTGAAGAAAGGGTACACAAACCATACCATTTTGAAAAGAAGACACCCTGCCGCATCTAATGATGGGTGACTTGCCTTGTTACCCCAAGCCTGGAGTGCACAAATGCCTCCAGAAGGTGGCGCTAATGAAAAAAAAGGCATTTTCTTACATTTCTGCCCCTTCAAATGTACTGAAATGTGTGCAAACCATGGTATTTCCAACTGTATTCATTAGCTAGTGCTCTTAGGAGAAAAATGACACCCCATTGGTATGAGTTTAACTACCTCAGGGGGTGCTAGAAGTGCAAAACGACACCCACTACAACTTCAAATTTTTCTGACATTTTCTCAAACATTACTTGTCTGTACACAAATGGTTATAACAACTACAGAAGTGAAGAAAGGGTACACAAACCATACCATTTTGAAAAGAAGACACCCTGCCGCATCTAATGATGGGTGACTTGCCTTGTTACCCCAAGCCTGGAGTGCACAAATGCCTCCAGAAGGTGGCGCTAATGAAAAAAAAAGGCATTTTCTTACATTTCTGCCCCTTCAAATGTACTGAAATATGTGCAAACCATGGTATTTCCAACTGTATTCATTAGCTAGTGCTCTTAGGAGAAAAATGACACCCCATTGGTACGAGTTTAACTACCTCAGGGGGCGCTAGAAGTGCAAAACGACACCCACTACAACTTCACATTTTTCTAACATTTTCTCAAACATTACTTGTCTGTACACAAATGGTTATAACAACTACAGAAGTGAAGAAAGGGTACACACACCATACCATTTTGAAAAGAAGACACCCTGCCACATCTAATGATGGGTGACTTGCCTTGTTACCCCAAGCCTGGAGTGCACAAATGCCTCCAGAAGGTGGCGCTAATGAAAAAAAAAGGCATTTTCTTACATTTCTGCCCCTTCAAATGTACTGAAATATGTGCAAACCATGGTATTTCCAACTGTATTCATTAGCTAGTGCTCTTAGGAGAAAAATGACACCCCATTGGTACGAGTTTAACTACCTCAGGGGGCGCTAGAAGTGCAAAACGACACCCACTACAACTTCACATTTTTCTAACATTTTCTCAAACATTACTTGTCTGTACGCAAATGGTTATAACAACTACAGAAGTGAAGAAAGGGTACACAAACCATACCATTTTGAAAAGAAGACACCCTGCCGCATCTAATGATGGGTGACTTGCCTTATTACCCCAAGCCTGGAGTGCACAAATGCCTCCAGAAGGTGGCGCTAATGAAAAAAAAAAGGCATTTTCTTACATTTCTGCCCCTTCAAATGTACTGAAATGTGTGCAAACCATGGTATTTCCAACTGTATTCATTAGCTAGTGCTCTTAGGAGAAAAATGACACCCCACTGGAATGAGTCGACCTACCTTAGGGGTGCCAGAAGCACATAACTACACCTACCTGTTTGCTTCTTCGAAAATGGCTGCTTGTACTAAAATGTCCATAACTGTTAGAGACATGAAGGAAAGGTATAAAAGGTATACCATTTTGGAAAGTAGACATTCTCCCGCATCAAATGAGGGGTCACTTGCCTTTCTACCCCCTGGGCTGAAGTGCACAAATATTTCCAAAAGGTGGCGCTATGGGAATAAATATAGGTTTTTTTACATTTCCACCACTTCAAAGATACTAAAATCTTTGAAAACCATAACATTTCCTGCTGTATTCAGTACTTGCTACCATCATGAGAAAAATGGTAGCCCATTTGTGTGGGTTAACATACAATATGTGGGTGCTAGGAACACGAACGTAAACCTGACACTTTTGTTTTTTAAATTATCTGCTTGCACTAAAATGGTTATAACCATAATAGATATGCAGGAAAGGTAGAGAAACAATGCCATTTTGAAAAGAAAACAACCTGCCGCATCTAATGAGGGGTCACTTGCCTTCTTACCCAAAGGCTGGTATGCACAAATGCTTCCAGGAGGTGGCGCTAATGAAAAAAAATGCTTTTTTTTACATTTCTGCCCCTTTAAATGTATGGAGCTCTGTGAAAACCATGGAATTTTCAACTGCATTTGTTTGCTAGTGCTCTTAGGAGTCAAACGACACCCCATTGATATGAGTTGAACTACCTTAGGGGGTGCTAGAAGTAGAAAACTACACCTACTACAACCTCTGATGTTTCTAACATTTTCTCAAACCTGACTTGCCTGTATAAAAATGGCTATAACACCTTCAGAATTGAAGAAAAGGTAGATAAACCATACCATTTTGGAAAGAAGACAACCTGCCGCATCTAATAAGGGGTCACTTGCCTTTGTACCCCTAAGTTATTTGGAACAACTATTTCCAGAATGTGGTGCTACAGGAAAGAAAAACAAACATTTGTTTTACACATCAGTCACTTCAAAGATACTAAAATGGTTCAATGGCGTGGGATTTCCTAGGAGGACTTCTTGCCAGCCAAAAAAAAATGGTACCCCACTGCTCTGGGTTCACATACCAATTTACGCTACAAGAGCGTAGCTACCAGTGAAACAGAAATGGGAAAACAAACAGTGTATGTGTGATTTTATGGCTAACAGATGAAAGAAGCTAGGACGTCAGCCGGTGTATGTGCGGACCTGTGACTACAAGTCTAACAAAATGTGTGAGAGGGTGAGGGATTAGGCAGTGTGTGTGGGTATGAGCAGAGGAGCAAGGATGGTGGTGATGGTGGGGCAGTGTCTGATAGTGTGTATGGGAGATCTCTGACTACCATTGTGCACTGTATGTCCCCTCATACAAAGCACTGCGTTGGACCCCCTTCCTGTTGCACGTGCATTTTTGGGGGCTTTTTCCCCCAATATTTTTGTGTAGACCTCTTTGGGGGCATCAGAACCCATACAATGAGGTCTAAATAAAAAATAAAGGGGGAAAAAATCCTTTATGTGCCACAGGGGTGTCCAGCACACAAAGGGTTAATTTTTTTTTATCGTTACTTTGTATTCAGATGGCCACCAAACAAGCTCTGATCACAAAGTAATGATAAAAAGTCCTGTGTGTACCACAGGAAGGGGGTCTGCATTGAACCCCACCTCCCAGTGGCACACACATGGTTAATTTTTGATTTAATTTTTTTTTATTATATACCTCATTGAGGGGCATCAGGACCCCCTGATCCCTCCCCAATGAGGTCTTAGTAAAAAAAATATATATGTCCACAAACAGAGTGACCCTGTGAGTGCCACAGGGGTCTGCAGCGCATTGCAAAGCAATGCACTGGATCCTTGTGGCACTCAGAGGGTTAATTTTCTTTTTTATCATTACTTGGTAATCAGAGCTTGTTGGGGGGCCATCAGGACCAATCATGATGGCCCCCCAACAATCTCTGATAAGAAGTAATGATAAATGCCCTGTGTGTGCCGCAGAAGGGGGGCTGCATTGGCCCCCCTTGTGGCACACACAGGGTTAATTTTTTTTTCTTTACATTTTTTTTATTATGGACCTCATTGGTGGGTATCAGGACCCCTCTGATTCCCCCCAATGAGGTCTTAAAAAAAAAAAAAATAAAAGGAATCAAAATAAATGTCCCTGTGAGTGCCACATGGGTCTCCAGGGCATTGCAAAACAATGCACTGGATCCTTGTGGCACTCAGAGGGTTAATTTTTTTTTTATCATTACTTGGTAATCAGAGCTTGTTGGGGGGCCATCAGGACCAATCATGATGGCCCCCCAACAATCTCTGATAACGAAGTAATGATAAATGCCCTGTGTGTGCCGCAGAAGGGGGGCTGCATTGGCCCCCCTTGTGGCACACACAGGGTTAATTTTTTTTTCTTTACATTTTTTTTTATTATGGACCTCATTGGTGGGTATCAGGACCCCTCTGATTCCCCCAATGAGGTCTTAAAAAAAAAAAAAATAAAAGGAATCAAAATAAATGTCCCTGTGAGTGCCACATGGGTCTCCAGGGCATTGCAAAGCAATGCATTGGACCCTTCTGGCACTCAGAGGGTTAATTTTTTTTTTATTATTACTTTGTAATCAGAGCTTGTTGGGGGGCCATCAGGACCAATCCTGATGGCCTCCCAACAATCTCTAGTAACAAAGTAATGATAGAAGCCCTGTGTGTGCCACAGGAGGGGGGGTGGTGCATTGGACCCCCCCTGTGGCACACACAGGGTTAAAACATTTTTTTTTTTTTTTTTTTTTAATAATAGACCTCATTGAGGGGCATCAGGATTCCCCCTGATCCCCCCAATGAGGTCTTTAAAAAAAAAAAAAAAAAAACCCCAAAAAATGACCCTGTGAGTGCTACAAGGGTCTCCAGCACATTGCAAAGCAATGTGCTGGGGACCACTGCGGCACTCACAGGGTTAGTTTTGGGGGTTTTTTTATTTTATTTTTTTTTTAATATATTCAGACCTCGTGGGGGACATCAGGACCCCTCCTGGTGTCCCCCAAGTAATTGATCTCCCAGCCGATAGGCTGGGAGACCAATTTGGCGACTGCAGGAGAGCAGAAGCTCTCCTGCCTTTCACTCCTACCACCGGTAGGAGTGAATGGGACCGGGGAAACTTCCCCAACGTCATCAGTGACATGTCACTGATGACGTTGGGAGGCTTCCCCCGGTCCCGCCCACTCCTACCCGGAAGTTCGGGTAGGAGAGAAGGAAGAGGAGAAGCTGCGCTTCAGCTGCGCTTCTCCTCTTCTTTTATTGATCTCCCAGCGCGATCGGCTGGGAGATCAATAACAGGGGGGACATGAGGAGTGATCCTCATGTCCCCCCACGATTGCCCAGCTTTTTTTTTTTTTAAATGCGGCCACTGCATGCCGGTTATACCGGCTCATGCAGTGACCGCATTTTAGTGGGTACATCGTACGAGCTTGGCACAGCGGGTACAGCTGTCCAAACTCGTACAATGTACCCACTTGGCACTCAAAGGGTTAAATAAAGAAAATTAACCCTTTGATCACTGTTCTGCAGTGATCAATAAGTGCCCCCCCATCTGATCACTCTTGGAGTGATCAATTTGCTGCAGATCAGTGTTTTCTGATCTGTGGGACACCCCCCATCCCCCTTGAATTTTTTTAGATTTTTTAAAAAATTTTTAAATTTTTTTTAATTTTTTTTTTTTTTTTTTTTTTTTTAGGTATTTTGGTAGGTAGTTGGGTAGGTTTAGTGTAGACGTGTGTTAGGGAAAGTTTTAGGGATAGATTTAGGTTTAGGGGAAAAAAAAAAAAAAACCAAACCCCCCCCAAAAAAAAAAAAAAAATACAATAAGCGCAGTTTAGATAGGTAGTTCAATTGGGTTAGGTAGGTTCAGGATATACGTAGGTTAGGGTAAGTTTTAGGGTTAGATTTAGGTTTAGGGATAGCGTAAGAAAAATAAAAAACCCAAAAAACCCCAAACCCCCCCCCCAAAAAAAAAAAAAAAATATATATATAATAAGTGCAGTTTAGATAGGTAGTTCACTTGGGTTAGGTAGGTTCAGGATATACGTAGGTTAGGGTAAGTTTTAGGGTTAGATTTAGGTTTAGGGATAGCATAAGAAAAAAAAAAACCCAAAAAACCCCAAACCCCCCCCCCAAAAAAAAATAAATAAAAAAAATAAAAATAAAATATATATATATATATATATATATATATATATATATATATATATATATATATATATATAATAAGTGCAGTTTAGATAGGTAGTTCATTTGGGTTAGGTAGGTTCAGGATATACGTAGGCTAGGGTAAGTTTTAGGGTTAGATTTAGGTTTAGGGATAGCGTAAGAAAAAAAAAAGCTTTTTTAGTGGGCAAAATGCAGCGCAGGTACAGGGTTGAAGAGGCATATGCCTTTTTGGCGTCTGACTCTGAGGCAACAGACACTGCGGCAGATTTTGACATAGCGCAGTTTTCAGAAAGTGAGAGCAGCTCTAGTGATGACGCTGGGCCTTCTGTCAAGAAAAGACGCACTGCCCCAAAAGCTGCTCTGGCAACTGCCCCAGCACCTGCCAAAAGAACTGCCCAAAGACCTACCAAAATACCTACCCAAAGAAATGCCCCAAGTGCTGCCCCAAGAGCTGCCCTGGCAACTGCCCCAGCACCTGCCAAAAGATCTGCCCAAAGACCTACCAAAGAAATGCCCCAAGTGCTGCCTCAAGAGCTGCCCTGGCAACTGCCCCAGCACCTGCCAAAAGATCTGCCCAAAGACCTGCCAAAAGACCTGCCCAAAGAAATGCCCCAACACCTGCCACTCCGGATCCTAATGAATGGGTATCAATTTATGCCCACAAATCTCAGAATTCACAGGCAACCCAGGGATTCAAATTGATGTGGAAGGATTTACCCATGATCATTTTTTTGATTTGTTTTTGGGGGAAGACATTTTAGGTGAAATTGTTTCCCAAACCAATTTGTATGCAGCCCAGTATACTGCCGCCAACCCTAAGTGTGAAAAACGCTGTTTTTTTTTTTACTTACGTCATGGTTTACGAGGGATTGGTGGTAAAATGGCTGTGTATAAAATTGGAAAACACACCTAAAACGAGAGCCTGGGGTGTCTACTTTCCAAAAATATACACTTTTGGGGGGAAATCTTAAAAAAAGAGCACTGTTACACAGCCCCAAATGAGACATGGCACCAGTAACGCAAGCTGTGAAGATTCAAAGTGTGAACCTGGAAACGCGCATGTTCCAATTTGGCCCCCGTAGCTCCCCCAAACCATGAGAAAGCTACGCATATGGGGTATTGCCGTACTCAGAAGAAGGAGCTGAACACTAATCAATTCAGTTTATAAAATCTTCACCTATTCTGTGCTTGAAATTCACATCAAAATTGAAGGCAAAGTGTGAAAAATGCTGAATTTTTTTTACTTACGTCAAATTTTCACAGGATTGGTGGTAAAATGGCAGTGTATAAAATTGGAAAACACACCTAAAACGAGAGCCTGGGGTGTCTACTTTCCAAAAATATACACGTTTGGGGGGAAATCTTAAAAAAAGAGCACTGTTACACAGCACCAAATGAGACATGGCACCAGTAACGCAAGCTGTGAAGATTCAAAGTGTGAACCTGGAAACGCGCATGTTCCAATTTGGCCCCCGTAGCTCCCCCAAACCATGAGAAAGCTACGCATATGGGGTATTGCCGTACTCAGAAGAAGGAGCTGAACACTAATCAATTCAGTTTATAAAATCTTCACCTATTCTGTGCTTGAAATTCACATCAAAATTGAAGGCAAAGTGTGAAAAATGCTGAATTTTTTTTACTTACGTCAAATTTTCACAGGATTGGTGGTAAAATGGCAGTGTATAAAATTGGAAAACACACCTAAAACGAGAGCCTGGGGTGTCTACTTTCCAAAAATATACACTTTTGGGGGGAAATCTTAAAAAAAGAGCACTGTTACACAGCCCCAAATGAGACATGGCACCAGTAACGCAAGCTGTGAAGATTCAAAGTGTGAACCTGGAAACGCACATGTTCCAATTTGGCCCCCGTAGCTCCCCCAAACCATGAGAAAGCTATGCATATGGGGTATTGCCGTACTCAGAAGAAGGAGCTGAACACTAATCAATTCAGTTTATAAAATCTTCACCTATTCTGTGCTTGAAATTCACATCAACATTGAAGGCAAAGTGTGAAAAATGCTGAATTTTTTTTACTTACGTCAAATTTTCACAGGATTGGTGGTAAAATGGCCGTGTAAAAAATTTGAAAACACACCTAAAATGAAAGCTGGGGGTGTCTACATTCCAAAAATATACACTTTTGGGGGGAAATTCTAAAGTGCAGCACTGGAACATAGCCCAAAATGAGTAATGGCATCAGTTAACCAAGATGTGAAAATTCAATATTTGTTCAAAATTGGGCCCCGTAGCTCCCCCAAACCTTGAGAAACCTATGCATATGGGGTATTGCCGTACTCAGAAGAAGGAGCTGAACACTAAACAATGCATTTTTAAAAATCTTCACCTATCATGTGCTTGAAATTCACATCAACATTGAAGTGCAAGTGTGAAAAACGCTGTTTTTTTAACTTACGTCAAGATTTACGAGCGATTGGTGGTAAAATGGCTGCGTAAAAAAATTGAAAACATACATAAAATGAAAGCCTGGGGTGTCTACTTTCCAAAAATATATACTTTTGGGGGGAAATCTTAGAGTGGAGCATTGTTACACAGCCCCAAATGAGACATGGCACCAGTGATGCAAGCTGTGAAAATTCAAAGTGTGAAACTGGAAACGCGCATGTTCCAATTTGGGCCCCGTAGCTCTCCCAAACCTTGAGAAACCTATGCATATAGGGTATTGCCATACTCAGAAGAAGGAGCTGAACACTAAACAATGCATTTTTAAAAATCTTCACCTATCATGTGCTTGATATCAACAGTAGTATTGAAATGTAAGTGTGAAAACTGCAAAAAAACAAAATATTACCACAATTTTGAAATTTTTTTCTGGAAAAATAACTGCATGAAAAACTCCAAAATTCTCCTGATTATTTACCTTATGTTGTGTAGTTTTCAGAAACATATTCCTTTGTGGGACATTTTTGGTTCTGGCACCGTCAGCTAAGCTATGATGCTCACATGCCAATTGTTGAGAAATTACAAGTTGGAAATAATGGCATCCATCTTGTAATATTTACCTTGTAAATGTGAGGAAGTGATTGAAATACTAGGCATATGGGGTATTCTTATATTCAGGAGAAGCAAATGAATATATTTAGGGGTATTTTTTTGTCATAAACTAATTGTATGCAAATCCTGACACGAAAATATAAGCGAAATGTTGTTTTTTTTCAATTTTTTTCCTCTTTTTTTCTATTTTAATCAAATTAAACAATGAGGTATTCATATAATTGTGGTATCAAAAGAAAGCCCTACTTGTGCTTAAAAAAACAGTATATAATTTATGTGGGTGCACAAAAGGAATTAAAGAGAAAATATGGTTGAACAAAGACATAGTCAAAAAAGTCAAAATTGCTCCGGTCCTTAAGTCAAATCAAACTCAGATTTTCCCGGTCCTTAAGGGGTTAAAAAGAATCAATTACTCATATTTGTGAAACAATATATGCAATTTTATTTAAAGGTAAATAAAATGTGAAATATAAAATACATTAATAATCAGTGAATTGGGATATAAAGGTATACAAAATTAACTCAGTAATATATGTTAATGCAACCAAGTCCTGGACTTATATATATATATATATATATATATATATATATATATATATATATATATATATAGAGAGAGAGAGAGAGAGAGAGAGCATAAAAAAATATAATACGATAGGATATGTCAGATAACTACACAGATAACATACAAGCACTTATAGGGTTAATCAGCACTCATGCACAGACATCTACACGCACAATAAACAACTGGCTCTGCAGGTATAGCACTATCAGCTAATCTGTAACTCCCAATGATCTAAAATTGCTATCAATCTGATCTTACCCTATTGCTACTGTAATTGGACTGTATAAGCTTGAAATATTGTTCTAACTTTACAGCCAAATGGCTACTGGAAAATTATTTCTCAGTAGGCTGGCCAATTCTCCTGGGAAGTAATTAGGATACCTTATCCCAGAATTTATTGGGTTATGATAATTTTGGAAGTGTATACAGTGTTATGTAAATAACTTAAATTATACTTTACCAGTCCTATATAACGGTGTTGTCTTGAAACTATGAAATTCGGCAAATAAAAGCCTTTATTTGCTTATATTACCTAAACCCCCTTAACAGAAAGGTATGAGCATTCTTCTCTCATAGGTCACCCCTTAGAGAATTAGCATATTAGGTATATAAAATTATAACTATCATATACATAAATAATTTGAAGAAGTTAATCTACTACCAGGAAAAGTCAGGACAGATCACTTGGCAATCAAAAAAATAATGAGGATCCCAGTTAAAAATTAATAATATAAGTTTCTAAATCCCTTCTCAAGAATGTATGAACTAACCTCCCTACTCCAACACACAGGTGTAGTTAGATAACATTCATATACCATGAAGAGAGAGATTCCTCCTTCAAAACAGACAACTGAGTTTCAAAGATGTTTACTTAGAAGAAAGTCTAAAAATCCCTTTGTACAAAATGAAGCTAATGTTGCATTTAAAGATACAGCCTCATATAGACACAGACAAAATGGTTACTGAATAGTCTCTAACCATTTCCTTCCACCAAAGAACAGCCTCTCTGACAGTGAGCTCCCCTAATCTAAAAGGCAGAAAATCAAGAGACTAAAATAAATGTAAATCGGTACCATTGATTTCTTTTTGTTGTGATGCTGTTCCTATTCAGCACATCAAAGACTTTGACTATTTGAACATTTTGATGTAAGGGCACACTCACACCAGATATTTGTTTGAGTACCCATATAGCTCCCCTTTTTTATATGTGGAAGCCCAATGTGTTCTTACTATATAGTTTTTATTACACTATAGTTTTCACTACTTTTATCTTGTATATTTTATATACTGTACTAGTTGAACAGCCCGTTACACGGGCCACAGTGCCTCAGGCAGCCGGTCGCGGGGCAGTCACACAGTGGAGACTGCCCGCGCCTCGGGTGATACAGAGCCTCTGGCAGCCGGTCGCGGGGCAGTCACACGCGGTAGAGACTGCCCGCGCCTCGGCTGATACAGAGCTGGACGCTCCTTCGGAGCGCCCAGCTCTGTATCAGCCGCGGCGAGAGCAGTCTCCACCGCGTGTGACTGCCGCAAGTGCAGCAGTATCTACTGCGCATGTCGGGCGTTACACACAACTTGCCGAATTATTATATAGGATATACAGCATTTTAGACTGGCTTATATATATATATATATATATATATATATATATATATATATATATATATATATTTCAATGTTTTATTCTTATTTTATCCTTATTATCAATTTCTACATGTGTACTTTTATATGGTCTAATAAACATTAGTGCATTTAGGGTCTGCATATGCTCTGTCTTCCCCTTCTTTTTTTTGCCTTTTTGCCTTTACTTGTAACACTATGGCCAGGATTCATCAAGAGGCAATTATAACAGCTTACACAAACAGATACGCAAAGCTTCTCCAATAAAGTAAATTGAAAACATGCGAATTGGATATCATATTCTATGTGATGCGTAAAAATAAAAATTGCTTGCGAATTTATGTTGTAATCTATGCATGAAAAGTAACATGCGTACAGAAAATCTCAATAAAAAACGGAGATCAGTGTATTTTTGGCGAATGCGAAAAATTGCATGTTTTGTGAATGAACATGTTCAAAACAGGAGAAGAGATATCATGAGCATGATTGATAGAGAATGGAACAGACAGCGATTTTTCTAAAAGTGGTTGCAATACTAAATATTCATTGGAACAAAACTATGCAGTGATCAACAAAATTGTTACATACTATGATTTCATATTTGGAGTGCATGCACCTAAAACAGCAATTGCACGTAAAAGGGCAATTTGGAGTAAAATATGCAATGCTGTAAATGCAGTTGGTTCCTACCCTCAAACAGTTGATAACTGCAAGAAGAGCTACAATGATATCAAACATTTGTAGAAGAAGAAAATGGCACTTGAATCTTGCCATGCTAGAGCAACAAGAGGTGGGGGACCAATTGAAGTAGTTCTTAGAATATAAGGAGGAACTTAAAAAAGAGATTGGGCCTGATGTGGTTGATGGTATTGAAGGTCACATAGATTCGGGCAGCATTTATGGTGAGTACAAACATATGTATCTGTGAAATTGCCTTTGGAGATTTATATATATGTATGTATGTATGTATATTGTTATTCCTTACTGTCAACAGGTGTACTTAACAATGTACAGTTTGTGTAGAAGGAGTATAATAAGTGCAGTAATTGTCTTTATAAAGAAAATCACAAGTTGAGGTCTCTGCCTGTAGAGCACATAATATAAAATCATTCTATCGAATTTTGTAGAGACCTATAACAGAACACAAAGTATAGTTTTAATATTGGTATCAAAGGTTTTGTATTACAATTGTTTTTGTAATTAAATTGCAGTATCCAGATCTGATTCCAGCGTGTCAAATGCCACTCCCTCAGTGACATGCATGGATATATTCTACCTGATCCTTTTAGTGAGACAGGTAGATATCAATGATTTGTCTAATATGTACCTCAAGGGCTGTATTTATTAAGGAGAGTGTACAAATCATGAGCAAATCAGCTGCATCATATGGCATTCAAAAATATGTAAAATTATTTGTGGATTTCAACTGTACATGCTGCATGAAATGTCATGTCACCTGTATCTCCAGAATTTTAACGCTCTAAAGTCCATTGAGATGGATATTAAAATGTCACAAATGAGGAAGCAGTTTTGGTCCTAAACAAATGAAGTATACGAGTTGATTTATTTTTCAGATTCTCCTTTAATTCAGGATATTATTATTATTGATGAGTCAATACAGATGTCTGGAATAAATGACACCAATGAACAAGGTGATGTATCATTATGCATAAACATTCACATTCCCAAACATGTATAATATAAATTGTTTTTTTTTACATATTTTATAAAATATTACACTGTGCGTGAGACACCATGGGAACAAAATATTGAGACACTGTAATATTGTACTTGGACATGGTTGTTGATGAGCAACCTGAAAACAGACATATTCCATCAAATAAAAATCAACACCATGAAGTTCCTGATGCAGATGAAACTGAGGCAGGTACAGGTGTTGCTGCAGCATTACAGAGCTTCCAAGAAACCTCTAATGTTTTGAAGAAACAAAACAAGAAGATATGTAGCTTAATAAAAAAACAAACCAAGGTATATTAAATATAAAATTCAAAGAAATGCAAAAAAAATTAGAAAACATAGATAAGCAGCTTAAAAGAGAATATCTAAAGAGCACAGCAATTACTATTTTTGAAAACAAAAAAATATTTAATTATCAGAACATAATAGTCTACTGAGACAGATGATGGATAAAAAATAAAAGGCCAACATAATCCTCCCATACACAATTAGGAGGAGTTCAGTCTAACAGAATAAAATAATATAGCATAAAATGAAAATTTGCATATACAACCATACAAGATTATCATTGACATATCTTGCGTTTAAACGCTATTGCATATATATATATATATATATATATATATATATATATATATGTTAACCGAAGATTCCAAATGAAATATCACACCTTGGTAATGGAGCGTCTATACACAGACAGGATAATAATATTAGCGCTTATTATGGCTATACATTTCTCAGCAGAGGAAATATATATGATGGTGAAATACCTTTATAAAAATGGTGTGACAAGCCATCTACAAAGGCAAAAACGCCTACAAACATAAAATAATAGCAATCATGATGGAAAATAAATTTGGGAATACATGGTCTATCAAACAGTTACAGGTCAGCCTTGAGGAGACTCTTCAGCAGAACTGAAATTGAGTTATTTCAAAAGAATTACTTCATTGGAAAGGTCTACAATGTGTGCCTAGTTTGCAAGCACACTTTGTAGACCGTTCCAATGAAGTAATTATTTTTAAATAACGTGATTTTGGCTTGCTGAAGAGCCTCCTCGAGTCATACGAGAGAACCTAAGCAACTGAATACTATTTTAAGAGGTAAGGATTAATATTTTAATATATGTTATTGTTAAATCTAATATCAACTATTATACAAACTAAAAATATGTAACATATTGCAGAACAAACAATGCACACAATGACATACCATGACAATAACAGTAATCTAAACATTTAATAAGTATATTGTTTGTATTTTCATAGATATTAAGAGATATCAGTCCAGCTCCATTTCTTCAAACGAGGAAACAGAAGTCCAAAGGTATGCTCAGTAACTGAGCAGGTGCTTCTGTGGGACTCATTGTAACATAGCTCTGCAGGGGACTATGGATTCAATAAAAGGGGATAACAGCCATGACTGACAACCATATCCTGAGTCACCTACAAAACAAACAAATGATATCTGACATTATTTCCCAAAATAGACACATTATACTTCAAGATCACACAAGATCTGTAACCCTTTGAGTGCCAAAGAGGCTCCCAACACATTGCTTGGCAATCAGTTGTGTACCCCTCTGGCACTCAATAGGTTAACATATGTTGTTTACTTTTTATGGTTGTTACACCTTACCACAATTATTTGTAAGTTATAATTTTCAACACAAACATTGTACTTACCTAAAAGCCAGCCCTCGGGCATGAATCCTTCTTCAAATCTCTCGAACACGGCTGACTGACGTAAGATATTAGAGTCATGACAAGAACTTGCAAAGCCTGCTCTAACGCTCAAGATGCGCTGTTATGCATCACAAACAACCTGAACACTGAGGGAGTGAAAACACTTTCTGTTTCTATACCGTTCCTCTCTTCGCTGGGGTGGTCTCTATGCAATATGCATGCAGTGGCTTCAAGGACATTTGGCATCCCCGCAATTTGGTAAAAATCTTCCTTTAGTTCTTGCCATGCTGCGCATTGCTTGGGGAAGGAGATATATTTATAAACCAGAGTCTGCATTACTTGAAGCACCTGGGATAAGCATCTGGAAAACGATGGCTGGCTCATGCCTTTGACAACTGCAGATACAGACTGGAAGGACCCTGTGGCTAGAAAATGCTAAACTGTTGACTATTTCAAAAGCCCTGAAATGGAGTTGGTCCTTCCAGTCAGAGCTCCAGATCATTGGCTATTTGCTGATATAGAGCCATGATGACCTCTCAGTTCAGCCTAAACCTCTGCAGTATGTCATGATCTGACAGGTCTGTCAAATCAGTTCTGGAAGCAAAACCCCTAGGCCTAATGATCCAGCCAGCAACCAGCTTCTGCTCCCTCTCATGAGTCCTTCTATCTTGCTGTCCTGAACCCTCCTTATATTTCCCCTGTTATTTCCATTCAATAGAATGGCTAAATGAAATCCCAAAACCTCCTTGCTTGTTTCAGCTTACTGACCTCCCTTGACTATTTTACAGTTCGTCTGACTATTTGTGGCATATGCGTATTGTGAAATTGTATGCGATTTATTTTGAGAATTGTAAATACGTGTTTTCCTGAATAGGCGAATGATATTCTTTCTTCTGCAATTTTCATCATCCGTGATATATATTTTGTGAATTTAGGGTATGCTCTGATAATTGCATTTTTTCCACAATCTATCATGATGAATACGTGATGCAATACTCTAGCGTATATTATTGCAATTAAACTGTCGATCCGCCATGTCACCTCATGATGAATCCCAGCCTATGCCTTGGAGGATATGAGGCACTTGAGACAAGAAGCACTGCAGCAACTCCAAAGCCCACTGCTGATGTATGCTCATCAAAGAATTATTCCCAGGCAGACTGTTCTGTTACTTAGGGTTGGATTGGACCTATAATTTATAGATTTATATACTCTCTCTCCAACTCACTTTGATATTTGTGTTGAGGTTGTACACTGGGTATTTTGTAGCTAAGTTATGTGAAAATTCCTATTTAACCTTCTTTATATTGCTTTCTGGTGATCTGTTACAGAGTAGTAGTTTGGGGACCCAGACTTTGGGCCTTTGGCCCCATAAAGTAGTCCACAAAAGTCCTTTGCCTCAGGGGCATGACAACAAAATCACCTCCTCTAAGCACTGTCCTTGGTGTGGGGTTGACTATGGCAAGGTGATTTGCAGGTGTTGGTGACCCAGGCAGGCTTATCGCTCCTGGGTTATCTTCAAACACATGTGCCTATGCCTGATGGCTTTTAGGTCTGGGGCAAGGCACTGGGTGAGGCGGTCTGGCTGCTTCTGATCTCTGCTGCTTTGGTGCTGATGGTACAGGGCTCTAAAGCCCAGGGGTCCTACCAATTACCATGCACTCCAGGATCATCTGCCTCTGAGTTCTGCAGATGCTGTTGGGGAGTAGCACCATCCCACTGACGTCCCTCATTCAGAGTCTTCTTTAGATCAGCACCAGTCATTAGCCGAACATTATTTCCACTCTCCCTGGTCTCTCCTCAGCAGGGCTCACTGGTGCTCTTTTCCAAGGTTGTGGGTTGGTAAACCAGAGCAGCTATATGGAATCCTGCACTTGGGTACATATCCGTCTCAAAGCTACCATGCTCCCTAGCCCTGCACTGGTGAATTCAGTCTACAATTAGCCGGTAGAGGTCTCTGCCTTGTCATGCGACCTGGACAGCTTCCAGATCCCTTCCACTAGAAGCTTAGCAGCGTCCTTCTTTTCCATGAATACCATATCACCAGGGTTACTGGAGCTCTACTGGGCTGCTTTCCATCTCAGAATTTCTCAGATGGCGGTATACTCCAACTACAGTTCCATCTGATGGTAAATGAGGGAGTCCAGCAGATACACCCCATCTGCATCTAACAGAAATAGCAGCTCCATGTCCCCAACTGGCTGACTCTCTTGTCTCAGTCCATGCCAAATGTCCTGGTTCCAATAAAAGGTGTCTTCCTTCTCTGCAAGCCATCTGCCAGCTCCCTAGGTCTGAATGCTGGGGAAGGGGTGGTGGTGTTACAAATCCTGCCAGAATGTAGACAAACGTCTTGCACGGCCACTGGTACTGGGTGGCATGCCAATCCAGGAGAGCCTCTGACTGAAGGGGCAGACAGACAGGATCCATGACATGCAGATCTGCACTCTTCATTTGAGACATTGACTGGATCCAGGTCTGAGCATGGGGAAGTATTCTGCTAACACCTCCCCTGCTGCCAGGCCACCATCTCCCAAAGGCAACAGTTATCCAGTAGGCCTCCTGGTTGAAACCTGCTCCTAGGATGTTGCAAACAGCCTGCATATACTCATACACTCTTCTGTTGCCACCTCTAGTGCTGCCTGATTCCACCACTGCCGGCATTGGTGGAGAAGCTCACCCAGTCAGCAGAACCACTGCGTGGCTTCTTTTCCTGGATACTCAGTATTTTGTTAAAGTGTGAAGCAATTGATTGCTGCTCATCAGTAGACCTGAGGACCTTCAGGGAGAGGTTCCCTGGAGCCACATGCCAGATTTTGCTTTTGCAGTGGCTGAGGTTAGAGTAATTATCCAGTCTCCTCCAGCAATACAGTCAAGACTTGTATTAAGGAGGGTGGAACAATGCCTTTTATATTCTCCCAAATGGCATCATTGGGACAGTGCTGGCACATTTTCCAATCAGAGGGGAGCCCCAGGAGACCAAACATAGTGTGCTTTAGTCACCAAGCAGAGACACCCCCACCCCCACCCAAGGCAGGAAAAGAGAACTCTATCACAACAGGAGTCAATTTGTATTCCAGCAATTTCATTGTTGTCACTTCATATGGGACTTTCTGCCCCAAGCCCTATCAATAACTGATTCTTTAGACACCATGAATATGACTCTTATCTTATCCCCTTTTATTTATTGTAACATACATCTGTTATAAGGCTCTGTGTACACTCTGTGGAGCTATATAAATGAAGATATACATACATACATACATACTATTACATTATACTGCACCATATACCTGTGGATTACAACCCCGCTGGGTTTGATGGTGGGGAACTCGGATACAAAGCATGTTGAAAATGCTATAGTCCTCTAGGAATATTGCCACAACCTATATGTTGATTAACAGCTTGAATCCTAGAGAGGTTGTTGGAGACCTTTTTAGCATCCTGTGGTTTAAAGCAGAAGTAACATCTCCTTATAATGACCCCCACTAACCTTACTGTGTATAGTAAACCCTAATGGTCCCCATTACGTTTTCCTATGTGCTTTTGTTCAAAAGATAACATATTCAATGAGTCCTGGATGTCATGTTCCTAAAGACAGACATAACACTTGCTAGCAGGACCACAGGACACAAATGCTACTCACTGCACATGGTAATATTAAAACTTTACAGACCAGAGGGGTGTGCAACACATTGTTTTGCAATGAATTGAGCTTCACTTTGGTCCTCAAAGGTTTAAGTAGGACCTGTGAATCCATCATTTCCATTCTCATGTGCCTACTGTTGTGATAAATGACTGGTCTTCCATTTCAGAAGGGGTCTCATTCAGTCACAAGAGCATAAACTGTTTACTTAAAGGGGATATCTCCCCCCTATAAAAGTTAGGCTTATTAGGTAGAGTATATAGAGCTAATGTTGAAAACTTTATTTATTTATTTTTTAAATGCTATTTGGTCTAAAATTATTGCTTACAGAGTGCCCTGCACCCTACTTCCACATATACTGCTCTTGCCAATCTGCCTCTGCTCCCTTCTCACTACCCAGGCAAGCTGGAATGATCTCATTGGCTGGATATCGATCTCTGCCAATGAGATCACTCCAGCTTACAGACAGAAACCTCCGTCATCGGAGGAGGCTGGGTAGTCGGAAGGGAGCAGAGGCAGTGTGACAAACTGTGAATAAATATAACTATGCTTATTTAGTTGTTAGAAGGTGTGTTAGATGTTACAGTGGTCATAGCCACATATAGATGGCACTAATTAACTTCATACAACTATTTTACAGTATTGAGTGTGTGTGTATTTGAGTGCAATTTCCCCAAGGAGGTAGTAGCACAGTCCACATAGTAATAAAGCATTATGAAATATACTGCAGTGCAGTGCAGAGAAAAAAAGTAATCTAAATCTGAAAGAGAAGAAACACCTGACACTAGCTAGATAAAAAGGAGAGTTGCATTCTGGAACTACAAAAATCTGGAATAAATTTGCCTCTACAAATATGAGGATTTAGGAAAACTGGAGTAATGGACCAGAGTATAGGATCTAAAATTTAATTATGAAGTGTGCGTGACTATGCATTTAGGATGCAAAAACCCAGAAGTGGATCACAGACATAATGGTACTGTGCTGATAAAAACATCAGAGGAAAGGGACTTATTATTTCAAATGACTAGAAGGTAGGCAAGCAATGCAATAAAGTGGTGGGGAAAGCAAACCAGATTTTGGTTGTATTGGAAGAGGCATTATAAGCGGGAAGAGGTATTAATTCCACTGGTAAGGCTTCACCTGGAATATTGTGTTCAGTTCTGGAGATCACATCGTCTACATTTTTAACTCTGACATCAGTTTAATGCTTAACCCTTTGAGTGACAGAGACGTATGCAACTCATTGCTCTGCAATGTGTTGTGAACCCCCTCTGGCACTCAAGGGGTTAAATGAAGATGATGGAGAGAAAGAAGAGAGAAGAAGGAAGAGAGAAGATAGAAGCTGACCAGGATGCTGATGACTCCGCCGGACATCAGGATTACTGGTAAGTATTTCTTGTCAATGGCGGTTTTGTACCTTAGCCAGATTAACTCTGAGTGCCAGTGAGCTGAGTATATCCCACTGTCACTCATAGGGTTAATTATACTAACATATGACACATTTTTGGAGTGCTTTGGATGGGCTTAGGCCCCATATCAGTACATCCACTGGGGACAGGTTTTTTTTTTACGATTTTTGTACTTTCAATTGATGCGTTGGCTGTTTTAAGATCCATTAAGGGACTCTCTGCCCAAAAAAATAGGGTGCAGGTTTTTCCATGATAAAGTGGGTCCCTTAACAGATCTTAGGGCTAATGCAGTCAATTGAATTGCATTGTTTGGATTTTTTTTTTAATGGGCTAAAACGCCGCAAAATTTATCACCCAAGGCTCTTTCTTTTACTGGTATTTTTTCATAGCACAGGTAATTGAATAGCATGCTGTGCTTGAAAAAATGTTGTTGTCTTTTTTTGGCTTTGGCCCAATTGTATTGAGGCTGTAGTCTCTTGAGCAAAATTGCAAATGTAAAATCCATAGCAGCCATTAGAATTTTCTGGCCATGGTAAGGTAAGTGGGGAGTTAATCCTTTGAGCGCCAGTGGGGTACGCAATGCATTGCATAACAATGCGTTGCGTACCCCTCTGGTGCTCAAAGGTTTATTATTAAAAGGTATTAGTGTTCCTTCACCTTTCATGCTAAAAGATTTTTTTTTATATATTTTTTTGGGGGTAGAATAAGCAGATAGTCCTACAGTGAGGGAAAAAATTATTTCATCCCCTGTTGATTTTGTAAGTTTGCCCACTGACAAAGAAATGATCAGTCTATAATTTTAATGGTAGGTTTATTTGAACAGTGAGAGACAGAATAACAACAAAAAAATCCTGAAAAACACCATTTCAAATAAGTTATAAATTGATTTGCATTTTACTGAGTGAAATAAGTATTTGACCCCCTATGGATCAGCAAGATATCTGGCTCCCAGGTGTCTTTTATACAGGTAACAAGCTTGGATTAGGAGCACTCTCTTGAAGGGAGTGCTTCTAATCTCAGCTTGTTACCTGTATAAAAGACACCTGTCCACAGAAGCAATCAATCAATCAGATTCCAAACTCTCCACCATGGACAAGACCAAAGAGCTGTCCAAGGATGTCAGGGACAAGACTGTAGGCCTACGCAAGACTGGAATGGGCTACAAAACCATCGCCAAGCAGCTTGGTGAGAAGGTGACAACAGTTGCGATTATTCGCAAATGGAAGAAATACAAAATAACTGTCAATCTCCCTCGGTCTGGGCATCCATGCAAGATCTCACCTCTTGGAGTTTCAGAGATCATGAGAATGGTGAGGAATCAGCCCAGAACTACATGGGAGGATCTTGTCAATGATCTCAAGGCAGCTGGGACAATAGTCACCAAGAAAACAATTAGTAACACACTACGCCACAAAGGACTGAAATCCTGCAGCTCCCTCAAGGTCCCCCTGCTCAAGAAAGCACATGTACAGGCCAGTCTGAAGTTTGACAATGAACATCTGAATGATTCAGAGGAGAACTGGGTGAAAGTGTTGTGGTCAGATGAGACAAAATTGAGTTGGCATCAACTCAACTCACCGTGTTTGGAGGAGGAGGAATGCTGCCTGTGACCCCAAGAACAGGTGGAAACATTATGCTTTGGGGTTGTTTTTCTGCTAAGGGGACAGGACAACTTCACCGCATCAAAGGGACGATGTACGGGGCCATATACTGTCAAATCTTGGGTGAGAACCTCCTTCCCTCAGCCAGGGCATTGAAATGGGTCGTGGATGGGTATTCCAGCATGACAATGATCCAAAACACACAGGCAAAGCAACAAAAGAGTGGCTCAAGAAGAAGTACATTAAGGTCCTGGAGTGGCCTAGCCAGTCTCCAGACCTTAATCCCATAGAAAATCTGTGGAGGGAGCTGAAGGTTAAAGTTGCCAAACGTCAGCCTCTAAACCTTAATGACTTGGAGAGGCTCTGCAAACAGGAGTGGAACAAAATCCCTCCTGTGATGTGTGCAAACCTGGTGGCCAACTACAAGAAACGTCTGACCTCTGTGATTGCCAACAAGGGTTTTGCCACCAAGTACTAAGTCACGTCTTGCAAGAATAAAATACTTATTTCACTCAGTAAAATGCAAATCAATTTATAACTTTTTTGAAATGCGTTTTTCATGATTTTTTTTGTTGTTATTCTGTCTCTCACTGTTCAAATAAATCTACCATTAAAATTATAGACTGATCATTTATTTGTCAGTGGGCAAACATACAAAATCAGCAGGGGATCAAATAATTTTTTCCTTCACTGTATGTAGTTTCTTTAAAGGCTGGTTCAGTTTCTGTAATCTGGCACTCCCTCTGTCGTCTCCTCACACATATTGCTAATTTATTTTAACAGTTAAATGAAAATGTCCGATCTGTGCTTAGTAATGAGGGTAAAAGATGAATCCAGCTTTAGAGAAATATGTTAACAGACATCAAGGCAAAACATTTTGGCTTTGGAAACAGATTAGGAAAATATATGCTGGCTTAATGCTGATTCAGTCTTATCTGAACCTCAACAGAATCAGTAATATTTCCTGCCTGCAATATATTTATATTTTTATATAAGAAGCAGTGGTGTAACTGTGGGATGTAATATAGCAGACAGATTTATTATGTAACCAATATCAATGCAGAAAATAGAATATGAACATATTCCCCCCTTTTTTTTTAATCTTCCACACATAAATAGGATCTATCTGAAATGAGAAGAAAATAAGGATTACATATTCTTTGATGTTCTTCAAAAGGTCATGGTAGAGATGTTACTAATATGATCTCATGAAATGTACACTATTAAGTACATCAAGATGTTTTAAGCATTATAACACCCACACCATGCAGCGTTTAATGTTTTCTTTCACAGTAAGTTATTTAGCTTCTCAACTGGGATGCTGATAACCTTGAAATCTAGTCTTTCCCTGATCTGCCTCACAGTCATAATGTCCTTAGAATATCAGTAATTTAGAATTTAAAACCAAGCATAGATGTAGCTGTTATGTGTTGTATAGATGTCTGGCTTGAAAACATTTCCATGGTTTATTATCATGCTTTCTGAACTTGCCTCAGGGACTGAATTTCTAACAGTAATCATAGGTAAAAAAAACAACATCAAAAACAAAACATGATTCAAATACAGAATAGTTACCATATAAAAAGCAAGAAAACCTGTTCATTAAAATACAGCACCTAATATTAAGATGATTATGACTAAAATCATTGTTTAATCATTTCCTTTACATTTTTAGCTTGCTTCAATGCGTTGATCCGATAAAGTGTGTGTTTGCACATTTGCTTGTAATATATTTAAAGAAGCAGTAAACTTTTTTTTATGAAAAAATATATATAAGAGGACATATCCTGTTGAGTAAAATAAGGTTACTCCTACAGTTGAGAGATGCATATTTCCAGAGCTACTACAGTTTAAACCCATGATTTTTTACATTAGCAGTGGCCTCTAGTGGTCAAATTCCAATTAGAAATTCTGTCACATTCTAATGGAGACGAAATCAGTGACATACAGTTCTCCATAGAATGTGATAAAAACTGCCGAGTCACTTCCTGTCAGAACTATCAGGAAGTAAAAGCACAGTAAATTCACTTCCTTATTATTGTAAATTATACATTTTGAATAAAACAAGTGAAAGCAGTGGGAGTATCCTTGTATTACTCAGCAGGAAAAGCTCTATAACATAGGTTTTCATAAAAAAAGTTTACTGTTCCTTTAAACCTTAAGGCCCTTATGCACAAAAGAAAAGAGGACTAATTTACGGGCAAACCAATTGCACCATAGGGTAGAAATTAAAACTCTCATTGATTTAAAGGTGACTTGTAGCCCCTTGAATGCTAGAAATGTCTCCAATGTATTGCAAAACAATGTGTAGGAGGCCACTTTTGCAGTTACAGGGTTAAAATCCTCATTTCAATCAATGGATACTTTGAATTTTTTTTGATGCAGTTGGTTTGCTTCAGAATGACTCATTTTTCTTTGGGTGTAAGGCTGACAATGTGATTTTTATTTGCAGGTAAAGCTGGATATTCAAGAGGCAAAAACACCAAAACAGTTAGTCTCTCCTCATTGATTTTCCTTTTAAGTAATTAGTTGAATTTATGAGTTAACTCTTTGAGTGCCAAAAAGGTATCCAGTGCAATGCATTGGATATCTCTCTGGCACTCAAAGGTTTAAACCTGAATATCAGTCTGAACATTTCCGTTTTTCAGGAACGCTATTCCTGTATTGTAACAATAATCTTATATAATAATTTGCTAATGTAGGTTTGTCAGAAGCTGTCATGCGCAGTACAGACGGCTGCGCAAGCGCAGTCATGAGCAGTACAGACTGCCCGCTCCGCGGCTGATAACAGAGCGGGGTGCTCTGTAGTCCTCTGCGCATTAGGAGCACCCTGGAGCGTGCAGTCTCTACTGTGCATGACTGCACCGAGGCAGTTGCTGCCTGGTACTGTGGCCCGTGTACATGGGCTGTTCAACTAGTAACAATATAAATTATCAATGTAATAAAAAAATCAGCAACTCAACAACTATTCCCTAGGTACATTCAAAATTGTCACTTTACCCTAACCTAAACAAAACCACCCCTAAACCCTTACTACTGTACTCAAAGTACCCTAACCTAACAGAACAAGATATCCTAACCTAAAATAACAGATAGTGAACCCTTGCACTTTACCCTAACCTGCCAAAAGCACCCCCAAATCCTAAGAACTGTACCCAAAGTACCCTTATCTAACAGAACGAGATACCCTACCCTAACATATAGAGAACCCCTAAACTTTACCCCAACCTACTGAAAAATAACCACCAAACCCTAAGTACTGTACCCACAGTAACATAATAGAATGAGATACCCTAATCTAACCCCTGTGCCCCAACTTAACAAAACAAGATCCAACAACACACACACACAAAAGGGAGAGCTTGGGAAGATACTTATAACTAAAGTGACCCAAACAGTAGATTTCTGTTCTTAGATGGACTTATTCAAAGTAGAAACCTAAAGTTTTCCATCAATCTCTCTCTGATCCACAGTATAAGAGATTTAACTGAAAGCTTAGTGATTCTTTGCTGAAAACAATTTGAACAATATCTCAATTCATTTGTGTGTTTTTGTTAGAGAGCTAGAATATAAGGTACTTTTGAGAGAGGAGCACAAGAGAGATCATACATCCACTCCCATTAGTCATACATGCCTTTCTGAAGTAGTCAGTTACCTTAGATCAATGACGAATACATAAGAGCATATTGACTTCCCATGGCTTTTCTCTAATACTGGTACAAGACCCAATGCACGATGCCATAATATCCTCCAGTTGATGCAGTGGTGTGTGTTAGGCCTGCAATGAAGCTACCCACTGTAGTACTTCCATGTAGACTGCAATACATGGATTAAAACAAACTCTAGATATAGCTCATAGAGGAGTTGAGGAAATCTGTGAGGGAAATGTCAAAATCGGGTAGAATTGAAAAGGATTATTTAGTTTGAATATGGAGCTCCGAACCTTGTGTCCTACAAAGATGACTGCCAACTGGAAGTCCTAATGGCACCATACTAAAGGTTCCATTTTTACGCCCAAGACATTTTGAACATGCTGTTTTGATGCTTGCCATTTAAGTGGTGCCATTGCAAAATTATACTAATTTCTTTAGAAACCAAGTGCTTCGTTCTTGCTACTTATAGGCCAAGGATATATTCTGTGTCAGGAAATCTTGTATGGGGTGGGGGTGGGTTCAAATGAGATGTGAGTGTGTGGCCATGGGTGGAGCTAAGGGCACCTGGATTTCCTTGCCTAGAAGTGTCTGGAATGTAAATCAGATGGAAACAAGAGATGCTGGTAAATAAAATACCTTTATTTAAAGAATAAAATTAATAGCAAAAATAAATGCGACGTACAATCCGGAATCATAGTCAAAAATACAAGCCGGGGATCAAAGCCAAAACAGGTAGTCAGATGAGCTGAGTTAGGAACACAGGAAGCAGCAGTGTCAGGAAGGGAAGCCAGGATCAGGAACCAGATGAATCAGTCAGCCAGGCCAGGGTCATACACCGGAATAGCAGCAACAGCAGGAATACACAGGAAGGTCATAGACCATGCAAGGGCAGAGAGATACTGAACCTTAGCAGCTAAATAGCCAGAGCACAGCAGGAAATGGCTGGCTAATTGACAGGTAACAGTGGTAAATGAGATTGACAGGGAGTAGTAACCTATCAGCTGAGTAAGCCTGAGACAGGGAAGTAAGGCTGCTCATTAGTGATCAGCTGAGGTGTGTACCTGTATTGCTGAGCAAAAAGCAATAGTGAAGGGTGGGAGGGTGAGAACCCTGTCAGTACCCCCCCTCAACAGCCTCTCCCCCATGGAAGAGAGCCAGGTTTATTGGGGAAACGTGCACAGAAGGAATGGAGGAGGGCAGGAGTGTGAACCCAAGGTCGCTTCCCCAGTCCGTACCCTCTCCAGTGGACTAGATATTGTAAGCGGCCCCTGGACACACGAGAGTCCATAATGCTCTGAACCTCATATTCCACATGGTTAGTCACACGTATTGGCTGATGACGATTAACCCCTAGAGTGCCAGGTGGGTACATTGTACGAGTTTGCACAGCTGTACCCGCTGTGCCAAGCTCGTACAATGTACCCACTAAAATGTGGTCACTGCATAAGCCGGCACTCGTGGGGGGACATGAGGATCACTCCTCATGACCCCCCTGTTATTGATCTCCCAGCCGATCGCGCACAGCTTCTCCTCTCCTGTCTCTCCTACTGAAACTTCCAGGTAAGAGTGGGCGGGACCAGGGGAAGCCTCCCAACGTCATGGGTGACATGGTCACCGATGACATTAGGGAAGTTTCCCTGGTCCTGTTCACTCCTACCGGTGGTAGGAGAGAAGGGCAGGAGAGCTTTTGCTCTCCTGCGGTCGCCTTATTGATCTCCCAGCCAATCGGCTGGGAGATCAATAACTGGGGGGACACCAGGAGGGGTCCTGATGTCCCCCACTAGGTCTGAAATTAAAAAAAAAAAAAAAAAAAAAAAAAAAAATGGCTAAGTAAACCTGTGAATGCCGCAGGGGTCCCCAGCACAGGGTCCAATGCATTGCTTTGCAATGTGCTGGAGACCCCTGTGGCACTCACAGGGACATTTATTTTTATTCCTTTTTTTTTTTTTGTAAGACCTCATTGGGGGGAATCAGAGGGGTCCTGATGCCCCCAATGAGGTCTATAATAAAAAAAAAAGTTAATTAATAAAATTAACCCTGTGTGTGCCACAGGGGGGCCAATGCAGCCCCCCTTCTGCAGCACACACAGGGCTTTTATCATTACTTTGTTACCAGAGATTGTTGGGGGGCCATCAGGATTGGTCCTGATGGCCCCCCAACAAGCTCTGATTACAAAGTAATGATAAAAAAAAAATTAACCGTCTGAGTGCCACAAGGATCCAATGCATTGCTTTGCAATGCGCTGGAGACCCCTGTGGCACTCACAGGGTCACTCCGTTTGTGGACATATATTTTTTTTTTACTAAGACCTCATTAGGGAGGGATCAGGGGGTCCTGATGCCCCTCAATGAGGTATATAATAAAAAAAAATTAAAATAAAAATTAACCCTGTGTGTGCCACTGGGAGGGGGGGTTCAATGCAGACCCCCTTCCTGTGGCACACACAGGACTTTTTATCATTACTTTGTGATCAGAGCTTATTTGGCGGCCATCTGAATACAAAGTAACGATAAAAAAATGAACCCTTTGTGTGCCACAGGGGCCCAAATGCATTGCTTTGCAATCCACTGGACACCCCTGTGGCACACAAAGGATTTTTTCCCCCTTTATTTTTTATTTAGACCTCACTGTATGGGTTCTTATGCCCCCAACGAGGTCTACACAAAAATATTGGGGGAAAAAGCCCCAAAAAATGCACGTGCCACAGGAGGGGGGGTCCAACGCAGTGCTTTGTATGAGGGGACATACAGTGCACACTGGTAGTCATAGATCTCCCATAGACACTATCAGACACTGCCCCACCATCACCACCATCCTTGCTCCTCTGCTCATACCCACACACACTGCCTAATCCCTCACCCTCCCACACACTTTGTTACACTTGTAGTCACAGGTCTGCATGTACACCGGCTGACGCCCTAGCTTCTTTCATCTGTTAGCCATAAAATCACACATACACTCTTTGCTTTCCCATTCCTGTTTCACTGGTAGCTACGCTCCTGTAGCGTAAATTGGTATGTCAACCCACAGCAGTGGGGTACCATTTTTCTTCAATTCTGAAGGTGTTATAGCCATTTTTGTACAGGCAAGTTAGGTTTGAGAAAATGTTAGAAACATCAGAGTTTGTATTAGGTGTAGTTTTCTACTTCTAGCACCCCCTAAGGTAGTTCATCTCATACCAATGGGGTGTCGTTTGACTCCTAAGAGCACTGGCAAACAAATGCAGTTGAAAATTCCATGGTTTTCACAGAGCTCCATGCATTCGAAGGGGCAGAAATGTAAAAAAATGCAATTTTTTTCCTATATCGCCTCTTCTGGAAACATTTATGCACACCAGTATTGGGGTAAGAAGGCAAGTGACCCCTCATTAGATGCGGCAAGTTGTCTTCTTTCCAAAATGGTATGGTTTATCTGCCTTTTTTCCATTCTGAAGGTGTTATAGCCATTTTTGTAGAGGCAAGTCACATTTGAGAAAATGTTAGAAACATCAGAGGTTGTAGTAGGTGTAGTTTTCTACTTCTAGCATCCCCTAAGGTAGGTCAGCTCATACCAATGGGGCGTCGTTTGACTCCTAAGAGCACTAGCTAATGAATGTAGTTGAAAATTCCATGGTTTTTACAGAGCTCCATACATTTGAAGGGGCAGAAATGTAAGAAAATGCCTTTTTTTTCATTAGCGCCCCCTCCTGGAAGCATTTGTGCATACCAGCCTTTGGGTAAGAAGGCAAGTAACCCCTCATTAGATGCGGCAGGTTGTTTTCTTTTCAAAATGGCATAGTTTCTCTACCTTTCCTGCATATCTATTATGGTTATAACCATTTTAGTGCAAGCAGATAATTTAAAAAACAAAAGTGTCAGGTTTACGTACGTGTTCCTAGCACCCACATATTGTATGTTAACCCACACAAATGGGCTACCATTTTTCTCATGTTGGTAGCAAGTACTGAATACAGCAGGAAATGTTATGGTTTTCAAAGATTTTAGTATCTTTGAAGTGGTGGAAATGTAAAAAAACATGTATTTATTCCCATAGCGCCACCTTTTGGAAATATTTGTGCACTTCAGCCCAGGGGGTAGAAAGGCAAGTGACCCCTCAATTGATGCGGGAGAATGTCTACTTTCCAAAATGGTATACCTTTTATACCTTTCCTTCATGTCTCTAACAGTTATGGACATTTTAGTACAAGCAGCCATTTTCGAAGAAGCAAACAGGTAGGTGTAGTTATGTGCTTTTGGCACCCCTAAGGTAGGTCGACTCATTCCAATGGGGTGTCATTTTTCTCCTAAGAGCACTAGCTAATGAATACAGTTGGAAATTCCATGTTTTTCACAGATTTCCATACAGATGAAGGGGCAGAAATGTAAGAAAATGCCATTTTTTTCCTATAGTGCCACCTTCTGGAAGCATTTGGGCACAACAGGCTTGAGGTAAGAAGGCAATTCACCCCTCATTTGATGCGGCAGGTTATCTTCTTTCCAAAATGGTATGGTTTGTGTACCCTTTCTTCACTTCTGTAATTGTTAGAACCATTTTTTTACAGACTAGTAATGTTAGAAAAATTAGAGGTTGCAATAGGTGTAGATTTTGTACTTGTAGCGCCCCCTGAGGTAGGTGAACTCATACCAATGGGGTGTCATTTTTCTCCTAAGAGCACTAGCTAATGAATACAGTTGGAAATGCCATGGTTTTCACAAATTTTAGTACATTTGAAGGGGCAGAAATGTAAGAAAATGCCTTTTTTTTTCATTAGTGCCATCTTCTGGAGGCATTTGTGCACACCAGGCTTGGGGTAAGAAGGCAAGTTACCCCTCATTAGATGCAGCAGGTTGTCTACTTTCCAGAAATATATAGTTTTATATAGTTATTCCACTGTTTTAGGGTAGATTTACCACAAAAACACTAGAACGCACATATTAGCTCATAAAGTTGAAAATGTCATTTTGCACTGCTGGTGATTAGGGATGTACGCTAGCCATGGACGTAGGTAAAACTATACAAATTTGGTATTTTTTTACTCGGGGGACTCGAGGCTTTTTCAAATAATTGAAACTTTTTCAATCAAGGTAAATGTTTTTGACACATAGTATGTGATTTTAGAAAAATGAGTAAATTTTCACTTTTTTTGTCATTATGACATCATAGCTTTTTGCACGATGTAAAATTCTCTTCATGTAAGGTAGCAATAGAAAGTTCAGTTCGTTCTGAAAAAAATAATATATAGTTTTCCATATGTAACTAAGAATCCCCAGAGGAAATCAAGCCTAAACAGAAGGATAGCAAAAATGTTGAAAAAGTGTCTGGCCTGCAGGGTAAAGGAAATGGCCCGAGCCGCTGGCACTGAAGGGGTTAATACAATTCATTAAATAAAAGAAAAAAAAAGCTGATTCTTAAATATCCTATATAATAATTCGCTAAAACGTGTGTAATGACGAAGTCATGCGCAGTAGAGACTGCTGCACGTGCTGCAGTCATGAGCAGTCTCTACTGTACATGACTGCCCCGCAACTGGCTGGAAGTGGCACTGTGGCGTGTGTAACGGGCTCTTCAACTAGTTCTGAAATAAAGACTAAGATTTTGCTATTTTTTCATTACAAATCTTTTCTGCTATTTTTAAGTACTCAATTAACAAATACAGTGTGCCAGCAAGTTTTATGCTGCTTGCTTTCTTGTGATTTGTGCACTTTAAAAATAACTACCCACAAAATATCCAGCAGCTGGTACTTATTGCTTATTGATTTTTTTATTTGGTATTTTCCCACTAACACAAATATGCAGAGGAATGCAAATGTGAACAATCTATATTTTATCAAAGAAAACAAATCTAAGTTAATTTTTCTACTTAACTGCTTAAGGACCACGCAGTCCGGGGGTGGGGTACTCACATCACGGTATGTATGAGCCTTGTGACAACGTAATTACGTGACAACCAGGACCGGTCCTTAATGCCCGGATAGCCGTGACAGTCTTGGCACGTCATATGATGTTAAGAGGTTAAATATACTGAGGCTGATCTATTAACAAGGTGTATGCCAACCAACTAGGCCTCTACATTCTCAATGAATCTTTCATTAACATTCTCCCTTATGCACGGTGTTAAGGTTTGCATCACATGCAGGCATACCCCTCCCACTGTTTATTTTTTTACCTCCTAAAAAGTTCATAGCCCTCTAGACTGCTTGCCCAGTCATTTTTATCATCTGACTAAGTTCTACTACTGCCTAGATCATACTGGTCATTTATTGCAATCAGTTTCAATTGCCCCATCTTACCAGCCAGTCTATGAGCATTTTCAATCATTCCTTTTATGTTGCTGCCATTCTGAAAGTGTGCATTCTTTGAAATCTTACTTATTTGTTACTTATGAAGCTATAACACACAGTAGTTACCTTACTGAACTAACCCTACCCCCTCTCCAACCCCATGTCTCCCAGCCCCCCCCCCATTTCCTAGTTTAAAGCCTCTAACCATCCTGTCCCCTAGCAAAGAAGGCCCTTTCTGCTAAAATGCAATCCATCTCTTTCATAAAGATTGAACCCAAATTAAAAGACAGCCCAACACTCTAGAAGCCGGAAACCTCTTGCTGGCATCAAGCCTTTAACCTTTCAATGAACTCCCTAATCTCCCACTGGAGTGGCACATGGCACTGTACCATGACAATCAGGTCATGTTTGTCCCCCCCAACAATCCATCAATGTGATCCACTACATGCCTTATCAGAGTACCCAGAACACAGTAAACTGTTCAGTTTTAGTGATCATGTCTTCCTTATTATAGAATACCCTACCAACACAACCTGTGTAGGTATGCCTATTTACCCGATCCCGTCAGCATTAGAGGGGTTGTTATCCAAGCTGTTGGAAAGAACAGTTCTCTCCAGCAAAGGTCTTCCTGTACTGACACTCCCAACATCATCACTCAAGGTAGCAAATCTGTTACGATTAAACACAAGTGTTCTCCCTATTCTTCCTCCGCTCCTTTTTATGTCTGTAACTAGTCTGAAGACTACTTGTTCCTCGCAGCTTTACAACCGGCTCCTCCAGATCTATAACTTGAGCTTCCAAAAGACGCTACTTGCTCACACTTGGTAGAGGGGTAATAACTAAGAAGCATAGAATGGTTGTTCCAGGTGTGCAAACGTTTGTCAGCTTGTACGATGAATTAGAGTGACAGATTAGAACTCATTATCCGAATTGCTGTAATTTAAAAAAATGGAAAGCCAATGAGTATTTTTAATGTTTTATAAAAGTATTAAGTTAATTTATGTATGTTTATTACCCTGTTTAATCCTATGACTTTGGATTCCTTGCACTTATACTCTTGTTTCAAGGGGTACACAGTGTGGCTGTTTATTGGCATTGTGTGGTGTGCTGTTCCTTTGAACCTAAACACTGGATACTAACAAGGCAGAGAGTAAATCAGCATACATCTCTTCCATTTCCTGTATTTTCTATATGGAAGGCTTACACTGGTTATGTGCTACAGATTATGGAATTGTTGTTGGGTAACAGCTGGAGGGCTACAGGATGTTCATCCTTTACTTATGGTATCATTATAAGAAACAGAGAGATCGGTAAAGAGATTGGTAAAGATTTGTCTAAAGTCTTGTTTTTTATTTCATTGGCATTTTCCAGGAAAAAACACAATTTGTCAATCTTGGACGTTTCTGCTCATAGAAAACACATAAAATGTCTGCCTTTTTGCTGCTGCCAACAAATTTCTTGAGGTAACTTTGCCATTTTCCATGTGTGGTTCCATGGTTATCAGTAGGACAAGGCTGGGGGGCAGTAATATTATTACTATGGCTATGGCAGTCTGCAGTGCTACACAGACTGACAATTCAGAAACCTGATAGTCCCTTTTATACTGAGTTGGCTTGTGGGAATACATGGGGACAATATAAATGTGGGAGGGAATAACATTATTATCACTCATTTTAACTCGTGGAAAAAGTAGAAAAATTACACATTTCTCTGCAATTCCAGTGGAAGGCAAAAAGTGGCATTTTTTTTTGCATGTTTTGTATTTTGTTGAATATTTTCACCCATCCATAAGAGTTCATTCTCTGATAGCGTATGTGAATAGTGTGTCCAGAGTAGAAGACATCTAGTATGAACCTCTGTTATCTATGTGAGACTTGTTTTTACCAATGCTTTCTGACAATAGCCCCCTCTAATATACAGTTGATTCACCGAGGGCTTGTACTAAAACATTATCATTATCATTATTGTTATTTATTTATCAACATATATTACAAAACAATAAAAAATAGGGTAAAGAAGACATTGACATACAGCAACTGATCAAAACATATGGTAGTAAGGGCAATATTCATAATAGCTTACAATGTAGCAGACATGCTATCTTGGATGCAGGGCAGATTTTAGGTACTTTCTGTCCATGTGTCAAGCAATTCACAATGTGAATGCTAAGGATATACCATAAATAGTACAGTACACTTCCTCAAGGGAAGCTGTACTTTCATGAGAGAATGGACGGATTGCATACTGGTATGGCCACAGGATGTGCATGTTGATGTGCTATACTAGTATATTCATATACAGGCTTTAAGTGCTAGGAAAGAAAAGCATGTTGCTAAATATACACTTATCACAAGCTCTCTAGTGAGTGGTCCATTGAACCTTTCCCTAAAACATGGTTTGAAACTTAGCTAGAATACACATGTAATAGTGTACATGTCCACATTTCCCATTCCTTATTCTGTAGACCCAACCACATTGTCCTCAGTGTGACTGAACTGTTGTTGTAGGGTATCTTGGGACAAAACAAATGTCTGTGGGGAATACTTCCTGTTTAATAAAAGAAGAGTTTAAAGTAACTATTCCAATTAATCATGAGAAGGTAAAATTAAAACAAAGAATTAATCAATTAACCTTGTAATAGCACGTTGGTGATAATGTTTATTTTGATGTTATGCCAAAAAGAATCATGCACTGAATATTGTTTTATACCTAAGCTGTTATTATAATGCATGTTGTCTCCTGCTGATTTTAATGCATATTTAATTTGTAGGCTTGTTAAAGGGGCACTATCACCTGGAAATAATTTTGGTTATTTTAAAAGATCTTTCAAAAGCATCTATATGTTTTGTTAGCTATTAATTTAGTTATAGAACTCGTTTCTGAGTTAGTAGTTGCAAAGATTATGCTAAATAAGGGATGCCATGCAATCAGTTCCTACCAATTAGATTGTAAGCTCCTTGAGGCAGGGTCCATTTCCCAGTATATGTTTCCCTTGCTGCACTTTCCCCCACAAATAATGCAATGATTGCACTTTAGCTTAATGCTCTTAACCCAGTTCTGTATTTTTGTGTTGTATTATATCAGCTTCTCTTAAGTGCTGTATACATGTAAGTCGCTATATAAATATACATACAAACCATAGCCCTTCAGTACTTTCCTCATTCACTGACATTGTTGAGTAAAAGGTTACCTACCTCTCCTAGTATTTAAAAGGTTAAGTGTCTGTGAGAGGGGAAGGTAATGTAGGAATAAGACAAGAAGTGACAGCATGGTATGCCGTAATTAGCCTAATCTATAAATCTAAATTACTTCAAAACTAGTTTTATAAACATAAGTGGATACTAAACCATATAGGTGATTCTGAAATCTATTTCAAAATCACTAAGGTTGTTTTTAAGTGATAGTGTTTCTTTAAAAATAGTAAATTGCAGGAATTTTTTTTTTTTTTTATCATTTTAACTCTTTAAGTACCAGAGTGCGTTTGCAATGAATTACAGAACAATGAGTTGCACATGTGTCACTCAAAGCTTTAACCCTTTGAATGCCAGGGGTACGCAACGTATTGCAAAGCAATGCATTATGTGCCTCTCTTGCAATCAAAGGGTTAACCTCGTTGCTCAATCAAGTGAAAAAGACTGGCTAAAACAGCCTCAATAATTTGTGTTAATTGACATTTATTACCTTGAAGAACTAAACACTTTTAGGAACATTTTTACATTGTATGCTGTGTAAAACATTGCTACGCCTAGGCTTCAGGCAAAAGTTAATACAGAGCAAACATACATTTTTAGAGAGTTGGAGTTCAAGATACTTGCCAGGTGGTGCTATTGCTATTACTGCCTGTAAAAAGCTGAGTGTCACAGACCCTAGAATCACATAGATGGATGTAGCTACAGCTCCACCTGGCAGAAATCTTGAACTCAAGCAACTGAAAAATGTTAGCTCTGTAACAAGAAGAAGAAGCATTTTTCAACATTGAGCATACCTTTATTTTGTTCAACAGCAAAGTACCTATAACATCTATTTTGCATAATTGTGGTTTACTGCCCCTTTAAGTGATCCTACACTGAATCTGATTTACTAACAAGAATTGGAGTAGCTCTGGTGAAGACTAACTGCATGATGTTCAATTGATTTAAAAGGGTGAGTCACCGTCAAACAGGTCTACATGACTGTGAGTCATTCTATCAATTAGAACTTTCAAGATGTAAAATCACACTTTTACTCACTGTCTTAAAATCTAAACTGCTATAACATTTCCTTAGCAGGAAAAACCCTATAAATGTAATGAAAAAGTTTACTGCTCTTTTATGGTATTTTTCATGTGGGAGACAGAAATGTTTCAGCCCATACAATAGTTATGACTGTCACCTGTGTAATTTTGCTCACTTTCTTCTGTGTTCCAGTCTAGCAGCCATTAATTGGAGGTTGCAGTGAGCATTTGAACCTCCACCAATATTCATGAGGAAGGTCTGCGGGAGGACCAACAGACAGCATGCAGACTCACCAACTGCAAATTGACTAGTACCTGAGGGAAAGCTTGCTGGTATTTGGTGCATTCACGTGATGGAATAGTCTCTCATGTTCAGGGAGCCATTGCCAAGCATCAAACATTTCACATCACACAACAAAACCAGTGCAGCATGGCTGAGCTAAAGTTACCCATGAGACAGAACCTAAAAAGAATGTGTAGTTTGGAGACAGATAAAACAACTGGTTAGATAAAAGCATTACATTGACTGTAAAAAATGCATTCAATATTCCTGTGGCCATTCACAATATTTGAATATTGAGGACTTTTAAAATAGAAATATCCTTTTCCATTAAAATTATGTATGAATGACCATGTGAGTCATATCACTTGATCCTATGTAAAAAAAAGCTGGAATAGCTGGTATAGATATCTGCCCTGAGCAGTCAAGAATGATAAATAGCTGTTGTCAGAAATAATAAAATCACTGGCTCCTGATGTATGACTTGAGGTCATTGATTGCTTCTAAGAATGTGTAGCATCAGTTTTTCAGCGTGGAAGCAGGAGCTATTAATATGTTCATATATAGTGGTACACAGTTGACTAAGTCAGCAGACTTGTATGATACATATAGAATATCTATAATATTAGAAATAACTCCAAAGAGATGAACATGAAAGAGTTAGTGGTAGGGGGTACCCTCTGATACAAGGTAAAATAATAATACTCTCCCTTTTCTAAAAAAAAAAATAATAATACTTAACACCACTTAATAATACCCCCCACAGATATGAATGAAGGAATATGTTTATTTATATATGCCAGAAGTGTACGCAGCGCTTTACAATTTAAGGGTTTAGACAATACAGGGTACAAGTGCTTGGCAAACTGAACACTGGAAGTGAGGTCCCTCCCTGAACGCTTACAATCTAAAGTGCAGAGGCGTAACTAGAAACCACCGGGCCCTGGTGCAAGAATTGCCATGGGCCCCCCCGACCACATTGGCCCCCCGCAACCACATTGGCCACCTCCACATTGCCCCTTTCACAATTCCCCTTCAGCAATGCCCCCGTCTCCACATTGCCCCTTCAACATTGCCCCTTATTCTCCACATTGCCCCTTCCACAATGGCCCTCATTTTCCACATTGCCTCTTCAACAATGCCCCAATCACAATGCCCCTTCCACAATGCCCTCATCACAATGCCCCTCATTCTCCACAATGCCCCTTCCACATTGCCCCCATCACAATGCCCCTTCCACATTGCCCCCATCACAATGCCCCTTCCACAATGCCCTCATCACAATGCCCCTCTTTCTCCACAATGCCCCTCATTCTCCACAATGCCCCCATCTCTACATTGCCCCTTCCACAATGCCACTACTGACCCCCCCGTCCACTTACCTCGAGTCCCTGGTGGTCTAGCAGTTTGTGACATAACAGATCAGACCTGTGACTGCAACTCAAGCTCCCATGCGGTTCTTAGTAATGCAGAGGCTGGGAGATGATGTCATCTCCCAGCGCTCTGCATTACTAGAGCTCCGGCCGCTGGGAGATCAACTGTGCTGCGGGTGTGTGGCGAGGGGGTTGCAGGGTAGCCGGGCCCCTGAGAGTGATGGGCCCGGTCGCAGGTGCGAACCCTGCGACCCCTATTGTTACGCCACTGCTAAAGTGGTAATGGGAAACATACAGAGTACATAAGGGTCAAGTGCTGAATACAATGCCAGAGTTCTGGTTAGGATAGGGAACACAAATAAAGTAAATATTTTATAAAGAGCGTTCATTGTACATCAGTGCCTTTTAGTATGTTTAAGTTTTGTTAAGGAAGTGTAGTTTCAATCGTGACTTGAAGACCACGAGAGAGGTGCAATGGCGCAGGGTGGGAGGAAGAAAATTCCAAAGATAAGGAGCAATGAGAGAAAGAGGTTTGATACAAGAGAGGGCTGTAGACACAAAAGGAGCTGAGAGAATTTTGTTAATGGCTGTTCGTTAGTGGTGGGATGGGATATAGCGGGAGATCAAAGTGAAAATGAGAGAATGTCACAGTTCTCAGAGAAGTTCAAGAGTCAGTACGGTATAGTCAAATGCAATTTATTGACAACCGAAAGGTAAGCAAAATATATACAATATATACAGCAGGAACAAGCAGATGGTTACAGGCCAGCAAGCTCTGCTATCAGGAATAGTAGGCTGCCGAGCCTGACCAATCTGCTGGAGACTAGGCCTAAGCCACTGGTAGTCTCTGCTGGAGCCAGGAGCAGGAAAAGGAGCAGGAACACAGGATCTTGATATGACGTAGCGGGTATACCAACTCAAGCCTGCAGTCAGTAGGGAGTGATATCTGACTCACGACTGCAGTGAGAATGGAGCAAACTCTAACTCGTGTCTGCAGTCAGAATGGGAAATAGATAGCTGACTTGCCTGAAGTCATTATCAGAGCTGGTCTACCAGAGCTCCAGGTCCGCACTAGGTTGGGTGTCTGCTAGGTACAAGGAACAAACAAAAGAGTAGTCAGACAGAGCCACAAGTCAGCACCAGAGGGGGTAGTCAGACAAGCCAGGTCATACACAGTTCAGGTAGTCAGCCAGAGCTACAGGTCTGCACCAGGCTGGGTGTCCACTATAGGGATAAGTAAAAGAATAGTCAGATAGAGCCACAGGGCAGCACTAGGTTGGATGGAAAACTAGCCAGGTCATACATAGAGCCCAAGGTAATAGAACTGCTATGAACAACAAAGCAAGGGAAACTTAGTCAGGACTCAGTCTGCTTTTTAAACCGCTCCACAGGAAGTAGGTAGGAGGAGCAGCTAAGAGGGAGGAAGTAAGTAGGAGGAAGTAGGTAGGAGGAGACTACAGGAAGCAAACACATAAAACAGAGGCCTGCTGCATGCTTGAAGCCTCGAGCCTGTAGATGACGCTGAAACCAAGGTAAGCTGTAACAGAGAAGCAGAATTTTGTAAGAGATCTGGAGTTTTATAGGCAGCCATTGGAGAGATTTTAAGAGGAGGGGGGCAGGGACAAACCTAGGTGATAATGGGGTAATTTGTGCAGCAGCATTCTGTATGGATTGAAGAGGATGGAGTTGGGAGGCAGGAAGTCCAAAGAGAAGACATATATTTTTATGGGTGGAAAATACTAATGGCCTCTATGAATTTTGTCCTTTTGCCTTTCTTCATGAGATAATATTTTCAAATTAGTACTGCATGTCATATCCATGGAGACGGGATCACAAGAAACAAACTCTGACCATTGCACGTTGATTTAAAGTGATAGTAATGTTTCACAATAAAATCAGCTCCAATTTATCTTCATAGTATATGGGCCCTGGAGAGTGTTATCTCAGCACTGTCAGAGCTGTAGTTCAAGAGTAATTGAATGATAAAATATCCACCTCCCGCCAATTTTACTGATGTAACACCGCTTCCCTCAGAGCAGCAAGACTGTCTGGACTGATCACAGAGAGGGACAATCTTCAGTGATCATAAGGAAAAACCTGAAAAACCTGTTAAGTGGGTCAGGGTTTTCCTTATAATCACAGTAAGAAGATTGTCACTTGCTGTGAGCTGTCTGGTCCCAGGACCAGATTCCACATCTGTGGATATGTGGCTTACACTATGTAAAAGGGACAGAAGGGGGATAATTTATCATTCAATTACTCTTGAACTACAACTCATGGCCCAAATACTATGAAGATTAATTGGAGCTGCAGTTTTTGTGAAACATTACTATCCCTTTAAATATGTTTATTAACTCCTTGAATGCAGATAGAAATTGACAATTATACAAGGTTTCTCTAAGTATAGTTGCAATAGACTTTATTTAGAGATTTTTTTGTTCATTTTTACAGTTGTGTTTAATGTTCGGTGTGGTCTTTCCCAGACTCAAGTTCCTGTATTATACAAATCTTCTATGCCAGCATTTTCCAGCTTGAGCCACGAGAGATCTGGTTTAGCAGGATTTATTGTTTCTACTTCATGCAGTTTTGAATAGTATTTTGGAGCCTTTTTTGTCACCGCATTAGAGGATCAGGTCAGCTACCGTTTGTTGAGAATGTGTTTAACCCAGCCCAGCCTCTTCTTATGTTCACTTGTCTTGGCTCAGTACCTGGCACTCAGCCCCTTCCTATTTATGAGACTTCCTTGATGTTTACCCATCATGCCTCTGGACTTCCTGACCTTGTCTGCCAATGACCCTTGCACTATTTCTAATTCTAGAATCTTCTCTGCCTGCCCTGACCTGGATTGTCTTAACCTAATCTTGCCTGCTGATTTTATACTGAGCTTTGGACTTACCATATCACATGTCTACACAAACTTGGAGGCTAAACCATGGGAGCGATCAGTTGATTCTCTTAGATACTTTGTCTAGCATCAATGCTGCTATCACAGCTACTAGTGTTCTGCCTTTCTTCTCCAGCTTGTACCCAGCTACTTTGCTATCATTCTTCTATCTGGTCCAGGCTACTCCACCACATGAACTAGTGGTACCTTGGACTTCCAGACTTGCCACTGTGTGCACATTTGCTACGGGGGTCTCTATCTCCATCCTCAGACCCTCTGCTAGTGAGACTTTTCATAGGTTTACACCCCCCGCATCTAAAATCCATCTCCTGTATGAGCTTGGCCCTGAGGTATATAACAAAAGCAGAGGAAAATAGATGCTTAGGGCCATATGTGCATTGAAAAGTGGAACAGTTCTGGGGAAAGCAGCCCCAAAACTTGCCCCAGCTGCATTATACAGAGGTCTCCAGAGTATTGCTTCACAATGTGTTGAAGACCTCTCTAGCATTCAAACTGTTAAACCCACATTTAAATCAATGGGGGATTGTATTTGTTCCCTTTGGTACTGTTGGTTTGCTCCAGAATTACTCCACTTTCTTTGTGCATACAATGCCATATTCACAAAAAAACAGCTTCAATTATAGAGCAAACCAGCTTTATCAAAGGGGAGAAATAACAATACCCTAAACTCTGTTACCTCTAAATGGGGTTTTTAAACCCTTGAATACAAGAGAGGTCTCCAAATCATTGTGAAGGAATGTGTTGGAGACATCTCTAGCATTCAATGGGTTAAATTATCTCAGTGGAGGTTTTTGACATTTTTCAGAAATGAACCTTTATATTTTGGGGCAGTGTTGCACTTTTTGCTAATACTCTGCACCATATGTAAATTGGTTATATTCAAGGCCAAACGTAAAGCTCACTGTGCTATTAGAAAATACCCCACTGTCTAGATTGATTCATAGCACTTTGTGTAGAAATATTGACCTAGCACGTACTGTAAAATCTTAGGTACAATGTGCATAATATGCAGTTTTAAATTATACCTAAGATTTTAGGGGAAACAAAAGTGCCTATAATACACATCCTTGTTTTCTCTCCCTCTACCTACCAAAAAAATAGTTTCTTGTCTTCTTACCTCCCTCCATTTCAATATAATAATAATAATAATAATAATCCTTTTATTTATATAGCGCACACAGATTCCGCAGCGCTTTACACTCATATTGGTTCCTGTCCCCATTGGGGCTCACAATCTAAATATGCTCCCATGTTCCCCAAGGAAGCTGTGCAGCTGGAGGCATGCTTGTATTTGCCGCCCACTTCCCGCATTGCCCTGTAAGGACCTGTATTAATTCAAGATATTGGTAGTGCCTGAGAACTGAAGGTCCATACAGGGTACTACTGTAGTTTCAATGCACAGAGATCTACACATTGGATGTATGGTAGTGCCCTGCAGGGACCTTCAGGTTATCAAAGGGCACTACTATTATCTTGAATTAACACAGGTACTCACTGCATGCCACCAGATGCACAGATGTCCAGGCTGCCTCCATAGCCTGGGAGTAGAGGGTGGAGAAGGAGGAAGCATATTGAGGTGGAGGGAGGGTGGAAGAGAGCAGGCAGAAGGATATATATTTTTTTGTATAATGCGCACTCCCACTTCACATAAGGTGAAAAGGGGCAAAATTGTGTGTATTATACCCAATATTTAACAGTAAATTAATTAGCATAAAGTACTGCACTGTGGTGTTAACAAATAAAAATTAATTTCTCAAAAAATACAGATATTACAAACATATAGCTAGCACCGAAAGTACAAAAGTACTTCATGCTTCAGGAATGAAGCTCAGGACAAATCATTTAAAAACAAATAATTTTGTCTTCCGATACAAGCAGAATAGAGCACTGGACATATCAAAACTGCAGTAGTGCCGTGGTCTAACACATAGTCATAGACCCCCAAACGTCATAGGTGACATGATTATTACATTAATAGGTTAGAGCAGAACTGAAATGGACCAATGAAGTAAATCCTCTAGTAAAGTAGCCACTAAAAGTGATAATCATGTGAGACATATTCAATAAAAATGAGGCTTGGTATTTAAACTCAAGCCTCACATTCATCTCTCAATAAACATTATCAAAGTCTATACAATACAATAATGATTTATTGGCATGACTAATAGACACAAGTATTGCCAAAGCTAGCAATAGCCCCCCCCCCCAATGATATTGCTGCTGATATATATATATATATCACTGCTGCACTCAATAGCACTTCTCTCTCCCACCCACTGTCTGACAGTTCATATGGCAGGAGGCACTTACACCCAATAGCACTTGCTCTTTCTGTGTCCAACCTACCTTCCTCTAGACTGTAAGTTCTACAAGCAGGGCCCTGAGATCCTTTTATTCTCCATATTCGATTTGTACTATTTAATATCTCTATTTGTCTATTCCCTATTGTACAGCGCTGTGGAATAAGTTGGTACTATATAAATAAAGAATAAGAATAATAATAATTTTAAGGGCACATTTCATATGGTATGTATTCTGTCTCAGCTTTTTTAAGTTCCTCTTGTGCTAAATACTTTTGTATATGACAGGTATCCTGCAGCCTTTTCTTCTGTGTCACAGTTTTCAGCAAGTAGAATTTGCATCTTTTGTTCTTCTCTTAGTTTTGGAAAGTAATGTCTCATTGTATTTTCATACTTGGAGCAATGGTTGAGGAACTGAGTCTCATCTTCATTAAGATCCATTTTCCATTGTTTATAGATCCTGTCTTCCTCGTGCTTACAGGTGTCTATATGCATTGGAGGTCTGAGTATCTCTGTCACTGATCTTAAGGTATTTACTGACCACAAGTTTTTTTTGGCGCTTTATTTCCTTTTTTTGAGCAATTTCTTCTTTCTGTTGAGTACGTTTGGCTTTAAAATTATATGCCTCATTAAAAAATTTTCACTGAGGGTCACTCAGAATTTCCTTGCTCTATTGCTTGCCTCGAGTATTAAAGGGTACTTACCTAGTTCTGCTCTACAAGCACTATTGGGCACATTTCTGGGGCTCTTAAGTACCTGTATACAGAAAAACAAATGCATGCTCTCTTTTGGAATGATATCCCACTTGTCAAGGTCATGATTATGAGCTGGTCCCCAGACTTAAGAAATGGCTTAATTACATAATCAAATAATTTTATCCACAGCCTTATAGATGGATTCATGTTGATCAATTTAGACTTTACAGAATAATATGCCTGTAGTGCCATTACTTTGATTTTGGTTTTGTGTCCTGTGTGAAATTTTTCGATGCACTAAAAATGATTCCCAGATGTCACAGTTTGTCTGAACTGCTCTGTGGTTTTACACTCTGCTGTCTTTCTTTCCCTGTGTCAGGCTGACTCAGCTGATGATTATGAGCTGCTTTTAACTTTCAGTAACCACAGTTACTCACCTGATTGTTTTCAGCCAACCCCTTCCAGGCTATTTAAGAAGCTAGGCCTATTTACTCCTTGCCCTTGTGTTGTTTATAGCTGCAAGTGCGTTCTCCTGTGTTTCAGATTATCTGTGCGGGACCTGGCTTCCTCTGATGTCCCTTCTGGCTCCTGACTCCTGGCTTGTTCCTGACATCCTGGGTGCCAGACATTGTCAAAAGAATTTTGGAAGTCTACAGAGCAGGCATATATTATTTATTTTGGAGTTCTGTGAACAGATTTGTTTATTAGTGTACTCAAGATATACTTGTGATCTTTTGTTCTTTGTTTAGGCAGAACTTTTGGTTCCTGTGTAAAATCCCTTATTATTGGAGCATTTAGAGTGCTGCAGAAAAACGTTTGCTATTGTGATTCCAACACAGATGCCTTTGTAGTTATTTGGATCAGGTTAGTCACATTTCTATAGAGAGTTGAAGACACCTTCTGCACATGTTGTAGGGAAATGTCTACTTTATAGCTTCACTAAAGTTAAATTGTGCTTGATTTTAACATTTCATTTTTTATATTTTATTTTTATTAGTAATGACAGTACAAGACAGCATGAAATAGAACAGTGCAAACATTTAATTTAGTATACATCTAAGCCACAGGATTTTCCTATTTTCAATTTGTTTATATAGTTTTTTGTTTCACTTAGAAATATAAATGTGTGCATTGGTGTTTAATCTTTTATGATCCATTAATAAATACATTTGTCGATGGCTGCAGTTAGGTCTGTGGTCAATTATTCCCTGGAACAACCCTAAAAAGATCCTGGAAGTGCTTTTTCCAATCTTTGTCACATTTGATTCTTGGATCCTTATATCTTTGCTTTTTACCATTTACACTGTTCCATTTATCCCAGAAATTGATTGTTTTTAATGATTCTTCAAACTGATAGTGGTTTTACTTCATGTAATATCTTTATTCTTTGTACAAGTTAAGTGAATCTCTGCAGAGTGCTGTGAAATTAATTTCTATGGTTGTTGTTCTCAAGTTTTTGCAATCTCAATCTTCATTCTCCTCTAATAACAAGCTTTATTGGAACCAAACCATCTCTACAATGTGAGGTTTGTTTAACAAGACCAAGCTCTGCTGTCAATAAAACACGAGGACAGAACCTGTCTAGCCAAAGCTCATTAATTATTAAAAAGACAGTTCACAATTACTAAATTCCATCCTGCTAGACCCAAAATATCACATACACAGTAAAATATGTAAAAATATTTGTATAAAAAAACAAAATAGAAATAAGTCTGAATAAATTAACCTTTTGAATGCCAGAGGAGTATGCAACACAATGCCAAACAATGCATTGCATACCCGTCTTGCACTCAAAGGGTTAGATTCAACCAATTAAGAAGTGTAGAGGACCACATCATATGCTTTATTCAAAACACATGGACTGCGTGTGCCAAGGATTAAGATCCAGAACATTTCCCTTCTGGAAAGTATCATGGACAAGTCTGCACTACCCACAAACACCTATAGTCACTCTCTCGATAACTTGCATTTCCATGATATTAGTTAGAATCATGAAAACTACAAAGATGCTATGCCAATCCTGTTTTATAATATTTACAATTAATATTCTCTCCTGCAGGTGACAAAAAGTTTTTCCCACATATTGTACTCGACACTGTGTACATGTGATCAGGTAAATCACTGATTTAGTGTTACAATTCATATAATATTTCTTTAGGTATAACTTCTCATCCCCTGCTCATTTGAATTATTTTGCTACATTCACATATTGGCAACATAAGCACCTATTACTACCACGTCTACACATCCTTAGAGAATGCAACCAAGTATTTTATTTTTTTTTTTTTGTGAAAGTAGTTTTACAAGAAGGATACACTGAGATTGTCTTTCATTTTCAAATATGTCCTGGACTCATTTTATCTACCTCAGAAGGGTGAAAGGCTGAGTTGACCCTGCCGGGACTAGAACCGGCAACCCTAAGACTTTGAACAGGTTCTACAGCTGGTGCGAGAAGAAAGAAACAGTGCAATCAACTCTAAGTGTAGTATATCAAACTTCACAATATCAAGTCTGTACAAGGTATAAGGAAATCCCCTGAACAAGGTACTCACATTTACAAGAGGCCCGTCCACCTCTGGATAAATACGCCTCAACTAGATCTGACCTCCAGTCACAGTCTCTCTCCTTCATCCCCCAGTTGTCCCCCTCTGTAGCTTCCATCCAAACGAACTTCTCCTCTTTTTCTTCAGTAAATCTTCTCCTGAGGCCTATACTTCACCTTGAGTCCAAATATCCTTTGTGTAGTTTAGAATGGACAATCAACAGCCACTTCTCAAGGATCTAAATACTCTCACAACCACAAATAGGAGAAAAGCTGAGAAGGGGAAATAGGAAGAGGAGGTTTGAGGGCAAAAACAACTAATGGGAGCTATAAGTATATAGACACATCCAAATTTATTTAAAAAGTACAGCTGTCTTCATATTCTCATAAAAATGTGCTAACCTCCACTCCCTCATTCATCCATAAAGGAAATAAAGTGCCCAAACAAAATATCCCAAAATTTTCTTTTTTACAAAGAGCATTAAATCTGGTTGGGTTAGAGGCAGGGACCGTTTCTATGCCAATAACTCTCAAATTCTTTATGACACCCAATTCACAGTTCTTAAAGTGGCATGGCACCCCATTATCTTCATCCCCACGGATGATCTTCCACTGGTACTCACCTATCCTTTCTCTCAAACACCTAATTGTCCATCCAATGTACCTGGCACCACATTCACAGAGAAGCATGTATACTACAAATTTAGTTTCACAGTTTATAAACTGTTTTATTTGATATTTTTTCTGCCCTTCCTTATCTTCAAATGTGTAGGTTCTGTGACACAAATGTTGGCTTGTCGCAACAGTATTCTCCTTCTTGTCCCTTTCCGATTCCTTTGGTCTACTCGGAGCTATAATATTATGGATAGTCTTCCCTTTTTTATAAGTCACACTTGGTTTATCTGTTAACTCATCTTTGAAAAGTTGATCATGTTGATCACTGTGATCATTAAGTAGAGAGAGTGAGACAGCTAACAAAGCTCATAGCACTGCAAATGGCCAAATAGGGGAGTGTTTTAGGATGTGGTGCTGGGGGCAGGACTGTTGGGGAGAGCGTTAGACATGTTTGTAAGGTTACTTCACAACTTGTTAACATATTTGTGTAGCTGAATAAATATAGAGAATTTAGAGAAAGATCAAATTTTATTTACACAAACAAATTTAAAAAATTATACTTAATCTAAACAAACATTTATGTGAGTTATATTGCTATGGAGCTTATACCAACAGGAAACAAGCCTGCTGCTGAGTTGGAAATTTAAGGGACATATGTTCAAAGAAAACAAGTTATTCTGGAGCAAAGCAGCTGCACCAAAGGGGAGAAATAGAATGTTCCATTGCTTTAAATAGGACCTTCACTCTCTCTCTCTCTCTAGCATTCAAGGGGTTAAAAGCCCCATTAAAATCAATGGAAATTTTGTATTTTTGATCTATTGAACATAGGTTCCTAAATGTTCTAATATGTCCACATTTTGTTTGCCGTCGAATAAAGTCCTCAGTGCATTTCTGCCTCAGGCTTCTATAGCTATAAATTTCTGCCTTTCAGTTTCCTGGGAATCTATTGGAAGAACATCTGAAGCCACTCTTCTTGTTTGGAGTGTATGCCTAATCCACCTAAGCAGGCCACGTTAGGCAATTTTGATACATTCTTGTTGCCATATTTGGTCTCATATCCACTCCCCCCTTATGCGCATTGCTGAATATGGCATTTTCTCCAGCTCCAGCATCAAACAAAGCCTTCTGCCACTTGAATATTCAAGCTATGGTGATCCAGTTCTTCCAGGGGCCTTATAACTAGACAGGGTGGCTTCACTGCAGCCTTAGTCTGCCGTGACACAGAAATCTATCTATATATATAAAAGAGAAAGGCTCATTGCATAATTTATGTCTCCTCAGGAGACACACACACCCAGGGGTGGCAATAAGGAGGGGTTACTGTTCTCATTGGGTGATTCAATGGGGGTGTGATTTTCACACCAATTGCAGTGGCCGAAGGGAGTTGGCCCACCCCCACTATGCAGCCCGCCCACCACTATCAAAGTCAGAAAAAAACAATATGTCCTCCACTTGCTCCTACACCACAGACAGCACACACATGCCCCACTCACACAGCACCACACACACACACACATGCCCTACTCACAAACACAAATGCCCCACTCACACACACAAAAGCCAGAAAGAAATATGGCTGACACACAGTCACTCACCCTGACTCCCAGTGGCCTCAGCAGGACCTGTACTACAGCCACTGAGGAACAAAATGGCACTCAAAGGGTTAAGGTAGGTCCTCATTGCTCAATTATTTCTTCACTGTCATCATTTGCCATGCAAGACACAGGACAGACAGCCATCAGATTCACACTTAACCCACTGACTGCCACAGGGTTGTGTATCAAGCTTTACCCCTCAGGGAGTGTGTTCAAACCCCTCACACTGTAAACTTGCATTTCCCTCCCACTTCTCCTCCTTCCCCAGCCTATTACTAACACTTTTCCCCATTTATGTTAAGCCCCGCCCCTACTCACAATTAAGCCTCTCCCACTTTTAACCCAAATTGCCCCATTGCTCTCTCCACATCAGCACCACATGAGGGACTCCACAAGTAAAAGTTCCCAGGTATTACACACACATGCCCCGCTCACACAGCACCACACACACAAAGCCAGAAAGAAATATGGCTGACACACAGTCACTCACCTTGACTTCCAGTGGCCTCAGCAGGACCTGTACTACAGCTACTGAAGGGTGCTACAGCACCAGGGGAACAAAATGGCACTCAGAGGGTTAAAATAGGCCCTCATTGCTGAATTACTTCTTCACTGTCATCATTTGCCATGCAAAACACAGGACAGACAGCCATCAGATTCACACTTAACCCACTGACTGCCACAGGGTTGTGTATCAAGTTTTACCCCTCAGGGAGTGTGTTCAAACCCCTCACACTGCAAACTTGCATTTCCCTCCCACTTCTCCTCCTTCCCCAGCCTATTACTAACACTTTTCCACATTTATGTTAAGCCCCGCCCCTACTTGTGATTAAGCCACGCCCACTGTTAACCCAGATTGCTCCATTGCTCTCTCCACATCAGCACCACATAACTCCCTTCCAGGGACTCCACAAGTCAAAGTTCCCAGGTATGAATACACTTCCCACTGCTATTTAACTCTGACATGCCTCTCTATACATTAACCATTTGAGTGCCAGAGGGGTGCACAACTCATGCATGCATGTGTTTCTGCGCATATATGTTGCGTGTGTGTGTGTACATCTCTGTTACATATTTGTGTGCATGTGTGCATCTCCGGTATGTGTGTGCATGTCTCTGCCGCTCACTGTGTGTATGTGTCTGCCTGTGTGTTGCATATGTCTGTGTTTATCAGTGTGTCTACATTTCACACACGTGCGCCCAACACCGTCCCACATTGGTAGTGTGTATATATAAGAGAGAAAACCTGCGTCCCCTGCCACACACACCCAGGGGCGGCTGTAAGGAACAGTTAGCCCGCCCCCCAACATCAGTCCTAGGCTGACCAGACCTCACCATTAACCGAGGACGCATAGGAAAAATGCATACTGCAGGACTACTTTCATTTCAGTGAAGTACTGCAAAATGGCTATTTCCTATGTGTACCCGGTTAAAGGTGAGATCTGGTCAGCCTACATTAACCCTTTGAGTGTCAGAGGGGTACGCATACATTGCAATGCGTACCCCTCTGGCAGTCAGAGGGTTAGCCCTCTCCTCCACAACTCACCTACTGCTACATCACTTCTCTCGACTTACAACTCCTACAGTAAACAACTCATGGCACAATACTATAACCCACCAACCAGCAGCTCCCATTTTGCTGGGGAGCCACACATTGATCACTTCTTTCAAAGACACACTGGGACAATAGGGGAATAGGTTAGAACACACAGATCTTCAGTTTCCATGCTAAGAACTGGGGCTGATGGACTTACTTTGTTTCAATTTAACCCTTTGAGTGCTGTTGCAATGCCTTGGATACCTCTCTGGCACTCAGAGGGTTAAGCCCATTAACCCCTGGAGTACCAGAGATGATATGCAGCACATTGCTCTGTGTACCTCTGTCACTCAAAGGGTTAATATCTGTTTGGAAAGCTTCCACATTTGGGTATTGTGCAGCCCACTCTTTCCTCACAAGTGGCCCACAGGGTTAAACTGATTTCTTTGAAAATGTCCATTGACTTCAATGAGACTATTAATTCCATGAATGCTACAAACAATGTAAACACATTGCCAAAGCAACGCGTTGGGGACCATTGTAGCATTCAAGGGGTTAAAGCCCAATTTATGTCAACACGATTTTCCTGAATTTTCAATTCAACCCTATGGTGTCAGTTTTTTTGAGTTGCACCCTTTATCTTGATACATAAGGCCCATACAGTTATACTCTTACCCCATTAATCTAAACCCATTTATACTTTTGGCTCTTGCAGCAGCTGACTGTGCACTGTGATCTGTGAGGCTGATGCACTAACACAAAGAGGAACAATTCATCTGTACCACACAGAACAAATACAATGCTTTGCTGACCTCTCTAGCGTTGAAGACGTTAAAACGCCCATTTAAATAAATGGGTATTGTTCCCTGTACTGCTCTTACTTTTCCACAAAATTCCACCACTTTCCTTAGTATATGAGCCTTCCTGTTTTGAAGCCTATTAGCTGTTAGGGGTCCCTCTATTGATCCCTTGCCTACGGCCCATGGACAAATAATCCGGTTCTGTCCCAGCCGACCACCACGGCCCACTAACGCAAGGAGCGCCCAACATGTGTCACATATTCCTTTCACTGCCAGAGGACTATACAACTCATTACACAGCAATGTGTTGTGTACCTCTCTCACACTCAGAGTTAAAGTGCTTCACTCCAACCAACTGCTACACTATGTCTGTATAATGCAGTAACCCTACAGCCCTGTATTTCATGTCTACTTCACTGTCTATGTATAGTCATTTCTCCCCCTCACCCATTACTTTACTGTAACACTTCACTGTCCCTCTTCTCCTCAATCTCTCATCTCCTCCTCCCTTGTCACCCCCCACTCACCTATCCCCTTGCCATTCATCCATAGTCCCAATCTCGCCATTTTACTCCCACATCACTATTACATTATCTATCACTGCATCTGTCACTTAACCCTCTGTCTGCCAACCTATTTCTTCAAATGTACTGCAGTATCCACTGCTGTAATCTAAATTATTCCTTTACTCACAAACATCTTTTTACTGTGACCTTCTACAAGTAACACAGCACACTGACTTCAACTGTAAGGATACAGGGCCTTATTCATCAAGTAACACAGCACACTCACTTCAACTGTAAGGATGCAGGGCCTTATTCATCAAGTAACACAGCACACTCACTTCAACTGTAAGGATACAGGGCCTTATTCATCAAGTAACACAGCACACTCACTTCAACTGTAAGGATACAGGGCCTTATTCATCAAGTAACACAACACACTCACTTCAACTGTAAGGATACAGTGCCTTATTCATCAAGTAACACAGCACACTCACTTCAACTGTAAGGATACAGGGCCTTATTCACCAAGTAACACAGCACACTCACTTCAACTGTAAGGATATAGGGCCTTATTCACCAAGTAACATAGCACACTCACTTCAACTGTAAGGATACAGGGCCTTATTCATCAAGTAACGCAGCACACTCACTTCAACTGTAAGGATACAGGGCCTTATTCATCAAGTAACGCAGCACACTCACTTCAGCTGTAAGGATACAGGGCCTTATTGACCAAGTAACACAGCACACTCACTTCAGCTGTAAGGATACAGGGCCTTATTCACCAAGTAACACAGCACACTCACTACAACTGTAAGGATACAGGGTCTTATTCACCAAGTAACACAGCACACTCACTTCAACTGTAAGGATACAGGGCCTTATTCATCAAGCTGAAGAGCTGCAATTAAAACATTTTTTACAAATCTTATCAGCATATCTACATCACCACTGCGTCTGTCACACACTGTCTACATATGTGACATACGTCCATGTATGTGTGTGTCTCTCTGTAGGAATGCGTTTCACAGTGTGTGACACGCTCAGGGCCGGATTTATAATAAGGCAGAGTAGGCATCTGCCTACAGGTGCACCCCACAAAGGGGCGCCTGTCATTGGGATCCTTTTTTTTTTTTTTTTTTTTTAAAGTAGCCTGGAGTGCAGAGTGTGGTGGGGTATACACCAATGTGTGTGATAACTGATGAATGCACGGCGCCGACACATCAAGCTACTGCACTAGGGGGGTGATGAATTCCTCGTTCTCTCCCCCTTCCTGGAGAAGAGGGAGAGTGGTATTGGGTGACCGTGACATGGCTTGTGGGGGCTGAGCCTGCACCAGTACTGTGACCACTGATGAAAGGCGGAGAGCAGAGGAAAGGACACTTGTATTTGGCGAACTTTACATCTTTTGACCCTCAGCCACAGAAAACAGTAACATGTCTTGTATGTGCCGCGGAGGTACATGATAAATCTACTGCTGCGAGCGGAGGCCAGATGTGAGTAGGGCAGAGTATGAAGGAGTCACATGAAAGTGGCATCCAAAGCACTACCCGGAGTGACGGAGTGCTCACTGCCACTCACTCCTGCTTAATTGTGGTGACAAACTTTTTTCTGCATGAACTGCTACAGGATTGCAGGTATGACTGACTGACAGTGCCAGAGGGTTGTTCTTGGAAAACCCTTTACATGCTTGGCTTGTATTGCATTTAAGATTTCTCCAGTATTAAGGGGTTAAAAGCACTATTTAAATCAATGGAAATTTGTATTTGTTCCTTCGTACATTTGGTGACCAATTGCACCATATTGAAGAAATACAACTTATCCATAGATTTAAATGGTGTTTTTAACCCCTTGAATATCTGAGAGGTCTCCAAACTAATGTTGAAGTGGTTGAAAGTCCATTCAGCACATTGGATGCTAGAGAAGTGTGTGTGTCCAAACATTACATCATGGCAATTTTGACAATATTTCATTTATCCTTATAGTGCAGTTGAATTGCTCCACTTTTTACTTTGTGTATGCTGAACAATGCTGGGGCAATTCAACTGCATTGTAGATATTAAATAAAAAAAGCCTTATTTAAATCAATATGAATTACTGCCTCAGATACCTCATAGCCATTTTAGATCAATGGTTATTTTTTTTGTTCACTGCAGTGTATTTGCTTTGCTCCAGGCGTGTTCCACGTTTGTCTTTGGGGCCCACTTTGTAGTATAAAGTCTACTACAATGTGCCTTGTTGCTCCCCACTAATAGTGCCCAAAATAAAGACCTATATTAATGAAAAGAATTAATAAATACTAGGCCACTATAACGACTTTAATGCCAACACGATTGTTACACCTGTTCCATAGCATATGCTGGAAAACTACATAGTCACACTATTTTCTCTTAGCCCTGTTTACTATATAGTGTTGAAGTGTAGAGGAAAGGAAATCCCAGGGCTTAGTAACCCATTGACAAGTGTTAATTGGGGTGTGGCTAAGTGATGGTGTGGTTAGGGGTGGAGCAAAGGAGGGGCTAGGGGCACCAGAGGGTGTTGTGCCTAGGGGCGCCTGAGATGTAAATCCGGCCCTGGACACGCTCTGTCTCTTTAAGTGCGTGTCTGTAACACTGCATATTTCTGTTTCACACAATGTCTCTCTGTGTAAATAATATGACGGGCAACGCCGTCTCACATTGCTAGTATATTATATGTAAGCAATTTTTCCTTCTTTGGTAAACATCGTTTACACCCATGTCTCTCCATTCTCAATATGTGTTTAATTACAAATCAGTGCTCTATTCCTTCCCACCATGCACACCATAAATATGTTATGTCTCACTTTATACATGCTTTCTGAATACATTTTATGTTTCTATACAAATTTGTCTATGACCACTACACATATGTATCTCAGACCTCAGATGGTGGCTAGTGTGATAATTATCACTGCAGATATAAAAAATAAATAAGTGGGAAAAAAAATTCTCCCCATTTCAGCACCCCTCTGCTGCTGCACCCCATGGCGGCTGCCTAAGCCGCCTTATGCTAGCGCCGGCCCTGTGTGCCAGGAAATAGTAGATGGGGGTGTGCCCGTGTGAGGAATGGGAGTGTGCCCATGGGTAGGATTAGGAACACCCGGAGTGCCTTGTTGAGAGGTTCCTGGAATGTAAATGGAATGCAGTTCTTTATAGAATGTGAAATTAATGGCTGTAACTGTAACAAACTGCCAGCAGCAGGAGTACCCTTTTCCACTCAGCAGGAGAAGTCCTACAATATAAGTCTTGGTTTCATAATAAATCTTTAATGAGCTTTTAATACTAGCATGATTTTATAATAAAGCCATGCAAAGTCATTTGCTATACTTTAGGTCTCCTATGTTTGGTATAGCAGTCCATCATTCCCTGTACTTTACTGATTACAAATCAAACATGGATGTATGAGGGAAGCAGTTGCTAGGTAACCACTTATTCTGTAAATCTTCCTGTGCTGCAAAAGTAGTTTTCCATAGTAGCATTGATCGTAATTGCTTTTGAGCAAATTTACATTTCATTCCCATAAACATCTCTGTAAATACATTCTTCAGCTCTATATCAATGAAGAAGCTGTTATGTTTTACTTATGCAGTAAAACATGTACTGTGTAGGAACTATTGTTTTGTAGCTGGCACTTTCTGACTGAACCATGAGGGAAATACTTTCTGTGAAGGTTTCCTGCAAGAGAACCTAATGGATAGCAGTCACAGTGTGTGGAATGTTAGTATTTGAAGCTGTCCAAGCCAGTATTGTCTCTTTTGCATAAGCTGACAAATAATTCTAAATATCTCTGATCACTGTTTTAAATAAAAAAAGCTAATATAACATATACATAATTTTGAAAGCTCTATCAAATAGTTCTGATTTTGTGTAATGTGTTAGTTCCTCTTTAAAATATACTTGTACCTTCAAATGTACTGGGATGGAGTATTGGCCATCATTTAGATAGGACTGCCATTGATGGATTTCCCATTAGGCAGCTGCATGGGACATTAAAGTGGAATTGTCACTTTCAGAATCACCTATATTTATGACAGACCATTTTTATTTTTATTGAGATATTTAGCTTTATTTATTTATCAGTTTAATCAAGTCTTACTGGCCAACAGGAAGTGGCAGTTGGTAATGCAGATCAGCACGGAATATTATTGCCAGATTTGCAATAGCTGACAAGTAAGTAATGCTAAATATCTCATGAACTATTATTTAAAATTGACTAACATAACTGTAGGTGATTTTGACATATATTTCAAAATCACATGTTTATTACAAATTTACAGTTCTAGTTTAAAGTATGAGTGGTGCCTCAGCCTTGCTGGCCACACCCACTAAGATGAGTTGTGCATTTGTATGGTCAGCACATTCTTAGGCTCCTGTCATCAGTGATCTAGTCCTAATTTATGGTGGCTATTTTCTTTATCATTTTATGTATTTCTTTAATAAGGTATATAATAGATTGGCAAGTTTATGAGTCCCAGTTAATTTAATTTTTTTTTTTTTTTTTTATAAACAAGTATTTTATTGAGTTTAAAAGATCATACAAAACAATGTCAAAAAGAAATTACAGATTGATCTATGAAGACAAATCAGTACTCTAGTTGAATACAACAAAGTAGCATAAAATTACATACAATGGAATATATATAAATATAAGTGCAGAAGACTGCCAATAACAAAGATATTCCCTGTAGAGCTGTAATAACCGAACACTCAATTCAGGCAAATAAGTATAACCCGCATTTGAAAGTACAAAGAAATGTACAATCTGATACACAATGTGACACACGCGTAAAGTGAGAAGGAGAAGAAAGAGAGAGAGAGAAGAGAAGAAAAAAAAAAAGAAGGAGGGGGGGGAAGGGTGTAGTAGGTATCTCTAATCAAGGTCAAAACAGAGAAGAGCAACCCCACAGAGTAGAGCTTATCTTTGACCAATTCTGCTAGACTCCAGTCCAAAGGAATGTCCAGACATATCCCAATGTGACCAAATTTCCCTATAGAGTGGGAGAGAGTGAGTGCAAAAAGCATGCAGTTTCTCCATATCTCGAAAATAGTTCAATTTACTTCACCATTTCGGTATCTCTGGCACCGATGGTTGTTGCCATCCACCTGCCACACAAGATCTTGCTGCAGTAAGCAGAAAATGAAGAAGTCTAAACTTCTTCGGGGTGAAGGTATTGTGGAAAGAAAATAAGTAAAGACAAGGATCTTTAGGTACCGGGAAACCCAAAGTTTCCTGTAAAATCTGCTCAATCCTCAACCAGAACTCCTAAATCACCTTACAATGCCACCAAATGTGAGCCATTGTCCCTCCATCTTCACCACAACTCCAGCATATACCTGACAGCCCAATTTTCATCTTCTCCAATCTCACCGGAGTCAAATACCATCGAGAAAGAAGTTTATACATTCCTTCCTGGGAGGAGGTATCCCTTGGTAGAAGCTGTAATTGTCGAAAGATGGTTCTCCAGGTTGATTCCTCTGCTAGCGCTGGATCCCCTAGGTCTGCCTGCCAAGCTGTAGTATAAGCAGGGAGGTGCATTTCTTCCGAATTGCCACAAAGCTTATACAGTTTAGAGAGTGTGTGGTCACGACATCTCGGGGAAGTCAAAAACTCCTCCATCTCAGTCGCAGGACGGGACAGGGAACCAGCACGCAGCAATTTCCCAACAAAATGCGAGAGTTGCAAATATCTCCACAACTCTCGTTGAGGAATAGCAAAACGAGACCTCAATTCCGCGAATGTGAGAACAGCATCATCCCTCACCAAAGATCCAACTGACACAAGACCACAGTCCGACCATGTACGGAAAGCCGCTTTTTCCAATCCAGGCAAGAAACCAAGATTACCACAGAACACCATCACTGGAGATGGGAAGGTGGACCACCGGCGAGGACCGCCCCAACAACGCCAAAGGCACAACACTCTACCCAAGATCGGGGACTGTCTAATAGCACTCGGGACATCCTTCGGAGGCATGAATAGGAACGCATTTGGACTTAGGTCTGGATAGGCAGACAATGAGATTCATAACCAATCAACGGACGCAAATGTAGCAACACAATTGGTCAACTTAGTCGATATTGCTGCTACATGATAACGTTCAAAATCTGGAACACCCAAACCACCTCTCTTCCTAGGAGTAAATAAAAGAGCTCTGCTACAGCGCGATGGTTTATTCCGCCAGATGAATTTCCCTATGGTAGTATGTAATGTTTTAAAGAATGATTTAGGTACAAATATTGGCACGGTTTGAAATAAATATAATAGACGAGGAAGTATAACCATTTTAATCAGATTCAGACGTCCAAACCATGAAATCTGAAGATCAGACCATCCCCTCAAGGAATCTGAAATGGATCGAAGAATGGGCGGAAAATTATGAACATAAAGGTCAGTGGTTACAGGGGTCAATTGAACACCAAGATACCTAATGGACTTAGACGGCCACGCAAATGGATACCTGGCCCTCAGCTGACATGCCCTATCTGGGGGAAGATTTATATTTAAAATTTCAGATTTTCCCGCATTTACCTTAGATCCGGAGAGGACTGAGTAATCACCCAACAGCTGCATCACCGCTGGCAGAGACTGCTCAGGGTCAGAAAGTGTAAGAAGGACGTCATCCGCAAATCCGGATACTTTAAAGTCCCTCCCCGATACAGTAATCCCTCTAATGCCATCAGCCGATCGAATGGCGCTCAGCAAGGGCTCAAGAACTAACACATAGAGTAAGGGAGAGAGGGGACAGCCTTGTCTGGTGCCGTTACGGATAGAAAAGGGGTTCGATAAAGTCCCGTTAACTTTAACTCTCGCTGATGGATTAGAGTATAATGCTCTCACCATCTGTAAGAAGCGAGGGCCAAATCCTAGATGTTGCAGGACACCAAACAGAAAGGACCAGTTCATACGATCAAATGCCTTCTCTGAGTCTAACGAAAGCAAGATGGAAGGGTTACCTGATCTCGTTATCTCATGTAAAAGGGCAATGATACGCGCTGTATTGTCCTTAGCCTGCCGCCCTCTCACAAAACCAACCTGGTCAGAATGGACCAGGGATGGTAGCAAAAATTTCAAGCGGTCTGCCAGCAGTTTAGCAAATAATTTCAGATCTACATTTAACAGAGAGATAGGACGGTAGCTAGCACAACATTCTGGATCCTTGCCCTCCTTCGGAATTACTGTAATATGCGCCTCCAAAGTCTGTGGAGTAAACAACGCCGAGTCAGGAAGTGCATTAAATGCGGTGGTGATCCAGGGTAATAGAGTGGGCATGAATTTCTTATAATATACAGCCGACAGGCCATCTGGACCCGGACTTTTACCTGTAGGTAGAGAACGAATCGCCCGTCGCACTTCATCTAATTCAAAATTCCTCTCAAGCGAGAGCATATCAGGCTGTGACAGGTGGGTATGCAGGTGAGATCCAAAAACTTCCGAAGTAGGGAGGCGGTGTCAGTACCGTCCGTCCCCGGCCCCAAAGATGGCAAATTGTATAAGGAAGCATAGAAGGAGCGGAAAGCATCTGCTATATGGTCATTTCGAATAAGCAGTTCCCCTTGGACGTCACGAATACCTCGGACAGTTGCTGCGCGTTGCTGTTTCCGTATCACCCGGGCTAATAGTTTGCCCGATTTGTTTCCCTGTAGATACATACGGTATCTATACCATTGATACGATTTAAAGGAGGAAGAGCGCAGTAAAGACGCTACATCTGATCTAAGCTGTTGCAATTCCTTGCCCACGTCCAAGTCCAAGTCCAAAGTGGACATGTTTTTTCGCTAACATCTGCAGCCTCGCTAGTTTGTCATTTAATAGTTGTGTTCTCTCTCTCTTCTTAAGAGCTCCTAATTTGATAAGTTCACCACGGATCACTGCCTTGTGAGCTTCCCACCATATCGGGGGAGACATTCCCTCGGTAACATTGTCAGCAAAATATTGAGTCAGGGTCTTGGTCAAAGAGGAACAAACAGACTCGTCATCCAGGAGTAGTTCATTCAACCTCCATAAGGGAGATCTTCTTCCATCACCAGGGATCAGAAGATCAAGAAAAACCGGGCTATGGTCTGACCATGTCTGAACACCTACGTCCGAACCTCCCACAAATCCTAAAGAGTATTGGTCGCAAAGAAAAACATCAATTCTAGAGTATCTGGCATGAGGATGAGAGTAAAATGAAAAATCTTTATCAAGCGGGTGTTCCAATCTCCAAATATCCAAGAGGTGGAAGCGTGCCAAAGTATCATTAAAGTGTTTGATAACTGACAATTTGTATGAAGATTGTGGAGGATTACAGTCTAAAGAAGGATCTAAGGGAAAATTAAAATCTCTCCCTAGTATTAGTACCCCCTCCCGAAAAGAGTCAAGTCTGGACAAAAGGGTTTTCAGGAAGGTTCCCTGTTGATCATTAGGGAAGTAAGTATTGACAAATGTGACCTTGGTAGTAGAGATGATGCCTTTAACCATGACATATCTTCCCTGTGAGTCCACTAAAGAATCTATGTGAACCCAGGGGACTGAGCGATGTATTAAAATAGAAGCACCTTTGGACTTGGAGTCTGCAGAAGAATGCCATTGAAAGGGAAAATGTCGGGAACTCAGGGATGGATGGCTTTTTTTGCAAAAATGTGTTTCTTGAAGAAACAATATTCTGACATCCAGTTTGGTCATGTCTCGTAAAAGCAAACTTCTTTTTTCGGGGACATTAAGTCCATGAACATTAAAAGAACAACACTTGAGACGGAGCAAATCAGCCATAGGTCTAGAGACAGCTGAAAATATATGGGGTAGTGCGGAAGGATAGAAAGGACAAGGACAGGGTTAATGGAGAGGTTCAGAGAAAAAAAAAAAAAAAGAGAAACAGTAGAAAATAGGTATAAGAACACTATCGCGTGCTATAATCAGTTACAGGGTGAAATACCCAAATAACTCTCGAGCGAAGCAGGGGGATGCTACCCACGAGAGCTGCAAGACAAAAATAGGAGTCTTGCAAAATGAAAAGAATAAGGATAAACAGGCAATGCCTAATCGCCGGACCCAAACCAATGGCCCAGCAAGATAAACATATTATATTGCAACTGAACAGTAATATATGAAACATGTAAACGTATTATCATAAGGCTCTCGAGCCAAGGGGCACATCGACCATCCAGGAACCTAGCCTCAAGGTCAACTGCATACCTCGAGTTGAGAATCTCTGATTATTGTAAAGCCTGGTAAATCAAATTAGGAAGCGGGTCGTCTGTCCTCGGAACCATATGTGAAGGTGTATAGGTGATCTGTATGTCAATATCATAGGACCAAGGGGTGAGGCCCCGCATGTGCCACAAAAAGTCACCAGACATGTAAATTACCTCAAAAGGAGTCACGTACATATACTGAGCTACAGAATCAGATATTGACGGTCACTCCAACCCACCACAAAAACTATCACACGCTTAGACTCGCATACTGTACTCACACACAAGCAAGCATACAGACAAAATCAAAATTTCCACTAAAAACCTATGGAGCGAGTCCCATATCAGTCAACAGGACATAGAAACGGGTTTGAGCACTGGACCCCCGGTGCTTCACTATCAGATAGATCAGCTGCATAGTGCTAACAGCTCCAACAAATAAGAGCAGCCCGTAGTGCAACACCAGCAGATCCGATCCCCACCATTAGACTTACACACTCATACATAACTTCAAGGACACATTCCCATACATTCACATACAGTCTGCTCCACACATCCTCCATATACACACAACCACATATCAGACAAAATTTTTTTTTTTTTTTTTTTTTTTTTTTTTTTTAATATTTGCAGAGGATAAAAGTATGTTCTTTGCCATACAACAAGGAGTTCTGCTGTGGGTGGGATCATGGCAGTAGTATGGGTGTGGTTAGGAACACTAGGGGAGACATTCACTAAGGAGTGATAAGGGGGAAGATTCACTAAGTGGTGATAAAGAGGTGATAAAGTGGAGATGAGTTCTCCAGTTTATCACTTCTTCAGTTCCTATGTTATTCTGTAGAGCCTGCGCACTAAGATCTCCAAAGCTGAAGAAATCTTAGTGCATAGGCCCCATAGAATAACAGGAATTGGAGAAGTGATAAACTGGAGGAGTCATTTCCATTTTATCACCTCTTTATCCCCGCTTAGTGAATCTCCCACAAAGAGGTGATAAAGCAGAGATGACTTCTCCAGTGATATCACTCCTCCAAGTCCTATGTTATTCTATAGAGCCAATGCACTAAAAATTCTCCAGTTCTTGAGATCTTAGTGAATAAGCTTTATAGAATAAAGTAGGGACTGGAGAAGTGATATCACTGGAGAAATGATCTCCACTTTATCACCTCTTTTTCACACCTCAGTGCATAACCCCCCATGAGATTTTTGCCTAGAGGCACCTATTTAGTCATAAAACCATAAACTGTATTTACTGGATAAAATCAGTTAGGCAAAGGTGATGTCACATGAACTTAGAAGAGAACTAAATCAGAATTACACTATAATACACTTTAGATTATTAGGACATTTTAATTTTACCAATATATATTTAACTTTTCACACATGTATTCACCAAAGAAAACTCCTTTCCATGTAAAATTTTCAGCTTTGACACTTTGACTTTCTAAACTAGGTTCCGCAGAAAACTGGGCACTCGGGCCTAAAAACATTTCCCATCTCTGTTATACTACATGTGCTGGATATCTCTTAACTATGTACTTTTAAAGGGATAGTAATACTTAAAATGTAAAAAAAAATATGTTGTAGGGTTTATCCCCCTGAGTAAAACAAGAGTACTCCCACTGCCGAGAGGTGGTTCATTCAAAAGTTATTAATTTTCAAAGTTGAATTTTTTAGGTGCAATATCACAGTGGCCTGAAATTGTACAGTGGTGCTGTTGCTACATGATCCTATGGACAACTCTGGTCAATTGACCATAAATCTCCATAGGATGGTGTAGCAACAGCGCCACTGTACAATTTCAGGCCACTGTGATATTGCACCTAAAAAATTCAACTTTGAAAATTAATAACTTTTGAATGAACCACCTCTCAGCAGTGGGAGTACCCTTGTTATACTCAGGGGGATAAACCCTACAACATATTTTTTTTTACATTTTAAGTATTACTATCCCTTTAAAAAACTTATCTTTCTGTCTTTAGTTTAAAACTGTAATTTCTTAGCTTCTGCATAAAACCCTGGTAGCCCTACTTGACTCATTGAAGGTGCTCAAATAGTTACACATATGTGTAGAATTTAAAAGCAGGAAAGACTATAAATGACAGTAAACCAAAGTGTGTGTGTAACAGATCCCTACTTTTAACAAAAAATAACCTGTTACTTACTATAGATAATAAAAACAGTGATGGCAAGTTCCAATCTGTGTCAGATCTGAAGTGATCATGTATTTAGTTTAATGTTGAATAGATATTCACTTCCCATTTTAGGAGAATAGGTACTTGCCTACTTTAATGGTCATTGACTTGGCAAGCAAGCTACACATGCTTCTGGCCAAAACGTGTTTCTAAATCTCGTTGTTTATTATTTGTCACCCCAAATACTGGAAATCCAAAAATGGACTATCCCATCTTAGATAAACAGATGTCATTCATATGCTGACTTGAGCTGCTTTGCTTGAAAAAATCCCATCATGTGTGCAAATATTGAAAATTAATATACTGATCCAGACTTTCCCCTTATTTTATGTATTTTCCTCCTTTTTGAATATCTATAACTTAATTGTGCATGGTTTCCTGTCACTTTCAGATGTTCCTACAGCCCTTCTGTCTCTCCTTCTGGCGGAGTCTAAGCTTATCTTTTGCATCTTTGTTTTCAACGGGGCAAATTCATTCTAGCCCAGTGAACCTTTCACTTTGTTCATGCAATAATCCTTCCCTGGAGTTCCTGTGTGCACATTATGTCTGAGTTCTGTGTATCAAACCATGGCTGGCCTGTTGACTTTGAACTTGTACAGCCTTCCCAGACCACTGGCTTTATCTACGATACTGAACATGTGACCCCTGCCCAGACCTTTGGCTACGACCCTCGCCTATGGCCTATAGCCGGAAATTTTACCTTTTAAAAGTAAGCCTGTGATAGCAGTTAAGGACAGGCTGTAGTACAGCTCTGTACCGCAGCCTGTCAATCTTTGCCTCCTCCCTTCCCCAGTAGTGCCTCTTTCTTATATTGCTTAAAAATGATAAAGAATGAAAAAGAACCTGCAAACTAGCAATTAGGCTCGCTAAATTTGAAAATGAGAAAAGTATTGCAAAAGAGCAAAAAAATGGTATGCAGTGAGCAAATAGAGATAATCACAGCATTTCCTCCACCATGTACATGGCTTATTGTGGAGAAAGTGCAAAATAATCTGTTAAATGGAGAATAAATCACCTGTGCCACCTGATGGCATATACCTAAGTGTATTTAAGGAGTTCGGTTAATAGCAAGAACATTATACTTAATATTTATTAATTCACTCTCATCAGGCAGAGTGTTGTGTAATTGCAGGAAACCAGTAATACCACTGCTCAAAAAGGGGGCAAAAACCTAAACTGAGTAGATTTAGGCGCACTGATAGACAATAGACTTCACAGCAGTGTCACTCATCTGCTGTAAAAGCCAGAAGGGTACCATCATGTATTAAAAAGGTAATAATTCTTGGGATGAGAATATAATTCTGCGTTTTAATAAATCCTTGGTAAGTCCTCATCTAGACATTATTGAACTGGAAAAAGTGCAGAGGTGTGCAACAAATCAATCAAGTGATTAGGGATATGAGTTATAAAGAGAGACTAGACAAATTGGTTTGTTTAGATTAAAGAATAGACATCTATGGGGTGATATGATTGTCATTACAATTATATTGGAGGTTGATACAGAGAACTGTCTGAGAAACTATTTATTCAAAGAGCTGAACAAAAAACAAGAGGTCATCCATTAAGATTAGAGGAAAATTTCAACTAAATAATGGCAGGAATATTTTTTACATTAAGGACAATAATATTGTGCAATTTTCTGCCTAGGGAAGCTACGAAGGGGTGCTGATAAGTATCGAGCCTTACCCAGAAAAAAATAGAGCTAGGAAGCTGTAACTGCCACACTATTCTACATATTCCCCCAGGAAGTCAATGCACTTGCGACATCTGTCCTGCAGCTTCTTAAGTCCCTGCAAATAAAATTCTTCTGACTGCTGGTGTAACCACTCATTTTCAGTACTAGTTGCCTCCGGAACATGCCCAAATCGTTGTCCGTTAAGGTGTTTTTTGAAATTGGGGAACAGATGATAGAAGGAGCCAGGTCAGGCGAATAGGGTGAATGGGGCATCACTTGAAAGCCTAAGGAGGTCAGTTTTGCCATTGTGTCACCTGAAGTGTGATGAGGCATTGTCATGCAACAGGATGACACCTTTGAAGAGCTTTACTCTATGTTTTTCCTTGATGTTTTGCCTCAACTTCATCAATAAATCACAGTAATATGTTGCATTGATGGTTGAACCCTTTTGGAGGTAGTCCACCAGCAGAACTCCCTTCTTATCCCAAAAAACTGTTGCCATTTGCTTCTGCACTGACCTTTGCACACAGAACTTCTTTGGCCTGGGGGAACCACTGTGCCTCCATTCCTTAGACTGTTCCTTTGTCTCAGAATCATAACAGTTGATCCATGTCTCATCACCAGTTACCAGTTTGTTCCAAAACAGCCACCGATGTCTCCACACATCTCCTCTTTTGTTCGGTTGTCAAAAGTGTTGGGACCCACTTTGCTGCAAGCTTTCTCATTTCCAAGTTGTTGTGGATAATGGCACCAACTCTCTCACGTGATGTTCCCAGATATGTAGCAATATGTTTGGCTGATATTTGGCAGTCCTCCATGATCATGTCATGGACGGCTTTCACATTTGCAGGCACAGAGACAGAAACAGGCCTTCCACTGGGTTTCGCACTTTCAACACAGAAGTGGCCAGTTTTGAAACTGACAGCCCAATGTTTAACTGTTGCATATGAAGGGCCGCTGTCACCCAAAGTTTGTGACATTTCTTCATGGATCTGCTTCGTACCTTTCCCTTGGAGAAACAGGAACTTGATTATAGTCCTATGCTCTTCCACACTGAACTTTTCTGGAGGTGCTGCCATGTTCACTTTGGACCTTAAAAATAAAGATAACATAAAATCATAGTTGATTTTTGCACCATTGAATATAGACAAATTGGCCAGTCCACCCTGCAATTTACAGCTTCCTAGCTCAATTTTTTCTGGGTAAAGCTAAATACTTATCAGCACCCCCTCCTGTGTTTGCAGACACTGTAGATGCTTTCAATAAAGTATTTCATGTTAATAAAAGTAAGAAAATTATGTCAGTTGATTTCAAAGCAGATAGGATGTTGATAGAGGGAAATATCTGGCTGCCTTTTGGAGTCAGGAAGGAATTTTTTTACCCACTTGAATGTCAATTGGATCAACAGGGGTAATATGGCAAGGGCTAAACTTGATGGACACATGTTTTTTCTCAACCTCATCAACAAAGTTCCTTTTTATTAGGTAGATCAAGAATAGATGATGATATGGCAAAACAATTAAATGCATCTAAAAGAAAAGGGTTCAGTCTTCCAGCACTGAAAAAGAAGCAATATGCCAGCTTATAAACACTTTAAGAGATTAACAGGAAAGTCTGGACAAGTAAACATGCCTAAAATAAAGTCATCTTGGTCATCATCGTCACCACCACTTTCAAATCCAACCCCCATCCAGCGACTTTTATTGACGAAGAAGCAATACATTTCAACATCAACAACCCTAGATATGACTGCTTTTGATGCTGTTTGAGGTGCAGTGCTACTGCCTCCATCTACTACTACTACTATTGCGTCATCTGGCCCCTCTAGTATTGTTGATGAAATAAGTAGTAATCCCTCAGAGAGGAACCCCTCAGTCTAGGTAATCTACAGTATGGAGGTTCATCACTACGAGTCCAAAATCTAGACATGTTGTTATCTATTTTTTTGAGCAGGGGGAAAAGAAGAACCACATCTAAGCACATCCACACTGAGATTCCATCTGAAGTACAACCACTGGTCTTATTGGATGACACACCTATAGCATCAGAGGTGCAACAACTAGCATTAGCAGCACTTCTAAAACTGTACGTAGTTGAGGGGTCATCATAGTAGTGTTGTAAATGTATCTGGGAGTGGGACAACATCCTCCTCTGCAACAATAACACCCATGTTGACAGATATTGAAAGTCACAGATATTACACAGACAGACATAATAAATCACATGCTTAAGACAAGGCAAACAGTCATATTTCAATGAGAATTCTCATCACCATAGAAAGCCTGTGTGGAAATTGCCAAGTTCAGTTTGAATGAATTTCACTGACAGTGTAAAAACAGTAGTTTAGTTTATCAGGAGTTAAAAATGTTTAATGGATCTGAATTTCCCAGGGGAAAACATCTGTTTTCTTTTGAAAATCCCCACAAATGGAAAACAGAACATTTTGCCTATCCTGATTTGAATAAACAACACTTCTGTTAGACTGTTCAACAAAGCTTGTGCCTCAGGTAACTCATATACCAAAGGTAAACAAGTGGACTCCTCAGCATTGTTTTTGTCGTACCCCTATGGTTTTAGAAATTGTTTTATTGACCTATGCATACTCCCCTCACTTATATTAACTCAGCCTTACACAATATATCATCTGTAGTACACATTCATATACCATACTGAATATTTTACTATTTTAAGCCAGAAAGACTTATCCACTGGGATCTTCACACCTAGCATTTCCCTGTGGCTTTGACTGGTCAATAAAATGGTTAAGTTGGAGGGATGTCTGGGAAAAACATTTGAACTCCATGGGTTGATTACCCCAGCACTTACTGGATATCTGCTCTTTAACTGGTCAAACTATACCTGCATGCCTGTACTAATTTCCATTGCCTTTGATCAAAGTACACCTTACTGGTATCTACATGGTATTGTAACCACATATTTCCTCTGTTTTCTGTTTTATGTTAATGTGATACCTTATGATCTTATGTAATATGCCTTTTCAGTGGTATTTCTTTCACCATGTCCCTTACGCTTTTTTCCCCATCTCATTCCCTTCCCTTTCTTTCTTTATTTCTTTTCTTGTTTACATGCTTAAAAAACTGAAATAGTTTGCTAGTAACTTCACCAATTTCCCATTCTGCTCCATCTATTTTGCATTCGATTTTAGCCACTTTGGGGCAAACTCCTACTGTTTCTGTCATCCAGTGTACCCTTCTTAAGTCCTACCTATATTACATAGCAAATAGTGTGATTTGCACACCAACACTCCAGCCATTAGTTCTCCAGAGGCTGGGGATTAAGATGCTCCCAGGTATGCACATTGGTTTTTTATCTGCCAGTTGCATCCAATTAACCCCTTGTAAATTCTCAAATGAGAGCCATATAAGAGAGTTCCCACATGAATGTTTCCATGTAATTTAAGCTGTTTATAATCTAAATATAAAGGGATATAATTACGGAAGTCATGGGTGCTTTGGAGTGGACTGATTTTACTTTATTCAATATCTGTAACAAGTGTCATACTGATTTTTGTGGCAATAAAGCTAAGAAGGTGAAGAGAGAGAAAATTAAGAAACCACCAGGTTCACAGGCTCACAGCTTAGTGTACACTGCTGCTTATTGCTCTCATAATTCTACAGGGAAGCAAAATATTTTCCCTTCAATGTTTAAGCAGGGGCCCCTACTTGTGATGGTTGGCTCAACCATGCTGGCCATACCCACTCTGCCAAGTTGTGGGCATAGCTAGTAGTATCACAATGCCCTTGCATTAAAACACACACTAATGGTTTATGGTAGCTGGGTTATTTACCAATTTATATATTGTTGTAATTTACATTTTGTATAGTAATGTGGTAATTTTGTTTTCCTGGTTTTATACCCCTGTGCAGGAGAGTTGTAAGTTCTCAAACAACTGTGCTTTTTTTTTTTTATACTTTAATCATTATTACTGCACCGTGCAGCCTGACGTGTGAAAGTGGACAACAACATGACTGAGAGTACCTGGGCTGCATTGAATAGGACACATGAGATTTAAAAGTCTCTCTGTGTGCAAGCATATTTTTGTATTTGTTTAATAAAAGCATTGCTGGATCACCAAATTATATTACTGACTAGACAAACTCCAGACATGTTTGTTTATTAAGTAAATGAAATCAAGCTAGAAAAATCTGCGTCCAATTTTCATTCCTATCCATGGGTTGTAAACGGATTTCATTAACTCCTTCCATGTTAGAGATATTTCCAGCGCATTGCTTCACAGTGCATTGGAAACATCTCTAGCATCCAAGGGTTAAAAATATGCAGCTAATTTCTATATTTGATAGTTTTATGTATTCCAAGAAAGTAGTAACCTGAAATTAACAAAATTCAGTCTAAAAACATAAAGCTTTCCAATTCAAACATAGTTTCCAACAAAATGGGCATTAACTAGCAATCAAGATTTATACTGTATATCAAGCTACTTGAACCTTTGTCTGTGTTTTCTTTCCATGTCAGATAGCTATGGTGCCTGAATAATTATAGGTGATGGATAGCTTTACAAAAAAAGCAGCAGGCAAAGAGACCTCTATGCTTAACAACGTTATGTTCCTGTTGTATGCATTAAAAGGGAAGAGTTGGTTTATGGAAACCATTAATAGTGTCTGCTTACAAGCCTAATAAATTAATCTTGAAAGCACACAAGTGAATTTGAAGCATCAACAAATATGTATATGTTGGTGGGCACACATGAACACACACACACACACACAAACTATTCCTTGATATGTAGCTATATGAATGTGCTTTTAGGGTTTTAATATTATGTGTATCAGTTGGAGATTCAGTTATTTTAATTACAATATATTTTGCACTATTTTTCTATTTTTTATATCAAGTTAAGATGGTATAGCACTTTTCCTAATAATAACTCATATAGCTTACATACATTACATGAAATAATACAAACATTTCCCTTAGTATCCCAAGTCTATTGTTATTATGTATTTATGTGTATAGTCACTATTAAAAAATACAGATGTGAATTTTTTTAACACTGTATAAGAATTTTTAGTGCGTATGTTAAAAAAGTGAAAGACTGAATTGAGGTTTGAATACTTATTCCTTTTAGCAAAAATGTTTGTTTCTAATATTAGAAACTGGATTGAACTGTGTGCATAGATCAAAGAATCACATTAACTCGTAGCTGATTTGTGACATATTTTATGGTTCAGATGCATCATAAAATATAGTAAGATGAACAAAGCAAAGTAAGAAATATAATTGCCCTAGTATTGATTTTGGCTTGAACATTGACAGCCACAAATGTAGAATAAGGGTGGGAGATTATTTATCCTGTAGTAACTTTATTAATGTTAATTTTATGTATAACTTTGCAAAATAGTTTTTTTGCATCTGATTTCCTATAATTTAATTGTGAGGAAGTTATTCTCAATTCCCATTTACCAATGCGCATAAAGTATATAGGATTATTCGTATTCCAATTTATTCCTTAATAAATGGGTGGAAAGTAAAACCATCTTTTAACCCATAAGGAGTTTTAGTCTTCAATACGTAAATCCATTTTGCTTCTACATCTTATCCAAGTGACCTTTTCTTTCAGTCATTGTAATTTTGGCTATACCTTTAAATTTAATACAGTCTCTCTGATTGCAAACATCACCGATATGCTCAAGTGGTATCATTTAAAAATAATGCATAAAAAATATTGTGTGGTCACAATGCGCATTAACCATGGCACCTTCATTAAAATGGCAACATGAGAATCTCACATTGCATGAAAGAGAGAGATTCTCATATCCCTTACTTAAACGGCACTTCAGCCCGCATTGATTTATTGTGAAGTTAGTCGGATGAAAGCTCAGGAAACCCCCATTATGTGCAGCCAGATGGCCAGTGAGGGAGATGACTAGAGGGTGGGGGGACAGAAAACATAAGACAGTGAGAGAGCTCAGAAGACTGAAGGAGCAAGATCATTAAACAGTGAGGGAGAGCATGTGAAACAGCAAGAACCAGAAACGGAACTAGAGAAAGTATGAAACAGAGAGCATGAAAGATCGGCAAAAACTGAGAGTAGGAGAGAGAGTGAGAGCATGAGACAGTGATGTATTGAGAGAGAGTGCAAGACATTGGCTGAAAGAGAGAGAGAGAGAGAGTACAAGTGGGAGAATCCTTGACAGTAAGACAGGAGAACACACTATAGTGAGAGCAAGGAGAGTGAGTGTATAAGGCAGAATAGGAGAAAGCACAGTATTGACAGAGATACTGAAAACTGGGGTATCTGTGTATAAATGTGTGTATGCGACATACCCGGGAAACACTATTTATTCTATCATACAGATTTGTATGGTTAGAGAGATACATAGTTTAGATAGACAGAGGCTACTGTCTGAGCTGATACACTGTCAGCAAATGAACAAAGGATACTAGTGTGATTTTCTAGCGTAATATCTTCAGAGCAATCAGAGCCTGTGTCATGCCTGATAGCTTTCATCCAAGTAACTGCACAATAAAATCTATGCGGGCTGAAGCGCTGTTTAAGTAAGCGATATGAGAATCTCTTTCATGCAGTGCGAGATTCTCATATCGGCATTTTAATGAAGGCGCCATGGTTAATGTGCCATGTGTCCACACATTTTTTTATACGATATTTTAAAAGTGGCCCGCTCAAGTACCCTCTCTTAGTTTTACCAATATAACATTTGCCCATTTACAGGACATAATATATTACATATAATTCCTGTAGATTTGGAAATAATAAAGTCACAAATATTATACTGATTTGGATTTTCATCTGTCTATTTTAGTTTTATCCACGGCATGGGTGAAACCATTTAAACTGAATTTTCTGTTTGTCTTGGCTTTTTATAATGACTCCTAGTTAGTCAATCTTATAACTTCTTAATGTATTGTTTGGGTGAGAACCTTATACTTATCTGAAATCCAGTTCCTTTATTAACAAGTACTAATGTTTGTTAAAAATATTCCTTATGGCTTTATGTTGGTTATTGAAAGTACCAACTAATCAGATCTGATTTGATGTTTCTTTTTCTTTTGACTTTGTATGTAATAATTAATTTCTATCAAAATTCAGTGCCCTTTGATACACTCTTTTAGGACTTTATTACTATAGCCTCTTTCTTTCTAATTATGTTAATTAGTATGTGTGTTTAGTCAATATTAATCCACCTTGTACTATGAATGAATCTAGACCGAGACCACACACAAGGGGCATTTATAACAGCACAGAAAGCAGTAAGTTTAGCCTCAAACAGAATACATTAGCATATAGTGTAGGTAATTAGCATAAAGTGCCTAATCAAACCACCAAAACAGAATGGTTAATTTCTCATAAAAATGGCTACTGTACATATAGCAGATCTTAATTATCTGTAAAAATAACCAAACTTGTCTTAGAATGATAAGTCCACTTTAAAAGAATAGTAACCCTTTATTTTAACTTTAGATGTTCTCCAAGCATATAATATGTCCATTTAAATTGCCTATACTTTTTTTTCCACCTTTATGTCCCTGACAGTGAACTACTTGAATCTCAGTTTATGGAGAGCTTTCCAGTTGATAGACCAAAAAAGCAGGATTTAATACAGTGTTGCATTCTCCCTGCAGCGCAGAATTTTTTGTGTACTTTCTTTTTTTACATGGTATTACTAGACCTACTTTCATGTTCCTTAATAGAAATCTCTCTGCAAACATATCTAGTGAGCTCAATGTCAAGGACATAAGTGTAAAAATATAGGTGAAGATGAAAAAAAAAATAAGTATAGGCAATTTGGCTGTACATATACATTTTAATCACAGTGAATTCAGTTTTCAATCTTGTTTATATTATCTGCCAAAGAAGTTCCTGTTTGTAGTCTGGGATGACCAAGTGTACCTATCACCCGTCCACCATGCAGTGGGATTGGTGGTAGAATTTAGGAGAACGGAGAGTTCATAAAACAGATTACATTACTGTAGCAGTTCTCTGGCCATATGAAAAAGCCCTTACATTGGCATTGTAGACTTATCAACATTAAATAAATGCCTCAAAGTTTAAAATCTTTACATTTTAGCAGCTCTAGATTTAGAGCCCAAAACTTGGCTGTCCTTCACAGGAAACTATTTATAAAAAATAAAAATAAGACTACATATATTGCTTAGGCTATTAATTATAAGAAGACAATAGTAGATGATTACAATTAGTAAATATTCACAAAATTTAGCAAAAATTACATATTAATTCATTTTCATAGTGGACATTTAGTTGGTTAGGGTTTGTAAATGCAAAAATAGCAAATTATGCCTTTTCATTTGGACAAACGCCCAAACAGTCGTACAGAATCAGCAGTTGTATATTTTGGTTACAATTAATGTGTGTTTCTTTTTTAGTTTTGATATCAGTGACTGAACAAGTTAAGATAAGCAGAGTTAACAGTGACCCTTTTGAGTGCCAGTTGGGTGTGCTACACATTGGAGAGCAATGCTTTGCATGCCTCCCTCTGGCACTCAAAGGGTTAAGCATGCATTGTGTAGGATTACCCAACCCAACCCAGGGTTACCAACAGTGCATGTTAACAGGCTGTCCCTGAATCAGCACTGGAGGACCAATTAAAGAGACTAATCCACTAAGTAGTCTACCTGGGCTCCACCTGGATATCCTGACAACATGCACTGTTTGTAACACTTGAGGACCAGGGTTGGCAACCCCTGTATTAAACCCTTATTGACCGCCCAGTCCCACAAAGGGTGGATGTTAAGGACCACAGCACATTTTGTTTTTTTACATCATTGCATTCTGGGATAGCCATGCGGTGTGCAGCCGCACAGATAACCCAGAATTCTATGACGTGCCAGGACCGTCACCGGCCCTTAATGTCTGGACACGTGTGACGTCCTGACATGTCAAGTGTTCTTGAGGGGATAAGGGAAAGAAAATGAAAATAAACTTGTCTAATTAATTAGCAGGGAATAATTCTGGTACAAACCAACTGCACCGCAGCAAACAAATAAAAATTCCCATTCATTTAAATGAGGATTTAACCTCTGTAATGAATGAGAGATCTCCAACGCATTGTTTATTTTCTAAAATCTTTTTTTAATTTATAGGTTTTCCCTGTAAACATTTAAAGATCAGAGGAGTGTACAATGCATTGTGCCACAATGTTATTTATCACCTGGTTCATAAAGGGTTAATAATAATATTTTGTACTATATCCATTATTGTTAATAATCCTATTATTCTCATGACATGTTGAGTAGGGATGGGCCACAAGTCCTGTTTTTTTTCCACAGGAATTTTAACTGAAACAGCACAATTTTTCTGATTTTCCACAAATTCTTTCGGATACAAAATCCATTAAAATGTCTATATTTTCCTAGTGCCAGTTAAATTCCCAGAAGAACCTATCAATGTCCGCCTACGCTCTCTATGGTCACAAACATTTTTTGCTGCAATGCTATAAAAACCCAGAACTTTCTGTGGTTCATCAAGGTTTTAGTTGTAGTCAGAGAGTGGTGAAAGTAGGGAGGTAGAGGGAAAAATTTATTTTGGAGGAGGAGTAGTAAAGTTTCAATCTGTTTTGCTGATGTTCCTTACTGTGCTGTGTGTAAAATGTGTAAGAAGGGTTAGTTGGAGGGTTGCTGAAATGGAGATGGAAAAATGTACCAGCAAAAGGATATAAAGGATATATATATATATATATATATATATATATATATATATATATATATATATATATATACATATATACACACACATATATTTATATATATATATATATATATATATATATCAATCATAAAGTATGGATTGGCACTTGACAGAATTTTTTTGAAACATTTACTATAAATTACTTAACATTTCTGCTCATACATTGAGCCTTTATCAACTTTTCTAAAAAAGAAAAAAATCCTGTTAAGTGCCAATCCATACTTTATGATATCCGGGACTTACTGATGGGCACCCATGTATAAACTGCAGTTGAAGCGAGAGCTGGTCAAAAGCAATTACAAAAAAAAAAAAAAAAAAAAAAAAAAAAATATATATATATATATATATATATATATATATATATATATATAGATATATACAGGGCTCAAAATTTCCACTCGCCACTAGCCAATGGCTTGTTATAGCTTGCAGTGGCGAGTAACTTTTCAGGTCTGGCTAGTAGCAAAGGACTTCAAATTTTAAGCCCTGATATATATATATATATAATATATCATATTATATAGCATCTTCAGTTGATCCACTGCAGGATGAAGGCCTCCTCAGCAAGCCTCTAGCAACTTCTGTCTAGTGCTTTTTGTTCCCACTGTGTACCAACAAATCTGGTAATTTTATCTACCCATATTGTCTTTGGTCTTCTTCTTGGGTGTTCAGTACACAGTGGAATCCATTCCAAAATGTGTTTATTCCATCTACCATAAGGTCTTCTTGCTATGTGACCTTCCCATTACCATTTCAGGTGCTTTACTCTTTGAATGATGTTACAGACCTCTATTTGCTGACGAATCCATGAACATATTTTTCAATATCTTTTTGTTATATTCAGAATACAACTCATACTTCTTTGCAAAACCTTACGTTTTTTATGGCTTTCGCAGTCAGTCTCCATCTTTCACAGCCATACGTAAGGACTAGTGATGAGCGAGCACCCCAATGCTCGGGTGTTCGGGTGCTCTAACCGAGCACCCCCTGAGGCTCGAGTGCTCGGCCGAGCACCCGAGCCCCATTGAAGTCAATGGGAGGACTCGAGCATTACACCAGGCACCCCCTGCTCTGATGAGGGGAGGGTGCCTGGTCCATAGGAAAAGGGCAGAAAAGGATGGAAACACCACAGAAATGGTTCAGGGACAGCATAGGGAGGATGTCTGGATGCATCTTGGACTCCAACATCGCTGCTGGGAACGATCTTTCGCCCGTAGTACGCCATTTTTACAGACTGACCATAAAACACACAAAAAGGAAAATAAAAACGACTTTAGGCGAAAAATTGTTACCAAACAATATTTGCTGTATATTTACTTGTATATCATCTGCAAATTCTCCCAAAAATTTCCTTGGTTTTCGGAAGTGAGGCCATGATTAAGAGGGAAACGTGCGCAGAGGCAAATTCTCCCAAAAATTTCCTTGATTTTCAGAACTGAGGCCATGATTAAGAGGGAAACGTGCACAGAGGCAAATTCTCCCAAAAATTTCCTTGATTTTATTGAACTGAGGCCATGATTAAGAGGGAAACGTGCGCTGAGCCGACCATCTAAAACATTATGGGTGAGGGTCTGCTGCAGAGCTGACCATCCTAAACATTATATGCGAAGGCCCGCTAGTGAGCTGACGCTATAAAACATTATATGAGAGGGCCCGCTAGAGAGCTGACCCAATAAAACATTATATGAGAAGGCCCGCTGGTGAGCTGACCTATATAAAAATTGTCAAACAGGGCCCGCTGGTGAGCTGGCCCTATATAAAAATTATATCACAGGGCCCGCTGGTGAGCTGGCCCTATATAAAAATTATATCCCAGGGCATATGGAAGAGGAGGAGGAGGATGAGAAGATTAAGAGTCAACCATATACCCGTTTTTTGGGTGGAAGGGGTGAATGGGAATACAGAGTATTCCCATCATTGTAAATAACATATATAAAGTGAGTTTATGTTCCCCCGGGGCTTTCCTCCAGTGGAGTGGAGAAGTCAGGGGAAATCCAGGCCTTGTTCATTTTTATAAGTGTCAACCTATCAGCATTGTCGGTGGAAAGGCGGATACGCTTATCTGTTATGATGCCACCAGCAGCACTAAATACCCGCTCAGACAGAACGCTGGCGGCAGGGCAGGCCAGCACCTCCAAGGCATAGAGTGCCAGTTCATACCACGTGTCCAGCTTGGACACCCAGTAGTTGTAAGGCACAGAGGGATCATTGAGGACGCTGACACGGTCTGCTACGTACTCCTTCACCATCTTCCAAAACTTTTCCCTCCTTGTGACACTAGGCTGCGCATCAGGGTGAGGGTGCTGGCGGGGTGTCATGAAGGTGTCCCACGCCTTGGAGAGTGTTGCCCTGCCTTTCTCGGAACTGCTGTGTGCTCCCCTTTTCTCCCCTTCTCGGTTGGCCAAGGTAGCACGTACTCTGCCGCCAGCGTTGTCAGATGGAAAATTTTGGAGCAATTTTTCAACAAGAACCTTCTGGTATTGCACCATTTTGCTTGTCCTCTCCACCGGAGGAATGAGAGATGAGAAATTCTCTTTGTAGCGGGGGTCCAGAAGGGTGAACACCCAGTAATCCGTGTTGTCTAAAATGCGTGTAACGCGTGGGTCACGGGAAAGGCAGCCTAACATAAAGTCAGCCATGTGTGCCAGAGTACCAACAGGCAAGATTTCGCTGTCCTCACCAGGAGGATGACTCTCAATCTCCTCATCCTCTTCCTCCTCTTCTGCCCACCCACGCTGAAGAGATGGAACTAAAGTTCCATGGCTACCCTCTGTAGCGGAGACAACCGTGTCTTCCTCCTCCTCCTCCTCCTCCTCCTCCTCCTCCGCCTCCTCCAATTGTCGCTGAGAAGACGAAGTGAGGGTGCTCTGGCTATCACCTTGTGTAAGCTCTTCCTCCCCCATTTCCACCTCTTCCACATGCAAAGCGTCGGTTTTAATTGTGAGCAGCGAGCGTTTCAGTAGACACAGAAGTGGGATGGTTACACTGATAATAGCGTTATCGCCGCTCACCATCTGTGTCGATTCCTCAAAATTGCGTAAAACCTCACAGAGGTCTGACATCCATTCCCACTCCTCACTTCTGATTACAGGAAGTTGAACGGAGAGGCGACGACCGTGTAACAGCTGGTACTCCACTACTGCCCTCTGCTGCTCACAAAGCCGGGCCAACATGTGGAAGGTGGAGTTCCAGCGCGTGCTCACGTCACACAGCAGCCGGTGAGCTGGCAATTGTAAGCGCTGCTGCAGCTTCAACAGGCCGGCTGAAGCTGTTGATGACTTACGGAAATGTGCACACACGCGGCGCACCTTGGTCAAGAGATCATGCACATTGGGGTAGGTTTTTAGAAATCGCTGCACCACTAAATTAAATACATGCGCTAGGCATGGTACGTGTGTGAGCTTGCCGAGCTCCAAAGCCGCCACCAAGTTACGCCCATTATCACACACAACCATGCCTGGTTGCAGGTTGAGTGGCGAGAGCCACTGCTCGGTCTGGTGACTAATCCCCTGCAACAGCTCTGAGGCCGTGTGCTGTTTGTCCCCAAGGCAGATCAGCTTCAGCACGGCCTGTTGACGCTTCCCCACTGCAGTGCTACACTGCTTCCAGCTACTGGCTGATGGGGGAGTGGCGGTGTGTGTAGAGAATTCGGAGGTGGAAACGGAGGAGGAGGAGCCAATAACGTAGGTGCTGGTGGAAACCCTGATGGAGGTAGGGCCCGCAATCCTCGGCGTGGGTAGCACCCGTGCCATCCCAGGGTCCGAGTCGCTCCCAGCCTCCACGACATTCACCCAGTGTGCCGTCAGGGAAATGTAGCGTCCCTGGCCACAAGCACTTGTCCATGTGTCAGTCGTTAAGTGGACCTTCCCAGTAACTGCGTTGGTCAGGGCACGGGTGATGTTACGGGACACATGGTGGTGTAATGCGGGGATGGCACACCGGGAAAAGTAGTGGCGGCTGGGGACCGCGTACCGAGGGACAGCTGCTGCCATCAGGCTGCGGAAGGACTCAGTGTCCACAAGCCTAAATGGCAGCATTTCGATGGCCAGTAATTTGGAAAGGTGTGAGGTTAGTGCTATGGCCTGTGGGTGGGTGGCTGGGTACTTTCTCTTGCGCTCAAATGCCTGGGGTAACGACATTTGGACGCTGTGCTGGGACAGGGAAGTGGATGTGGTCGCTGATGGTGCTTCAGATGCTACAGGTGCAGGGCGGGAGGTATGCGGGCCTGCGCCTTCGACAGGCGATTGGCCGGCACCGAAAACAGGGGAAGAGGAGGCAGTGGTGTGGCCTGCAGACACAGATGGGCGATCCAGGCGTTCCTCCCACTTACTACGGTGCTTGGATGCCATGTGTCGGATCATGCTGGTGGTGGTGAGGTTTCTAGTGTTCATGCCTCGGCTCATTCTGGTGTGGCACAGGTTGCAAACTACAATTCTTTTGTCGTCCGCACTTTCCTTAAAAAAACGCCATACCGCGGAACACCTACCCCTTGGCAAGGGAGATTTACGCAAGGGGGTGCTCCGTGGAACATTTGCGGGCCGGTTTGGTGCGGTCCGCCTTCTTTCTGTAGCCACACCACTGCCTCTTCCAGCCTGTTGCGGTGCTGCAGATGGCTCACCCTCAGGACTGCTGTCATCGCTCGGCTCTACACCTTCCCAGGTGGGGTCAGTCACCTCATCGTCCACCAAGTCCTCCTCCACTTCCTCACTCTGATCATCCTCCTCAAGTCTTGATCCCACCACATACTCAGTCATTGACAACTGTATAACATTCTCCTCAACAAGGTCTTGAGACGGAAATAGTGGTTGATTTAATGGCAACTGTGTCTCATCATCATCATCATCATCCACTACTTCCTTTGACCTTAAATGCCGTTCACATCTGTCATCTTCTTGAGATTGGGTAGCCTCTAGAGGTTGTGAATCAGGGCACAAGATGTCATGTTCCTCTGCAAGCGTGCTTGGAGAGAGGGTCAAATGAAGGATTGGTGATGAGACGAGCTCCTCACTATATCCCAGTGTGGGATCACTTCTTTTACCAGACCGTGTATGGTGGGAGGAAGGATGATCAGAGTGAGGATTATGTTGACCAGACTCTTGGCTACTGAGAGTGGACTTGGTGGAAGACAGGGTGGTGCTTAACCGACTGGAAGCAGTATCAGCTGTCATCCAACCGACCACCTGTTCGCAGTGGTCGGACCTCGAGAGTGATGTCCTGCGACGCCCTGTAAAATTACACATGAAGCTAGGTATGGTGGATGTCTTTCTTTCTTGTGCTCTGGCACCAGGCACAGTTTCTCCGCGTCCTGACCCGCGCCCTGAACTTTCAGGATCACGTCCGCTTCCCCGTCCCTTTTTACCCGCCTTCTTCATCTTACACAGAATATGTGACTTTAATATTTGAGTTTGAAAACTTAACAGTATTTCTTATTATTCTGCAACTCTGCAGAGTACACAGAATAGGCTGCTAAACTGCGGTGAAACACACTGAATGGAATATGTGAGTTTAATATTTGAGTTTGAAAACTTAACAGTATTTCTTATTATTCTGCAACTCTGCAGAGTACACAGAATAGGCTGCTAAACTGCGGTGAAACACACTGAATGGAATATGTGAGTTTAATATTTGAGTTTGAAAACTTAACAGTATTTCTTATTATTCTGCAACTGTACAGAGTACACAGAATAGGCTGTTAAACGGCGGTGAAACACACTGAATGGAATATGTGACTTTAATATTTGAGTTTGAAAACTTAACAGTATTTCTTATTATTCTGCAACTGTACAGAGTACACAGAATAGGCTGCTAAACTGCGGTGAAACACACTGAATGGAATATGTGACTTTAATATTTGAGTTTGAAAACTTAACAGTATTTCTTATTATTCTGCAACTGTACAGAGTACACAGAATAGGCTGTTAAACGGCGGTGAAACACACTGAATGGAATATGTGACTTTAATATTTGAGTTTGAAAACTTAACAGTATTTCTTATTATTCTGCAACTGTACAGAGTACACAGAATAGGCTGCTAAACTGCGGTGAAACACACTGAATGGAATATGTGACTTTAATATTTGAGTTTGAAAACTTAACAGTATTTCTTATTATTCTGCAACTCTGCAGAGTACACAGAAAAGGCTGCTAAACTGCGGTGAAACACACTGAATGGAATATGTGACTTTAATATTTGAGTTTGAAAACTTAACAGTATTTCTTATTATTCTGCAACTCTGCACAGTACACAGAATAGGCTGCTAAACGGCGGTGAAACACTGAATGGAATATGTGACGTTGATATTTTAGTTTGAAGACTTAACAGTATTTCTTCCTATTCTGCAACTCTGCACAGTACACAGAATAGGCTGCTAAACTGCGGCGAAGCACACTGAATGGAATATGTGACTTTGATATTTTAGTTTGAAGACTTAACAGTATTTCTTCCTATTCTGCAACTCTGCACAGTACACAGAATAGGCTGCTAAACTGCGGCGAAGCACACTGAATGGAATATGTGACTTTGATATTTTAGTTTGAAGACTTAACAGTATTTCTTCCTATTCTGCAACTCTGCACAGTACACAGAATGTGCTGCTAAACTGCGGCGAAGCACACTGAATGGAATATGTGACTTTGATATTTTAGTTTGAAGACTTAACAGTATTTCTTCCTATTCTGCAACTCTGCACAGTACTCAGAATGTGCTGCTAAACTGCGGCGACGCACACTGAATGGAATACGTGACTTTGATATTTTAGTTTGAAGACTTAACAGAATGTGCTCTAATCTGCAACTTTGCACACTAAACAGAATGTGCTCTAATCTGCAACTTTGCACACTAAACAGAATGTGCTCTAATCTGCAACTTTGCACACTAAACAGAATGTGCTCTAATCTGCAACTGTGCACACTAAACAGAATGTGCTCTAATCTGCAACTTTTCACACTAAACAGAATATTTTTTTTTTTTTTTTTTTTGTTTTTTTCCCCCCACACACAATATAACCTGCTGCCCCCACACACAGTAGTCCTAAAAAGGACTTTTGGTTCTTTTTTGTCACAATTTTTGTTTTTTCCTCCCTACACTGCCTTTCCCTTCCTATCCTCAGCTCTCCCTGGCTCAGACTGAGCCGAACTCGATGGTCAGGTGCTATACAGCACCTGACCACGGGTTCTGGCCAGCCAATCAGTGTAATGCCAGCAGCCAACATGGCTGCTGGCATTACACCGATGTCAGAGCCTCCCTGCACGTTTATTGGCTGCGCAGCAGCCGCAAAACGTGCGGGGAGGAGACCCGAACATGGCGGGCGAGCACATGCGGTACTCGTACGAGTACCGCCATGTGCTGAGCAGAGCGATGCTCGAGCCGATCCGAGCATCGGCCGAGCATGCTCGCTCAACACTAGTAAGGACTTTTAGGACACACTGGTCAAATAACTTTCGCTTGAGGCAGAATGGTCTTAAGTTGTCTTAAAGACAGTACTGCTAACTTTTCCAAATGCATGACATCCCAATTTATTCGTCGCTCAGTTTCCATCATGTTGTTATTTGTCTACTTCTTCTAGTTCATTTCCTACTACTTTTATTTTCCTTGGTATGATATGTTTGTTAAACATGATTGCATTTTGTTGATATTCATATTCAGACCAAAATATTTGCTTTCCTGTCGTAGCTCTTCAATGCCTTCTTGCAGTTCTTCAGGACTACTGGCATCATCTTCAAAACATAAGTGATATAGTTAGTCTCCATTGATTTTAACTCCTCTTTTGTCCCAATTTAGCTTCTGGAAATTTTCTTCTAAACAAGCAGAAAATATTTTGGGGAGATTGTGTCTCCTTTTTGGATGCCTTTTTCTAGGTTGATCTGAACTTTATCATTGTTGACCTCCATTGATGCAGTTGCATTTTCATAAATTGATTGGAGGATATTGATATAAGCTGTGTCTATTCATTGGTTGATCAGGGCATTTATTATTGCTTGTTTTTCCACTGAGTGAAAGGCATTTTTGTAGTCAATCAAGGCTATGTATAATGGAGGTTTGCATTCACAATGCTGCTGTATAGCTGTATATGGTTCATTTTACTAAAGTCCAAAGGCAACCTGATAGAACCCAGTGATTCTTAGCACCCACTGCCACAGGTAGAAGCTCACAAGGGTCTTGGGAACGAGGGTCATTCTTTTGTTGTGAAGCCATGCTGAGGGAATGGATCATAATCTGCCACGCTGGTCTAGTGCAGGTTGTCAGATACAACACATCCTACAGCAGCAAGTATTCTGAGATAAAAAAAAAGAAAGACACAGCGTGTCTATGTTTGGGCTCAACAGGCCTTCACTCCACAGGTTCCGCCAACAATAAATACGCTGTTCCACCATGTAAAAATGTTTATTCAGTAAAACTTGAAAATTAAAAACACACTAATTACTGCTTGTTTCTCAGCATATGATGCTTTATCAAGTAAATGGCTTTACAAACGGCTTCATTTTTGTGTCTTAGTATTCCCAGGATGTTTCCCATCCAGGTAATGACCAAGTCAAGCCTGCACCATTTCCATGGTCAAAAGGGATTGGATACATTCAGTACCAGTCAACAACTGCAATGCTTGAAAAGGAAAACAAGTTACAATGTACAAAACAAAATATATGGTGTATCAAAGCAATATTCATGAACATGGGAAATTATATATATATGTCTTGGATTCTTCAAAATAGTCACCCTTTACCTTAATAACAGCTTCACAAAAAAGAGGCTGATACAGTAAAAGCGATACCTATATTGTCTCTTCATCAGAGACCTAATATAATATTTCTATTTTTGATTCTGTATGCTTGGTTGGAAGGGTTTCCACCATGTCTGTGGTTGCCAGACGTGCACTCTGGCTTAAGATCTGGTCTGCTGACACTACTTTCAAGAAGACTCTTCTTTCCTTGCCTTTCTTGGGACCCTTTCTGTTTGGGCCTGAACTGAAAGACATCATCAGTGAGGCTACTGGGGGTAAGAGTACCTTTTTGCCCTTAATCCCCAAGAAGAAGCCGCAGTATAAAAGGACTTGGTCTGGAAACACTGAAAAACAGCGCACATGACAAGAGAAAAGTTCTAAGTGTAGCAATTTATTGAAACAAAGTAATAATAAATAAATATATTGCACTCACAGTAGCCCTTCTTGGGCTTTATGCACATCAACGGGTCTCTCCCTAAACAGCCAACGTACTGCGTCCTCCTTTATAACTGTAAGATGGTCCCGGTAGAAATTTGTAGAAAAGGATGTAAATGTGGTGTATCCTAGAAGACACCAACTTGTAAGCCGCTCTTCTCTTTAATGTGATCCGGCAAAGTGTAATCCTAATGATCCTTTTTCTTTAAAAAGTTTTCCACGATGTTATGGAGGATCGCGTCTGAGACGCCGTGTTGCCGGTTCGCGGGCCAAACAGAAAAGGAGGAAACCCGCAGGGGGCGTGGAGATGACCCGATCCAAAACGATAGTGCTAAGACTGATCCCAAACGTTTTTGCAGACTCCGTGTGCTTCCTCAGGGGTGAAATGAAGAAACCCCAAGTGCCTAAGAACGGGCTTTAAATAGGGATGTGAAATCTCTAAACACATCACATGGTAACACTAACATATTTGTCTCGTTAAAAACTTGCACTACATTAAAATTCTTAATAAATAAACCATAATAAAATGCAAACTTGCTGGTGCAGACTTGATAATATATATCATTGTTTAATTAAACCCATAGAATCCGATTTTTTTAAGTACTTATATTTAATAAGAATAATTAGTAAACTATGATGGACTAATATTAAAAGATAACTTTTAAATGAATTACATTAGTAAAACTAATTAAGTCATTGTGAGTTTTAGTAGATTCACTATATAAGTAAGATATAAAGTGTGCAGAATAGATACTAATTGTTTGGATGTTTGAGATATGATTTTAATCCTGAGGTATTGACGTTGTTGAATGTAAATTGGGTTACCTTAAACTATGATATATCCAGAATGGCTAACAATCTCATTGATCAATCTAAAACAAAATATTTTTTACTTAGTAAATAAACATTAAAATTATCATATACTGACAATGTACATGAATATAAAATGAGATAAAAATACATTTTAAACCTAAGAAATAAATGCATAAGAAATAAATAACTCTGGCAGCAAAAGAATCTAAAATGGCATAAAACTTATAAGCATGCGGAAAATTTGGTCCATATATAGAAGATAGTGAATTATAAAAAGAATAATAATAATATTAATAATCATATCAATTATAAAAAGTTAATAAAGAGTTAATATAGATGAATCAAATAAACCGGTAAAATATGACTTGTTTAAATGGGATGTGTAATTAAGAAAGGTGACAGAATGGAATGTAAAAAATAATAATGATAATGATAAAATAACATAATGTAGAACACTATTACTTATACCTTCATGAACCGTAGGCATCACAAGAAGGCTATAAAGTCAAAATCAACATTAAGCCCTCTTGGGTGCTGGGTCATAAGTTCATATATCCAGTATGATTCTCTTTGTCTCAACTTTAATAATCTATCTCCCCCTCTATGTCCAAGTTGTATTTGTTCTATTCCTAAAATCTTCAACTTCTCATGTGAGCAGTTATGTACAGATTTGACATGGTCCGATAAACTATGGCTTTCCAAACCTTTTTGTATATTATATAAATGTTCTGTAAATCGTATTTTCAATTTCCTTTTAGTCCGACCTACATACTGTAAACCACAACTACATGTAATGAGATACACAATATAGGTGCTAGAACATGTAATGTAATCTTTGATTTTATATGATTTTCCAGTACTGGTAGATGTGAATTCAGTAGTTTTTGTTTTCGGTAGATGAGAACAGCAACTGCATCCAGTGCGTCCACACTTAAACATACCTTGTCTGGTTAGAAACGTAGGAGCAATTTTGGTATTATTAGAGTGAACGTCACTGGGAGCAATATAGCTTGCCAAATTACGTTTTTTTCTGTATACCACCTTAGGGTGTGTACCCAAAATGGGCTTTAATATTGGATCTTCCATAAGTATGTGCCAGTGTTTATTAAGTATATGTCTTATCTGTTTTGATTGTGCATTATAAGTGGTGCTAAAGATGGGAAGACTGATCTCTGATTTGGTATTTTTAGGTTTGTATTGTAATAGGTCTTTTCTTTGTAGCTGCATACTTCTTTCCCTTGCCAGCTTTATAACCTCTGGTTTGTATCTCTTATCCTGAAATTTCTTAGTTAATATGTCTGCTTCTTTAACAAAATCCTCGTCTCTGGAACAATTTCGTCTGATCCTCTGAAATTGTCCAAAAGGCACATTGTCTATCCATCGTTGGTTGTGTCCGCTTGAAGCATGTAGATAGCTGTTGCCATCCACATGCTTTCGATGATTTTTGGACTGGATCTTCCCATCAGAGTCATAGAGGAGAACAATATCAAGGAATTCTATAAATTCAGTTTGTATATTGCTGGTAAATGATAAATTCATAGGGTTACTATTCATATATAATATGAATTCCTTGCACTTCTCCTCTGTACCATTCCATATTAGCAACAAATCATCAATGTACCTTCTATAATAGACAATGTGTTCAGAGAATGGATTATTATGATACAAATAATCATGTTCCCATTTGCCCATATACAAATTGGCGTATGATGGTGCAAATGCTGAGCCCATGGCTACTCCCGAGGTTTGTAAATAAAATTGTTTGTCAAATAAAAAGTAATTGTGGTATAGAATTAATTCTATACATTTCATCATAAATTGTATTTGGGATTTAGGTAGAATGTGTTGTGACATAAGAAAAAATTGAACTGCCAAAAGACCTAATGAATGTGGAATACATGTGTATAGACTGGAGACATCACATGTAACCCATAAAAACTCTGGTTTCCATATGATGTGCTCCAAGCTATTCAATACTTGTATAGTATCTTTGAGAAATGACGGAAGATTGCTAACCAAAGGTTGTAAGAACTCATCAACATACTGTGAAACAGAATACGTTAGAGAATTAATTCCTGAAACAATTGGTCTGCCTGGAGGTTTGTCCAAGGATTTATGTAATTTCGGTAAGTGATAAAATATGGGTATGGTTGGATTTGAATTAAATAAAAAATCATATTCTTTGGAGGTAATAATATTATTCTGGGCAGCCTGCTTCAAAAGCATGTTGAGAGTATCAGAATATTCTTGGGTAGGATCTTTTTTAATTATTATATAAGTCTTATTGTCACTTAGTAACCTTTGTGCTTCCTTTAAATAATCAGTTCTATTTTGTACACAAATTCCACCTCCTTTGTCAGCTTGTCTAATGATAAGGTTATCATTTTTCTGTAAACTTTTTAATGCATCTTTTTCTGGCTGGCTGAGGTTTTGATTTGTTCTAGAAACAGTAGAGTTCATTTTTTCTAGATCTCTTGTAACTAACTGATTGAATACTTTAATCTGTTCTGATTGACTAAAGGAAGGGAAAAATGTTGATTTTGGTTTTTTACTGCTATGAATTGGTTCATGTTCCTCTGGTTCGTCAACTTCATCTGCTAACATTTGTAATGAACGAGTATTATATTTATCACACATTGTAGAGGTAACTGTTTTGAATTTTGATTCTTCTGGCTTTGTTGCAAAGTATCTCTTTAAAGTAATAGATCTAATATATTTGTTGATATCAATATATGTATCAAATTTGTTAATAGATTGGGCAGGAGCAAAAGATAAACCTTTGTTAAGAATCTGTAATTCTGCTTCTGTAAGTTTATGGTCACTAAGATTAAAAATAGAAGAACTCTGTTGTTTTAATGTACTTCTTCTGTTTTTGTTATTTTTGTGTGTCCCTCCTCTACATCCTCTTCTATAGACAAAGTTCTTTTTTGGGCTTTGTTGCCTTTTGTCTGAGATATGTGATAGACTGTTGTCTGTTCTGATAATATTGGCTGATGTAGTATTTCTGTAGTTGGATTCTTGTTGATCTCTTGTTGGGTATTCAATGTCTTCTTGTGATTTGGTATTATTTCTATTGGTTGGTTGCTGGGAGTGGGTGATGGGTGAGCTTCTTGTGAAGGTTGTATATGATGTGTTATCTGTCGACCTTTCCCCAAAAAAGACTGATGTGTATTTTTAGGGATGGCTCCACTATGATTCATAGATAAAGGCTCATAACGATTAGAAGTGGGTATATTGGAAGTATATGTCTGATTACTATCTGATGTTGTATGTTGATTCCTATTCTGATGACTGATTTGTCTATATCTAGATTTATTAGTCCATCTATATTGATTATGTCGGTTCTGGGAATTGTTTTGAAAATTATTCCAAAAATTATGATGATATTGTCTGTTATAATTTGGTTTGGAATTAGTGTAACCATGGTGGTTAGACAATTTTGATCTATTTTCGTAGTCTTGTTTGTCTCTTATGAATTTCTTTTGTTTGGTGTACGTTATGTTTTTTTCTAAAGTATTCAAATTTTTATTGATGTGAGTCTGTAATTTTTTATGTTCATTAGTTAAGTTCACACCATTTATAACTTTTTCTACATCCTCAATTTGCTTTTTGGTTCTATTTAATCTATTTTCTCTATATTTAATTAAAAATTCAATCAGTTTAAGTGAACAGTTTTCCAGAATTGTGTCCCATTCGGTTTGATATTCGATTTCATCTATTTCAAAGGAGGGGGCCTTTTGTATTCTAAGTCCCCTAGGTACTATTTTATGTTTTTTATAATTTTCTAATGCAATGAGATCGAACCAATCTTTGGTTTCTGTAATCAATAGTCTCTCCAAATCTCTAATTAATTGTAATGGGTCACTAATTCTGGTAGGTTGTTTTTGCTCTGCTTGTAAAAAATCTAACGTTCTATTTCTTTGGTTCCTAATAGATTGGTAGGTAACTTGTTCAGTCACCCATTACAATTAATTAGAGATTTGGAGAGACTATTGATTACAGAAACCAAAGATTGGTTCGATCTCATTGCATTAGAAAATTATAAAAAACATAAAATAGTACCTAGGGGACTTAGAATACAAAAGGCCCCCTCCTTTGAAATAGATGAAATCGAATATCAAACCGAATGGGACACAATTCTGGAAAACTGTTCACTTAAACTGATTGAATTATTAATTAAATATAGAGAAAATAGATTAAATAGAACCAAAAAGCAAATTGAGGATGTAGAAAAAGTTATAAATGGTGTGAACTTAACTATTGAACATAAAAAAATTACAGACTCACATCAATAAAAATTTGAATACTTTAGAAAAAAACATAACGTACACCAAACAAAAGAAATTCATAAGAGACAAACAAGACTACGAAAATAGATCAAAATTGTCTAACCACCATGGTTACACTAATTCCAAACCAAATTATAACAGACAATATCATCATAATTTTTGGAATAATTTTCAAAACAATTCCCAGAACCGACATAATCAATATAGATGGACTAATAAATCTAGATATAGACAAATCAGTCATCAGAATAGGAATCAACATACAACATCAGATAGTAATCAGACATATACTTCCAATATACCCACTTCTAATCGTTATGAGCCTTTATCTATGAATCATAGTGGAGCCATCCCTAAAAATACACATCAGTCTTTTTTGGGGAAAGGTCGACAGATAACACATCATATACAACCTTCACAAGAAGCTCACCCATCACCCACTCCCAGCAACCAACCAATAGAAATAATACCAAATCACAAGAAGACATTGAATACCCAACAAGAGATCAACAAGAATCCAACTACAGAGATACTACATCAGCCAATATTATCAGAACAGACAACAGTCTATCACATATCTCAGACAAAAGGCAACAAAGCCCAAAAAAGAACTTTGTCTATAGAAGAGGATGTAGAGGAGGGACACACAAAAATAACAAAAACAGAAGAAGTACATTAAAACAACAGAGTTCTTCTATTTTTAATCTTAGTGACCATAAACTTACAGAAGCAGAATTACAGATTCTTAACAAAGGTTTATCTTTTGCTCCTGCCCAATCTATTAACAAATTTGATACATATATTGATATCAACAAATATATTAGATCTATTACTTTAAAGAGATACTTTGCAACAAAGCCAGAAGAATCAAAATTCAAAACAGTTACCTCTACAATGTGTGATAAATATAATACTCGTTCATTACAAATGTTAGCAGATGAAGTTGACGAACCAGAGGAACATGAACCAATTCATAGCAGTAAAAAACCAAAATCAACATTTTTCCCTTCCTTTAGTCAATCAGAACAGATTAAAGTATTCAATCAGTTAGTTACAAGAGATCTAGAAAAAATGAACTCTACTGTTTCTAGAACAAATCAAAACCTCAGCCAGCCAGAAAAAGATGCATTAAAAAGTTTACAGAAAAATGATAACCTTATCATTAGACAAGCTGACAAAGGAGGTGGAATTTGTGTACAAAATAGAACTGATTATTTAAAGGAAGCACAAAGGTTACTAAGTGACAATAAGACTTATATAATAATTAAAAAAGATCCTACCCAAGAATATTCTGATACTCTCAACATGCTTTTGAAGCAGGCTGCCCAGAATAATATTATTACCTCCAAAGAATATGATTTTTTATTTAATTCAAATCCAACCATACCCATATTTTATCACTTACCGAAATTACATAAATCCTTGGACAAACCTCCAGGCAGACCAATTGTTTCAGGAATTAATTCTCTAACGTATTCTGTTTCACAGTATGTTGATGAGTTCTTACAACCTTTGGTTAGCAATCTTCCGTCATTTCTCAAAGATACTATACAAGTATTGAATAGCTTGGAGCACATCATATGGAAACCAGAGTTTTTATAGGTTACATGTGATGTCTCCAGTCTATACACATGTATTCCACATTCATTAGGTCTTTTGGCAGTTCAATTTTTTCTTATGTCACAACACATTCTACCTAAATCCCAAATACAATTTATGATGAAATGTATAGAATTCATTCTATACCACAATTACTTTTTATTTGGCAAACAATTTTATTTACAAACCTCGGGAGTAGCCATGGGCTCAGCATTTGCACCATCATACGCCAATTTGTATATGGGCAAATGGGAACATGATTATTTGTATCATAATAATCCATTCTCTGAACACATTGTCTATTATAGAAGGTACATTGATGATTTGTTGCTAATATGGAATGGTACAGAGGAGAAGTGCAAGGAATTCATATTATATATGAATAGTAACCCTATGAATTTATCATTTACCAGCAATATACAAACTGAATTTATAGAATTCCTTGATATTGTTCTCCTCTATGACTCTGATGGGAAGATCCAGTCCAAAAATCATCGAAAGCATGTGGATGGCAACAGCTATCTACATGCTTCAAGCGGACACAACCAACGATGGATAGACAATGTGCCTTTTGGACAATTTCAGAGGATCAGACGAAATTGTTCCAGAGACGAGGATTTTGTTAAAGAAGCAGACATATTAACTAAGAAATTTCAGGATAAGAGATACAAACCAGAGGTTATAAAGCTGGCAAGGGAAAGAAGTATGCAGCTACAAAGAAAAGACCTATTACAATACAAACCTAAAAATACCAAATCAGAGATCAGTCTTCCCATCTTTAGCACCACTTATAATGCACAATCAAAACAGATAAGACATATACTTAATAAACACTGGCACATACTTATGGAAGATCCAATATTAAAGCCCATTTTGGGTACACACCCTAAGGTGGTATACAGAAAAAAACGTAATTTGGCAAGCTATATTGCTCCCAGTGACGTTCACTCTAATAATACCAAAATTGCTCCTACGTTTCTAACCAGACAAGGTATGTTTAAGTGTGGACGCACTGGATGCAGTTGCTGTTCTCATCTACCGAAAACAAAAACTACTGAATTCACATCTACCAGTACTGGAAAATCATATAAAATCAAAGATTACATTACATGTTCTAGCACCTATATTGTGTATCTCATTACATGTAGTTGTGGTTTACAGTATGTAGGTCGGACTAAAAGGAAATTGAAAATACGATTTACAGAACATTTATATAATATACAAAAAGGTTTGGAAAGCCATAGTTTATCGGACCATGTCAAATCTGTACATAACTGCTCACATGAGAAGTTGAAGATTTTAGGAATAGAACAAATACAACTTGGACATAGAGGGGGAGATAGATTATTAAAGTTGAGACAAAGAGAATCATACTGGATATATGAACTTAAGACCCAGCACCCAAGAGGGCTTAATGTTGATTTTGACTTTATAGCCTTCTTGTGATGCCTACAGTTCATGAAGGTATAAGTAATAGTGTTCTACATTATGTTATTTTATCATTATCATTATTATTTTTTACATTCCATTCTGTCACCTTTCTTAATTACACATCCCATTTAAACAAGTCATATTTTACCGGTTTATTTGATTCATCTATATTAACTCTTTATTAACTTTTTATAATTGATATGATTATTAATATTATTATTATTCTTTTTATAATTCACTATCTTCTATATATGGACCAAATTTTCCGCATGCTTATAAGTTTTATGCCATTTTAGATTCTTTTGCTGCCAGAGTTATTTATTTCTTATGCATTTATTTCTTAGGTTTAAAATGTATTTTTATCTCATTTTATATTCATGTACATTGTCAGTATATGATAATTTTAATGTTTATTTACTAAGTAAAAAATATTTTGTTTTAGATTGATCAATGAGATTGTTAGCCATTCTGGATATATCATAGTTTAAGGTAACCCAATTTACATTCAACAACGTCAATACCTCAGGATTAAAATCATATCTCAAACATCCAAACAATTAGTATCTATTCTGCACACTTTATATCTTACTTATATAGTGAATCTACTAAAACTCACAATGACTTAATTAGTTTTACTAATGTAATTCATTTAAAAGTTATCTTTTAATATTAGTCCATCATAGTTTACTAATTATTCTTATTAAATATAAGTACTTAAAAAAATCGGATTCTATGGGTTTAATTAAACAATGATATATATTATCAAGTCTGCACCAGCAAGTTTGCATTTTATTATGGTTTATTTACTAAGAATTTTAATGTAGTGCAAGTTTTTAACGAGACAAATATGTTAGTGTTACCATGTGATGTGTTTAGAGATTTCACATCCCTATTTAAAGCCCGTTCTTAGGCACTTGGGGTTTCTTCATTTCACCCCTGAGGAAGCAGACGGAGTCTGCGAAAACGTTTGGGATCAGTCTTAGCACTATCGTTTTGGATCGGGTCATCTCCACGCCCCCTGCGGGTTTCCTCCTTTTCTGTTTGGCCCGCGAACCGGCAACACGGCGTCTCAGACGCGATCCTCCATAACATCGTGGAAAACTTTTTAAAGAAAAAGGATCATTAGGATTACACTTTGCCGGATCACATTAAAGAGAAGAGCGGCTTACAAGTTGGTGTCTTCTAGGATACACCACATTTACATCCTTTTCTACAAATTTCTACCAGGACCATCTTACAGTTATAAAGGAGGACGCAGTACGTTGGCTGTTTAGGGAGAGACCCGTTGATGTGCATAAAGCCCAAGAAGGGCTACTGTGAGTGCAATATATTTATTTATTATTACTTTGTTTCAATAAATTGCTACACTTAGAACTTTTCTCTTGTCATGTGCGCTGTTTTTCAGTGTTTCCAGACCAAGTATCGTTACGAGTGGACAAGGCCACTATTCATTGATTTCTGCAGCACTGACTAAGAACTTCATCTACTAACTTTCATCATTCATTGGACTAACTTATCCGTTTATTGATTATTTCATTTCATCCTCATTTGTATGTATTTTTAAATGTTTTTTGGTTCCTGATTACCATATTGATTCATCTTTATTTATATACATTACATTTCCTTCTTGGGAATTATTTTAGATATATGTTATACAATTTATAGGTCATCCATTAGTGGCTATTATTCATTTTACATCTAGTCAAGCATATTAGAGAATAGGAGCGCTCAACTCTGGAGATATCGAATTTTCTTTTCCTGCAGTATAAAAGGAATCAGCTTTTTCGTCCCTTTCAGACTGGGGTGCGCGCCACGACCCAGGCGGTTCCCCAGGTATCTCGTGCCTCCTTCAAGCCTAAACAGCAGTGGAGGCCCAAACAGTCCTCAGCTAAGCCCAAGACTGCCAAACCTTCTTCAGCATGACTTGTTGACGCCTGCGCTTTTACCACAGTGTCTGGACAGACTCAGTGGCGGATCCGTGTATTCTTCAGGTTGTGCCAGAGGGGTACAGGATTCCCTTTACCACTCTTCCTCAGCCAAGGTTTCATCTTTCACACTCTCCTTGGGCGGAAGACAAGCTTCAGCTTTTCGATGGGGCAGTTCAGACCCTTTCGGACAAGGAGGTCTTGGAACCGGTTCCCGTGCCAGAACAGGGGTTAGGTTTCTATTCCAACCTGTTCGTGGTCAGCAAGAAGGACGGCGGATAGAGTCCTATCCTGGACCTCAAGAATCTAAATTCGTTTGTGGTCAAGTCTCATTATCAGCAGGAGTCTGCGGACGGTGATCGCCACTATGGCTTCAGGGGAGTTCCTTGCCACCCTAGACCTTCAGGATGCATAACTGCACATCGCTATTCATCCAGAGAGTCGGCCATATCTTCGGTTTGCCTGCGACCAGCTGCATTTTCAATTTTCTGCTCTCCCCTTTGGTCTGTCTACTGCTCCGCAGGTCTTCAACCGGATACTAGGTGCCTTGATTTCTCTCCTGCACAGGACTAGAATTCGAGTTACTCCTTACATGGACGATCTCCTGTTGAAGGCTTCGTCTCCGGATCTCCTTCATCATCAGGTCCAGGAGTGTATCTACTTTCTCTCCCATCATGGGTGGATCTTGAACATGGACAAGTCAGATCTGGTTCCATCTCAGTGCCTGGTTTACCTGGGTCTTCTCTTCGACACGGTGAAGGGATGGTGTTCCTCAAGGACGAGGTGGCTCACAAGATCGCTTGCAAGGTGGCCACTGTCCTGGCAATGGATTCAATACCAGCCAAGAAGTTGACGCCACTGGTGGGGAAGTTCATTTCCACCGTAGAAGCAGTCCCATTCGCCATGGCTCATGCAAGGGAACTTCAACGGTTTGTGATACAGGTTTGCAAGGGTCAGACGGATCTCCTGAAGTTATTGGTCTCTCTCCCCCTGCATGTGGAACTGAATCTAGAGTGGTGGCTCAACCTGTCTTATCTCACGAAAGGCAGAGCCTTTCTGATACCCTTCTGAACGACGGTAACAATGGATGCCAGTCTGTCGGGATGGGGTGCAGTCTTGGGTCTCCTGAATGTCCAGGGTCGGTGGTCTCTGGAGGAGAGTCTCCTTCCCATCAACGTGTTGGAGCTTTGAGCATTCTTCCATGATCTCTGGTATTGGACGGTCCAGTTGGAGAATTGTCAGGTGAGAGTCCAATCAGACAACACCACGGCAGTGGCTTACATCAACAAGCAAGACGGCACAAGAATTTTCGCAGCTTGGTTGGCGGTCAAGGCTATTTTGACCTGGGCAGAAGATCATGTTTCTGCTATTTCCGCCATTCACATTCCAGGCGTGGACAACATTCTGTCAGATTTCCTAAGTCGGCAGACCATCGACAGCGGAGAATGGGAACTGAATGAGGAGGTGTTCCATCTCATCGTCCAGTAGTGAGGTCTTCCTCAGGTCGACTTGATGGCGACGAGACATGATCAGAAGGTTCTGCTGTTCTGCTCCCGTTGGAATGATCCTCAAGCTCTAGCTGTGAATGCTATGTCCATTCCGTGGAACTTCATTCTGGCATGCATATTTCCCCCTCTTCCCATGTTACACAGGGTTCTAAGGAAGCTTCGTCTGGAGCAATCTCCAGTCATTCTGATTGCTCCATATTGGCCTGGCCAGTCTTAGTTTCCAGAGCTCCTGGATCTCTTGGTGGCGGAACCCTTTCAGCTTCCCCGCCGTCCGGATCTTTTTCTACAGGGGTACCCGTGGAAGGAGGACGTTGAACGTTTGGGTTTGACAGCTTGGAGGTTGAATCCTCAATACTGAAGAAGAAGGGCTTTTCCTCTGAGGTTATTGCCACTATGCTACGTGCTCGGAAGCCTGTTTCTTCTAAGGCATACCATAGGGTTTGGTCTACCTTTCTTTCTTGGTGTGCTGATCGGGATCTCTCCCATGACTTTGATCTCCCTAAGATCTTGTCCTTCTTACATGCTGGGGTTGATAAGGGTCTCAGTTTGAGTTCTCTGATGGTTCAGACTTCTTCGTTCTCTGTTTTCTTTCAGAGACGTCTTGCCATTATGCCTGATGCCAAAGTTTTCTACCAGGGTGTTGCTCATGCTCGCCTCAGTGGGATCTCAATTTGGTATTAGGTGTTCTTCAGCATCCACCTTTTGAGTCCTTGGCTACTATTCCATTACATCTTTTGACTTGGAAAATGGCTTTTCTCATGGCGATTGTGTTTGTTCGCCATGTCGCGGAGTTGCATGCCTTGTCCTGCAAACCCCCCTTTTTTGTGTTTCATAAGGACAAGGCAGTTCTTCGCACTTCTCAGGAATTTCTTCCGAAGGTTGTCTCTGACTTCCACATTAATCAGGAAATTGCGGTGCCTTCTTTTTCTCCTGACCCTACATCTGACAAGGAAAGGGATCTTCACTGGTTGGATGTAGAACATTGCCTCAAGTTTTATGTGCATTGTACTGAGTCCTTTCGCAAGTCTGAAGCGTTGTTTCGTCATTCCTGAGGGTCCTCGAGCTGGCAAGCTGGCTTCCAAGGTTACCATTGCTTCTTGGATTAAGTCCACCATTCATAAGGCTTACAAACTGAGAAAGAAGCCTGTGCCCTTTTGGATTACGGCTCATTCTACCAGATCTATTGGGGCCTCTTGGGCCCACAAGAATCAGGCCTCGGCTGTTCAGTTGTGCAAGGCGGCTGCTTAGTCGTCTGTGCACACCTTTTCCAAACACTACCATGTTGATGTGCTGGCATCGGCTGATGCCAGTTTTGGCAGAAAGATCCTGGAGGCTGCATTGCCTCTCTAGGGTCTTTCTAGGTACATTTAGTACTCCTTAACCTGCTGAGCCCTGTTGGCTCTAGTTCAGTGTGCTGTGTATGGTTTCTGTAGCGTTCTATTCCAGTCTGTGTCCACTGACACTTTGTTATGTTGGGGCTATTGATGATCTGTTCGATCTTGTATGCTCTGGTGATTTTAGGGGCCCTGCGTCTGGTCCTTGCCTCACTCTGGTCCACCTCAGGGAACTCAATGGCTGGACATCCCAAAGTTACCAGTAACATGTATTGGATGACAGATAAAATAGGATTTTAGTCTTACCTGTTAAATCCTTTTCTCTTAGTCCATACAGGTTACTGGTGTCCCACCCTGTCAAGGGACCATGCATGGCTCTCCTGTGGCAGAACGTAGGGGTCCTGTCGGGTTTGTGCTCACAGGAGTCTTATTTTTCCTTCTCACTACCTAGTCAATAGTTAGCGAACTGAAGAGGGATTGGCTGATGCAGCTAGTAGGAGAGGTAGGCTCCGCCTAGCATTTCTTATGCAAGAAACGATTCCTGTCTACTTAAAGGGGCAGCTATGGGCCTCAGATAAAATTTGCTCACCCCTGAAAAAGACACACCATAGGTCTTATTCACAAAAGAAACAGGGGCAATTCTGTAGCAAACTAACTGCACCATTGGGGATGAAATTAGCATTCACTAAATTCCTATACATTTAATTGCGGATTTTAATTAACCCTGTGAATACTGTGTGGTCTTAAATGCATTGCAAAGCACTTATAATGTAAAAAACAAGGATTAAAACTGTAATAACTCTGGAAATATGCATCTTGCAGCAGTGTGAGTGCCATTATTAAGGCCTACTATATATTTTTTTTTTATATAAAAAAGTGTACTGTCCCTTTAAGTGAATGAAATGTTTTAGGCCTTGTTCACACATTTGTGACTGCAGCAAAAATGTTTTCACCGAATAGATATCATTGTTTTATAAGAGATGGTTTGCAAGGGTAACTTTTTCAGCAAACGATTAGCGGTCACAGCACGCTGGCTGCAAGAGGCTGGGTCCTTTTATATGCATAAAGACCAAGAGGGGCATTGTGTGAGTGTATTTATTTAATTTATGTTGTTTCTTTTTAATAAATATTATACTTAGTTACTTTTTATCATTTACTCCTGTTTTTGTGCTCTTACTGTATTAGAAACATTGACTTTGTTAAATGGACAATGATATAGAGCAGTGGTTCTCAACTCCTGTCCTCAGGACCACTAACAGACCAGGATCTGATGATTTCCTTGTTAGAGCACAGGTGAGTTAATCAATGTGAATGCGCCTCTGATCACCACACCTGTGCTCTAGCAGAGAAATCCCTAAGTCCTGGCCTGTTTGTGAGTCCTGAGGGCAGGGGTTGAGAACCACTGACATAGAGGTTTGTAGCAGCATCAGGATACCTAAGATTTGTTTTTGAACTACCTCTTATCTCCATCGCATCAACCATCCATCTGATCCATACCATCATCTCCTTCATTTTATCATTCATTTCATAATTTTGTATTGCCATTCTCTTCATCCATTTCATCCATAAGGTACTGATTATTAATCCATATACTGGGGACTTCTTTCCCTGGACTACAGTCCAGTACCCATAAACATTTGTATTGTGGACTTACTATTACAGTATTGCATTTATCTCTATCTTTTGCGCAGGTATTTTTATATTTTGTGACTTTTTCAGCTACATTCATTTGCAATGGCAGTCCTTGAGAAAGCGGACACGGGGAAGTAGGACTTGTTCAGTCCTTATAATGCTATAGGTTTGATCCAAAATTGCACCACTTTTCTTTTCAGGAAAAGGTTCCGTACCCTGTGCCTAGACTGAGGTACATTCAAAGATGCCGAGAACTTAAACTCATTGTTGTATCTGTTCATTTTAGTGCAAAAAGAAAAAAACATTGGAAATTGACTGCTTTTAACAAAAAAGAAAGGTTTTCCAGTAGCACAAATATAAGTACTGAGTATTCAATTTAAATACCCATAGCAATGATAAGTGCTTGACTTTTTGAAAGTAGTAATTTGTAAAACAAGCAGGGGCTGACAAAGCAACAATGATATGTTGGTTGATTGCACTAAAATTGCTTTTGTATCACTGGTATCAAACTGTGCATAATTAGGGGCTATTTTAAATCTAATAACAAAGAGATATTTTTCTCCACTAGAAGAACAATGTTAGAACTATCATTTTGCTGTTGAATAAATGACCATAATTGTAGTTAACACTAAGCACCTATGGTCTACACATAAGGAATTTGTATCATGGTGTAAATGAATGCATTCATTTAAAATGCCTCTTTTTTACTTTTTGTATACAGAACATTTCACCCTGATCATGCAGCTCTATACAATGTAAACGTGACATTAGAATCCAATAAAGTAAATGTGTCCCATTAATTGCAGAGATGAACATTTTTTAAGTTCTGAGAATAATGACACAAGTCGGGAAGCTAATGTACTAAGACAATTTGGAGCAAATCAATTGCACAATGGGGTTAAATAAAAACTCTCAACATTCCCATTGATTTAAAAGGAACTTTATCACCTAAAATAACATTGGAGATTTTCAAAGAACTTTCAAAACCACCTACAAGTTGTATTAGCCACTTGTTATTTAGCATTATGGTGTATGCTAATTTACCCCTTGGGTTAAAGGTATGTGGTGCAGGCACTTCCTGTCTTAACTCTACATTACATCCCTTGGTGATATTTAACTCTTTAAAGTGGACATATTATCTTGAATTTTCTTATTTGAAAACTATTTGAAAACTTTATTCAAAACTGCCTCTGTGTAATGTTAACCAAAGTTACAGCAGGTGATATTTTAGGACATGTTAATATTTTTATATCTGGGGAAAGTGAAATATGCCACATCACTGAAAAGGCTTCATTAGCATGTAACACATTATTGAAAAGCTTAATTAGCATATGAAATGTCACTGGTACACCATGGGTACAGCAATTAGCATAGAGTAACAAGTGTGATTATCTCTTTAATTGTATTCGCTAGTCATTTGGCTAATATGATACATAAGCAGTTTTACTAGGGTAAGCCACTCCCCTCTGATGTGAAATCTGATCTTAAGACCAGACATCTCACAGCAAGGGACAATCTTCTTACTGTGAGAACAATGATAACCCTGCCCCCCTTGACAGGTATTTCCCTTATGCTAATTGAAGATTGTCCTTCTCTGCAAGACATCTTTCTGTTCTGAGGTGAGCAGCGTTATATCAGTAAATGGGGCGGGAGGGGGATACGTTATCATTCAATTACTCTTGAACTACAACTCTGACAGTATTGAAATAGCACTCTCCATGGCCCAAGTACTATGAAGAGTAAATGGAGCTGCTTTTATTTTGAAACATTATTATCCCTTTAAGTGGCCTTCGCAAAGGCTTAAATGTCAGCGAGTGGTGGAGGTCATGTAGGCTTAAGACAGGAAGTGCCTGCGTGATATGCCTTAACACTTTAAGGACTGGCCATGAGCACTTAAGGACCATAAAGAACATTTTTTAAAAATTGTATGTGGTTCAGCGTGCAGCAGCTTTGAGTGCCAGAGGGGTACACAACACACTGGCACTCAGAGGGTTAAATGCTTATATCCTTAGTTCATTTGTAGGTGTTAGTGTCCCTTTAATTCTTCAAAATATGTGTTTTGCAGAGAAATTCTTATGCTCTCATTGTTTGAAAAATGAAATTATTTGTGTTAAGCTTGCTCACTCCAATTCACATGAATGCAATATTATAACAGACTAAGGGCTCGATTTAAAGGCAGCCGTTAGCCAAAAAACTCACAAACGGGTGCGTTAAGTGTCATGTTGCAATTCAAAGATCCGTCTAAACAACAGCTAACGGCAGTTGCACAATCCTAACGGCCGATACACTTACGTGCATTCAGACGCATGGAACAACATACCCCAGAGCTATTCAAAGGCTTGCGGTACTGATAACGGCTGAAAAAAAGACACACCTAACGGCTAAAAGTTAAGACCCACTTCTCACACACGTTAGACACTTAACGGCCAAAACTAAACACCCGTTACAGAGGAAAACACACCAAATGCTTACCGCACAACCATGTAAATGGGAAAATTAACCCGTGCAATGCCAAAACAACACAAAAACATGCACACACAACACAAATCACTACACAAACAACAACAACCAACACCACAGGGACAACAACACACAAAAACAACAACACAACATGGCACGGAACAATGGGGGTCATCACACAAAGCGGACACCTGCAAATACAAGCTCACCTGGGCAACATCAACACGCCACCTGCACCCCACAACTGCACGTCCGCAAATGGCACACACAGAACAAGCACAACACACCACATCTTATAACACACACACACACCTGCTAACACTTACCTGGACAAAAACAACTCACCATTGGTCAGCACTCACCTCATCAACACACCTACACAACACCCTAGCAAGTACTTAAAGGGACAACTCAACACACTCACTTGTGGCTTGTTTTCCACTCAGGGAGGGAGAGAGAGAGAGAGAGATAGATATAGAGAGAGAGAGAGAGAGAGAGAGAGAGAGACAGATAGAGACAGATAGAGAGAGCAAACAGTATGTTGGGTTACATATTGTTGCGAAGGCTGCGGAGAAGGCGTGCAAGGGAGAGAGCTGGGGAACATCAGCAACCTCCAAGCACGCCTCATCAACAGCCTCCACCTGTTGCAAGTGAGGAGGCTCTGGCTCAGCAGCCACACAGGAGCCCATCCCCACCCGGAGGACACCTGCCTGCAGATGCACAGCTGCAGCAACAGGATGCTCCCCAGCTGCCACAGGGACCCCTGCAGCAGCCCAGGATGCATAGACGACCACCAAGGCCCAGGGTATACCGTCCAAGGGTCACTCTCTTTGGAATGACCGATGACGAGGTTATTGATCGCTACAGGTTGAGGCCACACAGCATCATAGCCCTGTATGAGGTCATCAAGGAGCAGGTGGATCCCATATGCACCCATAACCATGCTCTAACTGGCCTTCAAAAACTCCTGTGTGCCATACACTTCATGGCAAGTGGCGCCTTTCAGTCGACAGAGGGTTACGCATCTGGCATGTCCCAGGCCACATTCTCCAGGGTGCTGGCCCAGGTCTTGCCAGCCCTCAAAGCCAAGGCCAGTACCTACATACGTTTCCCCATCACCGATATGGAGTGGACACATCTGAAGCAGAGCTTCTATGCAAGGGGAGGCATGCCCAGGGTCATGGGTGCAATAGATTGCACCCATGTCCGTATCAAAGCACCAGCACGTCAGGGACATATGTTCCTGAACCGCAAAAACTTCCACTCCATGAATGTGCAGATGGTGTGTGACAGCAACCTGGCCATAATGAATGTCTGTGCGAAATTTCCCGGGAGCTGTCACGATTCACATATACTCAGAAATTCATCTGTGCAGAGGGATTTCGAAAATGGGACCTATACAGGCGGATGGCTACTGGGTGAGTTAACAGCACCAAATGACACCACATACACATGTGCTAGTATGTTCACCACAATATGTGCTCCTTGTCACACCATGTCACTCACTTTCCACAGGTGATGCTGGCTATGGATGCAAGCCATGGCTCCTCACCCCGGTCGCCAATCCCCAAAACGATGCCCAGGAACGATATAACCAGGCTCATGCCAGAACACGGAATGCCATTGAGCGGACCTTCGGCCTCCTCAAGTCCCGATTCCGATGTCTGGACCACTCGGGGGGAGCATTGCAGTATGCACCAGGCAAGGTCTGTGACATCATCGTGGCATGTGCCATCCTACATAATATCGCGGTGGACACCAGACTCATCGACGATGTCCATCCCCCACCCAGACCTGAAGACCCTGTGGATATCGTTGAGTGTGAGGAAACCCCAACAGGGATGCAGACAAGGGACAGATTGATCAGGGATCACTTCTGCTGTGAGTATAATACATGTATGCACACAATCCATGCATACACACCCACCACAACACACATGTTCTGTTTCACCCCACAGGATCAGTGACACAGCCCTGTCACTGGCTGCAGTATGGACCACCAGCATCAACTATTCCATGGACCAGTCAGATTGGGCCTAGAGATTCCGAATACACCTGACAACCTGTCGTCCATGTTGATACTGCTACCTCAAGGATATCATGCATGCCCCCCCTGGAAACCAAGGTACAACACTTTAACCTTGTTCAGCATATCCCACAGCTCCCTAGGCACCAACTAAAGTGTTCTGCTAGGATCAGACCCATAGCAACCATGGTACCCCTGTAGCAAGGGAGTCTCATCCAAGCCAATGCATCGGATAGAACTCTGTCATATAAGGGGTTCAGGGGGCATTTGTGGGGACATGGGACCAGTAGCTTGCTACAGTTGAAGAAAGCAGCAGAGGGGTGGATCGACAGTAATAGTGTGTTACACAACATGGAGCTCATGAAATGTGGATCACATCTCCATGGACACCATGCTGCCCTGTGTGTGTGTGTGTGTGCAGTGATATGTGCCCCAGAAAGAAATACACACATTAACAAATATGTCCTACTAGCTCCATGAACCAAACATATTTGGCCTGTCTCTGACAGTGGCAGCCCAAATATATTGTTGTCAGGAAGCTATTAGGACATATTTGTTGATGTGTGTAACCATGTCAGGGGCAAATATGCCTAAGGATGGTTAACATCCACTTAGTTCCCCCCATGATGGTTCATAGACCAGTACACAACACATTACAAAGCAGTGGTTTGTGTAGACTTATGTAACGGGAAAGATTAAGAGGATCATGATGTTGTAGCTGTTGCATGACGATCACTTCGAGGGTGATGTTCCAAATCCTGTCCTCTTGTCCCACAGGCATCCATAGCACGATCCATCCTTGAACAGAGGAGTTTCCATATGACTGGACTGAAGTCTGGACAACACTTCCATGAAGCTCACCCCTTGGCGTTCCAAGTGATTGTGTTGGTGATGCAATGTTTGACCTGATGTTCACAGCAACCTCTACTGGAACATTCACATATGGACACAAATTTATGTGTGTACTAACATCCAGGTATCAGACCTGTACAGTAAGACTGCTCATACACAGATGCCAAACGATGTAGACAACACATGAGCAGTTCACTAGCATTTCAAATGTATTCCTATTTAGTTCAGATGTACCTTTTTGTGCTCATACAAGTGTTTAATGCATATTGGCTACATACACAAGAAACATCACTACTCAATCCGTGTCTATATGAATGAATGTTGGATCAAACACCTGTCAATGTGGAACCGTACCCAAGGCTAGAGTATCCCTCATACAAAGGAAGGCATGATTTACATCACAGGAGTCCACTAGTTGCCTGACCATGAGTGGACTTTGTGATGTATACATGCAATGACATGATGGCAGTGATACACTGATGTGTGTTGTGAGTGATTAGCTGGTGATACAGGGGACACACTTCCACTGTGATGTGATGTCCATGGTTTGTGTGTTGCTCAATATAATCAATGTCCTGAGATTGCTGTAGGTTGTCATATCTCAGTACATGGGCTACATCAACAAAAACAACCATGTGGACAAGTGTTATTACTGGTGAAGTGTGTTATAACCTTAGTTAAACAACAACACAACTTAAAGGGATAGTAAACCCTGAAAATAAGTTTATTTCACATTGTAGCCCTTTAAAAACCATGAAAAATGATATCAGTCTTATCTACCAAACATATATGATTTGGGATATAAGACTTATATCATTTTACCTGTTTTTTTAAGGGCTACAATATAGAATGAACTTATTTTCAAGGTTTACTATCCCTTTAATACATAAGCCAATGCTCAGCCTAAGGTTCCAATGTGCGTGCTACACAATGAAATCTTAGGAAGATTTTTGGGTTATGCAGTAAGTTAGGCTGTGATTCAAACTCCTGTTGTGCAACTGACTTGCTGGAGAACACAATGCTCACCCTAGGATCACAATGTGTAACACACACATTGAGATCCTAGGGTGTACATTGTGTTCCCCAGTATGTCAGCTGCACAATAGAATTTTGATTTAAAGACCATATTGATGCATGTTCAATCTGTCCTGCTTGTTATTTCCCTGCTAAGTCGCATAGCTGTTAGTTTGGTTTTCCCCTCAAACACAACAATTGATGCAGACGAATGTTCAGTGTTGCACCAGTTGTTGTGCTAAGGGGTATGTTCTGATCAAATCTGACACACATCATGGCCATGTAACACTGTTGTGTTATATGGCTACAGGGATGGGTTGCCAGGTGAATTTGGACAACGGTGTGGGTGTGTGTGAACCCATGTTGTAACATCACACAAACATTTCCCCCAGGCAGGAGTTGAGTTCACTGCATTGTTTGGCAATGCATTGGAGACAACCCTGCCACCCAATCTATAAGTGATTACACAGCAGATCAGACAGGATTCAAAAGCACAATTTTCATTTATTGAGGGGGCAGATGACAGGTTGGGCCTTTCATTTCTTTTTTTTTTGGGGGGGGGCCTTAGACTTGGTGCCAGAGGTGGATGCCCTGGCTGATTGCCTTGTCACCCTCTGTCCCCTAGGTGTGGCTTCTGGGGTAACACTGGAAGGGGTGGTGGGTGCAGTGGACCCCTCTGTGGAACGCAGGTTCTCCCTCTCCATCCTCAGGTTCTCCCTGCGGTTAATCTCTCGCAACTCCACGAGCACCTGTGCAAACATGTCCATCATCCCCGTATGTATCTGGTGGAGTTGTGTGTTCCCCCTGGCAACCTCTGACTCCAGAGCTTGGATTCTGGTCTCCAACCTGTTCGTGTTCCTCCGGGATTCCCTCCGGTTCCTCGTGAGGTTGTCGTTGGTGGCGTGGGTTGCCCGGAGCTGTCCTCTTTGAAGGGCCATGCACTCAGCCTCCAGATCTGGGGTGCGTTGACTGCTGGAGATGGGAGTGGCCGGTGACACGTGTGCTGTTTCCCCAGCTTCAGCTGTCTCCTCAGCCTCTGTTTCCCCAGCTTCAGCTGTCTCCTCAGCCTCTGTTTCCCCAGCTTCAGCTGTCTCCTCAGCCTCTGCTTCAACAGGTTCAGCTGTCTCCTCAGCCTCTATCTCCCCAGCCTCTGCTGTCTCCTCTGCTGGTACTGGGTGTGCTGTGGCTGCTACTGCTGTTTGTGTTGGTGGAGTGGCTTGCACAGACGGTGTGTGGGTGCCCACCACATCAAGGGACCCACTGCTGCCCACTGATGTCTGTGCTGGTTGAGGTGGTGGGGTGAACAAGTCCCTTGGCTGAGGGCGCTGGGGCTCCCCAATCAGGCCCAGGTGTTGGTAGTCAAGTGGCCAAGGGTCATACCTTGGCCAGTGGTAGGTGCTTGGCCCCCACCTGGGATCATACCTGGGGCCATGCTGGGGAGCCATCCAGGAGGGTAGATCCATCTCGGTGGAATATGGCCCATATTGGCTGGTGGCCACATTCCCGGGCAGCCATTGCCTCCCTGGTGGTGGTGGTGCTGCTGCTGGAGGGTAATAGCTCCCGGTGCTAGTGGGATGCATCCATCTCTCCCCCTGAATCCAGCCGCTGTACATTTGTCGAGCATCCTGTGGTGGGGCAGGCAGTTGAGAGGCAGGCAGTTGAAAGGCAGGCAGTTGAGAGGCAGGCAGTTGAGAGGCAGCCAGTTGAGAGGCAGGCAGTGGTGATGCAGCCAGTTGAGAGGCAGGCAGTGGTGATGCAGCCAGTTGGGGAGGAGGTGTGGTGGTTGTAGACGCTTCCCAGTGGCTAGTCCCCTCCTCTGTATCCTCCTCACTGGGTGGTGTGGTCGGCTCCTCCACGGGCTCCTGCTGCGATGGAGGCCCATAAGCTGTGTGGAGAATTGAGATTGTGTGATTAGTAAACGTAGCCATGATGGGATTAATGGGATACTAATACATGAAATGCAGAAAGGGAAATATATGTTTTGTGGTTTATCACCCTGAGTGAAACAAGGGTACTCCCACTGCTGGAGGAGGTTTTTGTTCAAAAAGTCTCCCAGCTCAGAGTAGAATTGCTTTGGTGCTATATCCCAGTGGCCTGAAGTTGTACATTGGCACTGTTGCTACATTATCCTATGAGAATTTATTGCGTCTGGACGTAAGCTGTCCATAGGATGGTCTAGCAACATCGCCATTTTAGAGTTCCAGGCCACTGTGATATTGCCGCTGGAGTAGTCAACTATGAGCTGTGCTACATTTTGAATGAAACACCTTTGAGCAGTGGGAATACCCTTGTTTTGCTCGGGGGATGAACCCTGCAATATATTTTTCTTTTCACATGTTAGGTATTACTATCCCTTTAACGGAATAGCAATGGTTAATTTCACCATGATGTAATATTGTAGGCATTGTAAGAGATAGATGTGGATCGATGTTAGTCCTATCCCTCCAACCCACATGGTTAGACAGATATTGCTCTATTTGACAGTCATTTTGACATGTTTGACAATCATTTCACCACACGGAGGCTCTTCAGCAGAGCCTAAATTGCCCCATTCAGAGATGTAAACCTCATTGGAATGGTGAACAGAGTGTGCTTGCAAACCTGGCACACTTTGTTGACCATCTCAAAGATGTCTCCATCTCTGAATGGGGCAATTTAGGCTCTGCTGAAGAGCCTCCGTGTGTTCTAATGACTGGAATCTCCAGCTGTCAAATAGAGCGATATCTGTCTAACCATGAGGGTTGGCGGGATAGGACTAACATGGATCCACATGTTGGTGAAATTAACAATTGCTATGCCATTACAGTTACATACAAGGAGAAATGGTCATATATGCATGTGGATGTGTACCTTTCATATGGATATGAATATATCCTTTCCAGATATGAAGCCAGAGATCATTTCAGTAGGTGTGATTGCCTTACTGGCTATATATGTGCACCCATCAAAATATACATTGGATTGATATGATGGATATGAGCATACCTCGTATATCCCATCTACGTAGAGTGGGATATACTAGGTATGTGTATTTGGATGGTATCAATGTAAGTTAGTTTCTGATGGATGCACATATCTGGCCAGTAGGGCAATCACAGGCAGTGAGATGATCTCTGGGTTCACATCGTGTTGGGACATATTTTGAGCCATTTGAAAGGTACATATCTGACCATTTTCCTTTGTGTGCATATCTTTGTTTGAACAGATGTGCAGTGGGAATCAAGTGTTATTCAACCCTATCTTCTTAGCTGATCCCGTCCAATTCACAATTTTTCATTACTTGACAGGTGACTCTCTGGTTGTCAGGATCATATCCTATGCATTTCATTGTAGGGCATGGGATACCACCCTGGCAATCAGAGATTGATGAACTGGACAGGATCCTGTCCATGTCGTGTGTTCCAGTTGAATCCTGAAGGGCAACAATCACGCCAGTAGTGAGGGATATCTCTGATTGAGGCCTGTTTTTCTTTGAGTATGAGCCCATCCATCCTTCTGAGTGAGGCAACCGTACTCAATCCGAGATATCTATCATTCATGGCCTGTTGGTAACCAAGGTACAATGGATGATATTTGGTTCCCATGTGTATCCTGCAAACAGTGTCTGGTGTACCATCCATCCATGGCATCAGCACCCCTGAGGATCCATGTGGGAATCAGATGTGAGATATGTCATTTGAAGTTAGGGTAAATGATTGCAGACACAACACCAAGGCCTACTTTTTCCCCCTTTAATTCTGGGGTATTGTTTGAGGCCTGTGTGTTGCACATACAAGCAGTTATTCTCAGTGCCACTGTGATGTGTGACCTGCTCCATCCTTTTTGTGATTCAGTAAGCGGTGTTGTTGACATGATGGAGTGTACATAATGCTGACTTCTCCAGTGATCTCATTTCCCCATTTCCAGTGTTTTCTATGGAGTGTATACGATGGGACCTTAGCAACTTGATTCATGTTATTGCATATTCTCCACAGGCTAACACTGGTATTGGTGAAATGAGGATGTGTGAGGGTGAATTTCTCTCCACCATGTGTTTGTCACCGCTTAGTGAATGTCCCCTGTGTAGCATGTGATCGTTGGCCTATTGACTTGATTGTTGTCTGGTTAACCCTTTGAGTCCCAGAGGGGTTGCCAAAGCATTGTTGATCGATGCATTGATGATCCCTCTAGCACTCGAGGGGTTAAGTGCTGACATCCCAGCGGGGACATGGGTGACATTGTGTGTGAACAGTGATGACAGTCGACATTTGGAACTGCATGGTTTGTGTGATGAGCACAGCGACAGGAGGGTTGAAGTAGGACTTGGACAGGTTTGTTCCAAGTTGGACCTTGATATTTGTCCTTGTGTTGTGTCCTGTTTTTAACCCTCAGGGTGCTGTGTTGGTGCAGTTGTGTGCATGAATGATGGACATGTGTTGAGGTGTGAGTGTGTGTGCAGCTGGTGTTGGTTGCTGTAGTGTGTTGTTCTGTAGTGTTGCACTTACCGGTAGTGTGGAGGGTCCTCTCATCCCCAGTGTCAGCTCCTCCAACAACCCCCTCGATCAGGGTTGGGGACATATTCTGGCGCACCATCTCCTCCCAGCCGCAGAAGGTGATAGGGACAGGTGGGCCACCTCCAGTGCCTCGGGCGTGCTTGGCGAGTTCGGAGAGCTTGTTCTTGACCACCCTCCGGCAGTCGCCCCATCGCTTCTTGATGGACTCCACGTCCCGTCTGCATGGAGCCACCGCGTTGACCCGGCTGCAGATCTGGTTCCAGGCTGCTTTCCTCCTCGCTGACAGGCCAGGGACCTTCGCTGTCGGGTGGAGAACACTCTGCCTCTCCAGGACAGCTTCCACAAGAGCCGTGTTCTCCTCCTCTGTATACTTTGGGTCTCTGATCCTGGCCTCATCAGCTCCGGCATGGGATGACTCAGAGCCGGAGTGCCCTGCCTGGTCTGACCCTGACTGTGTGGGGTGCTCCCCAGCAACTACCCCTCGTCCCACTGCAGGTTCTGTCCCTGTCCTGCGTGTTCCTGCTCTTGTGGGCCGGGTCCCCCTCCGCCCTGCGGATCTCCCTCTCCCACCCCTGCTCTGCTGAGGGATCCCCTCCTGATCTTCCTCCTCCTCCACTACTCTCCCCATCCCTCTCTCCTGTCCTCCTCTCCTCGCCATCATTCACCCAGTCACACCCAGGCACTCCCACAGGCCCTCACAGACACACTCGATCCAGTCACTCTCTGTCACACACTTTCACTCCCAGATTCACACTGTCAAAAATAAAAGTAAAATGTGTGAGGTGTTATAAAATAAAAGGACTATGTGTATGTATGTGTATGTGTTTGTATGTGTGTATGTAATATGTGCAAAGGTGTGCTATGTGTCGTATTCTGTGCAATGCTCTCCTCTCTCCAAACTCCAAAACTCCTCTACCTCCAATGAACGCTCCTGTCTCCCTCTCTCTGATCACTATCCTCCGCTCCTGGGTCCTGATATCTGGCTCTGAAGAACTCGATAACAGACAGTGTGTGGTGGTTATTTTTGGGTATATATAGGTGTATTTGAAGTTATTTGATACATTGGGGCTTTGGGATTGGATGTGTGTTTGAATTTGTTTTGGCATCAATCATGGTTGCTTGACAACGGCAGCCGTTATGTTACATGTTGTTTGGAGCTCAGTTATCGTGTGATTTGTCCGCCCGTTGTGCATTAACATGAGCGACAACGGGTTTTGTGTTACGTGTTTTTTGTGTGCCTACGCTCGATAGCTATTCTCGTAGAGTAGTTATTGAATCTGCCGTAACTCCTGTATTATTTGCGAGCGATGTGCCTTTTTCACTTAGCGGCTGGTTTAACGGTTGCCTTTAAATCTAGGCCTAATAGAGCTGTATATTTTGAGTACCACAGGGGTATCCAGAGCATTGCACTCAAAGGGGCAAATGGTGTTGTATACTGTGAAAATGTGCTTGTGTAGCTCCAGCACCCAACCCTATGGATAGTAACTGACATTTAGCACCCCCATGTTGGACAGTTTAGTAGTCTGGGGTTGCTGCCACACTCTTAGGTAGTCTTATCACCTCCTGGCCTGTACTCCATCAGCCTCTATTTGCTCCATGTATGATGCTGAAGGACATGAATAAGGTTAAGCTTGTTCTGCACTGGTTATCTGGAGTAGACAGCCCCGCTCCATGATTCCCCGGTCTCAGGATAGTGGAATCAGTGTATTAGCAGTAGACCGGGGGAGATTTGTATTTGGGCTCTGTACTGGCAGATTATGTTAGATACAATTATTTCTAATAAAATCCCTATAGAGAGCTGACTATATATGGTCACTGTTATTATTTAATTTCTTATATATTGTAAGATAATCATCTCTGTCATCCCACCGGCTGCCTCAGACAGATTTATAAAGTCAGGCTCTCGGGCAGCTGCACCTATTTGAGTGTCTTCATTTTGTCTCTGGAGCAATGAAAGATCTCTAGGGGGTCCTCCACTGAGACAGAGAGTGCAGGGTGATAACTAGAATGAAGCCAGGGCAGGGAAAAGATTGTTAACATCTTTCCTATTAGTTGAAAAAGAAGGCACCAGTGCCCTGACTCGTGGGTTTGGATCTCCTAACTCGAACCTAGGCTCCTGATTGGCCCTTTCCTCTTCAGTGATTAAAGAGGGGGATTTGATTTTTGTGGCCGGCCCAAGATTCCAGGAGCCCAGGTTTAAAGAAGAGGGTAAATGTCCTGGTAGGTTATTTAGTCACAGTTTGTGTTTTGGGACCGGCCTAGACTCCTGTTAGGCTCCCATGTCCAATTTCTGTGGATTCTACAAAAAAGTTGAATCTTTTGATGAAATTCAGGTCAGTTTGGACAATTTCTTCACATTCTTCCATCAAACCCAAATTTCAGGGCACGTTTCTCTACATACACAATACCCAAAGTGTCTTCCGTGGGAGATGTATGAATATGATTCAAAGTGTTGTAGCTACATTTTTATGTTGCACCTGTCTATTGCCTATGTATTTTTATCTATGCCAACAATGTTCCTAGTAATTCTGCTTACCTGAGAAGGGCAGGATGGGTGTTTTTGGTTTGTCAATGCCACGTACTAAGGCACTGAGGAAATCGGTGTTAAATTACTTAATTTTCCTGTGTATGGTAAGTGGGAGGAAATCAGGCTTGCTTGCATTAATGTGTTAAGAAAGAGCTAACACCTCTTTAGAGTGACCTCCTGATTACCTTTTTATGGCCAGAAGATCCTAATGACCTCTTTGAATGTTGTTCTGGTGCCTTTGTCCGAGAGATAACATCTTCAATCATTCCTGATTTCCACTTTCATGGAGGTGGACATGACAGTTGCTAGCAGAACCAAAGAAACTCAAACTCTTCTCGATGAACATTTAAACCTTAATAGACAAGCGGGAAGTGAAAAAAGGAAACCTATCTCTATGATTAATATCTATCCCCTCATCCTATGCAGGCATATTTAAATGTGCATGAACACCTTCTAAAATAACCCCTTACTTTGTTGTGGCCAGAAAATCCTAATAGCCCCTACTAATTTTCCTCTTCATTCTCAGTTCTAGAGAAAGTCCCGGATGACATGTCCATGGAGGCAGACATAACAGTTCCTTGCCGGACCACAGCACCTTAAAGTCAGCTCACTGCACCGATAATCTTGAGTAGGCTCATGCACTCTGTATGTATGTAGTTTGAAAAACTGGCAGAATCTATCATGTCTGCCTCCATGGGCATGACAGCCATGATGATTGAAGATGTTATCTCTTGAACAAAGGCAGAAGGGCAAAATGCATTAATTTTCTGGTCATAGTAAGGCAAGTGGGATTTATTATTAGATGTTAGTTCTTGTTTAAGGATGGTGAGGGTACACTGCCATGCACTAGAGTGATAATACTTTGGAAGTGCTTTCAGGTAACTTCAATGTCTGCTTTGAAGCTCAGTAAATGAGCTGCATTGGCTGGTTTGCACCCCCCTCAACTTCCAAGTCAGCATTTTATAATGAGTGGAACCTGGTTAATCGGTGAATTATGCACCACATTTCATGTATTCATTCATTATGCTTGAATAGTACAACTCCCCTCAAGTGAACTGAATAGGTTACATCAAATGAATAAATACATACATTTAAAGTGGAATAGCCACTTGTCTAACTCAAGCAGTTTTACAGAGCTCCCTTCCAAACCATCATAATCTCACTATGTTACATCATTATACGTTGCAAAATAAAGAAATAATGTATTCAATTTGCAGAACCATTTTTTATTCAGTGGAGGCCACCATACTACATTTTGTAATGGTTTTTGGCAGCTCCTTCTTCTCATGCATCCAAATAAACCTCTTTTCAGTTTGGGCTGTAATAATGTTTGACTGTAAACTCTACCAGCAGTGCGAATGCTCCTGTTTTAATCAACAGGAAAAAGCCTATCACAGGGGTGCCCATGCCCAGGCTTCAGTGACATGGGATCTAGTTTTTTCATAGTCATCATAATACGATCTACTACTTGTCAATGTTCCTTCACCGCAACATTCAAACATGTTTCACAACATATTGCCTGAGTATATAGAATACAATACAACATGCACAGTATTGTAAAAACATCTCTTTAAATACAAGGAAGTCTGGGGAAAACTGTACCACAGGAAAGATTTCCAAATCTCTCATTGATTAAAATGTGGGTTTCAACCCACTGAATGCTAGAGAGGTATCCAACGCAAACATTACTCAACATGAATCTTCTTTAGTAACCATTTTGTGATCTACTGGTAAATTGTGATCCACCCCTAGCATGTAACATTTTCATTAAAAAGATTTACTGCTTATTTAACCCTTTGATTGCCAGAAAAGTATCCAGTGCATTGAGTTAAAGCGACCTTTCAAGTGTGAATGCAAGTTAGTGTTAGCCCCTTGTATACTAGAAGCATCAATGAACTGGAAATGCTGCAAGCTCCCAAGTGGCTAATGTCACTATGACTGTATTTCATTGACATTCTAAACAATTATTAATCACTTTATACTGGAAATCATATCTCACATTTTATGAGGAGTGTTTTTACACTGCATGCTCTATTACTGTGAAATTAGAATAAATTGTGTTTATTTAATATCAATCATCAGATAGTCAATGGAATTTATTATTTTAATTCAACTTACTTTTTCAGTGAATTTCTTAAATATAACCCCAGAACCTTAATTTTACAGGGAGAAGTGACTTAGTCAGTATTCCCAGGTGGTCAGTAAAAGACATCCCTGAATTAACGTCCGTACCCCTCTGGCACTCAAAGTGGGTAGAGTTCACGTAGTTATCCTACTGCATTTTATGGGAAAAGTGAGCCACAGAAAACAGTTTTCTATAGACTATGGTAGTAACTTATCAGCCACTTCCTGTCAGTTTGAAGTTTCAGGAATTTAGGTCCCTGGAACTCTACTTCCAGAGAGTATGAATGAGTATAATTCTTTACTAAAGCAAGTTTCAGCAGTGGAAGTACCCTTGTTTTACTTAGCAGGAAAAGTCCTATTACATATTTTCTTTAAAAATGTTTTACTGCAGCTTTAAAGCAGACATGTCAGACTTAATTAGAGCTGAGAGCATATGCATTGATTCCTTCTAAGGTGGGCCGCATACACAACAATTGCCTCTAAGGTGGACTTTGACAAACCAAGCTGAGCTAAACAGGTATTTAGACCAAATGGGCTGCATGAAATTAAAATGAGAAATCCTTCTAGGGCCACAGTTTATTAGCTAGAGGGCTGCATTTGGCCCCAGGTCCCCATGTTTGAGATGCCAGGATTAAAGGGACAACTGATAATAACCTCCCACTTACTTTACTATGTAATACTGGTTTAGATCAGCAGAAAATCCTAATGGCCAGTATGACTTTTTGTCATTGTGCCTTTGTTTAACGGGTACGTCTTACATGACATGTCCAAATTATCTTACTGGCAGGACTCCTTGTCCCTAAACTCTACCCATTGGAACCCCCCCAACCCAAAAGTAGACGTAGTTCATGAACACATGAGATATATAAATATTGTAATGGGCAGAGATTGAGATCCAGGAAGAGTAATATCCACTAAAGCACAAAAACTCAATTCATAAAGTACATTAGAACGTTAAGTCTATAGTAAGATAAGTAGGTTTTTTTGAGGTTTTCTATTTCCTTAAGATCTTTGAAGGCTGATGTATTAGCTTTGGTAGGCAACAGAACATGTAGCTCCACATGGTGTCATGTTAGGAGTGGTCGAGCAAGCTTTAAGGATATCTTACCTAAGAGTGCCTGAGATGTAAATCTTACCTGAAACACTTTTCATGTGCACCCCATATTTCAATCCCTCTGGCTGCAAAGTCCTGAATTCAAACCATGAATTCAGCTGCACCTCACTGATGAAGCCCAAAAAGGCAGAAACGTACATCTGGGGTTGTCTGCTTCTCTTTTCAGAGAGGAATTGCCTGGCACTTCGTGGATGGACCAGTATGATATGCTTTACTTTATTTCTTCTCTGTGAAAGGCACTAATGAGCTAAAAGAGGCTGCACCCTGGGTAAGACACCAGTCCTAGAGAGTATTGCAGGACGTTCCTAGTTGAGACTCTCTGACTTCCAATATACATAGTAAATTCCGGGATGCCATTCTGCCATCCTAGAATTCAAATCAAAAGCTCCGTGGTTCTTAACAGCCGCCCAAGTGCAAGATTGGGCAGTCGTTAAGAGGTTAAATAGTATTAATACCTGCCTAAATACTGTACTACCCTTTTTTCTATAAAATTAATAGTTTTTGAGAAAATAAACTTTATATTTTTGTGTCACTGTTGGGCAATGGTATGGTAATTCCCTGCTTAGTGTCCTGATTAGTCTGGTTCAAAAACGTGTCTACTTCTGTGCTATTAAAAAGAGGGTGGCAAGTTTGGTGATTTGCATCGGTTCTTGCCAGGAGCAGTGGCAGTGACACCCCCTCCCTGCATTCCTCAGAGTTGGGTACTCCAGCGCCAGAAATCGAATCAGCTGAGGAGTCAGGGCATGATGGTCTTAACACTTTCACACTTTGCATGCTAGAAGTGTAGCCAGTGTATTGTTTTGCAATGCATTGGACACCCCTCTGGCAAACAGTGTGCAACCACAGTGAAAAACACAGACACCATCTTACCGAAAAAGGGATGTTTTATTATTATTGAAACTCACTTCCTTCCCTTTTTGCCAGGGGGGTGGGGGCTGAGGGGTCAGATGGTACCTGCCTTGCAGACCACCTTGGGGACACACCATGTGTTGGGGTCTGGACTGGTGTCGTGGTGGAGGATGGGAGGGTGAGGATTGCTGGAGAATGAGGAGGTATGAAATACAACTTATACAAGGTTCACATTGATTATTCACATTGACAATTCACAAAGAGGAGCACAGGTCTTTTTTTCTGTCTAACACATTGTGTGTAAGCCCCATACACTGCCTGACACCCCCAGTCTTCTTCCCTTGCCCAGAGGTAGCCATAGAACCCCATATACACTGCTTGCCCCCCACACTTGTTCCCTTGCCCACTGCTAACCACAGATCCCCATGTACACTGTCTGACCCTCTCCAGGCTTTTTCCCCTTGTCCACTGCTAGCCACAGATCCCTATGACCACTGCCTGGGCAAGGGAAGAAGGCTGGGGGTGTCAGGCAGTGTATGTGGGGCAAACACACAATGGTGTTGTTCCCTGTGCTGCACAACATGTTAGAAACCCGACATACAGTGCCCACCTTTGACATATTAACCTCCCCCTTAGTTATTCGACATATATTGCTCCCATTCAACATTTGAACTTTCTTCATTTTTATCTCGACATATATCACTCCCATTCGACATACTAACTTTTGCCATTTTTATTTTGACGTATAGTGCTCCCATTCGACATTCTTCTTTCTCTAATTTTATTCGACATACACTGCCCTCCTTGTATATAAAATGTTGAGGTCTTTCAAATACATGGACAAAATCATAGTGCTACATCATCGACCTTTAGTGAATCTAGGCCATCTAACGATTAACTTGATCTTTCTGTTGTCAAACGTACGCCTATTTCCTTGGACTTTAGAGCATTTTTTTAGGCAGTAGTTGGATAAAAGCCGACAGCTCCATTTTTGTTAGTACATCTCTTGTTTTACCATGGTTCTATAAATAGAATAACAGTAAAACACATTTACAAAATACATGTTGCTTGTTATTACTGTAGCGCCGGTTTTGGGTAATAGTATCGAGCCCTAGGCCTCAGAAAACAAAAGAGAGTTTTTACAGAGGCTAGCATGGAATTCAGGGCTGCTAAGTGTGTATAGCTCCGGACAAAAGACTACTTAGCCTACACACTCCACAACCGCTACAGCCCATCTGTGTCCTCATGTGCACACAACCACCATCCTCACATTCAAGCAAATCACCCTTAAACTGTCTGATGCTAGGCAGCTTGCATCACATTGCTGTGCAATACATTGTGAAACATCTCGAGAGGTAAACTGGCAAAAAAATAAACATACACTACCACAACATCCCCACTAGTCTAACCAGGTGCCTGATTGTAGCCTCCAATACAATGGATTGGTTAATCTTGTTTGTGGTAATGGTTAACCATCTGTTACTGAGTGGTGTGGTTGGAGATGATGTGAGGTGGAAAAGGAGTTTATTTTTTTATTGAATGTTGTACTTAACTCTTCTTTCTGGTTCTGCCATAGACCTGGCAATAGAGGGCTTAACAGTGGGTGGCAGGGATGTAGGGAGGGTGCTTGGACACATGGAGGATCAGTCAGGAAACTTATCCACCCAGTTTACACTACCTGATCCAGCCCAAGTAAAGAAATTGATCTAAGGCCTCTTTCCTGAGGCTTCCCCTACTCTTCCTTTATAGTCATATTGGAGCAATTTTCAGCTCTCCAAAAGGTTTCCATTGAGGAATTTTTGTGTAAACCCCTTCCCCCACACACACAATTCTGCAAAACAGCTTTCACTTTCAGTCAGAATGTGACCGCAGAACTGGCTATCTGGACATATCTGCCGAATCACAAAATACCCATTCAGCAAATATGTTCAGTTAGAATAGAATCTCAGACTATATTGCACCAGATCAGGGACTGGATTCTATCCCAGGTGATAAATGTTAACACCTGTTTTATCAAACATTTTCCTACTAAAATCTATGGGGAAAACTGGAGATAAAAGCAGTGATAAAATTATCACCTGCCATAGAATATAGCCCCAGATGTCATTTCAACAACTGCTTCATTTAACAGACTCATTTAAATGAATGGGAATTATTATTTGTTCCCTACAGAGTGCTAAGTTTACCTCAGAATTGCTCTCAGTTTGACCAACAGATGTGCACTGGGTCAATATTCCAATGTATTCTGAATCTGGGCTTGGCCCAGTTTTTCCAGAAATGCTGATGCTATGGTCTGTATTACTTTATCTAGGTCTGTTGCATATTATAAGTTGTTTCTCTGTTGATATTTCACTGAAATATACTGGGAACTAGTTGAACAGCCCGTTACACAGGCCACAGTGCCACTGCCACCAGGTCGCGGAGCAGTCATGCACAGTAGAGCGGGCAGTCTCTACTGCGCATGACTGCAGCACACGCAGTCATGCGTCTACTGTGCATGTCGCGGCGTTACACACGATTTAGCGAATTATTATATAGGAAGGATTTCCCTACCATCCAGTTAAGTCTTGGCAGATTTAATCTAAACCAGATTCTTTATTCCATGGTGAATTAATCCTTGTACATCTGAAAGGGGCTGCAACATATAAATGCAAATTACTTAACACTGTTTGGACTACATTTATTTTTCTTTTATCAATATGTGCAGATTTAAGTGAATCTCCTATATATCCTTTTGGTACGTTTACCTGATTAGTTGCTATTAATAAAATTAAAGAAGTCATTGTGCCTAGGTTTGCCTTGAATAATAGGCTAACATTGGATGTCATCCAGTCTGTAAGGATCCTACTTTGCTAAGTGGCTTGAAGTAAATTGCAAATCAATCCAGTATGTGACCTTTCAGCAGTGAAAAGGTTAATTCTCAGAAAGGAAGCCAAATGTTAGACTGAATAATCAGCTAATGGAAGAATCCTGTTAATATAATTTTTTTTAAATTTCACCCAGAACCGTTAGACAGAAATAGTTCTGCTGCATCAGACTTTTCAGAAAACAGTGATGCAGAGATGAACTGATGCACTTGTTATCTTATACATAGTATTAAATAAATATGTAAAAAACACAGAATGAGGTCTGGGAACCAATTGTAATCAACAACCCCTCTAATTAATCTCAAAAACAGCTACTATCCCGATATCCAGGAGTGCAAAAACCTGGAAAAAAACAATACAACCAAAAAACCAGGGAGAGCGTCTTTGAAATAAAAAAATCAATATAATATTTATTTCAGAACGATTCACTAGATAACCACATCAACCTATATTGTTTATGGCACCATAAACTAAATACACATATCATAAAAAGGATAAAAAAGAATCTAATATTCAATATACAATCGGACAATGTAGACTTCCAAACATATACACAGAAGCGCTGTAAAATACATACAATATAACAATAGGAACAAAAGTCAATATAAAAGATATATCCAAAACAGGCAACAATCGGTAAAAAAGTTGCCAATAATGCAATGTCTTTCTTCAAATGAGTAGAAATATGTCCATGGAATAGAAGAACCTCCCCCGTCTAAATGGACCTTCGCGGGCAGAGAATACACAAAATAGCACCTCCAATGAATATATCCAAGTATCCAAATGAAAAATGACTTACTGTTGCGTTATTCCATCAGTTACCATCCGAATTCAGAGCGCTGAGACGTGGCTTACCTCTCCCGTCTATGTATTCCGTTTTGCGGGCAGAGTGATTCAATTAGGAGACAACGGTCAGATGTAACTCACCTCTCCCGTCTCTAATACTGATTCGCGGGCAGAGTATATGACCAATTGTCTGACGACTCTTCGCTCAATGAACTGATAGGGTGATTCATATATCAGAAGCCCATAGGATACTGTTGTCCTGGATCGCTTGTATCCACAAGCGGAGAGAATCTCCAAAACTCTGGATATAAAGCTGCTGTGTACTCTTCTCCTTAAGAGTGTAGATAATCTTTTAATAATAGCTAATATAGTTTTGTTCCTGTATATAATGGAATAACAATATCTTCTGTTGTCTCAATTGATAAAAATACTCAATGTGCATGCAACGCTATTCCAACGCGTTTCGTATTACTCAGACTACTTCATCAGGGATGGCAAACTACCATTCCAGCGTTGTTTTTAAATAAAGGCGCTAACTACATAGCCAATAAAATCACAGAATCATTTTAACCCTTACATCTAAAAAATATATATAAAACTAATCGTTCATAGAATAAACCAATCTACATATAGAAACACTATGTAGAATAATATGAAGCCACCAATTTATATGAAAAATAAAAAATTGACTAAGAGGAACCAGTCAGAAGTCCCTAAAAAATAAATGAATAATCCCCATACAAATAAACGAATAAGTGTGTATAAAAATAAATAAACCACCCTCTACTGCATAATATCCAAATACCTACAAAATGAAATAAAATGAAATAAAACTCATGTCTAATGAATCTATAAATAGGTGGTAACATCCAATTTGTCATTATGACCAAAGGGTACCAAAGTATTGCACATGTATATCCAATATGATTCCCTTCGGCACAATTGATCAAATCTAGCACCACCAGGCATAGATCTATCTATAGTTCCAATGGTAATAGGATTGTGCCATCCATATCTTTATTGTGTTTCTCTGTATAATGTCTAGCTACCGGATATTTAAGATCACCTGTAAGGATAGCCCTTCTATGTTCTAAAAATCTATCTTTTAATCTCCTTTTAGTCCTACCTATATACCTAAGATTACATTTACATGTTAAACTATAAATCACATAATGAGTGTTACAGTTAATATATTGGAGTATATTATACTCTTTATTATTATCACCCTTAAATATCTTAGTATTATTAGCTATGAATTTGCATGTGATGCATCTAACCCCACCACATTTATAACTACCTTTTATATCCAACAAACGCCCTTCAAGGCTATTATCATTAATCCTAGGTTTATGTTGAGTAAGGATATTTTTCAAATTTTTATTTTTTGTATAAATAATAGAAGGTTTCTCCTCTATGCTGTTCTGTAATAATGGATCCACCTTTAATATTCCCCAATGTTTCTTAACTATATTCCCAATTTTTTTGGCAGAACTACTGTATTTAGTGACAAAGGAAACTACATTTTTATCCTGATATCCCTGCTTTTTAGATTCTTTGTTATCATTATATAGCAAGGTATTTCTATCTTTGTTGTTAACTTCATTATAAGCTTGTTCTATTAAATTAATAGGGTAACCCCTCTCCTGAAAACTCCTCTTCAGATTACCAGCTTGTATTTCAAAATCTTCCTGGTTTCCACAGTTCCTTTTCAACCTAGTGAACTGCCCTTTAGGGATATTATTTTTCCAAGTCTGACTATGGCAACTAGTATAACTAAGATAATTATTGGTACTAGTGGGTTTAATATATGTTTTAGTTATAATATTTCCTTCCTTATGCATCAACGTCAAATCTAAAAAATGTACCAATTCCTTATCAATATTATAAGTAAACTTCAATCCTTTGTCATTATTATCCAAACTGGATAACATTGAAATGAATTCATCTTGTGTTCCATTCCAAATGAAAATAAGATCATCAATGAAGCGACCATAATATACCAGCTTCTCCCCCAGCCCCGCCCCCCACACATGGGTCATCTCCCAATGACCCATATATAGGTTGGCATAGCTGGGGGCGAAGCTGGCCCCCATCGCCGCTCCCTTTATTTGTTGGAAATATGATCCTTCACTGACAAAATAGTTATGATAAAGTATAAAATGTATTAATTCTAATATAAATATTTTCTGAATATCCACCAACTGTTCATCCAGTTCTAAATAATACCTAACTGCTTCTAATCCCTTATCATGAATAATATTAGTATACAAAGCTGTAACATCTACTGTGGCCCAGATATATGAACTTTTCCATTTAATACCTTCCATTATTTGTAAAACATGTTTGGTATCTTTTATGTAAGAAGGGAGTTTGATTACATATTGTTGTAAAAAATAGTCCACATATTGTGAAGCATTTGATGAAATACTCCCCATTCCTGCTATTATTGGACGACCTGGAGGATTTTCCAATCTTTTGTGAATTTTGGGAATCTGATAGAAATAGGGGATTTTTGGATTACCAATTATAAGAAATTGTTTCTCTGGCAAATTTATCACCCCACTTCTATATGCCTTATTAATAATTTCACAAAATTTTTCTCCATATATCAAAGTGGGGTCACATTTTAATTTAACATATGTACTTTCATCTCCCAATAACTTATTTACTTCCTTCAAATAATCCATTCTATCTAAAATAACTGTAGCTCCTCCCTTATCTGCATATGTAATATGGATATCCTTATTTTGTTTCAATACCTTCAAAGCCTTTCTTTCTCCATTACTTATATTATCATGATAATTATATTCATCTTTATTCTGAGAACACAATTTTTTAAAATCCTCTAAAACCAATTGATAGAAGGAATCAATATACGGACCCCTATCTTGGTAGGGGTAGAAAATGGATTGCGGTTTAAACGGAGTATGTTTAATACTTATATTATCTACTGCTGTATTTCTCTCGAGCTTTTGATTTTTTTCAAAAAATCTTTTCAAAGTAAGACTTCTCGTAAATCTATTAAGATTTAAAAATAGCTCAAACTCGTTAGCTTCTACAGCTGGTACAAACTTCAATCCTCTATTAATTAACAAAATCTCATTTGAATTAAATGTGGACTTACTAAGATTATAAATACCCATATTCCTCATTTCTTCATTGGTAACCTCTGTGTCTTTATGTATCTTATTAACAATTCTGTTATTTTTCAATTTCCTATTACTTCCTCTTTTCCTTCTTTTCTTATTTCTGGTGATTGTGTTCTTGCTCTTTTTATTGGATTCACCTCGTTTAGGGGAACTATTTCCAAAAAATGGGAATGATCAGTGCTGACATTACTTTTAACCACTTGTGCATAGCTCATATTAAATAATGACTTATCTGTGGAATTTCTAATTTCTTCTTCCAATTCTATAAGAGGGTGTACTACATCTATTGTGTGTTCCCCTAAATCTCGGAGAACTTCATACTTATTATTAGTTTCCAAAGGTGTCTTAAATAGTTCAATCTGAGATGAGTGAACATGTTTTGTGTCACTATGTGTCTTTAAACCTCTATTAATGCCCCTATTATCAAAAGTGTGAACTTGTGCTGTGTGTTTGATCTGATGTTTGTGTTTTTGTATAGTACTAACATGTGAATCAATCTTCGTGGTCTGTGTTGGTGTGAACAATGTATTCTTATTACCATCCTTATTGACAAAATGCAACCGAGAGCGTGAAGTGGGACGAATGTGTTTATGACTAAATTTAGAAAAATTAGGTGGATTTCTAACTGTATTCCTAGCATAATCCTCTAAATCTCTGTTGAATTTCTTCTCTTTTCTTTCAAATACTTGTTTTTCATATATCATAACTTTATTATTGGTGGCTTCATCTAATTCTTTAAAACTAGGGCTATATAAATATGGAGTTAATAAATCCTTAGTCACCTCTATTTTTAATTGCACCTCTTCTAATTTATCCTCTCTATATTTAATCAATTTTTCAATGAGATTAAATGAACACTGATCGAGAGTTTCCAACCAAGACTTTTGGAGGTCCTTATCCACAAATCCACAGGGCTTATAAATACGCAGCCCCCTTGGGATAATTCGACCCTCCAAATATTTATTCAAAAGAACAGAATCTAACCAATGATTCATCTCGTCTTTCAGAAGCTGTTCCAGATTTAAAAATATTTTGTTCAGTTCATACTTCTCACCATCAGTGTCACTGTCTCTTAGTTTAGGATTTCTCATTTTATTTTTAAAACCATTTCTTCTTTTCTGTCGCTCTGAATATGTTTTAAATTCCATAATGACACAAATAATATATATATAGAAGGGTTCGATACAAGTATACCCCGGCCTCTATATGCACTAAAAAAATATAAAAAACACAGAATGAGGTCTGGGAACCAATTGTAATCAACAACCCCTCTAATTAATCTCAAAAACAGCTACTATCCCGATATCCAGGAGTGCAAAAACCTGGAAAAAAACAATACAACCAAAAAACCAGGGAGAGCGTCTTTGAAATAAAAAAATCAATATAATATTTATTTCAGAATGATTCACTAGATAACCACATCAACCTATATTGTTTATGGCACCATAAACTAAATACACATATCATAAAAAGGATAAAAAAGAATCTAATATTCAATATACAATCGGACAATGTAGACTTCCAAACATATACACAGAAGCGCTGTAAAATACATACAATATAACAATAGGAACAAAAGTCAATATAAAAGATATATCCAAAACAGGCAACAATCGGTAAAAAAGTTGCCAATAATGCAATGTCTTTCTTCAAATGAGTAGAAATATGTCCATGGAATAGAAGAACCTCCCCCGTCTAAATGGACCTTCGCGGGCAGAGAATACACAAAATAGCACCTCCAATGAATATATCCAAGTATCCAAATGAAAAATGACTTACTGTTGCGTTATTCCATCAGTTACCATCCGAATTCAGAGCGCTGAGACGTGGCTTACCTCTCCCGTCTATGTATTCCGTTTTGCGGGCAGAGTGATTCAATTCAATTCAATTTCATTTCATTTCATTTTATTTCATTTTGTAGGTATTTGGATATTATGCAGTAGAGGGTGGTTTATTTATTTTTATACACACTTATTCGTTTATTTGTATGGGGATTATTCATTTATTTTTTAGGGACTTCTGACTGGTTCCTCTTAGTCAATTTTTTATTTTTCATATAAATTGGTGGCTTCATATTATTCTACATAGTGTTTCTATATGTAGATTGGTTTATTCTATGAACGATTAGTTTTATATATATTTTTTAGATGTAAGGGTTAAAATGATTCTGTGATTTTATTGGCTATGTAGTTAGCGCCTTTATTTAAAAACAACGCTGGAATGGTAGTTTGCCATCCCTGATGAAGTATTCTGAGTAATACGAAACGCGTTGGAATAGCGTTGCATGCACATTGAGTATTTTTATCAATTGAGACAACAGAAGATATTGTTATTCCATTATATACAGGAACAAAACTATATTAGCTATTATTAAAAGATTATCTACACTCTTAAGGAGAAGAGTACACAGCAGCTTTATATCCAGAGTTTTGGAGATTCTCTCCGCTTGTGGATACAAGCGATCCAGGACAACAGTATCCTATGGGCTTCTGATATATGAATCACCCTATCAGTTCATTGAGCGAAGAGTCGTCAGACAATTGGTCATATACTCTGCCCGCGAATCAGTATTAGAGACGGGAGAGGTGAGTTACATCTGACCGTTGTCTCCTAATTGAATCACTCTGCCCGCAAAACGGAATACATAGACGGGAGAGGTAAGCCACGTCTCAGCGCTCTGAATTCGGATGGTAACTGATGGAATAACGCAACAGTAAGTCATTTTTCATTTGGATACTTGGATATATTCATTGGAGGTGCTATTTTGTGTATTCTCTGCCCGCGAAGGTCCATTTAGACGGGGGAGGTTCTTCTATTCCATGGACATATTTCTACTCATTTGAAGAAAGACATTGCATTATTGGCAACTTTTTTACCGATTGTTGCCTGTTTTGGATATATCTTTTATATTGACTTTTGTTCCTATTGTTATATTGTATGTATTTTACAGCGCTTCTGTGTATATGTTTGGAAGTCTACATTGTCCGATTGTATATTGAATATTAGATTCTTTTTTATCCTTTTTATGATATGTGTATTTAGTTTATGGTGCCATAAACAATATAGGTTGATGTGGTTATCTAGTGAATCGTTCTGAAATAAATATTATATTGATTTTTTTATTTCAAAGACGCTCTCCCTGGTTTTTTGGTTGTATTGTTTTTTTCCAGGTTTTTGCACTCCTGGATATCGGGATAGTAGCTGTTTTTGAGATTAATTAGAGGGGTTGTTGATTACAATTGGTTCCCAGACCTCATTCTGTGTTTTTTATATTTTTTTAGTGCATATAGAGGCCGGGGTATACTTGTATCGAACCCTTCTATATATATATTATTTGTGTCATTATGGAATTTAAAACATATTCAGAGCGACAGAAAAGAAGAAATGGTTTTAAAAATAAAATGAGAAATCCTAAACTAAGAGACAGTGACACTGATGGTGAGAAGTATGAACTGAACAAAATATTTTTAAATCTGGAACAGCTTCTGAAAGACGAGATGAATCATTGGTTAGATTCTGTTCTTTTGAATAAATATTTGGAGGGTCGAATTATCCCAAGGGGGCTGCGTATTTATAAGCCCTGTGGATTTGTGGATAAGGACCTCCAAAAGTCTTGGTTGGAAACTCTCGATCAGTGTTCATTTAATCTCATTGAAAAATTGATTAAATATAGAGAGGATAAATTAGAAGAGGTGCAATTAAAAATAGAGGTGACTAAGGATTTATTAACTCCATATTTATATAGCCCTAGTTTTAAAGAATTAGATGAAGCCACCAATAATAAAGTTATGATATATGAAAAACAAGTATTTGAAAGAAAAGAGAAGAAATTCAACAGAGATTTAGAGGATTATGCTAGGAATACAGTTAGAAATCCACCTAATTTTTCTAAATTTAGTCATAAACACATTCGTCCCACTTCACGCTCTCGGTTGCATTTTGTCAATAAGGATGGTAATAAGAATACATTGTTCACACCAACACAGACCACGAAGATTGATTCACATGTTAGTACTATACAAAAACACAAACATCAGATCAAACACACAGCACAAGTTCACACTTTTGATAATAGGGGCATTAATAGAGGTTTAAAGACACATAGTGACACAAAACATGTTCACTCATCTCAGATTGAACTATTTAAGACACCTTTGGAAACTAATAATAAGTATGAAGTTCTCCGAGATTTAGGGGAACACACAATAGATGTAGTACACCCTCTTATAGAATTGGAAGAAGAAATTAGAAATTCCACAGATAAGTCATTATTTAATATGAGCTATGCACAAGTGGTTAAAAGTAATGTCAGCACTGATCATTCCCATTTTTTGGAAATAGTTCCCCTAAACGAGGTGAATCCAATAAAAAGAGCAAGAACACAATCACCAGAAATAAGAAAAGAAGGAAAAGAGGAAGTAATAGGAAATTGAAAAATAACAGAATTGTTAATAAGATACATAAAGACACAGAGGTTACCAATGAAGAAATGAGGAATATGGGTATTTATAATCTTAGTAAGTCCACATTTAATTCAAATGAGATTTTGTTAATTAATAGAGGATTGAAGTTTGTACCAGCTGTAGAAGCTAACGAGTTTGAGCTATTTTTAAATCTTAATAGATTTACGAGAAGTCTTACTTTGAAAAGATTTTTTGAAAAAAATCAAAAGCTCGAGAGAAATACAGCAGTAGATAATATAAGTATTAAACATACTCCGTTTAAACCGCAATCCATTTTCTACCCCTACCAAGATAGGGGTCCGTATATTGATTCCTTCTATCAATTGGTTTTAGAGGATTTTAAAAAATTGTGTTCTCAGAATAAAGATGAATATAATTATCATGATAATATAAGTAATGGAGAAAGAAAGGCTTTGAAGGTATTGAAACAAAATAAGGATATCCATATTACATATGCAGATAAGGGAGGAGCTATAGTTATTTTAGATAGAATGGATTATTTGAAGGAAGTAAATAAGTTATTGGGAGATGAAAGTACATATGTTAAATTAAAATGTGACCCCACTTTGATATATGGAGAAAAATTTTGTGAAATTATTAATAAGGCATATAGAAGTGGGGTGATAAATTTGCCAGAGAAACAATTTCTTATAATTGGTAATCCAAAAATCCCCTATTTCTATCAGATTCCCAAAATTCACAAAAGATTGGAAAATCCTCCAGGTCGTCCAATAATAGCAGGAATGGGGAGTATTTCATCAAATGCTTCACAATATGTGGACTATTTTTTACAACAATATGTAATCAAACTCCCTTCTTACATAAAAGATACCAAACATGTTTTACAAATAATGGAAGGTATTAAATGGAAAAGTTCATATATCTGGGCCACAGTAGATGTTACAGCTTTGTATACTAATATTATTCATGATAAGGGATTAGAAGCAGTTAGGTATTATTTAGAACTGGATGAACAGTTGGTGGATATTCAGAAAATATTTATATTAGAATTAATACATTTTATACTTTATCATAACTATTTTGTCAGTGAAGGATCATATTTCCAACAAATAAAGGGAGCGGCGATGGGGGCCAGCTTCGCCCCCAGCTATGCCAACCTATATATGGGTCATTGGGAGATGACCCATGTGTGGGGGGCGGGGCTGGGGGAGAAGCTGGTATATTATGGTCGCTTCATTGATGATCTTATTTTCATTTGGAATGGAACACAAGATGAATTCATTTCAATGTTATCCAGTTTGGATAATAATGACAAAGGATTGAAGTTTACTTATAATATTGATAAGGAATTGGTACATTTTTTAGATTTGACGTTGATGCATAAGGAAGGAAATATTATAACTAAAACATATATTAAACCCACTAGTACCAATAATTATCTTAGTTATACTAGTTGCCATAGTCAGACTTGGAAAAATAATATCCCTAAAGGGCAGTTCACTAGGTTGAAAAGGAACTGTGGAAACCAGGAAGATTTTGAAATACAAGCTGGTAATCTGAAGAGGAGTTTTCAGGAGAGGGGTTACCCTATTAATTTAATAGAACAAGCTTATAATGAAGTTAACAACAAAGATAGAAATACCTTGCTATATAATGATAACAAAGAATCTAAAAAGCAGGGATATCAGGATAAAAATGTAGTTTCCTTTGTCACTAAATACAGTAGTTCTGCCAAAAAAATTGGGAATATAGTTAAGAAACATTGGGGAATATTAAAGGTGGATCCATTATTACAGAACAGCATAGAGGAGAAACCTTCTATTATTTATACAAAAAATAAAAATTTGAAAAATATCCTTACTCAACATAAACCTAGGATTAATGATAATAGCCTTGAAGGGCGTTTGTTGGATATAAAAGGTAGTTATAAATGTGGTGGGGTTAGATGCATCACATGCAAATTCATAGCTAATAATACTAAGATATTTAAGGGTGATAATAATAAAGAGTATAATATACTCCAATATATTAACTGTAACACTCATTATGTGATTTATAGTTTTACATGTAAATGTAATCTTAGGTATATAGGTAGGACTAAAAGGAGATTAAAAGATAGATTTTTAGAACATAGAAGGGCTATCCTTACAGGTGATCTTAAATATCCGGTAGCTAGACATTATATAGAGAAACACAATAAAGATATGGATGGCACAATCCTATTACCATTGGAAACTATAGATAGATCTATGCCTGGTGGTGCTAGATTTGATCAATTGTGCCGAAGGGAATCATATTGGATATACATGTGCAATACTTTGGTACCCTTTGGTCATAATGACAAATTGGATGTTACCACCTATTTATAGATTCATTAGACATGAGTTTTATTTCATTTTATTTCATTTTGTAGGTATTTGGATATTATGCAGTAGAGGGTGGTTTATTTATTTTTATACACACTTATTCGTTTATTTGTATGGGGATTATTCATTTATTTTTTAGGGACTTCTGACTGGTTCCTCTTAGTCAATTTTTTATTTTTCATATAAATTGGTGGCTTCATATTATTCTACATAGTGTTTCTATATGTAGATTGGTTTATTCTATGAACGATTAGTTTTATATATATTTTTTAGATGTAAGGGTTAAAATGATTCTGTGATTTTATTGGCTATGTAGTTAGCGCCTTTATTTAAAAACAACGCTGGAATGGTAGTTTGCCATCCCTGATGAAGTATTCTGAGTAATACGAAACGCGTTGGAATAGCGTTGCATGCACATTGAGTATTTTTATCAATTGAGACAACAGAAGATATTGTTATTCCATTATATACAGGAACAAAACTATATTAGCTATTATTAAAAGATTATCTACACTCTTAAGGAGAAGAGTACACAGCAGCTTTATATCCAGAGTTTTGGAGATTCTCTCCGCTTGTGGATACAAGCGATCCAGGACAACAGTATCCTATGGGCTTCTGATATATGAATCACCCTATCAGTTCATTGAGCGAAGAGTCGTCAGACAATTGGTCATATACTCTGCCCGCGAATCAGTATTAGAGACGGGAGAGGTGAGTTACATCTGACCGTTGTCTCCTAATTGAATCACTCTGCCCGCAAAACGGAATACATAGACGGGAGAGGTAAGCCACGTCTCAGCGCTCTGAATTCGGATGGTAACTGATGGAATAACGCAACAGTAAGTCATTTTTCATTTGGATACTTGGATATATTCATTGGAGGTGCTATTTTGTGTATTCTCTGCCCGCGAAGGTCCATTTAGACGGGGGAGGTTCTTCTATTCCATGGACATATTTCTACTCATTTGAAGAAAGACATTGCATTATTGGCAACTTTTTTACCGATTGTTGCCTGTTTTGGATATATCTTTTATATTGACTTTTGTTCCTATTGTTATATTGTATGTATTTTACAGCGCTTCTGTGTATATGTTTGGAAGTCTACATTGTCCGATTGTATATTGAATATTAGATTCTTTTTTATCCTTTTTATGATATGTGTATTTAGTTTATGGTGCCATAAACAATATAGGTTGATGTGGTTATCTAGTGAATCGTTCTGAAATAAATATTATATTGATTTTTTTATTTCAAAGACGCTCTCCCTGGTTTTTTGGTTGTATTGTTTTTTTCCAGGTTTTTGCACTCCTGGATATCGGGATAGTAGCTGTTTTTGAGATTAATTAGAGGGGTTGTTGATTACAATTGGTTCCCAGACCTCATTCTGTGTTTTTTATATTTTTTTAGTGCATATAGAGGCCGGGGTATACTTGTATCGAACCCTTCTATATATATATTATTTGTGTCATTATGGAATTTAAAACATATTCAGAGCGACAGAAAAGAAGAAATGGTTTTAAAAATAAAATGAGAAATCCTAAACTAAGAGACAGTGACACTGATGGTGAGAAGTATGAACTGAACAAAATATTTTTAAATCTGGAACAGCTTCTGAAAGACGAGATGAATCATTGGTTAGATTCTGTTCTTTTGAATAAATATTTGGAGGGTCGAATTATCCCAAGGGGGCTGCGTATTTATAAGCCCTGTGGATTTGTGGATAAGGACCTCCAAAAGTCTTGGTTGGAAACTCTCGATCAGTGTTCATTTAATCTCATTGAAAAATTGATTAAATATAGAGAGGATAAATTAGAAGAGGTGCAATTAAAAATAGAGGTGACTAAGGATTTATTAACTCCATATTTATATAGCCCTAGTTTTAAAGAATTAGATGAAGCCACCAATAATAAAGTTATGATATATGAAAAACAAGTATTTGAAAGAAAAGAGAAGAAATTCAACAGAGATTTAGAGGATTATGCTAGGAATACAGTTAGAAATCCACCTAATTTTTCTAAATTTAGTCATAAACACATTCGTCCCACTTCACGCTCTCGGTTGCATTTTGTCAATAAGGATGGTAATAAGAATACATTGTTCACACCAACACAGACCACGAAGATTGATTCACATGTTAGTACTATACAAAAACACAAACATCAGATCAAACACACAGCACAAGTTCACACTTTTGATAATAGGGGCATTAATAGAGGTTTAAAGACACATAGTGACACAAAACATGTTCACTCATCTCAGATTGAACTATTTAAGACACCTTTGGAAACTAATAATAAGTATGAAGTTCTCCGAGATTTAGGGGAACACACAATAGATGTAGTACACCCTCTTATAGAATTGGAAGAAGAAATTAGAAATTCCACAGATAAGTCATTATTTAATATGAGCTATGCACAAGTGGTTAAAAGTAATGTCAGCACTGATCATTCCCATTTTTTGGAAATAGTTCCCCTAAACGAGGTGAATCCAATAAAAAGAGCAAGAACACAATCACCAGAAATAAGAAAAGAAGGAAAAGAGGAAGTAATAGGAAATTGAAAAATAACAGAATTGTTAATAAGATACATAAAGACACAGAGGTTACCAATGAAGAAATGAGGAATATGGGTATTTATAATCTTAGTAAGTCCACATTTAATTCAAATGAGATTTTGTTAATTAATAGAGGATTGAAGTTTGTACCAGCTGTAGAAGCTAACGAGTTTGAGCTATTTTTAAATCTTAATAGATTTACGAGAAGTCTTACTTTGAAAAGATTTTTTGAAAAAAATCAAAAGCTCGAGAGAAATACAGCAGTAGATAATATAAGTATTAAACATACTCCGTTTAAACCGCAATCCATTTTCTACCCCTACCAAGATAGGGGTCCGTATATTGATTCCTTCTATCAATTGGTTTTAGAGGATTTTAAAAAATTGTGTTCTCAGAATAAAGATGAATATAATTATCATGATAATATAAGTAATGGAGAAAGAAAGGCTTTGAAGGTATTGAAACAAAATAAGGATATCCATATTACATATGCAGATAAGGGAGGAGCTATAGTTATTTTAGATAGAATGGATTATTTGAAGGAAGTAAATAAGTTATTGGGAGATGAAAGTACATATGTTAAATTAAAATGTGACCCCACTTTGATATATGGAGAAAAATTTTGTGAAATTATTAATAAGGCATATAGAAGTGGGGTGATAAATTTGCCAGAGAAACAATTTCTTATAATTGGTAATCCAAAAATCCCCTATTTCTATCAGATTCCCAAAATTCACAAAAGATTGGAAAATCCTCCAGGTCGTCCAATAATAGCAGGAATGGGGAGTATTTCATCAAATGCTTCACAATATGTGGACTATTTTTTACAACAATATGTAATCAAACTCCCTTCTTACATAAAAGATACCAAACATGTTTTACAAATAATGGAAGGTATTAAATGGAAAAGTTCATATATCTGGGCCACAGTAGATGTTACAGCTTTGTATACTAATATTATTCATGATAAGGGATTAGAAGCAGTTAGGTATTATTTAGAACTGGATGAACAGTTGGTGGATATTCAGAAAATATTTATATTAGAATTAATACATTTTATACTTTATCATAACTATTTTGTCAGTGAAGGATCATATTTCCAACAAATAAAGGGAGCGGCGATGGGGGCCAGCTTCGCCCCCAGCTATGCCAACCTATATATGGGTCATTGGGAGATGACCCATGTGTGGGGGGCGGGGCTGGGGGAGAAGCTGGTATATTATGGTCGCTTCATTGATGATCTTATTTTCATTTGGAATGGAACACAAGATGAATTCATTTCAATGTTATCCAGTTTGGATAATAATGACAAAGGATTGAAGTTTACTTATAATATTGATAAGGAATTGGTACATTTTTTAGATTTGACGTTGATGCATAAGGAAGGAAATATTATAACTAAAACATATATTAAACCCACTAGTACCAATAATTATCTTAGTTATACTAGTTGCCATAGTCAGACTTGGAAAAATAATATCCCTAAAGGGCAGTTCACTAGGTTGAAAAGGAACTGTGGAAACCAGGAAGATTTTGAAATACAAGCTGGTAATCTGAAGAGGAGTTTTCAGGAGAGGGGTTACCCTATTAATTTAATAGAACAAGCTTATAATGAAGTTAACAACAAAGATAGAAATACCTTGCTATATAATGATAACAAAGAATCTAAAAAGCAGGGATATCAGGATAAAAATGTAGTTTCCTTTGTCACTAAATACAGTAGTTCTGCCAAAAAAATTGGGAATATAGTTAAGAAACATTGGGGAATATTAAAGGTGGATCCATTATTACAGAACAGCATAGAGGAGAAACCTTCTATTATTTATACAAAAAATAAAAATTTGAAAAATATCCTTACTCAACATAAACCTAGGATTAATGATAATAGCCTTGAAGGGCGTTTGTTGGATATAAAAGGTAGTTATAAATGTGGTGGGGTTAGATGCATCACATGCAAATTCATAGCTAATAATACTAAGATATTTAAGGGTGATAATAATAAAGAGTATAATATACTCCAATATATTAACTGTAACACTCATTATGTGATTTATAGTTTTACATGTAAATGTAATCTTAGGTATATAGGTAGGACTAAAAGGAGATTAAAAGATAGATTTTTAGAACATAGAAGGGCTATCCTTACAGGTGATCTTAAATATCCAGTAGCTAGACATTATATAGAGAAACACAATAAAGATATGGATGGCACAATCCTATTACCATTGGAAACTATAGATAGATCTATGCCTGGTGGTGCTAGATTTGATCAATTGTGCCGAAGGGAATCATATTGGATATACATGTGCAATACTTTGGTACCCTTTGGTCATAATGACAAATTGGATGTTACCACCTATTTATAGATTCATTAGACATGAGTTTTATTTCATTTTATTTCATTTTGTAGGTATTTGGATATTATGCAGTAGAGGGTGGTTTATTTATTTTTATACACACTTATTCGTTTATTTGTATGGGGATTATTCATTTATTTTTTAGGGACTTCTGACTGGTTCCTCTTAGTCAATTTTTTATTTTTCATATAAATTGGTGGCTTCATATTATTCTACATAGTGTTTCTATATGTAGATTGGTTTATTCTATGAACGATTAGTTTTATATATATTTTTTAGATGTAAGGGTTAAAATGATTCTGTGATTTTATTGGCTATGTAGTTAGCGCCTTTATTTAAAAACAACGCTGGAATGGTAGTTTGCCATCCCTGATGAAGTATTCTGAGTAATACGAAACGCGTTGGAATAGCGTTGCATGCACATTGAGTATTTTTATCAATTGAGACAACAGAAGATATTGTTATTCCATTATATACAGGAACAAAACTATATTAGCTATTATTAAAAGATTATCTACACTCTTAAGGAGAAGAGTACACAGCAGCTTTATATCCAGAGTTTTGGAGATTCTCTCCGCTTGTGGATACAAGCGATCCAGGACAACAGTATCCTATGGGCTTCTGATATATGAATCACCCTATCAGTTCATTGAGCGAAGAGTCGTCAGACAATTGGTCATATACTCTGCCCGCGAATCAGTATTAGAGACGGGAGAGGTGAGTTACATCTGACCGTTGTCTCCTAATTGAATCACTCTGCCCGCAAAACGGAATACATAGACGGGAGAGGTAAGCCACGTCTCAGCGCTCTGAATTCGGATGGTAACTGATGGAATAACACAACAGTAAGTCATTTTTCATTTGGATACTTGGATATATTCATTGGAGGTGCTATTTTGTGTATTCTCTGCCCGCGAAGGTCCATTTAGACGGGGGAGGTTCTTCTATTCCATGGACATATTTCTACTCATTTGAAGAAAGACATTGCATTATTGGCAACTTTTTTACCGATTGTTGCCTGTTTTGGATATATCTTTTATATTGACTTTTGTTCCTATTGTTATATTGTATGTATTTTACAGCGCTTCTGTGTATATGTTTGGAAGTCTACATTGTCCGATTGTATATTGAATATTAGATTCTTTTTTATCCTTTTTATGATATGTGTATTTAGTTTATGGTGCCATAAACAATATAGGTTGATGTGGTTATCTAGTGAATCGTTCTGAAATAAATATTATATTGATTTTTTTATTTCAAAGACGCTCTCCCTGGTTTTTTGGTTGTATTGTTTTTTTCCAGGTTTTTGCACTCCTGGATATCGGGATAGTAGCTGTTTTTGAGATTAATTAGAGGGGTTGTTGATTACAATTGGTTCCCAGACCTCATTCTGTGTTTTTTATATTTTTTTAGTGCATATAGAGGCCGGGGTATACTTGTATCGAACCCTTCTATATATATATTATTTGTGTCATTATGGAATTTAAAACATATTCAGAGCGACAGAAAAGAAGAAATGGTTTTAAAAATAAAATGAGAAATCCTAAACTAAGAGACAGTGACACTGATGGTGAGAAGTATGAACTGAACAAAATATTTTTAAATCTGGAACAGCTTCTGAAAGACGAGATGAATCATTGGTTAGATTCTGTTCTTTTGAATAAATATTTGGAGGGTCGAATTATCCCAAGGGGGCTGCGTATTTATAAGCCCTGTGGATTTGTGGATAAGGACCTCCAAAAGTCTTGGTTGGAAACTCTCGATCAGTGTTCATTTAATCTCATTGAAAAATTGATTAAATATAGAGAGGATAAATTAGAAGAGGTGCAATTAAAAATAGAGGTGACTAAGGATTTATTAACTCCATATTTATATAGCCCTAGTTTTAAAGAATTAGATGAAGCCACCAATAATAAAGTTATGATATATGAAAAACAAGTATTTGAAAGAAAAGAGAAGAAATTCAACAGAGATTTAGAGGATTATGCTAGGAATACAGTTAGAAATCCACCTAATTTTTCTAAATTTAGTCATAAACACATTCGTCCCACTTCACGCTCTCGGTTGCATTTTGTCAATAAGGATGGTAATAAGAATACATTGTTCACACCAACACAGACCACGAAGATTGATTCACATGTTAGTACTATACAAAAACACAAACATCAGATCAAACACACAGCACAAGTTCACACTTTTGATAATAGGGGCATTAATAGAGGTTTAAAGACACATAGTGACACAAAACATGTTCACTCATCTCAGATTGAACTATTTAAGACACCTTTGGAAACTAATAATAAGTATGAAGTTCTCCGAGATTTAGGGGAACACACAATAGATGTAGTACACCCTCTTATAGAATTGGAAGAAGAAATTAGAAATTCCACAGATAAGTCATTATTTAATATGAGCTATGCACAAGTGGTTAAAAGTAATGTCAGCACTGATCATTCCCATTTTTTGGAAATAGTTCCCCTAAACGAGGTGAATCCAATAAAAAGAGCAAGAACACAATCACCAGAAATAAGAAAAGAAGGAAAAGAGGAAGTAATAGGAAATTGAAAAATAACAGAATTGTTAATAAGATACATAAAGACACAGAGGTTACCAATGAAGAAATGAGGAATATGGGTATTTATAATCTTAGTAAGTCCACATTTAATTCAAATGAGATTTTGTTAATTAATAGAGGATTGAAGTTTGTACCAGCTGTAGAAGCTAACGAGTTTGAGCTATTTTTAAATCTTAATAGATTTACGAGAAGTCTTACTTTGAAAAGATTTTTTGAAAAAAATCAAAAGCTCGAGAGAAATACAGCAGTAGATAATATAAGTATTAAACATACTCCGTTTAAACCGCAATCCATTTTCTACCCCTACCAAGATAGGGGTCCGTATATTGATTCCTTCTATCAATTGGTTTTAGAGGATTTTAAAAAATTGTGTTCTCAGAATAAAGATGAATATAATTATCATGATAATATAAGTAATGGAGAAAGAAAGGCTTTGAAGGTATTGAAACAAAATAAGGATATCCATATTACATATGCAGATAAGGGAGGAGCTACAGTTATTTTAGATAGAATGGATTATTTGAAGGAAGTAAATAAGTTATTGGGAGATGAAAGTACATATGTTAAATTAAAATGTGACCCCACTTTGATATATGGAGAAAAATTTTGTGAAATTATTAATAAGGCATATAGAAGTGGGGTGATAAATTTGCCAGAGAAACAATTTCTTATAATTGGTAATCCAAAAATCCCCTATTTCTATCAGATTCCCAAAATTCACAAAAGATTGGAAAATCCTCCAGGTCGTCCAATAATAGCAGGAATGGGGAGTATTTCATCAAATGCTTCACAATATGTGGACTATTTTTTACAACAATATGTAATCAAACTCCCTTCTTACATAAAAGATACCAAACATGTTTTACAAATAATGGAAGGTATTAAATGGAAAAGTTCATATATCTGGGCCACAGTAGATGTTACAGCTTTGTATACTAATATTATTCATGATAAGGGATTAGAAGCAGTTAGGTATTATTTAGAACTGGATGAACAGTTGGTGGATATTCAGAAAATATTTATATTAGAATTAATACATTTTATACTTTATCATAACTATTTTGTCAGTGAAGGATCATATTTCCAACAAATAAAGGGAGCGGCGATGGGGGCCAGCTTCGCCCCCAGCTATGCCAACCTATATATGGGTCATTGGGAGATGACCCATGTGTGGGGGGCGGGGCTGGGGGAGAAGCTGGTATATTATGGTCGCTTCATTGATGATCTTATTTTCATTTGGAATGGAACACAAGATGAATTCATTTCAATGTTATCCAGTTTGGATAATAATGACAAAGGATTGAAGTTTACTTATAATATTGATAAGGAATTGGTACATTTTTTAGATTTGACGTTGATGCATAAGGAAGGAAATATTATAACTAAAACATATATTAAACCCACTAGTACCAATAATTATCTTAGTTATACTAGTTGCCATAGTCAGACTTGGAAAAATAATATCCCTAAAGGGCAGTTCACTAGGTTGAAAAGGAACTGTGGAAACCAGGAAGATTTTGAAATACAAGCTGGTAATCTGAAGAGGAGTTTTCAGGAGAGGGGTTACCCTATTAATTTAATAGAACAAGCTTATAATGAAGTTAACAACAAAGATAGAAATACCTTGCTATATAATGATAACAAAGAATCTAAAAAGCAGGGATATCAGGATAAAAATGTAGTTTCCTTTGTCACTAAATACAGTAGTTCTGCCAAAAAAATTGGGAATATAGTTAAGAAACATTGGGGAATATTAAAGGTGGATCCATTATTACAGAACAGCATAGAGGAGAAACCTTCTATTATTTATACAAAAAATAAAAATTTGAAAAATATCCTTACTCAACATAAACCTAGGATTAATGATAATAGCCTTGAAGGGCGTTTGTTGGATATAAAAGGTAGTTATAAATGTGGTGGGGTTAGATGCATCACATGCAAATTCATAGCTAATAATACTAAGATATTTAAGGGTGATAATAATAAAGAGTATAATATACTCCAATATATTAACTGTAACACTCATTATGTGATTTATAGTTTTACATGTAAATGTAATCTTAGGTATATAGGTAGGACTAAAAGGAGATTAAAAGATAGATTTTTAGAACATAGAAGGGCTATCCTTACAGGTGATCTTAAATATCCGGTAGCTAGACATTATATAGAGAAACACAATAAAGATATGGATGGCACAATCCTATTACCATTGGAAACTATAGATAGATCTATGCCTGGTGGTGCTAGATTTGATCAATTGTGCCGAAGGGAATCATATTGGATATACATGTGCAATACTTTGGTACCCTTTGGTCATAATGACAAATTGGATGTTACCACCTATTTATAGATTCATTAGACATGAGTTTTATTTCATTTTATTTCATTTTGTAGGTATTTGGATATTATGCAGTAGAGGGTGGTTTATTTATTTTTATACACACTTATTCGTTTATTTGTATGGGGATTATTCATTTATTTTTTAGGGACTTCTGACTGGTTCCTCTTAGTCAATTTTTTATTTTTCATATAAATTGGTGGCTTCATATTATTCTACATAGTGTTTCTATATGTAGATTGGTTTATTCTATGAACGATTAGTTTTATATATATTTTTTAGATGTAAGGGTTAAAATGATTCTGTGATTTTATTGGCTATGTAGTTAGCGCCTTTATTTAAAAACAACGCTGGAATGGTAGTTTGCCATCCCTGATGAAGTATTCTGAGTAATACGAAACGCGTTGGAATAGCGTTGCATGCACATTGAGTATTTTTATCAATTGAGACAACAGAAGATATTGTTATTCCATTATATACAGGAACAAAACTATATTAGCTATTATTAAAAGATTATCTACACTCTTAAGGAGAAGAGTACACAGCAGCTTTATATCCAGAGTTTTGGAGATTCTCTCCGCTTGTGGATACAAGCGATCCAGGACAACAGTATCCTATGGGCTTCTGATATATGAATCACCCTATCAGTTCATTGAGCGAAGAGTCGTCAGACAATTGGTCATATACTCTGCCCGCGAATCAGTATTAGAGACGGGAGAGGTGAGTTACATCTGACCGTTGTCTCCTAATTGAATCACTCTGCCCGCAAAACGGAATACATAGACGGGAGAGGTAAGCCACGTCTCAGCGCTCTGAATTCGGATGGTAACTGATGGAATAACGCAACAGTAAGTCATTTTTCATTTGGATACTTGGATATATTCATTGGAGGTGCTATTTTGTGTATTCTCTGCCCGCGAAGGTCCATTTAGACGGGGGAGGTTCTTCTATTCCATGGACATATTTCTACTCATTTGAAGAAAGACATTGCATTATTGGCAACTTTTTTACCGATTGTTGCCTGTTTTGGATATATCTTTTATATTGACTTTTGTTCCTATTGTTATATTGTATGTATTTTACAGCGCTTCTGTGTATATGTTTGGAAGTCTACATTGTCCGATTGTATATTGAATATTAGATTCTTTTTTATCCTTTTTATGATATGTGTATTTAGTTTATGGTGCCATAAACAATATAGGTTGATGTGGTTATCTAGTGAATCGTTCTGAAATAAATATTATATTGATTTTTTTATTTCAAAGACGCTCTCCCTGGTTTTTTGGTTAAATAAATATGTGTCGTATTTCACTCTTGCAGGAGGTCCTTAGAATTGTGGGGACCCTTCTGTTTTACCTGTGGGTTTGGATAAGTTCTCTCTTTTGGGAAGCCTATGTGACATGCTGGTGAGGACATATATGTTGTTGTAACTATTAGTGATGAGTGAGCACCCCAATGCTCGGGTGTTCGGGTGCTCTGACCGAGCACCCCCTGAGGCTCGAGTGCTCGGCCGAGCACCCGAGCCCCATTGAAGTCAATGGGAGGACTCGAGCATTACACCAGGCACCCCCTGCTCTGATGAGGGGAGGGTGCCTGGTCCATAGGAAAAGGGCAGAAAATGATGGAAACACCACAGAAATGGTTCAGGGACAGCATAGGGAGGATGTCTGGATGCATCTTGGACTCCAACATCGCTGCTGGGAACGATCTTTCGCCCGTAGTAGGCCATTTTTACAGACTGACCATAAAACACACAAAAAGGAAAATAAAAACGACTTTAGGCGAAAAATTGTTACCAAACGATATTTGCTGTATATTTACTTGTATATCATCTGCAAATTCTCCCAAAAATTTCCTTGATTTTCTGAAGTGAGGCCATGATTAAGAGGGAAACGTGCGCAGAGGCAAATTATCCCAAAAATTTCCTTGATTTTCTGAAGTGAGGCCATGATTAAGAGGGAAACGTGCGCAGAGGCAAATTATCCCAAAAATTTCCTTGATTTTCTGAAGTGAGGCCATGATTAAGAGGGAAACGTGCGCAGAGGCAAATTATCCCAAAAATTTCCTTGATTTTATTGAACTGAGGCCATGATTAAGAGGGAAACGTGCGCTGAGCTGACCATCTAAAACATTATGGGTGAGGGTCTGCTGCAGAGCTGACCATCCTAAACATTATATGCGAAGGCCCGCTAGTGAGCTGACGCTATAAAACATTATATGCGAAGGCCCGCTAGTGAGCTGACGCTATAAAACATTATATGCGAAGGCCCGCTAGTGAGCTGACGCTATAAAACATTATATGAGAGGGCCCGCTAGAGAGCTGACCCAATAAAACATTATATGAGAAGGCCCGCTGGTGAGCTGACCTATATAAAAATTGTCAAACAGGGCCCGCTGGTGAGCTGGCCCTATATAAAAATTATATCACAGGGCCCGCTGGTGAGCTGGCCCTATATAAAAATTATAGCACAGGGCATATGGAAGAGGAGGAGGAGGATGAGAAGATTAAGAGTCAACCATATACCCGTTTTTTGGGTGGAAGGGGTGAATGGGAATACAGAGTATTCCCATCATTGTAAATAATATATGTAAAGTGAGTTTATGTTCCCCCGGGGCTTTCCTCCAGTGGAGTGGAGAAGTCAGGGGAAATCCAGGCCTTGTTCATTTTTATAAGTGTCAACCTATCAGCATTGTCGGTGGAAAGGCGAATACGCTTATCTGTTATGATGCCACCAGCAGCACTAAATACCCGCTCAGACAGAACGCTGGCGGCAGGGCAGGCCAGCACCTCCAAGGTGTAGAGTGCCAGTTCATACCACGTGTCCAGCTTGGACACCCAGTAGTTGTAAGGCACAGAGGGATCATTGAGGACGCTGACACGGTCTGCTACGTACTCCTTCACCATCTTCCAAAACTTTTCCCTCCTTGTGACACTAGGCTGCGCATCAGGGTGAGGGTGCTGGCGGGGTGTCATGAAGGTGTCCCACGCCTTGGAGAGTGTTGCCCTGCCTTTCTCGGAACTGCTGTGTGCTCCCCTTTTCTCCCCTTCTCGGTTGGCCTAGGTAGCACGTACTCTGCCGCCAGCGTTGTCAGATGGAAAATTTTGGAGCAATTTTTCAACAAGAACCTTCTGGTATTGCACCATTTTGCTTGTCCTCTCCACCGGAGGAATGAGAGATGAGAAATTCTCTTTGTAGCGGGGGTCCAGAAGGGTGAACACCCAGTAATCCGTGTTGTCTAAAATGCGTACAACGCGTGGGTCACGGGAAAGGCAGCCTAACATAAAGTCAGCCATGTGTGCCAGAGTACCAACAGTCAAGATTTCGCTGTCCTCACCAGGAGGATGACTCTCAATATCCTCATCCTCTTCCTCCTCTTCTGCCCACCCACGCTGAAGAGATGGAACTAAAGTTCCATGGCTACCCTCTGTAGCGGAGGCAACCGTGTCTTCCTCCTCCTCCTCCTCCTCCTCCTCCGCCTCCTCCAATTGTCGCTGAGAAGACGAAGTGAGGGTGCTCTGGCTATCACCTTGTGTAAGCTCTTCCTCCCCCATTTCCACCTCTTCCACATGCAAAGCGTCGGTTTTAATTGTGAGCAGCGAGCGTTTCAGTAGACACAGAAGTGGGATGGTTACACTGATAATAGCGTTATCGCCGCTCACCATCTGTGTCGATTCCTCAAAATTGCGTAAAACCTCGCAGAGGTCTGACATCCATTCCCACTCCTCACTTCTGATTACAGGAAGTTGAACGGAGAGGCGACGACCGTGTAACAGCTGGTACTCCACTACTGCCCTCTGCTGCTCACAAAGCCGGGCCAACATGTGGAAGGTGGAGTTCCAGCGCGTGCTCACGTCACACAGCAGCCGGTGAGCTGGCAATTGTAAGCGCTGCTGCAGCTTCAACAGGCCGGCCGAAGCTGTAGATGACTTACGGAAATGTGCACACACGCGGCGCACCTTGGTCAAGAGATCATGCACATTGGGGTAGGTTTTTAGAAATGGCTGAACCACTAAATTAAATACATGCGCTAGGCATTAAAGATGAGCGAGCACCCCGATGCTCGGGTGCTCGGGTGCTCTGACCGAGCACCCCCTGATGCTCGAGTGCTCGGCCGAGCACCCGAGCCCCATTCAAATGAATGGGAGCACTCGAGCATTAAACCAGGCACCCCCTGCTCTGATGAGCGGAGGGTGCCTGGTCAATGTCCCCCTTCATCTCCGCTATGCCCCTCTTCCACAATGTCCCCCTTCATCTCCTATGCCATAGCGGAGATGAAGGGGGACATTGTGGAAGAGGGGCATAGCGGAGATGAAGGGGGACATTGTGGAAGAGGGGCATAGACTCTATGCCCCTCTTCCACAATGTCCCCCTTCATCTCCGCTATGCCCCTCTTCCACAATGTCCCCCTTCATCTCCTCTATGGCATAGGAGATGAAGGGGGACATTGTGGAAGAGGGGCATAGCGGAGATGAAGGGGCACATTGTGGAAGACGGGCATAGCGGAGATGAAGGGGGACATTGTGGAAGAGGGGCATAGAGTCTATGCCCCTCTTCCATAATGTCCCCCTTCATCTCCGCAATGCCCCCTTCATCTCCGCAATGCCCCCGTACCTCCATTCCCTGGTGGTCCAGCGGAGCGTCTTCGGATCTGTGCCTCTTCCGGCACAGATCCTCTTCACCCGAGCATGTCGGGCGAGCACATGGCGGTACTCGTACGAGTACCGCCATGTGCAGAGCAGAGCGATGCTCGAGCCGATCCGAGCATCGGCCGAGCACGCTCGCTCAACACTACTAGGCATGGTACGTGTGTGAGCTTGCCGAGCTCCAAAGCCGCCACCAAGTTACACCCATTATCACACACAACCATGCCTGGTTGCAGGTTGAGTGGCGAGAGCCACTGCTCGGTCTGGTGACTAATCCCCTGCAACAGCTCTGAGGCCGTGTGCTGTTTGTCCCCAAGGCAGATCAGCTTCAGCACGGCCTGTTGACGCTTCCCCACTGCAGTGCTACACTGCTTCCAGCTACTGGCTGATGAGGGAGTGGCGCTGCGTGTAGAGAATTCGGAGGTGGAAACGGAGGAGGAGGAGCCAATAAAGTAGGTGCTGGCGGAAACCCTGATGGAGGTAGGGCCCGCAATCCTCGGCGTGGGTAGCACCCGTGCCATCCCAGGGTCCGAGTCGCTCCCAGCCTCCACGACATTCACCCAGTGTGCCGTCAGGGAAATGTAGCGTCCCTGGCCACAAGCACTTGTCCATGTGTCAGTCGTTAAGTGGACCTTCCCAGTAACTGCGTTGGTCAGGGCACGGGTGATGTTACGGGACACATGGTGGTGTAATGCGGGGATGGCACACCGGGAAAAGTAGTGGCGGCTGGGGACCACGTACCGAGGGACAGCTGCTGCCATCAGGCTGCGGAAGGACTCAGTGTCCACAAGCCTAAATGGCAGCATTTCGATGGCCAGTAATTTGGAAAGGTGTGAGGTTAGTGCTATGGCCTGTGGGTGGGTGGCTGGGTATTTTCGCTTGCGCTCAAATGCCTGGGGTAACGAAATTTGGACGCTGTGCTGGGACAGGGAAGTGGATGTGGTCGCTGATGGTGCTTCAGATGGTACAGGTGCAGGTCGGGAGGTATGCGGGCCTGCGCCTTCGACAGGCGATTGGCCGGCACCGAAAACAGGGGAAGAGGAGGCAGTGGTGTGGCCTGCAGACACAGATGGGCGATCCAGGCGTTCCTCCCACTTACTACGGTGCTTGATGCTAATATTATCCTACCTCTGTATAAATCCTTGGTTAGGCCTCATCTAGAATATGGAGTACAATTTTGGGCGCCTGTTCTAAAAAAAGACATTACTGAACTGGAAAAGGTGCAGAGACGTGCAACAAAACTGATAAAGGGATTGGAGGATCTGAGTTACAAAGAGAGACTAGCCAAACTGGGTTTGTTTACATTAGAAAAGAAACGTCTAAGGGGTGATATGATTACCATTTACAAATACATTCAAGGCCAATACAAAGAACTATCCAATGAATTATTTATGCAAAGAGCTGAGCTAAGAACAAGAGGTCATCCTTTAAGACTTGAGGAAAGGCGCTTTCGACTAAAACACAGGCAGGGATTCTTTACAGTAAGGGCGGTAAGGCTATGGAATTCTTTGCCTCGGGATGCTGTGCTTGCAGATAATGTAACTGCATTCAAAAAAGCAATGGATGCCTATCTAGCACAGAACAATATTGACAGTTATGACAGATGGCTTCAAAGCAAATAGGATATTGAGCCGGGGAACTATTTGACACACTCACACACACACCTACATTGGAAATTGCTCCAGAGGGCTTTTTTGTTGCCTTCCTCTGGATCAACAGGGGTGTTATTGGCATGGGCTGGACTTGATGGACGCATGTCTTTTTTCAGCCTTATCTACTATGTTACTATGTTACTATGTGTCGGATCATGCTGGTGGTGGTGAGGTTTCTAGTGTTCATGCCTCGGCTCATTCTGGTGTGGCACAGGTTGCAAACTACAATTCTTTTGTCGTCCGCACTTTCCTTAAAAAAACGCCATACCGCGGAACACCTACCCCTTGGCAAGGGAGATTTACGCAAGGGGGTGCTCCGTGGAACATTTGCGGGCCGGTTTGGTGCGGTCCGCCTTCTTTCTGTAGCCACACCACTGCCTCTTCCAGCCTGTTGCGGTGCTGCAGATGGCTCACCCTCAGGACTGCTGTCATCGCTCGGCTCTCCACCTTCCCAGGTGGGGTCAGTCACCTCATCGTCCACCAAGTCCTCCTCCACTTCCTCACTCTGATCATCCTCCCCATGTCTTGATCCCACCACATACTCAGTCATTGACAACTGTATAACATTCTCCTCAACAAGGTCTTGAGACAGTAATAGTGGTTGATTTAATGGCAACTGTGTCTCATCATCATCATCATCATCCACTACTTCCTTTGACCTTAAATGCCGTTCACATCTGTCATCTTCTTGTGATTGGGTACCCTCTAGAGGTTGTGAATCAGGGCACAAGATGTCATGTTCCTCTTCAAGCGTGCTTGGAGAGAGGGTCAAATGAAGGATTGGTGATGAGACGAGCTCCTCACTATATCCCAGTGTGGGATCACTTCTTTGACCAGACCGTGTATGGTGGGAGGAAGGATGATCAGAGTGAGGATTATGTTGACCAGACTCTTGGCTACTGAGAGTGGACTTGGTGGAAGACAGGGTGGTGCTTAACCGACTGGAAGCAGTATCAGCTGTCATCCAACCGACCACCTGTTCGCAGTGGTCGGACCTCGAGAGTGATGTCCTGCGAGGCCCTGTAAAATTAGACATGAAGCTAGGTATGGTGGATGTCTTTCTTTCTTGTGCTCTGGCACCAGGCACAGTTTCTCCGCGTCCTGACCCGCGCCCTGAACTATCAGGATCACGTCCACTTCCCCGTCCCTTTTTACCCGCCTTCTTCATCTTACACGGAATATGTGACTTTAATATTTGAGTTTGAAAACTTAACAGTATTTCTTCCTATTCTGCAACTGTGCAGAGTACACAGAATAGGCTGCTAAACTGCGGTGACGCACACTGAATGGAATATGTGACTTTAATATTTGAGTTTGAAAACTTAACAGTATTTCTTCCTATTCTGCAACTGTGCAGAGTACACAGAATAGGCTGCTAAACTGCGGTGACGCACACTGAATGGAATATGTGACTTTAATATTTGAGTTTGAAAACTTAACAGTATTTCTTCCTATTCTGCAACTGTGCAGAGTACACAGAATAGGCTGCTAAACTGCGGTGACGCACACTGAATGGAATATGTGACTTTAATATTTGAGTTTGAAAACTTAACAGTATTTCTTCCTATTCTGCAACTGTGCAGAGTACACAGAATAGGCTGCTAAACTGCGGTGACGCACACTGAATGGAATATGTGACTTTAATATTTGAGTTTGAAAACTTAACAGTATTTCTTCCTATTCTGCAACTGTGCAGAGTACACAGAATAGGCTGCTAAACTGCGGTGACACACACTGAATGGAATATGTGACTTTAATATTTGAGTTTGAAAACTTAACAGTATTTCTTCCTATTCTGCAACTGTGCAGAGTACACAGAATAGGCTGCTAAACTGCGGTGACACACACTGAATGGAATATGTGACTTTAATATTTGAGTTTGAAAACTTAACAGTATTTCTTCCTATTCTGCAACTGTGCAGAGTACACAGAATAGGCTGCTAAACTGCGGTGACGCACACTGAATGGAATATGTGACTTTAATATTTGAGTTTGAAAACTTAACAGTATTTCTTCCTATTCTGCAACTGTGCAGAGTACACAGAATAGGCTGCTAAACTGCGGTGACACACACTGAATGGAATATGTGACTTTAATATTTGAGTTTGAAAACTTAACAGTATTTCTTCCTATTCTGCAACTGTGCAGAGTACACAGAATAGGCTGCTAAACTGCGGTGACGCACACTGAATGGAATATGTGACTTTAATATTTGAGTTTGAAAACTTAACAGTATTTCTTCCTATTCTGCAACTGTGCAGAGTACACAGAATAGGCTGCTAAACTGCGGTGACGCACACTGAATGGAATATGTGACTTTAATATTTGAGTTTAAAAACTTAACAGTATTTCTTCCTATTCTGCAACTGTGCAGAGTACACAGAATAGGCTGCTAAACTGCGGTGACACACACTGAATGGAATATGTGACTTTAATATTTGAGTTTGAAAACTTAACAGTATTTCTTCCTATTCTGCAACTGTGCAGAGTACACAGAATAGGCTGCTAAACTGCGGTGACACACACTGAATGGAATATGTGACTTTAATATTTGAGTTTGAAAACTTAACAGTATTTCTTCCTATTCTGCAACTGTGCAGAGTACACAGAATAGGCTGCTAAACTGCGGTGACACACACTGAATGGAATATGTGACTTTAATATTTGAGTTTGAAAACTTAACAGTATTTCTTCCTATTCTGCAACTGTGCAGAGTACACAGAATAGGCTGCTAAACTGCGGTGACACACACTGAATGGAATATGTGACTTTAATATTTGAGTTTGAAAACTTAACAGTATTTCTTCCTATTCTGCAACTGTGCAGAGTACACAGAATAGGCTGCTAAACTGCGGTGACGCACACTGAATGGAATATGTGACTTTAATATTTGAGTTTGAAAACTTAACAGTATTTCTTCCTATTCTGCAACTGTGCAGAGTACACAGAATAGGCTGCTAAACTGCGGTGACGCACACTGAATGGAATATGTGACTTTAATATTTGAGTTTGAAAACTTAACAGTATTTCTTCCTATTCTGCAACTGTGCAGAGTACACAGAATAGGCTGCTAAACTGCGGTGACACACACTGAATGGAATATGTGACTTTAATATTTGAGTTTGAAAACTTAACAGTATTTCTTCCTATTCTGCAACTGTGCAGAGTACACAGAATAGGCTGCTAAACTGCGGTGACACACACTGAATGGAATATGTGACTTTAATATTTGAGTTTGAAAACTTAACAGTATTTCTTCCTATTCTGCAACTGTGCAGAGTACACAGAATAGGCTGCTAAACTGCGGTGACACACACTGAATGGAATATGTGACTTTAATATTTGAGTTTGAAAACTTAACAGTATTTCTTCCTATTCTGCAACTGTGCAGAGTACACAGAATAGGCTGCTAAACTGCGGTGACGCACACTGAATGGAATATGTGACTTTAATATTTGAGTTTGAAAACTTAACAGTATTTCTTCCTATTCTGCAACTGTGCAGAGTACACAGAATAGGCTGCTAAACTGCGGTGACACACACTGAATGGAATATGTGACTTTAATATTTGAGTTTGAAAACTTAACAGTATTTCTTCCTATTCTGCAACTGTGCAGAGTACACAGAATAGGCTGCTAAACTGCGGTGACACACACTGAATGGAATATGTGACTTTAATATTTGAGTTTGAAAACTTAACAGTATTTCTTCCTATTCTGCAACTGTGCAGAGTACACAGAATAGGCTGCTAAACTGCGGTGACACACACTGAATGGAATATGTGACTTTAATATTTGAGTTTGAAAACTTAACAGTATTTCTTCCTATTCTGCAACTGTGCAGAGTACACAGAATAGGCTGCTAAACTGCGGTGACACACACTGAATGGAATATGTGACTTTAATATTTGAGTTTGAAAACTTAACAGTATTTCTTCCTATTCTGCAACTGTGCAGAGTACACAGAATAGGCTGCTAAACTGCGGTGACACACACTGAATGGAATATGTGACTTTAATATTTGAGTTTGAAAACTTAACAGTATTTCTTCCTATTCTGCAACTGTGCAGAGTACACAGAATAGGCTGCTAAACTGCGGTGACGCACACTGAATGGAATATGTGACTTTAATATTTGAGTTTGAAAACTTAACAGTATTTCTTCCTATTCTGCAACTGTGCAGAGTACACAGAATAGGCTGCTAAACTGCGGTGACGCACACTGAATGGAATATGTGACTTTAATATTTGAGTTTGAAAACTTAACAGTATTTCTTCCTATTCTGCAACTGTGCAGAGTACACAGAATAGGCTGCTAAACTGCGGTGACACACACTGAATGGAATATGTGACTTTAATATTTGAGTTTGAAAACTTAACAGTATTTCTTCCTATTCTGCAACTGTGCAGAGTACACAGAATAGGCTGCTAAACTGCGGTGACACACACTGAATGGAATATGTGACTTTAATATTTGAGTTTGAAAACTTAACAGTATTTCTTCCTATTCTGCAACTGTGCAGAGTACACAGAATAGGCTGCTAAACTGCGGTGACACACACTGAATGGAATATGTGACTTTAATATTTGAGTTTGAAAACTTAACAGTATTTCTTCCTATTCTGCAACTGTGCAGAGTACACAGAATAGGCTGCTAAACTGCGGTGACACACACTGAATGGAATATGTGACTTTAATATTTGAGTTTGAAAACTTAACAGTATTTCTTCCTATTCTGCAACTGTGCAGAGTACACAGAATAGGCTGCTAAACTGCGGTGACACACACTGAATGGAATATGTGACTTTAATATTTGAGTTTGAAAACTTAACAGTATTTCTTCCTATTCTGCAACTGTGCAGAGTACACAGAATAGGCTGCTAAACTGCGGTGACGCACACTGAATGGAATATGTGACTTTAATATTTGAGTTTGAAAACTTAACAGTATTTCTTCCTATTCTGCAACTGTGCAGAGTACACAGAATGTGCTGCTAAACTGCGGTGACGCACACTGAATGGAATATGTGACTTTGATATTTTACTTTGAAGACTTAACAGTATTTCTTCCTATTCTGCAACTCTGCACAGTACACAGAATGTGCTGCTAAACTGCGGCGACGCACACTGAATGGAATATGTGACTTTGAAATTTTAGTTTGAAGACTTAACAGTATTTCTTCCTATTCTGCAACTCTGCACAGTACACAGAATGTGCTGCTAAACTGCGGCGAAGCACACTGAATGGAATATGTGACTTTGATATTTTACAGTTTGAAGACTTAACAGTATTTCTTCCTATTCTGCAACTCTGCACAGTCCACAGAATGTGCTGCTAAACTGCGGCGAAGCACACTGAATGGAATATGTGACTTTGATATTTTAGTTTGAAGACTTAACAGTATTTCTTCCTATTCTGCAACTCTGCACAGTACACAGAATTGGCTGCTAAACTGCGGTGACACACACTGAATGGAATATGTGACTTTAATATTTGAGTTTGAAAACTTAACAGTATTTCTTCCTATTCTGCAACTGTGCAGAGTACACAGAATAGGCTGCTAAACTGCGGTGACACACACTGAATGGAATATGTGACTTTAATATTTGAGTTTGAAAACTTAACAGTATTTCTTCCTATTCTGCAACTGTGCAGAGTACACAGAATAGGCTGCTAAACTGCGGTGACACACACTGAATGGAATATGTGACTTTAATATTTGAGTTTGAAAACTTAACAGTATTTCTTCCTATTCTGCAACTGTGCAGAGTACACAGAATAGGCTGCTAAACTGCGGTGACGCACACTGAATGGAATATGTGACTTTAATATTTGAGTTTGAAAACTTAACAGTATTTCTTCCTATTCTGCAACTGTGCACAGTACACAGAATGTGCTGCTAAACTGCGGTGACGCACACTGAATGGAATATGTGACTTTGATATTTTACTTTGAAGACTTAACAGTATTTCTTCCTATTCTGCAACTCTGCACAGTACACAGAATGTGCTGCTAAACTGCGGCGACGCACACTGAATGGAATATGTGACTTTGAAATTTTAGTTTGAAGACTTAACAGTATTTCTTCCTATTCTGCAACTCTGCACTGTACACAGAATGTGCTGCTAAACTGCGGCGAAGCACACTGAATGGAATATGTGACTTTGATATTTTACAGTTTGAAGACTTAACAGTATTTCTTCCTATTCTGCAACTCTGCACAGTCCACAGAATGTGCTGCTAAACTGCGGCGAAGCACACTGAATGGAATATGTGACTTTGATATTTTAGTTTGAAGACTTAACAGTATTTCTTCCTATTCTGCAACTCTGCACAGTACACAGAATGTGCTGCTAAACTGCGGCGACGCACACTGAATGGAATATGTGGCTTTGATATTTTAGTTTGAAGACTTAACAGAATGTGCTCTAATCTGCAACTTTGCACACTAAACAGAATGTGCTCTAATCTGCAACTTTGCACACTAAACAGAATGTGCTCTAATCTGCAACTTTGCACACTAAACAGAATGTGCTCTAATCTGCAACTTTGCACACTAAACAGAATGTGCTCTAATCTGCAACTTTGCACACTAAACAGAATATATAAAATTTTTTTTTTTTTGTTTTTTTCCCCCCACACAAAATAACCTGCTGCCCCCACACACAGTAGTCCTAAAAAGGACTTTTGGTTCTTTTTTTTTCACAATTTTGCTTTTTTTCTCCCTACACTGACTTTCCCTTCCTATCCTCATCTCTCCCTGGCTAAGACTGAGCCGAACTCGCTGGTCAGGTGCTATACAGCACCCGACCACGGGTTCTGGCCAGCCAATCAGTGTAATGCCAGCAGCCAACATGGCTGCTGGCATTACACCGATGTCAGAGCCTCCCTGCACGTTTATTGGCTGCGCAGCAGCCGCAAAACGTGCGGGGAGGAGACCCGAACATGGCGGGCGAGCACATGCGGTACTCGTACGAGTACCGCCATGTGACGAGCAGAGCGATGCTCGAGCCGATCCGAGCATCGGCCGAGCATGCTCGCTCAACACTAGTAACTATGCTTGCTATGTGTAGATTATCATGTGAGTGAGTTGAAGAGTGCTGGCTTGTGCTGCACTTTGAGTGAAGATTTCTTGCACTTCTTCTCTGAGCTGTTGGTGCTGTGGTGGCAGGGCTGGATTTACATCTCAGGAGCCTGTAGGCACATATATCTGAAGCGCCCCCACCCGCCATCTCCACAATGCTCCAAATCTCCATATTGCCCTCACATTGCCCCCATCACCTTCACATTGCCCCCATCAGCTCCACATTGCCCCATCATCTCAACATTGCCCTCACATTGACCCCCATCAGCTCCACATTGACCCCATCACCATCAGCTCCACATTGACCCCCATCAGCTCCACACTGACCCCATCACCATCAGCTCCACATTGACCCCCATCAGCTCCACATTGACCCCATCACCATCAGCTCCACATTGACCCCATCAGCTCCACATTGCCCTCACATTGCCCCCCCCATCAGCTCCACATCGCTTGCCCCCCATCATCCCCATATTGACCTCACATTGCTCCCATTATCTCCAAATTAACCTTTTGAGTGTCAGAGTGGTACACAACGCATTGCTTTGCAATGTGTTGCGTACCACTCTGTCACTCAAAGGGTTAAGCCTCATTCTCTCCCCCACATCAGTTTCCTACCTCCCTGGTGGTCCAACAGCTGGAGAGATCTGTGCTTCTGCACAGACATGGAGCTGCTAGAACTCCCGCACGGCCTTCCCTTTAGTAATGCAGAGCGCTGGGAGATTTTATCTCCCAGCGCTCTGCATTGCTAAAGAGCCGGGAGAGCTCACAGTTTACAATGCGGTGGCAGGCGGCTCGGAGCGGCATGTCAAGCCGCCAAGACAAAAAAAAAAAAAATTCAATTGTAGTGGCAGGCGCCCCTCTGTAGGGTGCGTCTGTAGGCAGATGCCTACTCTGCCTTACGGAAAATCCGGGCCTGTGTGGTGGTGGTGGTGAAGGGGTAAAAACAGTGTGATAGTGCTATCAAACATGTGCAGGTTATATTGGGATAGTGAGGGTTATTAAGAAATGGTCATATATACTGAATGGTCTGGGAGAATTAGGGATAAACTGATGAAAATACTAGGGACTTGAAATGTAACTAGCACTGTAATGGCTGCTTAAATTATTGATAGTGGTAATGAGATATAGTATTTGTCAGAGCCACTTGTTACAAACATAAAATGCAAACTGACAATCAGAGGAGCAAAGGTGGGGTTTGGCCTATTTTACTATTATACATATTCACTAATCCTTCCCTTTAATGCAGAATGGTTATGAAAATTTCATCCTGCAGGTCAACAAAACAACCATTACAACCCTGCAACATGTGATTTTCATATTTGTCCTGTATTATCCCCAGAAATGCCAGCTATGTCTATATCTGCCAATCCGTGGCCACCCACCATCCAGTTTTTCTATTTGTACTAGTACTAGTATTAGTACTTTTTGATTCATTGCTTCCTAACACTCAGTGACTGTTCCTGGTTGTTGTTTCTGCATCTGTTCTGCTTAGTAATCCAGTGGTTCTACCTCCTGTCCTGTTAGCCACCATGACAGGAATCAGCTTCAGAATTCCCCCTTTCACCATGATAGCTTTAGATTTATAGGATTTGATTTTATGTCAATATGTGTTTGCCAATGGGTTGCTCGATCACTTGTGTCTGTTTTGAGGCTTCCAGTATATTTGGGTGGTGGTTGGTAGTTCATGTTCCAGTGTTACTGCACATTAGCGTGATGATTTTCTATTCATAGGCCCACCTTATTCTCCCAAGTGTGGGAAGCTCATTTGCATAGCACAGAAGCTATTTTAGGATATAGGGTTGCCTGTAGCTAATTATAAGAATGTTTTGTCAACTACACACTTAACTTTTTCAAAAATAGAAATTGACATTGTGACCCATGTAGTCAGGCTCCCCAAGGGTAAGCTGGATAAGACAGAGAGAAGGCTGTGCAGGCTTTAACCATATATACATTTACATTGCACTAATTGCAGTCACTATTGAGGTTGGTAAATTTTGCATGTAGGGTCATTCCCATGGGGTGGGTGTTTAGCATATGGCCACAGCAAGTATAAGGATGTGCCACTTTAAAATGATGTTAACAGCCCCTCTAAAGGATGAGCTGAAGGTGCGTTATACCTTCCTGCAGGAATTTTTACAATATATGTATATGGGCCTACACTAGCCAGTCTAGCTCAGATAGTCAGTTGTATACAGACATGGCTTGTGGGGTTTAGGATTTGGCGCTTACTGCATTGCAAGTTGTGCACAACACATTGAATGCCATTCCTGTGTCCTTACATGTGACATTACTTTCTTAGAGATTTTCTCTATAGTGGTTATCATGGAACTGTGGCATGATGAATTAGCAAAGAGGTCATTTTTTGGATAGATAACATGAGTGTGGTATTCACTATAAATCAGCATCCTAGCTCCCAGTTTTAAGGCTGCTAAGAAACCTAGTCTTGCTTTACTTGCACGACAAATTACACTTCAAGGCTAAGCATGTACCGGGGGAGGATAAGCAGATGCTTTGTCCAGAGAAAAGTGGACAGAGTTTTACTAGTCTAACTACACATGCCCAGGCTAATAGTGCTGTTTGTCCAATTTAAATCAGGCATTTAGGGACCCTGACCTAGATAGCTTTATCAGAAAAGCCCTGGCTCCAAAACCTTGGGCAGCGGATGTGAACACTTGTAAACATTGAGGTGAGTTTGTGAGGAATTTGTCACCTTACCCCTAAGCATCAATGTTAAGCTTTGTGAAACACCTAAGAGTTGTGGGCTTCTCTAGGATATCAGTGCAAGACTAGCTGTTTTGTCCTTCTACTTTGAGGTTAGAAAAGAGGAGGATTTGACATCCAGGTTTTCAGTAAGGCACATTCTTATAGGTTATGTGTGGCAGAAAGCCCAGCACAGAGATAAGAGTAGACCTAGAGATCAGGGTCACTTGAGGGTGCTAGTGGTATCCCTCCCAAGACTGTACATTAGCTTGTATGAGGAGAAACTCTTTATGGCTGCATTTGAAATGCAATTCCATGGTGCATCCAGGACAGGAGAGCTTGTAGAGCTGGCTAAAGGAGCAGCAGATTGTGGTTTGCTGGCCTCATACCTAGAGTGGTCTAATAAATTGGTGCAATGTTGCATTGCTAAATCTAAGACAGATCAAGGCGCAACCAGTCATTGGGTGTCAATGACAGCTGGAACACAGTCTATTTGCCCAGTACAGTCAGTAAAATATGCAAATCAGACTGTCTGGGCAGGGATTTTTTTTGGATGACTCAGCCCAGTCAATCTATCAATTTAAATCAGTTCTTAAGAAGACATTGGTCAACTTAGGCATTGATCTGACTTTCTATGGCAACCACTCGGTTAGAATCGGCACAGCATCTGGGCAGTCACACAAGGGCTGTCAGAAGCAGTGATTAGGCAGCTTGGGAAGTGGTGCTCTGTGGCCTATAAAAATATAATAGACCCAATGATGTTTAGCTAACTCTCTCTATTCTTTGTTACAGGTGGAGGAAAGGCTTCACTACAAGTATGGGTCACGGGGCCCTCCTTTAGGTACTGGGCTGAAAAGCACACAGCAGCCAGCCCTTTGAGTAGGCAGTCTGGAATCCCACAGGAATGCATGAAGGTCAGATGGCTTAATAAGCATGGATTAAGGTGGTGGAACCTGCTCCACTTATACATGGAGAACGCAGATAGATGGGGAGATCCTGACTTCTTATTGCTTCACTCAGATGGTAATAACCTTACATCCCTGAAATCCATCTGCCTGGTCTTGGATATTCAGGACACCTACATGCAAATGATAGCCTTCTCTCCTGAGAAAACATTAGTTTGGGTGGACATGATACCCAGAAGAGTATGGTGGGGTTCTGTGTCCACTCCAGGACTGGTGAGATATAGGCGGAAGGTAAACAGGGCCATGAGGAAATGTGTGCATTCCTGTGGGGGTAAACCATTCAACATAGGGATTTAGTATCAAAGCACAGCAGGATGGATAGTGTATACCTGTCAGAGAAGGGTTGGATACATTTAATCTGGCAATACCACTAGTTTGTCTCAGGTTGGCAGGTTACGGTAATGGGCTAAAATAGGTCCCCAGTAGTGTTCCCTCTTATTTGGGTGGCGACATGTGTCTCTCCTGGGCACTGTGCCAGTGTGACATGCCTGGAGGTTTACATTCAGTTCACGGCATTCATTGGTTCTTAGACTAGTGTATTCTGTAGGGAAAAGTGTTATGTCAGTCACAACACTCGTGGGCATGAAGTAGTGAGAGGCCACAGATGGTGGTGTGTGTGTGTGTGTCTGTGTGTGTGTGTGTGTGGGGGGGGGAGGGATATTTGGACTAAGAACACCTACTAAAAGGCCTTTGCAGCTTGGTAGCTACCCTGGGAGAAAATTAGTGAGAGCCAGAATGGCACTCAGATGGTTAATATAACTTAAGAGTAAAGCAGCACGCTATTTATATCAGTATGAGGGAACAATAACAGTGAAAGCCTCTTTGAAAGAACCATCTCTCTTCTTCCTCCACAAATCACAGAGGAACTAAAAGCCAGACAGCAGAGATCTGATTCATTGAAAGTTCCACTCACTGTTATTCATCTCTCCTACTGAAGTAAATACCATGCTGCCTTTACTCTTGAGTTCTATTAACCTTGGACAAGTAAGTCTGAGAGGCAGCTATAAAATTAGCATTTGTTTTAACACTTTGAGTGCCATGGGGATGTGCAAGGATTTGCACATCCTCTGACACTTAAAGGGTTAATAGAAGTGGAAGTTGAAATTGCAGTAATTGTAATTCTTGTTCTTATTTAATCCTCTATGTGCCAGGATGGTGTTAAACATATTGTACACTCCTCTGATAGTAAAATAGATAATATAATGTAAAAGTGATGGCCTCATTGGACCTTCCTCTCTTACTCTTCCCCCAATGTCTCTCTCTCCCATTGAGCCAGTTTCCCCCCATTGCCCCCTCCCATCTCTCTCTCATCCACACTTTTTTTCCCTAATACCCCCACCTTCTTCCACTTCTTCCCCTTGCCTGTCTTCAGAGGCGTAACTAGAACCGTCCGGGCCCTGGCGCAAGAAGTGCCATGGGCCCCCCCCAACCACATTGGGCCCCGGTCCCTCCACAATGCCCCCATCTCCTGCCTCCCAATCCCTGGTGGTCCAGTGGAGTGGCAGGAGAGACGGGTTGGCATGTTGAGCTCCTGCACAGTCCTCTTCTGTAATGCAGAGCGCTGGGAGATGATGTCATCTCCCAGCACTCTGCATTACTACCGCGCCATAGGGAGATTGCAGGTGACAGGCAGAGGGGTTGCAGGGGTGCTGCCGGGCCCCTGGAGTGACAGGCCCGGTCTCAGGTGCGACCTCTATAGTTACGCCTCTGCCTCTCTTTCCTCTGCCTTTTTTCCTCTTTCTTCACCCTCTTTAACCCTCTTCTCTTTGTCTTCCATTCTCGCACATTGTACTCTGCTGCCCTTTACCTCTCTCTTGTCCTTTGCCTGCCTTGCCCTATGCCCCTCTCTCTCTCTCTCTCTCTCTCACCCCTCTCCATATCCTGTCTCATGCCCCTTTGTCTTCCTCTTCCACATTTGCTTTTCTTTCTCCCCAATCTCCCCTTTATTCCACCCCCTTGTCTCTCCTGCTCCCTCTCCTCTTTTCCACCCTTCTCTCACTTTTTCTCCTTGCTATAGGCTATGCATTACAGTGTATGGTCGCTGTATGAACACACTTACTACATAGTGTATTGTAGTTATTCCAGTAAGTGCCTTATAACAGCCCCATAACGAGCACAGGAAACTTGTGTAAAATCACTCCATTTCCTCTTCATCTTGTTTACTACATAGCAATAATAAGTCATAGGGCAAAGGAACACCCTGAAATGTCCAAGCTCAGTCAGAACTACAGATATACTGCCTGACACTCCGGCCTGTTTTCACTGTCTAATGGTAGTAACAGAACCACACATACACTGTCTGACACCACAGCCTTTTTCCACTGTCCAATAGAATATTTGTCCTCAGCTCTAGTGCAGCTCTGTGGGAGGGGTCAGTATTCATCACTGGACACCAGTGCTCAACTTTGTCTTTCTATTCTTTAAACACTAGAGGGAGAACTACCCATTGATTTCTGTGACAGAAAGCAATGCTTGTGGGTTTCTACAAGAAAATGTACACCACACCCAAAGCCTTAGACTAGCATTACAATAAACAAAATTTCACTGCAGCTCCTGTTTGATGTCAGGATGTCTGAAAGTCATTGTATTGTAGCCCAGCAGAGACATCACTTTCTGTCACAGCAGTCAATGGGCTGTTGTACTTCTAGTGTTTAGAATGCTCTGGAGTCTTCATTCTGGGACTTTGTATTGTACCAGAAGGGGGCTGTCCAGGATATGGGATACACATTTGAAATCCGGCACTGTCCTGGGCAATCTGGGACAAGTGGTCACTTTACTGTCCACTGATAGTCACAGGCCCACACAGAAATTATCTGCCTCCCAAGCTTTCACAGTCATGTTCAAGTGTCTATTTGTAGTCACAAAACCACATATACACTGACTGAGACCTCAGCTTTGCTTCAATGTCTGCTATTACTTACACGTATTTCCCTTTTTTTACACTTCTTTCCTATCCTTTGTCGCTCAGTGATGCTACAATATCCTTCAGGTTTCAGATTATGACACCATGCTCTGATAGATATGTGTACTAATGTAACGCTCTGTTGGTTTGGGTTAATACTCCATTATTTTCTTCTGACTGTGTAATTCTCTGCTGGTCCCATATAATGGTTCAAAAATCAAAATGGTCTCTGTCTAATGTTAATGGTGTTTATGCACTCCATGTCTTGTCTTATGCGGCTCTAACACTGAAGATATTTTGCTTTCCTGAAGGTGTGCGCCTCAGGATACATAATTATACATACTAAAAAATTTGGCAGGGAGAGGGTGGCAAATTATACAATTTCACACTGGAGCCATATAGCACTAACCACATGGAGTTAGAAGCAGCCCTGGAAGTGTGGCGTTGCTGCAGCTCTCACTGTTGACAAGAAGTCTGGCTCTAAAGATCTGGAAGCACACAGTGTTACATTTACTGGGGGAGCTGCCCATTGATCAAATCCTATTTATTTCTTTTAACCTATTTAGTGATAGCGATGTCTCCCCGTTCATTTAAATGAGGATTTATAACATCTTTGGTGCTAAAGAAATCTCTTTGGGGGAGATTCACTAAGTGGTGATAAAGAGGTGATAAAGTGGAGATGACCTCTCCACTTCCTATGTTATCCTGTGGAGCCTATGCACTAAGATTTAGTCAGTTTTGGAGATCTTAGTGAATAGTCATCTCCAGTTTATCACCTCTTTATCACCTCTTTATCACTGCTTAGTTAAACTCCCCTCTTGAATGTTAGAGAGCTATCATTTAAGTAATGGGAGGTTTTGGTAATTGTTTTTCCTCCCCTATAGTGCAGTTGGTTTGCTCCAGAATTGCTCATCCTTTCTTTTGTACATAAGATCCTCAAATCAAAAATGGTGTTGCTTAAAGGGACACTACCAACTACACCACAACTTACATTGATTTGATTGGGGGTTTTATCATCTTGAAGTTGAATGTTAAAGAGATCTTCAACACATTGCAAAGAATTTTTATTTTTCCCCTGTAGTGTAGTTGGTATAGCCCAGATCTATTCATCTTTTTCTTTCTGCAATAGGGCTTTAACTGTAGATAAATATTTCTCTTTGAAAGTACAATTGCAATTATAGATTCCCTTTCAGTGCCTGTAGCCATGAGTCTTAGTTCTCAAGAGCAGGATTACATCTAAACAGGTAGGTATTAGTCAGATCTCTGAGTCAGATTAAGTGCTTTAGAATGTAGATATAAAATCAGTGAGGAATACAAACAGCTCAAATTAGCATCATTTCACAAAACTGCAGGTCACTTCAGGGACCACCTGCAGAGCTCTGTAAGGGAAGACAGGAGACTATATGAATCATGAGAATGAACTATTGATTTATATCCATTGACACACTGAAAGGTGATTTACCAGTTTCCCTGAACCCCCACCCTGATACTCTGTCCCATTAGATCATTACATCAGGAAGAAACACAACTTGAGTATCCAGTTATGAGACTTTTTGATGCTATTCTGTTTATCTGTGTCAAGGCTGATTAGCCTTCAACCTGCCTCTGACCATTGCTGGACAACATCTCACGTCATCCTCCTGTTGGCCAGCTGGGAATGACTGGAATTGTAGTCCAACAAGAACTGGAAGACTGCATTAAACTAAGATAAGGGTCCAGTTTGTAATATGGACCTAAATGCATCTTGTGGTACACTCTAAGCTGTCTTCACCATTTGATATCTATGATTACACCTCAAATAAACATACATCACCATCCTTTCTCCAGGTTTATGATGTTGAATTGTATTCTTCTTCAGTGGCTCATTTGCATATGGTAATGTGGCTTAGGGTGTCTTTATATGATAATGTAGCTATTCAATACACACTAAAAGCTGTAATAGCTATGCTGGAATCTGAGGGCTGTTAACACAATAAAGTTATATTGTTTAATATGTATACATGGAACAGCTTCACCATTACATGGAACCTTAGTGCATCTCTCCCCAGGACTATTCAGGTAGCCACCGAAGGACAGTATACAAGTCTGCAGAAGGACACTGCACAAAGTTTTTTTTTAATTCCTTTATGAAAGAGAAAGTCAATGGCACACAAATCAGTAGAACTTGTAAGTAACAAGACATAAACATAGCAAGTAAAAAGTAACAGCCATACATTAGAGTTGTCAGGCAGATAAAATAGTTATGCAGTTCAAATACAATAACTCTGCTATAACAAATACTTAGGAGTGTACTTGAAGTACTTCAAGATAGAAAGAGGAAGCCAGCCATAGATGGTACGCAGAATGCTAGAAGAATGCAAATATTAGAAAGGAAGAATAAGGAATGAAGAGTGTAAAGAGAGGATATGAGAGGAAAGAACTGGCTAGTAAAGAGGGTAGTGAATGGTCAGGGGAAACGTGGGGGGGATATTTCAGAAGGACAGCAAGAGTAAGGGAGCGGAGGGTTTCCAGGATAGAGCTCATCGAGACAGGCACAAAAATTTGACTCTGTAGGTGGGAGTGCCAGCTCGCTGGATATCGAGCAAGTTCAGTTTAAGTGAAGAAGAATAGGTGACTGTGAGCTGTCCCAGTCATGCATCCCCAGAGTTACGTATCAAAGACCTACCAGGGAGACAAAATCTCCATTTAAGCTGGTAGGGAATTTGTAGCATAAGTCTTCTTCATGGCTGCCAGATGTCTAGCCCTAACATGCCATCCTGTCAAAGTGGGGACATCGGGTCTCTCCAGTGGGCGGGGATGAGGGATAGCAGCATTAACCATGAAAGTAAAGAGGCTATTGCGGGGAGGGGAGAGCACCCGGGATGAGATAGAGTGAAAAAACAGGAGTAGGGCAGGTTCTAACGGAAGGGCTAACTCAAAGATCTCACATATAGTTGAGTGTACTGTTGTCCAGAAAGGTTTGATACCAGAGCAGAACCACCAAATATGCTCCATAGTACCTGTCTCTGTCTCACATCTACAGCACTGGGGTGATGCCATGAGATAGGTCTGGGTGAGATGCTCTGGAGTATAGTACCATCAAGTAAGTAACTTAAAATTCATCTCCTTGTGTGCAACATAAATTGTAGATTGGAGACATTTAGTAACAGAAAGCCAATGACTGGATTAGAGTGACAAATGGGAGTAGTTTGCCCAAAGAGAAAAGCGTCTGTAGAGTGTGGGCCTGATGGGCCTTCCAGATTTCAAAGGAAGAGTGGCGTTCCCCGGGGGAAGGTTCAGGTGTCCATACACCAAGAAGCAGGAAGAGGGGTGGGGGGCCATAGTAGATGGGCCTCCAGAATGGCACGAGACCTCAAAAAGATATCTCAAAATAGGTTGAGAGCGAAGAGGGGGACAGCGGGTATATTTTGATTTCCATAAAACATTTTAAGGTGTAAGAGATGGGATATCATAGAATAAAAACATTCCAGTAGTATCTGCATGTTTGTGGCCAGAAAAACCCATAATACTAGGCAGACCCAGTCCTCCCTTCTCCATGGGGTAGCATAGCTATTCAGTCTCCAGATGGGGGTGTTCCAGCCCAAACAAAAACATTAGCATCTGTTGCAACTTTTTAAGGGTGGCCACAGGAAAGTGAAGGGTGATGCATTTAGATATATATTAAATTTTAGGAAGCACAACAATCTTCAGAAGATTGATTATTCCAAACCAAGAGATAGGCAAGGTCCTCCACAGCTGTAAGTCACACCCCACCATACAAACAAGGTATGTGGCATTGAGGTTGACCACCCGAGGTAGGTCCGGAGAAATTAGGACCCTCAAGTATTTAATGGGGTCAGAGGCCCATTGAAAGGGTAAGTACTTTGCAGATCAGCAAGGAGGGTGTGAGGAACCCCTAGAGGCAGAATCTCTGATTTAGAATACTTAACTTTGAATTGAGAGATCTCACTGTGGTGGTCTAGTAGCTCTTTCAAAGCAGACAAAGTTGACATTGGATGGGAAATTGAAAATACAGAGTTCACAAAATGCGCACTGGATATTACTTGGTAAGTAATGAATGGGAGTGTATTGGAAATAATTGCAGTTGTGTTATTTATAAACTCTCAGATGCAAGACCAAAATATTGCAAAATCTCCCCAATGTTTAATGTGTAATATCTTACAATGGCCTCAAATTGTATGTACGTATATCTAATTTATATGATGCCACACAGTGTACACAGTGCTTTAAAGTCCTGAGTATGCCAAATTCAAATTAATTGTTCATTGGGAAGAAAATTCCCTGAATAAATGCTCTTTCAAGAGAAAATTTTAGATTCAGATCATCGCATCTGACTGAGTATGTGTGGGAGCTCACTTCTGGGCTGATCAGTAGTAATGGAATCAGTGGTGGCCAAGTCAGAGACTACATTGCAGCCAGTTGGGATTTCTCATATTACTTCAGCTCTGAAATGGACAAATTCTGCTGTTGATGCAGATTAATTTCACCAACTAGGAGCTGAATGTTGGACTTTGTGACGCAAAAGTGCATGCACTAAATAAACTAGTAAATAAAGGTGTCTCAATTAAAATTATAAATAATACCCTGGATCAGACCCATCTTGATTTTTATAAACTGCATAGAGCCTCTATATTACACCTTTCCAATATGCATTTGAGTTTCTAATTTTCGTTCACACAAATAACTGGTTACAGGCAGGGTCGTACCTAGAGCATTTGGCACCCGGGGTGGATCCTATACTTGGCACACCCACAAATCTTTTTGATGTTTGTGCCTTAAACATTTTTGAAGATTTGCAAACTGTATACAGTATATCAACTTGAAAAATAAAAATTATTTTATGGAGGTTTAAATTGTACATATTATACACTGCCCACCTCTACAACACACTGCTCACATGATATTTTCCACCTTTTCCTCACTGCCCATCTCCACCACACACTGCCCACATCCACCACACACTGCCAACATGACACTGTCCACCTCTTCCAAACTGTCCATCTCCTCCACACACTGCCCACATGACACTGTCCACCTCCACTACACACTGCCCAACTCCTCCACACACTGCCCACATGACATTGTCCACCTCCACGACACACTGCCCACCTAGCCTGTGCTCTTACCTCTGTATGGCCGCCGTCCGGCATGGCCTCCGCTCACTTCCTCATGGCTTAGTCATGTTTCAGGCACTGGCACGGCCTATTCTGTTGGGCCTAATTGGGTCCTGCCTCCTTCTGCAGCTTTATAAACCTCATTGAGGCTAGGACTTGTTGCCCTTTCGTGGTGTTCCTGTGTGCATCTAGTTTGTTCCTCTGAACCCTGCTTGGCTTACGTTGTCTCCTGGTGTTCGATCCTTGGCTTGCCTGACTACTCGCTCTGGTTGTGGCTGACTTCCTGATCCGTGTATGACTCTGGCTTGTCCGACTACCCGCTCCGTGCTCACCTTTGCTGTGGCTGACTACCTGATCCGGTTCCTGACCGTGGCCTGTCTGACTGACGCTCCGTTTGTGCCTCGCTCCTGTCTGACTACCACTAGGCCGATATGGTATCCATTTGAAGTGTTGAATGTACAGTTTTGCGTCATAAAATGACGCATGTGTTTTGCCGCATCATTTGAAGTGTTGCATTTAAAGTTTTGCGTCATAAAGTGGCGCACATTCTACATTTTGCATCTCTCCGAATGGCGCATTCACCATTTTGTGCGTTAATGTGTCGCAATATGGGTACAATAATGATGCAATATGGATGCAATATTGACGCATTATGGGTACAATAGGGGTGCGTTAATGTCGCAAATTGGATGCAATATGGGTTCAATATTGGTGTAATATGGGTGCAATAATGACACAAATTGGGTGCAATATTGGTGCAATATGGGTGCAATCTGGATGTATTATGGGTGCAAAATGGGTGCAATAATGAAGCAAATTTGGTGCAATATTGCTGCAATACTGGTGCAATATGAGTTCAATATTGGTGCAATATAGGTGCAATAATGATGCAAATTGGGTGCAATATTGGTGCAATATGAGTGCAATAATTATGCAAATTTGGTGTAATATTGGTGCAATATAGATGGAATATGGGTGCAATATGGATGCAATATGGATGCAATATGAATGCAATATTGATGAAAATTGGGTTCAATATTGGTGCAATATGGGTGCAATATTGACACAAATTGGGTGCAATATTGGTGCAATATGGGTTCAATATTGGTGCAATATAGGTGCAATATGGGTGCAATAATGACGCAAATTGGGTGCGATGTTGACGCAATATGGGTGAAATATTGATGCATTATGGGTGCAATAGGGGTGCATTAAGAACGCAATATGGGTGCAGTATTGGTGCAATGTTGGTGCAATATGGGTGCAATAATGACGCAAATTGGGTGCAATGTTGACGCACTATGGGTGCAATAATGACGCGAATTGGGTGCAATATTGGTACAATATGGATGCAATATGGGTACAATATGGATACAACATAGGTGTAATATTGACACAAATTGGGTGCAATATTGGTGCAATATGGGTACAATAATGATGCAAATTGGGTGCAATGTTGACGCAATATGGGTGCAATAATGACACAAATTGGGTGCAATATTTGGTGGGTTTTTGGTTGGATTTGGTTGGTTTTTGGTTGGGATTTGGGTTGGTTTTGGGTTGGTTTTGGTGGATTTTGGGTTAGATTTTGTAGGTTTATGGTTGGATTTGGGTTGGTTTTTGGTTGAGTTTTGGGTTGGATTTGGTGGGTTTTTGGTTGGATTTGGGTTTTTTTTTGGTTGGGTTTTGGGTTGGATTTGGTGGGTTTTGGTTTGGATTTGGGTTGGTTTTTGGTTGGGTTTTGGGTTGGTTTTGGTGGGTTGTGGGTCAAATTTGGTGGGTTTATGGTTGAATTTGGGTTGGTTTTTGGTTGGGTTTTGGGTTGGATTTGGGTTGGTTTTGGTGGGTTTTTGGTTGGTTTTTGGTTGGGATTTGGGTTGGTTTTGGTGGGTTTTTGGTTGGGTTTTGGGTTAGTTTTGGTGGGTTTTGGATTGGATTTGGTGGGTTTTTGGTTGGATTTCGGTTGGTTTTTGGTTGGGTTTTGGGTTGATTTTGGTGGGTTTTTGGTTGGATTTCAGTTGGTTTTTGGTTTGGTTTTGGGTTGGTTTTCGTGGTTTTCGGGTTGGTTTTGGTGGGTTTTGGGTTGGATTTCGGTTGGTTTTTGGTTGGGTTTTGGATTGGTTTTGGGTTGGGTTTCGGTTGGTTTTGGTGGGTTTTGGGTTGGATTTGGTGGGTTTTTGGTTGGATTTCGGTTGGTGTTTGGTTGGGTTTTGGGTTGGATTTGAGTTGCACCCATATTGCTTCCTTAATGCACCCATATTGCACCCATACTGTGTCCTTAATGCACCCACATTGCGTCCTTAATGCACTCTTATTGCAACCATAATACATCAATATTGCACCCATATTGCATCATTATTGCACCCATATTGCATACTTAATGCACTCATATTGCATCTTTAATGTACCCCTATTGCACCCATAGGGTGCCTCGAGTGGTGCTACTGTGAGACTGTAAATATCACAATTAATTCCTCCTGAATAAAGATGAATGGATTCTATAAATTATCATATGAAACAGTCTGTTTTGCAAGACCCGAATCATGGTTTATAAAATAGATGTTTCTTTTCTGTGTTTTGTTTCCAGTCAGGTAACTGGAACAACAGTCACATGATGTATAAAAAAAGCAGATTCACTTACATTCCGACCTCAAACACAAAAACTTCCTGTCTGAGTCACTTATCTAAAAAATTTAGGGAACTTGTTTGTCAGGATTTCAAGTCAACTTTCTCCTGCTCTTTCCTCATCATTCTCCCTCCTTTAATTCCAGCCTGGAGCCACATTTTCATTTGCTCCATCCTCATTAAAGTTAAGGCATCTGGCGCACTATCCCTGTTCGATGCCCCATTCCCTGTCCCATATTCAGTTCCCTGTCCCATACTTAGTTTTCCTGTTTTTCTGCCCCTCTTGCTCCTGCTTCCTCTGCAGATCTCTCCCGGTCCCACGCTTACTCTGTCCATCCTAATCTGTTTCTCCACTGTTTGTTCTAGGTTAATTTGGACATGCCCAGAATTTTCTTCTGGTTCTCCAGATTGATCTGTGTCTTGTGCACATTTCACTCATCCCTACTCCTAAATTGGCAAGTGACACTCCAGAATTGGAGTTGCAATGGTCAAAAACCAAACTATTAATAAATGTTGTCCTAAGTACATTATCATTTATTTCTGGATTTAGAATTCACTTTGAGACTCTCCCATTGCTAAATCTAATTAATTGCATTCTTCCTAAATATAGAGTTTATCTGAGTTTCATTGCTTAGGATTCCAGTTGTATTATGGAAATCTTTAACAAAAGAAAGTACTGCTAATTTGGTTAGTTGGAATCATTTGTTCCACTATGCAGACCTAATTTCCTTTTTCCTAGTGCAGTCCTAATTAAGCGTTACACAGAGAATTTTTTCATTGTGAAGGAGTATTGATTATTACTTCTCTATGTGGTGGTCCTCTGCCAGCTCTGCTATCCACTCCATTATGCTTGAACTATTTAAAGAATGCCATATTTTCTTCTTAATGCCAAAAAATGCAATTAACCTTGGCATGACCTTTCTTTATTTTTGAGTGCATACTGCCTGTGCTAATTTTTATAACAATGACTCTGTGTTCATTTCTTAAATGCATTACAACTTCATTTACCACATTTAGATTCTAAACATATTCTTTACAGCCAGGGAGTAATTTAATTGAACATTGTGAGACGTGCCAGATTCAATACTCTATGTTACATTTGCAGCACTAATCATGTGTGCAGTACTTATAAAACTGAGTTTACTGTCTCTGCATAGGAGCTGAGTCAAGGCAGTGAGGCTGGTGTACGAAGATTGTGGAGAAATCCTGGGGTAAAACAACTGCAGCATATGGTGGTGCATCTAGAGAATGGTGAAAAAATATTTTTGAGCCCCCAATACACTAGAAACTACTGTAAAATCATGTTTTCTATTTTCGGCATCCAATAACCCCTAAACATGACTGGGCCTTAGTGCTTTGCATATGCTTCGCCTATGGTAGTTCTGCCATTGCCACCATAGAGTACAAATACAAATTCCCATTAATTTAAATGGTGCTTTTTTGCTAGGGATGTGCAGACGTTTGCCTTTCTTCCCCATGGGAATTTCTGCTTATTGGGAGCTATCCTCCTATGGAAATTCCTACAGGGAGGAAATTAAGGTGAAACTTCTTTTAACATGTTCCTACGATAAGTTTCACATTACAGTTCAGCATTCCAACATTCCTATGCCAGTGTCACACATGTATACAATATAATGCATGCACAACTCATCCACACATGCCCACATACATATTCATACACTCTTTTTGCTACTCAGTAAATTTTGGCATTTCTGCAATAGCTCGAGCTGGTGGGTGGAAAGCCCTTTTTTTGTCAAAAATTCTTGCCATGGCATAAAGATTTGTATGTCTCTTTTTTAACCCCTTGAATGCTAAAAGGTCTCCAATGCATTGAGAAGCATACAAAGGGTTAACATCCCAATTTAAAACAATGGGAATTTGAAACATTTTTATTTGTTTCCTTTACTTGTTTTCTCTAGAAGTGCACAATTTTCTTACTATATCAGACTCAGTTTTTTACTAAAGACATGACCAAAAGTAACAAAAAGATCAATTAGTTTATTGCTTAAAAAATGAAAATATATGTGTGCACAAAACTACTAAGACTGCGGTGCTGCTGGGCCAATCATACAAAAAGTCTTATGTAATTAGGACTTGTAACAATCCATTGAATTTTATCTTGTAACATATCTCAAATGGTGACAGGCACCATGTGTTGTAATATTGTACTTGCACAGGCAGCATCATAAATATAGCATTTGCCTTCGAATACTCAGTAGAAAAACTGAAAGAGAGGCTATGCAGTAACCCCAACACAGTTTGGCATGGATTAGTTAATGAAACATTTGTACTTCTCCCTGGGCTACACGGCAGGGGATCGTTTGAAAGCCTGGCCACAATTGCAATTTTTTGTAATGCAAACAGACAGGGCTGTTGAAACCTAATAATTATACTTGTAAAATTAAGTATGAGACTCAAGGCAAAATATAAGATTAGTAATGGCAGGATATAAAATTAATGACACTATCAAGAACAAGACAGTAAGGGGCCAGCAGCATGAGTCATTATTTTGTATGATTTACATCTAAAAATGGTGGGCTAAATGTCTACAGTTAGGACATAACTGCAACATATTTTCAGAAAGGGAAAGCTGTATTTCACATTTTCATGTACCTAAATGTGTGAAATTAGAGAAACAAATAGAACAACAATATTGACACCTGCAGACAATAGAAATCAAGCCTAAATATGATCCAAAACAATAATATAAATCCAATAATGATATTAATAATTCATTCAGTCAGTAAAATAACCCAATTGTGCAATCCAGAGGGTGTTGTTAAAGTCACAAAAAACAAGCGGTATCTGCTTAATATTATGTAGAAAGTACAATGGTACTGTCAATGAAAAATTAAGAATGACAGGCAGTTATATGTAATAATCCAATTGAAATGGATGAAGAGGATGATGAAAAATGAATAATGGAAATGATGATGAAAGTCAAAATGAATGTCCGTGTCTTGTTCACCACAGGGAAAAAACTGTGTAGTAAACGTAGGAAGCGCGAAAGCTAGGCAGAAACACAAAGATGATAATATCTAAATGTAGTAGTTTATTGAATAACAAATAGGTTAATAGAAACAATTGTTGCACTCACGTAATAGGTCCCTTCCCCGTGAAGCCAACAAACTATGTCCCAATGAAACCTTCTTTCAGCAGTGTCTAAATGGATACTCTGTGATGGTCTGGACAGATGTTAATGATCCTGCTGATTGCTAGAGCACAAAAATTTTCGTAGGAAGTTCCAAAGTCCATAGATGTAATAAATATAGATTCTGGATTTTAAAAGCCCAAATCCTGGGGTATAGTGGCGCAGCTGAAACTTCGTTGTGCCTTGTGGCTGCAGGCCAGTGCTAGTGTCTGTGATGCTTCCACCAAGGTGGTGATCCTGGAAGCGGAGTATGCAATAAGGTAGACAGTCGTTACAATTCTAATGCACATATTTTTGTAGTTAGAGGTTAATTGCCACAGGCTATATAAACTCACTTGTCTCCCTAGTTTTTGCCAGAGCAAGGTTTAAAATCATGTGCTTGTTACTTGGTCCTTAAAGGAGCAGTAAACTTTTATTTATGAAAACATATATTTTATAGAGCTTTTCCTGCTGAATAAAACAAGGTCACTCTCATCTCTGTCAGATGTTTTATTCCAAATTTATAGCAGTTCAAATAATCAGGAAGTGAATTTACTGTGTTTACTTCATGATTGTTCTAACTGACAGGAAGTGACAGACGTTTCTATCAAATTCTATGGAGAACTGTATGTCTCTGACTTTTCTGACTTTCCTCTCCATTAGAATCTAACAGGAAAACTAATTAGAATTTGACCACTAGAGGGCACTGCTAGTGTAAAAAAACATGGGTTTAAACAGTAAAAACTCTGGAAATATAAATCTCTCAGCAGTGGGAGTACCCTTATTTTACACAATAAGAAAATCCCTAAATATATATTTTTTCATAAAAAAGTTTACTGCTCCTTTAAAGCGGAACTACTGCCGCTAAACAACTTGCTCCCCAATAATTCAACATCTGGCGACTAGCTGCTCAGTAGCGCTGGTCGCCAGAATTATTACCTTGTTAAATAGAATTATCCTTTCTTCTTGGGCTGACAGGCAGGACGGAGCGCAGACATCTTCCCATAGTTACATCTGCATGCCTGCGCTATCAGTCCCAGCCAGCTCTAGTAGGCATTGCTAGGAGCCGTTCGGCTCCAAAAGGGACTGACAATGCAGACATGCAGACGTCACTATAGGAAGATGTCTGCACTCCGTCCAGCCTGTCAGCTCGAGAAGAAAGGATAATTCTATTTAACAAGTTAATAATTCTGACAACTAGCTCTACTGAGCAGCTAGTCGGCAGATGTTGAATTACTGGGGGGAAAGTTGTTTAGCGGTGGTAGTCATGTGTGCACGGCTGGTCCTTACTGGGTTAATTCATCAGCTTCCCTGTGTCTTCCCTATGTGCTGCCAAACTACAGTCTTTGCCTGAAATGTTGATTATCTTTGCTGTCAGCCTACCTTGACCTGGGACATGACCCATACTCTCCTGTTCACTAGTATCTCTAGACCCAGGATTGATTCCCATTCTTCTGCCTCAGCTCTATGGGTCTGTCTCCAGTAAGGGAAGGTATCATTAAACACCTCATTTGATTCGGTTAACCATGTTAAACAGCACAAAAAAAAGAAAAAAAGTATCTAATTATATTATTTCTTCTTTTCACAATATTTAATAATGGGCAAAGTGACTGACATCACTCAAAAATTAGACCTTTCATCAAATCTTCATTTCATATACATACACAATTAAAAATTATTTTCTATTTTTACATTTGAAAGCAGTAGTGAGGTCATTTGTACAGTAAATCACCTGTATGGTATTTCCTCGACCCCTATTCCAGCACTTATTTCTACCACATGCTTTATGCACACCCATGGCCTTTATAGGCCACTGGAGAGTAATTAACCGTTTGAGTTCCATGGTGTTCTGTAATACAGATTGCACTCTCTTCCAGTTTTCCTAAACTAACTAAACAAACAAATAAGTAAACAAACAAACAAATAATTAAATAAATAAATACACAAATAATAAAAGCAGGAGTCTCAGGACTGCCTCACAAGTTAAACTACATTTAACCCTTTGAATGTCAGAGAGGTATCCACTGCACTGGCACTCAAAGGATTAAAAAATATTACAGAGTTAAAAAAAAAGCATTTTCTAGACCCCAGAGGTCCCATTCCTGGTTGCAAGACCTGGGCTTTGTTTTGGGAAGGCCAAAAAGTAAATGATTGTGGAGGCTATTGAACCCCATCACAGTCTAATACAGCAGGGCTTCATCTGTATGGGGTAATCATTATGAGGTCCCTCTATCTGCTCTACCTGTCTAAATAGGTGGATGTAAAAAAAAAATATATTTCCCAGTATTATTACAATCCCTAAATCCCTTTAAAGAGTTGAGTACGGCACACACTAGCATAGCCTGAGTAAGTGAGATTTCAGGGCTGACATGATAAAGCAATATACTCGTTATTACCTGCCACTGAATATTAGGGATGTGTAAAAAGAATGTTTTTTAACTCCCATCTTGAATTACCACAGATTGGAGGAATTTTCTCCCTCCTGCGAGAGTTCAGGGGGAGAAAAATGCTGACAAAACTGGCAGAGTCCATGAGTGAAATGGTAATTATGTACATGCACTTGTTCTCACACGTGCACAATCAAAAACCCACATGTACCTACATATACACAAACACACATCCACACACACTCTTTCACTTACGTCATTTCACTGCTGGGAGAAGTTAGTGGAAATGGCCTTGTCAAGGATACATTTCTTCCCACTGTTATCATTTGCACCCACCCTTACTGCATAACAATTACAGACATGAAGTAGTTTTGTCTATGACAGGTTTTAAAACTAGTTCTTGATGTTTAGAAATCTTCTCTTTTTTCACAGCTTATTGAACAGCTTACTGGGCAAAAAAGTCACTTTGCGCAGGTTTTAAGACATCTAAAGAATTGATACAGTTTACTTTTTATCACACCTGAGTCAACCCTATGTATCAAAGAAAAATTCCCATTGTTTTAAAGTGTGCTTTTTTCCCATACATAAGATGGGTTTTGTTTGATCAATACTTGAATTAACAGGTATGCCCCAATATGATACTTAGCCTAAAGTGGAAAACACTAGTAATGACTCTATAGACCCTACAATAAGCTAACTAATGGTACGTGTGCCTGTATTCACAATGTGGCTGATACAAGGGCAAGGGCAAAGCAGTTGAATCACAGTGGACAAATACAAATTCCCATTGAATAAAATGGGGCTTTTGCCCTCATAAATACTAGAGTCTCCACCTCTCAACTGAAATAATTGCTAATTGTTGGTTTACTCCATATTTACTCCAGTTCTTCATAGTACATCAGCTCTAGTCTCAAAAATATTTGTATGCCATGTTCCCCAATATAAAATCAAATGCTAATTAACCCCCTTAATGACTACAGTGCCATTTATAAACTGTGCCCTTTTAGGCATGTTTCGTCTGGGCGTCTGGCTGTTGTTTATAAAGGGCTGTAGTCCTTTTAACAGACTGACAGCGCTCCCAATCTTCTTCCAGGAGACTGAAACCAACTGTGAAACACACCTAGAGTGTCCTGGTAGTGAGGAGGTTTATCCTATTATTGTCCCTCACTTCTGAATGTATTATAACCCAATGAGATCTGGAGGAGAGCAATGAGCAAGGGAGAGAGGCACGCTGTCAGTAGTGACAGTTCGAGAAGGAGCCACATTTGTATATTGGCATTATACGGCTGAGCACTAAGCGTGTGCAAACAAGAAGAGGCAGAATTGCGACAAAAATATATATTTACATAAACTAAATGTACCAAATGAAAGGTATTCTACCCCTAAAAAACAATATATTGTTTTCCTGGGTACAATAAACCTGAAAAATCTCATTTAACAAAACACATGCGAAATTTGATGTGGTTCTTAATGTGAAAAACAATAGATGCAGTTAAATATCTTCATATTTGGCCTACTCCTTCCAGCATCCTCTCATAGTAGCAATCTTCTTCTGCCACTTCTCTTTTCTTTAGCCAGGAGCTCTGTCCAGTATTTAGAATAGTTACTAAATGTCCTCCACTAACTGATGAGCAGTTTATAGTAGAAGTTTTGTGACTGCAAAATTGTCTGTGATATGTTTGATTTATTAAATCTCTGCACTATTAGATTCTTCTTCTTTCTGCTCTTCTGTAGTTTTTTTCAGCATCTATTATTTATTTGAAGGATTGTTTTGTCAAAATAATCTTGGGAGAATTTATCATGAACTCACCTAGGGCATAAATGATTTTTGTTTTCCGCAGAGTTCTACAGAAAACACTTCTGCATGAGGGATAGAAGTGTACTGGGTTTATAAAATACATACACAATACAATACATATTGGTAGTTCAAATGCCAGAGTGGTGTTCAATGCATTGTTCATTTTCAGTGGTGGAAGACATTGTAACATGATGAGGCTGAAAAAACATGCGTCCACATTGAAGCCATTTCCAATTAAGCCCCAAGTGAGTAAAAAGATTAATTCCTGACTCCAAATGGCAGTCAGATAGTTCCCTAGGTCCACAGCCTATTTATATTAAAGCCAGCTGCCATAATTCTCAATATTGTTCTGTGCTAAATCCCTCATTTTTTAAAGCATTTACAATATCTGCAAGAACAGCATCCGAAGTCAAAGAATTCCATAGCTTCACCTCCCTTACTTTAAAAAACCCTACTTTTGCTTTAGTCGAAAGCACCTTTCCTCTATTCTTAATGGATGACCTCGCGTTCCCAGCTCAGCTCTTTGAGTAAATAATTAATTGGAGAGTTCTTTGTATTGACCTTGAATGTATTTGTATATGGTAATCATATCACTCCTTTGACATCTCTAATGTAAACAAACCCAGTTTGGCTAGTGTCTCTCTTTATAACTCAAATCCTCCAATCACTTTATCAGTGTTGTTGCACATCTCTGCACTTTTTCAAGTTCAGTAATGTCTTTTTTAAGAACTTGTGGACAAAACTGTACTCCATATTCTAGAATAGGCTTTAACAAGGATTTATATAGAGGTAGAATTATATTAGCATCCCATTCATCTATACATCTTTTTATGCAGGATAGTAACTTATGTGCTCTTGCAGTAGCTGAGTGACTCTGCACATTACTGTGAAGTCTATTGTCTATCAGTACGCCTAAATCTTTCTCTGATGAGGATTCCCCAAGCTGTTTCCCATTTAGTGTATATGTAGCATGTTTGTTTCCAGAAACCAAATGCATAAACTTAACTTATCTACATTAAATGTTATCTGCCACTTTTTTGCCCATTCACTCAATTCATCTAGATCCTTCTGCATAAAAAATCCAGCCCTGTATGTACACAGCTTAGTATCTTCAACAAAGATTGAGACACTACTTTCAATTCACACTTCTAGATCATAACAAATTAAAAAGCATTGGGCCCAGGACTGAAACCTATAACTAGACCAACTTGAAAAGGTTCCATTTGCAACAACTCTATGCCATCTATCATTTAACCATCTCTCAATCCATGTACAGATATCACCTCCCAAACCGAAGACTTTTAATTTATGCAGTAACCTGTTAGGTACTGTATCAAAGGCTTTTGCAAAATACAACTATACTATGTCAACAGAAATTCCCTTGCACAATTTACTACTTATCCTTTCATAAATAAAGTAAATTAGTCTGAGATGATCTATTCTTCATAAAGCCATTCTGGCTCCTACTAATAATATTGCTGATCTTCACATAGTTCTGAATACTGTCAGTTAGTAACTCTTCTAATATCTTACCAACTATGGAAGTCAAATTCAGTTTCCTGGTTTGGATTCTGCCCCCATTTTGAATAACGGTGTTACATCAGCTTTCCTCCAATCACAGGGCCATATGCCTGATGAAAGTGACTCACTAATTATAATGGTCTTGCTATTACTGAACTAGGACTTTGTCATCAGTAAACCATGCACATGATGGTGGAAATTCTGTGGTTTTGTCTGTTTACCCATAGCCAGTCATTGCTGCTTCCTTTATATATACAAAGAAGAAAAGAATGTTTAAAGGGATAGTAATACTTAAAATGTAAAAAAAAAATATGTTGTAGGGTTTATCCCCCTGAGTAAAACAAGAGTACTCCCACTGCTGAGAGATCTTTCATTCAAAAGTTATTAATTTTCAAAGTTGAATTTTTTAGGTGCAATATCACAGTGGCCTGAAATTGTACAGTGGCGCTGTTGCTACACCATCCTATGGACAACTCTGGTCAGTTGACCATAAATCTCCATAGGATGGTGTAGCAACAGCGCCACTGTACAATTTCAGGCCACTGTGATATTGCACCTAAAAAATTCAACTTTGAAAATGAATAACTTTTGAATGAAAGACCTCTCATCAGTGGGAGTACTCTTGTTTTACTCAGGGGGATAAACCCTACAACATATTTTTTTTTACATTTTAAGTATTACTATCCCTTTAAGGTGTCAGCCTTATCCTTATCCTCACTAATCAATTCATCTGTATCAAACTTAAGAGGACGAATATCAGCCTTAATCTTTTTGTTAATATACTTGTAGAACTGTTTAAGAGCTTTGTTGCTCTCTTTTGCAATACTTCTCTCGTTTTACATTTATCTAGCCTAATTGCTTATTTTCAGATTTTGTTACATTCTTTATATTTTTTAAATAATGCATCTGACCCATCTAGCTTACACACTTTAAAAAGCCTGCTACTTATTTCTCATTTCCCTGCAAGCCTCATTATTTTGCCACATTGGTCTCAATTTTCTCCTCTTTTGCTTATTCCCCAATGGTATATATTGACGTTTATATTTGTCTAAGAGCATTTCAAGCAAATTCCATGATTCCTCAGCATTTTTATCTTTGAGGATTACATCTCACTAAGTATCCTTTAATACTGCTTTTAGCTTTGTAAATTTAGCCTTTTTAAAATATAATGGTTTGATTAAACCTTTGCTAATGCGTTTCTTATAACAAATTTCAAATTATACCATATTGTGGTCACTTCTACCTAAATACAAGACAAAATGTCTGAATGTTCCTTTATCTATATACTATTTATCATGTCAGAATTGTTTGAGAGCACTAGATCAAGCAAGGCTTCTTTTCTAGTTGCCTCCTCTACTAGTTGGAAAATAAAACTTTCATTAATCATAATTAAATAATAATTTCCCTTTGTTGTGCTGGAAGTCATATTTATCCAGTAAATTTCTGAATAGTTGAAATCTCCCATTATGATTTTATTTCCTGACCTAGAAGCCTTTTCCATTTGCAGTAACAGTTGGGCTTCCTCTACCTCCCCGATATTAGGTGGCTTGTAGCAAATCCCCATTAACATATTTTTCTTAAGTGTGCCCCTAGTTTGTATTTCAACCCACAGGGCCTCTACATTTTCACTGGACTCTTCATTTATATCTTCCTGTATACTAGATATATATAGGTGTACCCCCTTTTAATAACCCTATTCCTCCAACGTGAATAACCCTCTAGATTGACTGCCAAGTCATGTGTATCACCTAACCATGTTTCAGACACACCAATTAGATCATACTGCTCAAACATTTAAAGTCTCCTCCAACCCTCTAAGCATTCTAATTCCTAGCACTGTTGGCACCGTTTCCGCTAAGGGGCAATCCATCTTAACTATAAAGATTGCCCCCCAAGGGAAAAGACCACTCAGTGCTCTAGGAACCCAAACTCCTCCTGCTTACACCAAGTCTTTAGCCACGCATTTAACTAACTAATCTCCTACTGATGTTCTGATGTAGCACGTGCCACAGGTAGTATTTCAAAGCTTATAACCTAAATTCCTAAAATCCTTCTTAACGGACCTCCATTTTCCACTGACTTTGTCATTGGTAGCATGACAGCTGGGTCATGCCCAGTCCCTCCCAACAATCTATCAAACTGGTCTGCCACATGTTGAACCAGAACACCCAGGAGATAGCAAATTGTTCTATTGTAGCAATTCTGGCAACAAATAACCTTGTCTGACTGAACCTCTTCCTTTCACATACAGCAAATGTTTTGGGCCATATCATCACTGCTTTCAGGTGAAGGAACATATTTTTACTCAACAGGATGATGAATATTTAGGTCATCAACATCATAGTCCACTTCCTCCCTACTACTTTCTTTTTCTTGCAGGTTTCCTAAAATCTGAAAAAAGTTTATTTTTACTTTTCCCTTGGGGGATTTGTAGAACATTGTCCACTAGTTTGCAGCAGGGTGTCACTGCCTGACACAGCAATCAGTGTAATTTCTAATGCATCATCTTTAGGGATTGATTTTATTACTACCAACATGTCCACACACTCCTCTTAGTCCTACTCCTTTGCCCTTATACCTGTCACTACATTTAGTAGACATAATGAGAGAAGTATAGTGTTGATTGTTACTATAAAATACATGACAGAGCTATTATCATGTGGATTGATATTTTGTCTATCTAGAAATAATGTATTATGTATATGTCTGTTTCTAGTATCTTTCACTGTCATTCTCAGTCTCCCATCGGGAGTAGAATCTCATGCCTGTAACTTTTCCTCTCTCCCCTCTTAAATATATCTCCAAAAGATCCTACTTAGCTGCAAATCAGCCTATTTCCATTGGAGATATATCTATCCAAATGTCTGATTGACATCACAAAGTTGCAGCACAGTCCGATTACTCTGTTTTGGGTCTCCTATATACTTTGTTAATTTAATGTAATAATTCATCTTGTACACATTACTTTTTATTCATCTTTTTAGAACTATTATAGAAATGTTTATGGTAGTACACATAGGGGATCGGATTCCATACGCACTTGTTTATGACGTCGTCCAGACATTTGGGTAGATACATCTTCAATGGAAATTGGCTGATTTTCAGCTAAGTAGGATCTTTTGGAGATATATTTAAGATCCAGTGTCAGGGTGTGAATATATCTTGCATGAAGGTCTCATTCGGTGTTTGGGGGTGTGGGGGTTTCTTTTCTTTGTTTGAATTAGGATTTTTTTTATCCTATTTGAATGAAGATTTTTTATTGAATAGTCTTTGTGTCTCTCCTTTTCTTTTTCCGCAATTAAGGTAGCACTTAATATTCTACTATTGTATATATTAGTTTCTTTGATCACTACTGAAAGGCATGGTGTTGTGATATTGAGCAGCTTCTGTGAATTTTTTGGACTATACAAATATACTCTGTATTATGATAATTGTAGTGTTTATTCCCCTGAGTAAAAAAGGGTATTCCCATGGCTAAGAGGTGTTTTATTCAAAAGTTATTACAGCTCAAAGTTGAATTTTTTACGTGCAATATCACAGTGGACAGTTCTGGTCCGTAGACCATAAATCTCCATAGGATGATGTAGCAACGGTGCCACTGTACAATTTCAGCCCACTGTGATATTGTATTGCACCTAAATATTCAATCTTGAGCTGTAATAACATTTGAATAAAACACCTTTCAGCAGTGGGAGTACCTTGTTTTACTCAGGGGGATAAACACTACAACATTTTTTTTTTTTTTTTTTTTTGAGTTTCAACATTTTATTGAATTTCAAAAATGATACAAACAGAGCAAAGTACAAGATATACACTCGGTAAGGTAGTCATAACATTAAAGAAAAGAAACCAATATCTCAGCATAAGTCTGTAGAAAATGTTGTAAAAAAAAAAACAATATCATCTTGGACAATAAAGATAAACATGTCACACAATTTCCAGAGGAGACAGAATCAAGTGTATCATATTGCAATATACAAAGAAGTGAGCATACAATTAGCATATTTGTTTTTATTATAGTGGTATTTTATATCAATAACATCAAAAAGAGCGATCTGTCTGATTCTAGTATTTTCTGTACTCCTTTTATCTACCTTCCCCTATCTAAAAAAAGTATGGATAAAGAAGGAGGAAGGAAGATGGGGATATTGGTATTAGCGCTGGCAATTGATAAATGGTCAGGTGATTCGGGAAGATTTGTCGAAAACAGTATCAAGCGTGTACTAAGTAGATAAAAAGTCCAAGGTGAGAAGGAATAGACAGAAGAGAAAAGAAGCAATAACAGAGAGGGAGAGTTACAGGAGTGTGGAGGTAAAGAGGGGAAGGATAGAGTACAAAGATAAAGGGAGAAGGGACCCGGAGCACTAGGGAGCCGAGCATGGCCATATCCTAACAAGACATCACAATATGAGAATGCTTCAGGAAGGGCAATGTCACAGCGCTCAACACCAAAGGGATAAGGGAGAAAGGACCACAAGAGACTATAACAGCAGTGCTGTAGTAAAAGTTATGGTGATGCCAACCATTGATTCCAAAGTTGATCAAATTGCTCCACGGAATCGTGCATCACTGCATGGCATCTCTCCGATTGAAGGAAAGATTCCACTCTTTGCATCCACATATGAACTGTAGGGGCCGTGGTATTTTTCCATAGACTTGGGATCAAGGCTTTTGCTGCATTCAGGAGAGGAACAAGAGTCCGTAAGGGAACATGCAAGGTAATCATAGAGGGGGGCTGAATATGGGAAAATAAAAAGATCAATGGGTCTAGCGGGAATGTAATCCCTAGTTTTCTGGACAGAGTTGAGCAAACTTCTGTCCAAAAAGGAATAATCTTTGGACACGTCCACCATATGTGGAATAAAGAGCCCACTTCGGATAGGCAACGCCAGCACATCGGCGATGCAGAAGCATATATTTGAGAAAGCTTTAGCGGAGTTAGGTACCACCTAGTATAAAGTTTGTAATTCATCTCCCTAAGCTTAGAAGAACGTTCATACAAAAAATTAGATCTGAATACTTTGTCCCAAAGAGGTGTATCAGAAGGAAGAGATAAGTCTTGTTCCCATAAGGTCAGAAAATAAGGCTTAGGGAGGGAGGAGGTATCAGAAAGGATTCTATAAGTAATCGACAAAGGGCGCCTTATGGGACTCTCGGAGGATAGCAGGGGTTCAAATTTCGTGAGATCTCTCGCTCCCTCACCCCCACTTGAGTATTGATGTAGCCAATTTCTGATTTGAAAGAAAGCCCACCAGGGGACTTGAGTTTGGCCCAATTGAGCCTGGAGAACCTCTCTAGTCAGAGGCCTTGGTAAGGAAAGGAGGGATCCCAAGGAAGTTAGGTTAAATGGTTCCCATGCTTGGAACATAGACGGTATGTTGCCTGCTGGGAAATCAGGGTTTCCCACAATCGAAATCAGAGGGGAAGGGGAGATGGACAGAGGAGAGGAAGATTCAGTAGAGAACCAGGTAGACAGGATATGTCCAAGAATCGGGTGAGTTCTACACGATATTGGTGTGGCATACTCGTTCCTCCACAGAAGTTGTAGTGGATCAAGCCTGATTATATCTGCATCGATAGTATCGATCCACCATTTCTTACTAGCTTTGGAGAAATCGAACAGTTTGGAGATAGCCGAAGCACGGTAATATGTATGGAAATCTGGTAAACCTAATCCACCTTGTGCTGTGTGTCTAGTCAGTATGGAGTGACACAATCTAGGTTTCTTCTTAGCCCAGATAAAGGCTGAAATTTCTGAATGTAATGCACTAATCAAGGATCTTGGGAAATGGACAGGAATAGTATTGAAAATATATAATATTTTGGGAAGGATCATCATCTTTACAATATTTATACGTCCCAACCATGAGATGAACAATGGGGACCATCTCCGGAAGTCGGATCTAATCGAATCTAGGAGTGGGTCAAAATTCAGTTGCGGAAGGTCAGAGAGCTTGGGTGATATTCGGATGCCTAGGTACGTTACATGTGATGCCGTCCACTTGAATGGGTAATTCCTCTGGAGCGGAGCCAGTTCTTTAGTTGTCGAATTAATATTCAGTATTTCGGATTTGGAAAGGTTAATCTTGGCCCCAGATAGGAGACAATATTGGTCCAGAGCGCTAAGTACCCGTGGGAGAGAAGAGGCTGGGTAAGTCAGAGCAAAGAGGACATCATCAGCAAAGGCAAGAATTTTATGTTCAGACCTATTCACTTTGACTCCACGAATAGTAGGATCATTCCGAACATACTGTAATAAGGGCTCCAAGGACAGATTAAAGAGGAGTGGCGAAAGTGGGCACCCCTGTCGGGTACCATTATTAATGAGGAATGGATCAGAGTAAGTCCCATTGACCAGAATCCTAGCTGAGGGTGATGAGTACAGGCTCATAATACTAGCAATAAGGAGCGGACCAAATCCAGCATTACGCAATACTGCTTGAAGGTAGCACCAGTTCACCCTATCAAAGGCTTTTTCTGCATCCGTACTGAATAGGATGGCTGGAACTTTATTCTTGAGTGAGGAGTGTATTAAAGATATCACCGCCGATGTATTGTGGCTCGCCTGTCGTCCTGTGACGAACCCACCTTGGTTAGGATGGAGCAAAGTAGGGAGGTATTGGCTAATCCGTTCCGCAATAATGCGGGCAAATATCTTCATGTCCAAGTTAATCAAGGATATCGGACGGTAATTACAGCAAAGGGATGCATCCTTGTGGGGTTTTGGCAGGACTACTATGTGAGCCTCCAGAGCTTGCTTAGGAAAGGAGTGGCCTTCTCGTACTGCGTTATAGGCTTTGGTCAGGTAGGGAACTAGAGATTCAGTAAAAGACCTGTAATACATGGTTGAAAAGCCATCAGGGCCCGGGCTTTTACCCAGGGGTAGGTGTCTGATAACATGGGAGACCTCTTCCTCCGTGAATGGACGTTCCAATTCCTGCCTTACATCTTCAGGGAGTCTCGGACTTTAGCTTGAGTAAGATAATTGGTAATATCCAGATTATTCTGGTTGGCGGAATCTTTATCAGCTGGAATATTATATAACCTTTCGTAAAAATCCCGAAAAGCTTTAGCAATTTGTGGGTAGGAGGAAAAAGGAGATCCTGCTGGATTTTGGATGTACGCGACATGTGTCGCTCTACGTTTTATTTTAAGGAGATTGGCTAAGCCCCTACCACATTTATTGTCAGACAAGTATCTATGGTACTTTTGCCACATAAAGGATTTTTGGAAGGAAGCACGTAGACGATTGTTGATTTCCAGTCTGATACGCAAGATATCTTCTTTCAGATTATCAGTTAGCGTCTATTTATGAGATATTTCAAGGGTGTGAAGTTTGCCAAGCAGTCTATTGAGAGATTTTTCTCTTTCTTTCTTCCTAAAAGAGCCAAATCTAATGAGGAGACCACGCAGAACACATTTGTGTGCTTCCCATACAGATGTGGCCACTACATCCCCTGAGTCGTTGTTTTGGAAATATTCCTGAATAGAGCTACTGAGTGATGACAATATAGTATTATCTTTCAGTAAGGACTCGTTCAGCCTCCATGCCCTGGGAGTCAAGGGCACTTCAGGGATCGAAATAGACAGTGTGACCGCAGAGTGGTCAGACCACGCAATAGAGTGGATATCCACTGACTGAGTGTGTTGGAGTAAGAACTGAGAGATGTAAAAGTAGTCAATGCGGCTATAGGAAGCATGTGGGCTGGAATAGAAGGTGTAATCGCGGTCCGTGGGGTGCAGCAATCTCCATGCATCAATGAGGTGTAGCTCAGTTAGACGTTTATAAAGTCTGGTTAAGTGAGAAACCCGGAAGGGTGAATGACCTGAGGAAGAATCTATAGAGGGATTCATTGTCATATTGAAGTCTCCCCCCCAAATTACCTGTCCCTCTGCCCACATATCCACTTTTTGAAGTATGGTCATTAGAAACGATATTTGAGCCCTATTAGGGCCTTATACATTGATTAGAGTGAATAGTTTACCATGTATAAGTCCCTTAAGGAAGATAAACCTCCCCCCATCATCTGTCATCTTATCAATCAACACCCAAGGTAACCTGGAGTGTAGAAGAATGCCCACACCCCGCTGTTTAACCGTGGTTGAAGAAAAGTATACAGTCGGGTATTGACGCAACGTCAACTTAGGATGAGAGGGGGACCTAAAGTGTGTTTCTTGAAGGAAAACTATATCAGCTTTAAGCCTTTTACAGTCGCGTAGTAAGTGAGATCTCTTTTCAGGTACATTCAGCCCCTTGGTGTTGAGGGACATCATCCTCAAGTTATACATAATAATCTTATAGCAATAGCCATAGAGACCCGGCTCGACTCCCCAGTACCCCGGAATGAAGAGTTGGCCAGGAGGGGTAGGAAAGAGCAAATAGAGACAGATGGCAAACTAGGAAGAAGGAAAAAGTGGCACCAGAGTAGTGCCATAAGGTGAATAACCCATTGAAGAGATGTGATCATCTTTGCGTATGTTAGTCAGTGGGTAATGTGACAGTGAGTCTCGGGGGTATATAATAGAGTCCAATAGGGGATGGAAAGGCGTCGTAGGGAGTGGAAGTCCGGTGTTCCACTGGTGATATTAAGCGGATCAGAAACGTCCGTCGGTCAATATAAGCAAGTTGGGTTCTGTGTAAGACTGGCCATGTGGAATGGAAGGAGTGACATGTAAGATATTAAAGCTTAGAAATGATTTATAGGAGTGAACCAGAATCCTAATAAGAAGTGAATTCACAGTGTGGGGCCAATGAGAGTGTGCAGTAAGGCATGGGCAGTCCGGGTAACATATACCATAGTAAGAATGAGGTACAGTTGGGAAGTGGATATATTTATTCATATCAGACATTCAGAAGCTAAATATAGACAACAGTTGTAGGAAACACATTGTAGCTAATAACAGGCACATATGTATTAAGTGAGACAGACAAAATGATGAAAGTGAGCATATTTCACTTCAATTGAAATGCATCGCCTAGTTTCTAGCTTATCTTATTTCTCATAGTCTTTTAGCTTCCTCCTCTTCCCCAGCAACAAACCAAACACCCCCTTAATCTTATCCCCTCTCGACCACCATGTCTGAAAGCACAAAACATGTTGGGAAGAAAACTAGTCTGAGTAGTATGGGCCCGCTAGCAGCATGCAATAGCTCGCATTCATCTTACTTTGTAAATACAATGGATTATATCAAGGGGAAAGTATGGTGTAGCCCAATAGATAAATAGCATACAAGAACAAATATAAAAGAGTATATCTTCCCCTCAAGCACCAGGGTTACACAGAATGCGCCACTGTTGGGCATCCCGCGCTACTCCAGCGCCCAAGGGACAATACATAGAACCTAAACATATGAGCTCGAGAGTATATAGGTCAACAAGAACCTATTACAGTAAAGGAAGCACTGTTGCGTCCTGGGGGACACTAGTTGGACATCACTACCCCACCTTAAGGTAACCTGTCCCCCCAACCAACGACCACCACGACGCCCATTTTAGAGGGACGCCCCATTTCTAAAATGGTGATCGCATATCAGTTCAAAGAAACCCTAGCGTATGAAAGAGTTGTAATATCAAGGCATCCCATCCACACATTAAAACCAATAATCAGAATAGTGAGGGCGCCGCCGTGGTCATTGATCCAGAGGACCCAGCCCTAACTCCCTAAGCAAGACTCCTCAGCTCATATGGGGAGGGGGGTGTCGTAGCCAAGAACAGCAGAAGAGCATCGTAACATACCCCATTACACCCACTTCCCCCCCTGGTTAGTAGGCTACAGCAGCAATATATAACATCAACATATCAAATAGCATATGTACACCAATACATTTATACTAAGGGTGGGGAGAAGAAAGGGAAGGAGATATATATAAAAAAAAGAGGGGGGGACCCTGTCTGTGTTTCCTAAAACGAGTATACCCCATCTCCTAAGGCCGGACCAACGTGGGGGGAGTGTAGTCAGAAGAAGAAGGTATTAGCCCGATCTTACCCATATCGTAAGGAGCAGGATATCAAAGAGATTTGCCACTGGGTAGGGAATAAAATGCAACAGTCACCAAGTAACTAAGTCCAGGGCAGGCACTCTAAAAGTGGATGGTTCGTCTGCACATAGAGTGTATGAGTCCAGATCACATAGGACCAGTGTCCAAGGTGTAGGTCAATAGAGAAGTAGTGCACTATAGAGGGACAAATCCAAATTCCCTAAATTACCACTGATTTAAATTGGACTTTTGACCCCTTTAATGTTAGAGAGGTATTTCTCTCTAACATTCAATGGGTTAAAAGTCCGCTTTAAAATATAGTAATTTGTATTTTTCACCTAAAGTGCAGTTGGTTTGCCCCAGGATTATTCCAGTTTCCATTTGAACACAGGGCCAAAGTGCATTTTCTTCTAAAAAATAGTTATGTAAAGCGCTGTCTACACTGGGTTAAAGTGACCACATATCCCCAAAATCACTTATGGAAACATCATTCTGCAGGACTGCACAGGTATCAGTTTAACCCCGCAGTGTGTTTTTATGTGTCCTTGCGTTAACCCTTGGAGTGCCAGAGGGGTGCCCATGCATGACTTTGCAATATGTTGGGCACTCAGAGGGTTAAAGGGATATGTGGTTAGCTTACACTCAATGAAAAATAGTTATTACTAAAACTAAATCTGGGTATACTGTATGAATCACAGAGCCTCATTTTAATAACCTTGATTTGCACAATTTTCCTATTGTCTAGCCAACTATAATAAATCTTCATACCGCGGCCACTAAAAAAGAAAACACAGTGTTTCAGTCAGCAGTTATTAATTTGATCAGAAGGTCAAACACATTTCCATTCCAATTTCCAAAGTATGATGACCATAGATTTCTATTTTAAATTTATTTATCATGATATGTCAGACACTCAAAAAAGACTAATCCTGCTGCAAGTGTCATATCTCACTTTAAAGGAGAACTAAAACCTCCAAGTAATAATCCCCACACCTATAATTCTATGACTACAACAATTATACTGTCCCCTATGAATTTTCTCTAGCTCCGTGGTTCAAGAGATAATTTCTTCAATCAGTCCTACGTTATGTCTAAAATGGCACACATAACAATTGCTAACAGGACCTCAAACTCTTCTCACTGTACATAGCATTCTTAACGGTTTAACCCCTTAAGACCCATAACACACCATGACCTTCATGGGAAAACTTCCGTCAAAGACCCAGGATGGTCCTGGTACGTCATTAAAATTTAGGGGTTCCCGCATGGCTGCACGACGTTCGAGGACCCCTGAATCCAGTGGGGAAAAAAAAATAAAATGCCCAGTGGTTCTTAACTACAGGCCACTTGGCTGGTCATTAAGGGGTTAAGGTCCAGCATGGTGTGCTGTGCATTGCTTTACGGTGCATTGTGCATGCCTCTGGTCCTTTAAGAGTCATATAAGCTCAAGATCTCTTCAGTTTGAAAAAATTGTCAGCAACTGTTATGTCTACATCCACAGACATGACATCCAGGTCTGATTGTAAGGCTGTAGTAAGTTAAGAAGGGAGGTTATTATACTAGGAGGTGTTAATGCTCCTATTAATCAAAAAGGCAAAATACATATTTATCTGATAGGCAGTGATGGGTATGGATGCTTAGACATGGACGTTAAAAGGGACTGCTTTTGTTTGCTGCTGGTGCTTAATGCCAATGTCCAATTTTTTACCCCTTTGAGTGCCAGAGAGGTATGCAACGCATTGCAATGCAAAGGGTTGGATACCTCTCTGGCACTCAAAGGGTTAAGTGAAAAATTGGCTGATTTATACTTCCAAGTGGTGGGCAATGAGGTTTTGTATGGACATTTCTCTGTCAGTTGTTCCTATACTTCTTGTTTTATGCCATTTGCTGATGGGTCATTGTAATCGTTTTTGTGAGGGTGGCATTGCAGACTAGCATGCACTAAAGTTTTGCATTTGGTGGAGCTGTGCATGCTGGCATTTACATAACAAGCATACAAAATGTGAGGGGCTTCTGAGGACAAACAACAGCACAATGGTCTGTTCTTCATCTAGTCACCGCTCAGAAGCATGATGTTTTAGCTCTCTAGCGCCATTACAGAGGAGAAATTTCCACATACACCGCCCAAAGGGTGGTCCAGTTCCAAAATGACAGGCAAGTCCCCTCTGCATGGGAACACCAGCTAACCCCTGACGTATGTTTTGGCCTTTTTGGGCCTCTTCAGGAGGGTGCAGCTGGATTCCCTAGGCACTGAGAGCAAGGGATCCACATCTGGATTACCCTTCACTCTTAGGGAGACCCCATAAGAGTATTCAAAATAACATACAAAATGTGAGGCTTCTGAGGATGAACAACAGCACAAGGCCTGTTCTTCGACTAGTCACTGCTCAGAAGCATCATGTTATAGCTCTGTATGCCATTACAGAGGATACATTTCCACATACATATTAGACTAAACCCACCCAAAGGGCAGTCCAGTTCCAAAATGACAGGCAAGTCCCATCATAAGTTTAGATACAGACACTGCATTTTGAAATAGTTTATATTAGAACAGAACATTATTTGAGCTTGTGCATTTATTCATTCCCCTCTGTGTCTTACATTTCTCTTGGCGTCAAGAGTAGAAGGCAGGCACTCACAGGACTTAACATAGCATTACAGAAGAATGGGATTCCAGAGTTAAAGGGATAGTAATACTTAAAATGTAAAAACATATATGTTGTAAGATTTATCCCCTTGATTAAAACATGGGTACTCCAACTGCTGAAAGATATTTTATTAAAAAATTATAATAGCTCAAACTTGAATTGTTTAGGTGCAATATCACAGTGGCCTGAAAATTTACAGTGGCACTGTTGCTACACCATCTTATGGACTGCTCTGGTCTGTAGACCATAAATCTCCATAGGATGGTGTAGGAACAGCGCCACTGTAAATTTTCAGGCCACTGTGATATTGCACCTAAAAATTCAAGTTTGAGCTGTTATAATATTTTAATAAAATATCTTTCAGCAGTGGGAGTACCCTTGTTTTATTCGGGGACATAAACCCTACAACATATATTTTTTTACATCTTAAATATTTCTATCTCTTTAAGTTTGAAGGTTCTCTGTTATTTGACATTTATATTTTGGATTGGAAGCGCAAAATTAGTTTTGATTTTAGATTCCAGGTTGGAATAGCAGTCCTGACAAGCAATCTAAATTTAATAAAAATTGCGGGATGACATATGCAGAAGGTAGATGATAGGGAATGAAGTGGAGTGATGGTGGGAAGGGAAGGGAGAGGGGTGACATGGGGGAGGGGGCTAGAGTTAGGCAGAGGGCAGAAAAGGTAGCTGGGCGATATGGGGTAGTTGGTGTGATAGAGGGCAGGAAGAGAGAGGAGTGATATAGGGTGGAGAGCTGGTTTTATGGTGGGCAGGTAGGGGGTAATAGGGGGAGGGAGCTGGTGTGATGGCATCCAGGAAGGGGTGAAACACACAGGAAGGAGCTGGTGTGATTGAGGCTGGAAGGGAGCAGGGTGATACAAGGGAGGGAGCTGGTGTGTTGGGGTGCAAGGAAAGGATCACAGGAGTATAGGGGAGGGACAGTTCCATCTGGCAATGGATGGAGTTTAAAAAAAAAAAAAAAAAAAATATATATATATATATATATATATATATATATATAGGCCTTAAAAGTTTAAGTCCTTTGCTACTAGCCAGACCTGAAAAGTTACTCGCCACTGCAAGCTATAACATACCCACCAGGGCTGAATTTTTACTAGCCAGGGCTAAATTTTCATTCGCCATTGGCTAGTGGCAAGTGGAAATTCTGAGCCCTGTATATATATATATATATATATATATATATATATATATATATATATTGGAGGGATGGAAGCACTCACTATTTTATGTATTGTGCCCAGTGCACAGTCCTTAAATAGTAATGCATACACCAAGAAAAGGGTCTTTTACAAAGGGGAAAAGGCAAATTTTATTACGTCAACTTTTCAGTCCTTCTCCTCCTTCCCACCATGTTCTGCCCACTTTCCACCCACTTCCTGCTCACTTGAGCAAATGAGCATGCCTCGCCTGCCCAATTCAGCCCCACACCTTTTATGTTGTGAACCGCATCTTTGACATCCCTTGTCTGGCAGCATATGGGTCCTCTGCAAGCCCAAAGAATTAAGAGGATTCTTTCAACAATGTAATTTACATTTCTGCAGCTATTTGGATATTTTCACTACTCGCCAATTATGCCATAGGACATAGACTGTGGTAAGAGTATACAGAAATTACCTTATTCCCAATGGAAGAACTGGCATCCTTTTGGAGCTTTCTCAAGAATTCAAGGGGTTATAAATAAATGGGAATTTTGAGTTATTTGTACCCTTTGGTACAATTTCTTTGCCCCAGAATCCATCCAGTTTTCTTTTAAACATTGATCCATCAATGGAATTTTTTAAAGCTTGCACGTAATTTCATTGCATGCATTCAATGTTTTATGGATTATTTTGATGCAACGGCTGTTTCAGAAAGTCTTTATTTGGTGTTTTGCAGATTGTTTCAAGCTCTGCCACAAAGCTTCACAGTGTAGCAGGGAATGGGTTTACATACACACACTTCCATTCTTTACAAGACATGAAAAATTAATTTCACCCTCCATTACCCTGATGTTCTGAATGGACGTGTATAGTCCTCAATCTAATTTGTAGAATGGTAGCATACAAATTACTATGTTCTAATCAATGTGGTACTTACATACATAAATGTGAAACTGAAGTCAGATTCTAACAATGTTTGTTATTAGTTAAATATACATTAGTACCTGTGTTACAGACCTGTTAATATATACACAGAAATTATTTTATAGCAATGTAAGTTTTAGTTTACAAGACTAGATTCAAACAAGAAATGCGACTTGATTGGTTATGATCTAGGTTATCTGTAAGACAGTTATAATGTCTGTCACATGGCAGGAACAAAAATATAAGACTGGACTGTATTGCTGCACATGACATAAAATTCAGTTGAAAGACAATGTATAAAACAGTTGGAACAACAGGTTCAAAGTAGCGCACCCAAGCTCAAGGCAAATTTGGTAATCACTGAATCAGGCTAGAAATTAGAGGAAAGACCAGTGAAGAATAGGAGATTTGGACCATTCGGGCACCAGAAGCCCAAATATATCACATGGCCCATCAAACTGCAACTGTATGACAGAAAAGCATGGAAGGGGTTACCTCAGTGGGTATCTGGAGGCCATCTGTCACCCTCTCACTACCTTCACTTGTACTTTAGAAAACAGCAAGGCGGTTAGACATAATGGTGGCTTAGTGACTGCATGAAGCTAAGTCTGGTGTGTGTAGGCTGTGGGAGGGCTTCATTGAAATGTGTTTGTTTTTGTGTATTCTTGTGTGTTTGGATTGGGGTGGGGGTGAATATGTGAATGTATTTGTTAGTTGATTATTGAGCTGAGCCCCAACATTCCAGCTCCCTCTGAGATGTCAAAGAGGAGTCAGGTATTTCCTGAGCAGGAGAAAAGATGCACAGACGGGCTCTAGGTATTGGGTTTTTCTTCAATAATGCAACTAAGCCACTGGACCAGCACTGATGCATTAAAAACAGATGAAGAAAGGAACACAATGGCAATAAGGATGCACATTCAGGCACACTCATACACATTCACATCCCTTTCCGTCCTTCACATAAATACATGCAAAACACACAACTTGTTCATGTATGCTTCTTATTATGGCAGAACGGTAACACTATTGAGATCCATTTTAGATGGACTTTTAGTAAACAATTCCTGACAGCAAACATGCTTTAATAGCCCTTTGAGTGCCAGAGAAGCGTGCAACACATTGCTCTTCAATGTGTTGCACACCCCTTTGGCACTCAAGAGGTTACCAGTCTGAGTCTATATAGCTAAGCCTCACCCATGCCCCCTTAGAACAAGAAAATACCTTTCGGATAAAAAAGTGACAGTACTGCGCAGCTGTAGATTACAACACAGCATCAATACAAAAAGTGTGCAAATATATCAGACTAGCAAAAGGGCCACAGCGTTGTCTTGGGTTCTTCAGGGGTATTCAACGCATTGGTATATATGTACATGAAATAAATATGCAGGTAGGTGAGTATGTGTATTGAAAACATATGCGCTATACCTACTTGCATATTTATTCCATGTTCATATACACCAATGCATTGAATACCCCAGAAGCACCCATAGGACTTAATCCCCGTGGGCAACGCCGTGTCCCTTTTGCTAGCTGAAAATAAAATGATGTACAAAGGCAAACCAAAACAAGGCAATTAGGAGCACATGTTAATTAGTTAAATCATCTTTCACATAGAATCAAGAACATAAAACAGTGTTTCCATTGCAGTTTGGGTTTCTGGGTATGGTGATGCAAATTGGGAGCAAATACAGCTGGAGCAATTCTGGGGCAAACGAGCTGTAAGATAGGGGACAAATAAAAAGGCCCATTGTTTTAAATTGTGAATGTTTATTTGTCTGTTTTGATGCAACTGATTTACTCTAGAATTGCCCAATTTATTATTGGTACATAAGCATTAGTATCTGATGTTTGCCACTTATTTAAAGGAGAACTGTAAGGAGATAGTTAACACTGGCAGGCCTACCCCCATATTAGAAGATACACCTAATGTGTAGAGGTCAAATGTGCACCTAAAGAGCTGATTAGTGGTTCAGGAATGTGGTCCCAGCAGCTGTGTCAGTGGCCCGTTGTTACTGAAATGCGGAAGTATTTTACTTCACTTGTAGGGAAGCATCTGCAGCCTACCATATTCAGTAATGGTAACAACTGAGTCTCAAATGGTGCTGCCTAAGGGAGCAGCACTGAGTGCACATCTGTCACACTCCTCGTGCCTCCTGCCACGTCTACTGTCCTTACTGCATGAACTCCGTCTCCCAGACTCTTTCCTGTCACCAGCTCCTGTCACCTCCGAAGTCACTTCATAGGTGACTGGAGCCATTGACAGGAAGTATCCTGGGAAATGGAGTGCATGCAGTCAGGACAGGAGCCATTGACAGGGACACATTATAGTAGAAATAATGCTTTGGCGTAAGAGACATGCACATATATACATACTCACTGTGTTTGTTTGCCATTACCAGATGTGAAACCATCCCTCATCATTCACCTTGTCCATGCTTGCTGAGTTGCAACTGGCAGAACTTTGTGGGCTTGCAGCTTTAGTTGTACTGCAGTTCCCATCATCCTCATCATTGTGAAAGCATCACACAGGACACAATGCCAGCAGCGGAGGGTGTGGGGGGGTGGAGCTTACTACAAGTTGTGACAACATACTCTTCCATGTCCTGGACACAGAGCACACTGCAACACCGACAGAGTGCTTGTAAGACTCTCTGTCGGCACTGCAGTATGCTTTGTGTTCAGGACATGGAAGAGTATGTTGTCACAACGTGTAATAAGCTTCTCCTCTGTGCTGATGTGGCTATGTCGCTTGGACACATTGCTGTGTTGACACTTATGTAGCTTTTATTGTTGCAATAGCTGTACCCTTGTGGTGTCCCACACAGGCTGCTTGATGGGACATTATGGCCATTTACTATGTTATGCTGTTCTGAAGTCTTGGCCTTCCTGAGCAGAGCCTGGCCCGCTGCTCCTGTTCCAACACCAGGCCATGTTAAGAACAGGGATCCGGACAGGCCAATAGTCAGGCCAGGAGGAGGCCCGGCTCCAGGGACTTGGGACGGAGTTCCAGTGGATGGAGAGCCGGGGGGCTGATGACCTTACCCGGTACTGGTGTTGGTCCGTCTCTGGAGCTCCCTCCGGTCATATGTATACGGGCTTGAGGCATACAGTTACCATCACCCCATGCAGGTCTGGGTGAGGTCACTGGGAGAGAGAGAGAGTGAGTGTGTGTGTGAAAGCCATCTTTTTTTTTTTCCTTTAGCTGGAATATGAGGAAGGGCCAACTCCTTGCAGAGATTTTTGAGTGGCCAGGGGCCTTCAGGCCCCTGCTCACTCCTGTCAAAAACACGCCCCCTGCATCTCCAGGACTGGTTGTAGGGAAGAGATATGAATATCCCCTACCTACTGCCATCCCTGGGTGTGTTAGGCTTTGGACAAGTTTTTCGGTCACATGATGCTTTCTCTTTTATATATATATAGACTAGTTTATGAAGGGCATTTAATCTAGGTATGCCCTTCATAAACTAGTCTGATATATTTGTAAAAATTAAGTGCTATGTATTCCTGGTGTACAGCCGCTTTAAGCCAAGACTCAATATGTAAAGAAGATCAAAAAATCTAAGGAAACCATAAACTGGCAGAAGTAAAATGCATGCTGGCTAATATCTTATTACAAAGAGGAACACGTAAGAAGTATCAGAAAAGCTGCAAAAAGAAAAATGAGCTGGATAGTTCATTAAAGAGAAGGCAACAGAGGTGAAGAGAGATAAAGAGCAAGGAGAAGTCCCAAGGCATTCAATATAATCAGCAGCATACATTAATGTATAATAGAGAGAAACACAAAACTCCACATAATTCTTTATGTTGTACAGTAGTTGAACAGCCCGTTACATGGGCCACAGTGTCACAGCCACTTGGTCGCGGGATAGTCACGCGCAGTAGAGACTGCCCAGCTCTGTGTCAGCCGCGGCACGGGCAGTCTCTACTGCGCATGACTGTAGCACGCTCAGCAGTGTCTACTGCGCATGTCGCAGCATTACATACGATTTAGCTAATTATTATATAGGATGACAGTAGTAGTCTATTGCATGGACCTTCAACTGTTGGGAACTGCAAGTCTCATCATTCCCACCCAGCCAGTGGGAGTCATATTTCCCAACAGATGGAGGTCCAAAAATTGACTACATATGACCTTATTTATATACAGTGCAGTCCAAAATATTTTGGCTAGTTACACAAGTTTTGTTGATTTGGCTCTGTACTCCGGCCCATTGGATTTGAAATGAAATAATGACTAAGAGGATAAAATGCAAACTGTCAGCTTTAATTTGATGGTATTACATCTATGAACAGTGAACCTGTAGGAATTACAGCCATTTTTATACATAGCCCCTCCATTTTAGGGGAACAAAAGTAATTGGTCTATTGCCTGCTCAGCTCTTTCTTGCCAAAGTGTGTGCCATTGCATAATGAGTTCGTGCACAAGAGTTAAAAAAAGGTCTAGTGTTTATTATAGTCCTGGCATTTGCCTTTGGAGTCTGTTTCTGTTATCTCTCAATATTAGGAGCAAAGAAGTGTCAATGCCAATAAAACAGGCTGAAAAATCAGAGTAAATCGATCATAAACATGGAAGTGTCAAAGAGTACAATAAAGAGAAGACTACACAAGAATAACGAAAGAGGGTTTACCACACGATGCAAATGACTGCTAGTGTCATCCCTCTCCTTGCCACTGTGCCAGGTGGTCTGTGGGAGTGTTATTTTTATAAAGTGCTTCTTCTCTTTCTTTCCTCACTGAACTCCTAATGGTGACATCACTTCTGGGTCGAACTTCCGGTTTGGGCCTTCATATAGCACTCGCCGGTTACCTCGACACATGATTATAGTGTTCTAAAGAGTGTGTAGCTGTATTCCCATGTTTGACCTTGCCTGCCTTAGTATTTGATTATTGCCTGCTGATTTTGTACTTCTGTCAGTTACCCTGTTTTAACCCTGCCTGTCCCTGGATTCTGTTTTCTGCCTACCAGTTTTGTACCTGCTGAGCCTGATTGATGCTGACCCTGCCTGTTCCTGGATTCTGATTTCTGCCTTCTGATTCTCTACCTGCTGAGCCTGACTATTGGTGACCCTAACCTGCCCCTGGATCTTCTTCCACACCTTCTGGATGTTCTGTCCAGCCGCGGTTATATTTCATCAAAGAAAACATTTTCTCCACCACACGAAAGTTTTCTCTACTTTTCTACAGCCATATACAAGGGTATCAGGCTCTCACAGCAGCCATTCTGTGTTTGTGAGAGGAGAAAGCAGCATGTTTTTGAACTAGAGAAGATAGGCAAATAAAGGGCAAGTGGAAGCTTAGTTTAGGGAGTGTTTTAGGTAGGACATTTGTTCTCTGTATTAGGGAAGTCTTGGGGCACTCTGGGGGAAAAGAAAAGAGGAAGGAGGTTGACTCCAAATACTCCAAAATTTGGTGTGACTGACTGCCAAGACTCAGGCATCTAGGGTCCAAATTGCTTGCTGATTTTGATTTTATTGTCTCTGTGCTGGGTAAGTCTTGGGAAAGAAGCTGTTGATTTTATTTTTTAGTTATATATATTTTTGGCCAGACTGTGATAAGATAGAGTGGACAACTTAAAAATAGAAATAAAAAAATACAATTTAAAAATAATACATAAATAATACATAAATAATTAAACAAATAAATATATTAGACAGCTGACTGGGAGCCTGATGGGAGCTCTGGTACTGAGGCAGACTTGATAGACAGCAGACAACATTGAGAATTTTGTTGAGGACCAAGGCAAGACATCACAATCCACCAGTTGTGTACTGTAGAGAGTAAAAAGACACACAGTGGTTGAGTAATGTCTAGCAAATGCACAAGCGGGAGGGGGAAAGGTGGAGCAGTGCAGGGACGTGGGAGTAAAGTGGTAGTTCAAAAACTGACTGCAGCAAAGGTTGCTGCAGCATGTGAAATAAATGATGATGATCCCTCTCCGCCCAGGGTGGATGCAGTTTGCCATGGTCCCACCAATCACTCTGTACCAGACCTCCACTACCATACACATCTGCCATATTATAGGTTGTACTTTATTTTATATTTTTTAACCACTTGACATCATCATGAATATGTGCCAGCGTCACATAAGCAGGAAGTAAGTGTTGTGGGCAAAGAACAAATGCACTCTGCATGCTAACACATTTTTCAAAGTATGTGTTGCTGTAGGACTCACATCTTTGACTTCCAGCCACTTATTTCTCCACTACAGCCCTCAGAAGAAGTAATATTGTGCTGGGAAATGTTGCACCATATTAAAAAAATAGGAGGAAAAATGTTAGAATTGGAGAAAACATTTTTGAATAGGCAAAATATGTGTTAGAATAGGTGAAACATTTGCTGGAATAGGCAAAAAGGAGGAACATTTCGCATCGGAGAAAAGGAGAATTATTTTACGAATAAGGAGAAACATTGTCCCTATTTTGCTAAAAGTCATGCAGGAAATTTTTCTCACTTTTCGCCCTCCTCTACTTTTAAACTAGGAAAGGGGTTGAGGGATATAGATAGTATAAATGGGGTAGATAGAGTAGATAAATAAAGGAGAGGGGGTGGGGATACAAAGGGAGGAACTCCTTTTAAATGAAGATGTAGAAAAAAGGCAAGTAGTGGGTAAAATATGTAAAGACATAAAAATTAATTATATGTTGGCAAATACAAGAAGTATAGAAATAGAATTGCTGGTGGTTAATGAGCATTTAACCATAAATGTCATAACTGAAACCAGGTGGGATGATACACATGATTGGGATGTAATTATAGAGGGCTATTCCCTGTTTAAGAGAGTCAGGATTAATAGAAAAGGGGAAGGTGTGTGCTTATATTTTAAACCAGAGCTAAATCCAATTTTAAGTGGTGATATTAGTGAGGAAACTGGCCATAATGTGGAGACCTTGTGGGTATATGCTACCACCAAATATTGATGAGAATGTTTAGGCCCAACTATTACTGGAAATAAAGAAAGCTGCACATCTTCGGCACTATGATTATGGGAGATTTCAACTATCCAGATATCAGCTGGAAACATGAGACCTGTCAGAGTGCTATGGGAAGCAGGTTTGTGAGCATGCTTAGGGATAGCTACATGTCGCAAATGGTGGAAGTGCTGACAAAAAAAAACAATATATTGGACGAAGTGATAATGAATAACATAGAAGGTGAACATCTGGGAAACAGTGACCACAACATGGTTACATTTGAAATCAGTTTGGCAAAGCAAAACTTTATAGGTTCGACCAAAACTCTAAATTAAAAAAGCTAACTTCAAAATTTTAAGAGCATCAATGCAAAACAAGGACTGGGATACATTATTTAAAGGCAAAAATACTGAGGAAAAATTGTCAGAATTTAAATTTAGGTTGCAGAAATGTAATGACCAGTGATGAACAAATGCAAAAGAAGAAGATCACAGCCAATGTGGTTAAATGCAAACATAAAGAAAGAAATGGCAAGGAAAAAAAGGCATTGCAACTATTTAAGTCTGAAGGAAGAGAACATTCTTTCTTGAAATACAGAGGGTGCAACAAAGAATGCAAAAAGGCAATTAGGTTAGCAAATACAGATAATGAAACTCAAATTTCAAGAGAGCAAGACTAATCCAAAAAAAGTTTTTCAAATACATAAATAGCAGAAAACTTAAGAGGGAGTGCATTGGACCATTCAAAAATGAGATGGGTGAGTTGAGGAAAAGGCCGAAGATCTAAACACTTTCTTTGCATCAATATATACAAGGGAACAAGGAATGGTAGAAGAGCCTCAACAAGTAACAAATAAAACTATACCAGTATCAGATATTGGGTTAACACAAGAAGAGGTCATGGGAAGACTGAACAAAATTAAGACTGACAAAACACTGGGTCCTGATGGTATACACCCAAGTGTTCTTCAAAAAACTAATAAGACCCCTCTTTTTACTCTTTAAAGAGTCTTTCACCACAGGCTCAGTGCCACAAGAATGGCATAAAGCCAATATAGTGCCTTTATTTAAGAAGGGAACTAAATCAGAACCTGGCAATTATAGACCTGTGAGTTTGACCTCTGTAGTTAGAAAACTGCTAGAAGGGATATTAACGGATTATATTCAAGATTACACCGCAGAAAATAAGATTATTAGCAGGAATCAACATGGTTTTATGAGGAATAGCTCATGTAATACTATATTTTGAGCTTCTATGAAGAAGTAAGTAGCAACCTAGATAGTGGTAAAGCAGTTGATATAGTATATCTAGATTTTACAAAGGCATTTGATACATACAGGAGGCTGGTGTATAAATGAAGGAAATTGGGGCTAGGAAATAATCTTTGAAATTTGATAGAAAACTGGTTGAATGATAGGAAACAGTGTGTTGTTGTAAATGGACAATTCTCCCATACAATTAAAGTTGAGAGTGGAGTACCTCAGGGTTCAGTACTTGGTCCACTGCTTTTTAACATGTTCATAAATGACCCGGAAATAGAAATAGAAACCAAAATTTCAATATTTGTAGAAGACACTAAATTTTGCAGGGTAATAAATTCAGAACATGAAATTTGTTCTCTACAAAGGGATTTACATATAATGGCAGATTGGACAAACAAATAGAACATGAAATTTAATGTTGGAAAATGTAAAGTCATGCATTTGGGAAAAAAAAATCCAAATGCTACTTATCAAATTAATGGATTCATTTTAGGGTACTCGTTGCTAGAGAAAGCCATAGGAATTGTTGTAAATCCCAAACTTGGAAGCAATGACCTGTGTCAGCAGTAGCAAAAGCAAACAAAGTCATGTCTTACATAAAAACAGGGTATTGAAGCAAAAGTGAATAACATCATTTTGCCACTGTACAAATCGTTGTCAAGACCTCACTTTTAATATGCCGTTGTCATGGTTTGCAAGCAAAGACAAGAGTCAGACAGTAAAGTATAATTCACATTAAAATAAGGGTACGATAAACATAGCAATACTTAGGATATAGCAGAAGGTAACCAAAGAGGCAAGGACTCTATCAGAAGTAGGAGGATGTCTCCAGGTTTCCAGACTACAGAGACTAGGCCAAAGCCAATGGTAGTCTCATATGCCAGAGAGGAGAAGTAGGTCTGAAAGATCTCCCCTAAGGATGGTAACCGGGAAGACGACTGGCTCACGCCTGCAGCCAGCAAAGAGAAGGCCGTCTCCTGATGGAAAGGCAACAAGAGAGACTACCGACTCATGTCTGCAGTCAGTAAGGTCAGGGTCTGCCAGAGCCACAGGTCTGCACCAGTTAGGATGTCCACTAAACGGAAGGTAGCACAAAAGGTAGCTGGACAGAGCCCCAGGTCAGCACCAGGTTGGATAGTTAGACAAGCCTAGGTCATACACGGAGTGGATAGTAAGCCAAAGCCATAGGTCTGCACCAGATTGGGTGTCCACTACAAGGGGTAACAAAAGAGATTAGTCAGACAGAGCCACAGGTCAGCACCAGGATGCATGGTCAGACAAGCCAGGGTCATACACTAAGATCAGAAGCAAAGAAAATTAACTGCGCTGAACACCAACGTAAGGGTAACTGGATGGAAATCCGCTTCCCTTTAAATACAGGGCACCAGGAAGTAGATAGGAGGAGCTGTATCAGAACCCAGCAATAAAAAGGTGGCCTGCATCAAACACGCCTCCTTGCGCCCATAATTGACTCATCTCGCTGAGATGCATCGTAAGCCTGAGCCACCGCTGCGTCAAGTGGAACCTCCAAAACGTCTAGCCAGAGGACATGGGCGTCCGCTACTGACGCCAAGCGCGCCCAGACCTGGTCCCGGAAGCCAAGTGTTGGATGATGCAGAAGAGTCATTTACAGCGATACAACTCCAGCGCCAGCCGAAGCGGCGGCTCTTTATATATATAAGCTGTGACATTACCCCCCCTCAAGGACCCCTCCTCCGAGGATCCAGTCGGGGTTTTTTAGGGAAATGAGCATGGAACCTGCACACCAAGAGACGAGCGTGAACATCACCGGAGGGAATCCAGGAGCGCTCCTCTAGACTATAACCCTTCCAGTGTATCAGGTACTGAAGGCGCCCTCTGACCCACCTGGAGTCCAGAATGCTTTGAACCACAAATTCCTCATGATTATTGACCTTAACAGGAGCTGGCCGGACCGTACTAGTAGTATAATGGTTACAAATCAGAGGTTTAAGCAAGGAGACTTGGAACACATTGTGAATGCGCATGGAGGCTGGAAGTTCCAGAGCATTAGCCAAGGGGTTAATTGTGCACAGCACATGAAATGGACCATCAAATCGAGGAGCCAATTATTGCAGGGAACCTAGAGGTTAAGATTCCGGGATGACAGCCACACACTCTCCCCCACCTGGAAGGTAGGTGCCAGCAACCGCTTAATCAGATTCCTGTTTCTGAAGGGGTAGTTGGGTGTCCTAACAGTTACTTTTGCCAACATTTATTGCCCAAACCAGGCTCATCTCCCTTTCCTTCACAGAATTTTGAGCCAATTATACTCCTTCCAATCTGGTACCCTTATTTTGGGAGGCCATTTTAACTTGCCATTGTTTCCAGTGGAGGACTGCTATACTGGGAAATCCTTTCTACATCACTCTCTGCTGTCTGTTATTAATAATCTGTTTTCTTCTCACCATCTTATCGACACATGGAGGTCATTTCATTCTAGTGAAAAGGATTATACCTTTTACTTGGCAGTTCACAAATCATACTTTCGTATCGATTACCTATTAATTGATTGTCAGCATCTGGACACGGTCTCTTCCACAACTATTGAAACTCAAACTCCGTCTGATCATGCTCCCATTACTCTTTCCTTTTGTCCTTCCCAATTCTTTAAATCTAATATTACTTGGTAATTTAATTAATCCAAGGTGTGCTCATACAATGGGAAGGATTTGGATTGGTTCCTACAGACTAACCTAGGCTCGGGTCCCACCTTGCCTACGATATGGGAATCCCATAAGTGTGTGTGCTCAGGGGATTATTCATTTAGCAGGGGGGCTTTTGCAAAAAACAGCGAGATCAGCAAATTAACAACCTCCTTGTCTCCATAAGAATGCTGGAGGCCTCTCATAAGTTGAAGCAGTCCTCTGAGGATCTCTTATTGTGCTCTTGTACGCCGTTAGCTACTGTTTTGAAGCAGACCTGCCTGAAGTCTTACATGTGGTACAAATACAGGCATTACCTTTTAGGAAACAAATCAGGTAAACTGTTAGCTAACGTTATTAAAATTAAACAAGACCAGACTTATAACTCTCAAATTAAAAAGGACCAGTCTACAGTCGTTTCCAGGACTGAGTATATTTTGGCTGCTTTTCGAGCCTATTACCACAATCTCTACAATCTATCTGATTCAGCGGCTACGCCTTTAGAATCTCAGCTAACTCATATTCCGGATTTCTTGGGTGGGGCGAAACTCCCCAAACTCTCTGGTGAGGACGCTGCCTCTTTGAAGGCTCCGTTCTCTCTGGAGGAACTTTCCAGTTCCCTTGGCCAGGCTCCCCTTGGGAAAAGTCCAGGCCCGGGCCGCTTCCGGTATCCTTTTGAAATCTTGCACGCATAAGAGGGTATGATATTTAGCCGCTATAATAGGTCGCCGGCTTCAAGAGCGCCATATAAGAATCTTGCACTAATCAAAATGGCGAGGTTCTTATGTTGCCGCTGCCCGTCCGCACTGTCGCATACCTTCATAATAATTAATGCATCCATCACTCGCCCGCATTGCTGGATCTATGGCAGGGACTTCATTCACTGGCAGAAAAGATTACTTGACTGAAGTGCCAGATAGTTTGTTACGCCACAACAGAGATATGAGATAAGCATACACTCCTCACATTCACCCGATTGAAATATTATTTATGCTAAAGTGAAAGACTTAATACTTATACAACACAGCAGAGCACTGGAAGGAGCCTTAGTATGCTGCTAACTGTGCCCACAGCTTGGTTTCACATTGCAACAAATGGTCCTGTACATGCTTTCTAATGGCTGGGCAGGCATTGTGACAGCTCTGCTCCCGTGTGTACAAGAGCAATATCCGGGGAGCAGCTGACAGGCATCTGGGTACTGTGTGCAGATGGTAATGAAGGTATACGGCAGTGCAGGCGGGCAGTGGCGACGTTGTACGAGGCACTATAAGAATCTTGCCTTTTTCATTCATGCGAGATTCTTATATGGCGCTCTTGAAGTCTGCGGCTTACTTATAATGGTTAAATGTTGCACGCTCTTATGTGTGTGACAATTCAAAAGTAAACCACGGCTTCCCTGTCTCTTATTATATAACTTTTAGTGCGAAACTTCTCCCTTTTATGCTAGATACAAGTTTAATGCAATCATGTCTGTTGCTGAATGGCCTATTCAGTTGCTACAATCTCATATCACTGTCCTCCATAAAACCAACAAAGATTCTCTACTCTGCGGCAATTGTAGGCCGATACCCCTAATCAATGTGGACCTGAAACTATTTGTGAAACTTTGGCTGTCAGACTTGGCAAATTCCTGCCAGATCTCGTACATAACGACCAGGTAGGCTTTGTTTCAGGACGCCTGGCTAGAGATAATACGGTCAAGGTTATTTCTTTGTTACAAACTACCAAATCCTCGAGTGCCCCTTCTGCCCTTTTTGCATTGGACGTGGAGAAAGCCTTTCACATGGTGAATTGGTCAAATATATAGGCTGTCCTCCAATGGATTGGACTAGGCCCCAAGTTCTTGTCCTCCATCCTCTCCCTGTACTTTAGACCCTCCATGAGGATGAAGGCTAATGGAGCTCTATCAGATTGTTTTGAGATCTCTAATGGTACCAGGCAAGGGTGCCCCTTGTCCCCTTTAATTTATGTGTTATCTCTTGAACCCTTGCTGGCTTCTATTCCCTTGGTGTGTTTGTGAACTCCTGTGAGGTTAAGTTAGCTGCCTTTGCTAATGATATTTTAATGACTATTTCAGATCCTAAAAACTCTGTACCGTTTGTTCTAGAGGGTCTCTCCACCTTCTCGTCGCTTTCGAATTATAAACGTAACCTGTCCAAGTCGGAAGTTCTCCATGGTCATATCCCCGTGGGTGACCTACATGATTTAGTGAGCCACTTCCCTTTCCAATGGACTGCCAGTCAGATTATGTATCTTGGCTTGATTCTCACTTTTAATCTGGCCTCCCTTGTTGAACTTAACTTTTTGTCCTTAATTGCCTCTTTGGACACTAACTTTAGGAGGTGGCACTCCTTAAATATTTCTTGGATGGGTAGGGTGCAGGTGGTAGCTCTTCCCTAGATCCTGTACCTCCTGCAGACAATACCTTTGGGGGTTCCTAGTAGGTTTGTGTCCTGTCTCCAATCCCATATAATGTCTTTTGTTTGGTTCTACAGGCGTCCTCGGCTACCTCTAGGGCTATTATTCCGTAACCCCAGGGAAGGTGGTTTGAGGGTCCCTGATGTTAGATTATACTATCGAGCTTGTCACCTGGGGATATTCCTTACTTGCTCCCATCCAGGTTATGGGGAGTCGGGGTGGGTGGCGGTGTTAGAGGCTTCGTTTCCTAGGGTGGCAGTTCGCCAGTTGATCTGGAGTAAACTTCCTGAAGTACCACTTGACTGCAAAAAACACCCAGTTTTAGGCTACTTATTGTCTCTGTGGCACTCTCTAATCTCTACCTATGTTTGGGCTCCGTTCCCTTCCCAGCTTATGCCTCTGATTGGGAATCCTAGCTTCCCAACTGGGTTGTTGGAGCACGCATTCCATTCCTGGAAGGTCTGTGGGATTTCCACATTGGAGGATGTGCTTGGTTCTGGTGGCGTACGGACCTTTAATGACCTACGGGTCACCTCTGGACTTCGTAGTTCTGACTGGTGGCAGTACACCCAACTTCATAGTTTTCTCACTCGATGTTTCACCAGGGTGGCTGCCCCGACCTATCTTACATGGTTTGAATCTTCCCGTAAACAAGGTAGTTTTCTCTCCAGGACTATATCCAGATGTTACAGATGGGTTCTTGCTTCTACGCCTCCCACTAGTTGATGATTTCAAACATCATGGGAAAGAGAGTTTGGTCTTCGAATTTCTGATAGTGAGTGGAGAGGGAAATTTACCTTGGTTACCCGATGTGTCCAGCGCCATTTGAGTGAGACTAATTACAAATTGCTACTAGGTAGTAACTTTCTCCATTCCGCCTTGCCAGAATTTTCCCATCTACATCTAAAACGTGTTGGAGATGCCAGTCAGTGCAAGGATGGCACTTACCTCCACTTATAGTGGTCTTGTCCATTACTTAGAGACTTTTGGAAATCGGTTCTTCTGATTTCTTTGGCCCCTGCCTAGTGTGTCTCCTGCATTGCTATTACTTAACAATATACCTGATTCTATGCCCTCCTCTAAAGTGGTAGGGTACAATGGGAGTTAACTGCATCTCAAGCTAGGGCATGTATCCCATTGCATTGGAAGAGTACGCTACTACCTACACACGGGGAATGGAAGAGTGAATTGACAGCTTTGTTTGACTTAGTATTGCACCATGCCTGAGTGTCGGGACACCTTACTGAATTCGCCTTTGAGTGGTAGAGGTGGTACACATTTTTTGGGATGATAGGAAATGTCTGAGTGGCTTCTTGTGCCTTTTTTCCTCTGAGGGCTTTTATCCTGCTTATTCATAGGTTCCCTCCCTCCCCCTCGTCCCTTCTTTGTTTTGTTTTTTTTGTTTGTTTTTTTGTCTTCTTTCCCTCTCTCTCTCTCTGTCTTTTGGAACTTTATCTTACTCTTTTCTGGTCTCTGTTCGATTCATTTCATGCTTGCCCTGTCAATTTGTAATTTTGTAGTAATGGGACATATCAGTGAAAAAGGCTTACCTTTCCCAACAAGTCTTTACTTATTGTGGATACTAAGGACACTTCCTTCTGGAATAATGCTTCAGAAGTACATGTTCATTTAGCCAGGCTGTCTACGTCTTCTACTACTACTACTACTACTACTACTACTACTACCACCACTACTACTATTCTTGTAGAAGATGGTCAGTTGTGACTGCAAATCTCAGAGAAAGAGGCATTATTATTGATACTTATCTAGACAATTGATTCTGAAAAGCTCTTCACCTCATATGGTTCAGCTCCACCTTCGATAGTGCTATCACAACTGCAGTCTCTAGGATGTCTGATCCTTACCAAATCAGAAAATTCATCTAATCTATTAAGACTCTATCTAAAATATATCCTTCCTATCATCCAGATTTCAATCTAGTCATGACAACTGTCAAAACAGAACCATTTGAAGCATGTCCTCTGAAGCGTCTCACTCAGAGGACCTTTCTACTAGAAGCACTCTTAATACGGATTTACCTTCCTTGCTGTTGATGTTCTGTATTACAATGTGTCTGTTTAAGCACAAATTATATTGGTTTGTCTCTCTTCAAACACTGTGGATGACTGGTTGTGAATCTGGGATATCTTTTTAAAGAATTTTCCTGTGCTCCCTGGCATGTCTGCTGCCTATATAGACCATGAAGGAAAAGTAAGAAACTTCTGTCCTTCTCTCCTGTGGTGCAGTTGCCTTGCCCCCAGAATTGCTTCACTTTTCTACGCAACACAATGTCCATCGATGGGCATTACATTTTCTTTTCTAGGTGGAAATGCTTTGTAATGTGTTGCACACCCATCTGGTCCTTAAAGGGTTAAGGTACTGGTACCAGCCAGCTTTCTTGTAAATTAACTGTTGCTATAATGTTAACTCCTTGAGTTCTGGAGAGATCTCAAACACATGGCAAAGGGTTTAGAGTGCTTAATTGTTAGGGTTTGAAACAAAATGGCTCCTTCAACACGAGTGTGATAATCATTACAAATAATAGTAGATTGTATTGTTTTAACAATTCTATGCATTTGCAAGTTCTCTGTTTTTCTTTATGCTTTATCAATGTACAATACAATACAGTAAGAAGTTTTCAGTTTTTTAAAAAAGCATATTAAACTCTTGCTGACTTCAGAGTTTGTTGGTAATGTCTCTCTAAGATTCTCTGTGTTATTTCACTGACCAAGTGGGAAGAAGAAAGAGCAGGTACGCTGTTCCTGAGCCTGCAGAAAAACCCAGCTGTCAGTGTCATATATCTCAGGTTATGTGAGCACAGACAAGGATTCAGCAAACTGCACTTCTCCATTTGTAATCCAACAACAACTAGAGAAGGGTCCTTGTGTACAACAGCATCAAATATTTCTCATAATTGGGGTGTTTAAACTTTGTTCCTTAATATAATAGGGTAAAACAGTGCAGAGGAAACTTTCTGGACAGCTGAAACACCCCTCTGTTTGCCCTTACCCTATTATTTAAGCTCAGCTTGGTTTTAAAGGGATAGTAATGTTTCATAATAAAAGCAGCTCTAATTAATCATCATAGTATTTGGACTTTGGAGAGTGTTATTTCAATTCTGTCAGAGTTGTAGTTGAAGAGTAATTGAATGACAAAGTATCCCCCTCCCTCCCCTTTTACTGATGTAACACTGTTCAGCCAGATCAGAAGGGAGGTGCCCAGGTAGATTGCAGAAAGGGACAATCTTCAATTAAGATAAGGGAAAAACATGAAAAACTTGTCAAGGGAGGCAGGGTTTTCATTGTTCTCATAGGAAGAAGATTGTCCCCTTCTGTTATCTGTCTGGTCTATGGTCTGCATTCCACATCTGAGAAGAGATGGCTTACACTAGGAAAAAAGGGGACGGAGGGGAAACTTTGCTTGTGAATATCTCTCGAACCATAAAGGTTTGAGAGATAAGACATATCGTTCTTCATGTTTTTTTAATGCCTTCAAAATAAAATAAAGATAAAACAAAATATTACTATCCCTTTAAGCAAAGGACAAAACTAAGATATGTGCAGAAGCATTTCGATGGAAGAAAATGATATAGATCAGTGGGGGGAGATTTATAAAGCTGAAGTTATAAATAAAGTGTTTATTAAATTGCCACAAAGCAACGTAAGGATGTGTATAAAGATTTAGCAACATTTTCACTTAGTGCTAACTCCAGTCAGTCAGCTTTTTTTGAAAAGTGGAGTAGAAATTTGCTTGTCCAAATAAGAATTGTGTTGTAGTGCATTTACAAAGAAATTAGCTAAATGTGCCAAAAATAAAGGCAGTTTTAGTGATTAAATCTTAAGGCCAGGTATAAGTTGTCCAATGCCTAAAAGAGGGATACCGGAATGGGAAATAGGGACATAGGTATTTTCATCTCAGAGGGACAGTACCCCTCCTAAAAATGGACACTTGGGATGTATGAACGAATGTTCATTCCTTTTATCTACCGATAAAAGTGTTGTTGTTTTTTTCTTTAAATTTTTAATGTGTAATTAATGAATTAGAGGGAAAATATGGTTGGCATACTAAGAAGGCCAAAATTGTTCTTGTCCTCTGGTGTAAAAAAAAGCCCACATCTCTAAGAGGTTAAACATACACTAAGAAGGCTTTTTATACATTTCCCCCAGTGTATTTATTTCTGTCCTCAAATCTCTTATTCAGATAAAAATATAAAAATAAATAAATAACTAAGCAAGCTTCTTGGGTTGCTATGGTGATGGTGGGGAATCCTTGTTTTGAATCCCTCCTCCTTTGGTGATGCCAGCTGCTGAAATCCCACCCTGCCCTCTCAAGCCATTGCTGCTCCATCAAATTTCCTTCTGTTGGCTTAACTGCTGTAATAAGCAAGATGTTTCTAAGAAGAAATGGGCAGATGTAGGTGGAGACCACCTGAGAAATTCAGAGGCAGGAGAAAATATTAAACAAATAATACACTTTGTAAGTTTGTGGTTCCATGTGGGACTCTGAGGGATAAAGTTCCCAATACTGCATTTATTAAGAAAATTATTTTTTTAGTCACTGCACCCCTGTAACCAGTTCTGGGCATCGTAAGGCCTTCTAGCTGCTGACAATAGTGGGAACTGTAGTCCAACAGCAATTGGATTGCCCTAAAACTGCACAGCCATATTAACCCCTTGCATGCTAGAGAAGTCTTCAATCAATTTCTACACCATCTAGCACTGAAGAGTTTAATATTTATAACAAATGTGCATTAGGGAAACACAACATTAGTAGACAGATGTGAAATGTTACTAATTTACTACAGAGGAGCAGAGGATATCACAGCAAGATCCCAGGGAATGTTCATCACAGGTACACAGTAAGGTATACAGTGAGGTATACAGTGAGGTATACAGTGAGGTACACAGTGAGGTATACAGTGAGGTACCAGTAAGGTACACAGTGAGGTACCAGTAAGGTACACAGTGAGGTACCAGTAAGGTACACAGTGAGGTACACAGAAAGGTACCAGTGAGGTATACAGTGAGGTATACAGTGAGGTACACAGTGAGGTATACAGTGAGGTATACAGTGAGGTACACAGTGAGGTACCAGTAAGGTACACAGTGAGGTACACAGAAAGGTACCAGTGAGGTACACAGTGAGGTACCAGTAAGATACACAGCGAGGTACACAGTAAGGTACACAGAAAGGTACCAGTGAGGTACACAGTGAGGTACCAGTGAGGTACACAGTGAGGTACCAGTGAGGTACACAGTGAGGTACCAGTGAGGTACACAGAGAGGTACACAGTGAGGTACCAGTAAGGTACACAGTGAGGTACACAGTAAGGTACACAGAAAGGTACCAGTGAGGTACACAGTGAGGTACACAGTGAGGTACCAGTGAGGTACACAGTGAGGTATACAGTGAGGTACCAGTGAGGTACACAGTGAGGTACCAGTGAGGTATACAGTGAGGTACCAGTGAGGTACCAGTGAGGTATACAGTGAGGTACACAGTGAGGTATACAGTGAGGTATACAGTGAGGTATACAGTGAGGTACACAGTGAGGTACCAGTGAGGTATACAGTAAGGTATACAGTGAGGTACACAGTGAGGTATACAGTGAGGTACACAGTGAGGTACCAGTGAGGAATCCAGTGAGGTACACAGTGAGGTAGACAGTGAGGTATACAGTGAGGTACCAGTGAGGTACACAGTGAGGTACACAGTGAGGTATACAGTGAGGTATACAGTGAGGTACACAGTGAGGTACACAGTGAGGTACCAGTGAGGAATACAGTGAGGTACACAGTGAGGTACACAGTGAGGTACACAGTGAGGTACCAGTGAGGAATACAGTGAGGTACACAGTGAGGTACACAGTGAGGTATACAGTGAGGTACCAGTGAGGTACACAGTGAGGTATACAGTGAGGTATACAGTGAGGTACACAGTGAGGTACACAGTGAGGTACCAGTGAGGAATACAGTGAGGTACACAGTGAGGTACACAGTGAGGTACACAGTGAGGTATACAGTGAGGTACCAGTGAGGTACACAGTGAGGTATACAGTGAGGTACACAGTGAGGTACCAGTGAGGTACCAGTGAGGTTCACAGTGAGGTACCAGTGAGGTACACAGTGAGGTACACAGTGAGGTATACAGTGAGGTGCACAGTGAGGTACCAGTGAAGTACACAGTGAGGTACACAGTGAGGTATACAGTGAGGAACACAGTGAGGTATACAGTGAGGTATCATTGAGGTACACAGTGAGGAACACAGTGAGGTACACAGTGAGGTACACAGTGAGGTACACAGTGAGGAACACAGTGAGGTATACAGTGAGGTATCATTGAGGTACACAGTGAGGTGCACAGTGAGGTACACAGTGAGGTATACAGTGAGGTACCAGTGAGGTACACAGTGAGGTATACAGTGAGGTAAACAGTGAGGTACACAGTGAGGTACCAGTGAGGTACACAGTGAGGTACACAGTGAGGTATACAGTGAGGTGCACAGTGAGGTACCAGTGAGGTACACAGTGAGGTACACAGTGAGGTATACAGTGAGGAACACAGTGAGGTATACAGTGAGGTATCATTGAGGTACACAGTGAGGAACACAGTGAGGTACACAGTGAGGTATACAGTGAGGTACACAGTGAGGTACACAGTGAGGTACACAGTGAGGAACACAGTGAGGTATACAGTGAGGTACCAGTGAGGTACACAGTGAGGTATACAGTGAGGTACACAGTGAGGTACACAGTGAGGTACACAGTGAGGTATACAGTGAGGTACCAGTGAGGTACACAGTGAGGTATACAGTGAGATACACAGTGAGGTACACAGTGAGGTATACAGTGAGGTACACAGTGAGGTATACAGTGAGGTACACAGTGAGGTACCAGTGAGGTACACAGTGAGGTATACAGTGAGGAACACAGTGAGGTATACAGTGAGGTATCATTGAGGTACACAGTGAGGAACACAGTGAGGTACACAGTGAGGTATACAGTGAGGTACCAGTGAGGTATACAGTGAGGTACACAGTGAGGTACACAGTGAGGTACCAGTGAGGTATACAGTGAGGTATCATTGAGGTACACAGTGAGGTACACAGTGAGGTACACAGTGAGGTACACAGTGAGGTATACAGTGAGATACACAGTGAGGTACACAGTGAGGTATACAGTGAGGTACACAGTGAGGAACACAGTGAGGTACACAGTGAGGTACACAGTGAGGTACACAGTGAGGTATACAGTGAGATACACAGTGAGGTATACAGTGAGATACACAGTGAGGCTGATGTTCCAAGAACTGAAGCAATTGTGGAGTAAATCAGCTGCATTGCATGAGAGGAATAAATGTTCCAAGAAGTCCAGTAGATGTAAATGGAGCTTTCAACCCAGAGGTCTCCAATGCAGCGTGAAGCAATGTGTTGAATATCTGTCTAGCATTCAAGGGGTTATAAAGCCCAATTCCATCTGCAGGAATGTTTGTTTCTCCCCAGAATATGTCAGTTCTTCTTAGTGCATCAGCTTTACTGAGCAATAAATCATTCACATACTATTGACTGTGGCATATTTCACTGCAGCCTTTCTGTTACCAAAGATTAACCTCTTTTGTGCTGTAGAAGTCTCTACTTTGCAGTGCTTTGGAGACCTTACAAGCATCCAAGAGGTTAACCCTTTGTGTGCCAGAGGGGTGCGGAATGCCATTGCAATGCAATGTCTTCCATACTCCTCTGGCATTCAAAGGGTTAAAATAGACTGTGAAAAGTTTGAAGTGCAGATAGAAGTCAGATGATGCTCACACAAGAGTCCAGTCAACTCAGTGTATTTCTCAATGAACCCCACTGGAGCAAGGCTGTAGCCTTCAACATAATTAACCTTTAACAATCTAGAATCTTATATGATTCGGCTAGAAACATGTACAATATTATACTGTTATTCAAGCAAAGCTGATAACCCTGTATGGCTGCATTCACTCCACCCACACAGCTGCTCCTGGCTGCCTTCTACTATGAGCTGGGATTGCCCACTCCACTCCCAGCACTTCAATTATTGATTACACACAAATCTTCCCTCCTTGTTCATTTCATTTCTGCACTGTTACCTCTCTTCTTATTCAGTACATATAGAATGACTCAGTGTGTGTTTGATTGAGAGAGTTTGTTTTCTCTTTTTATTCGACCTCATTCAGCACTGCAGTAGAATACAACTGCAGAGTAAGATCCACCCAATCTGCTTTTCCTCAATTTGCTGGTGGCCCTTTCAGCACCGCTCTGCGAACAGCTCCCTTACACTGCTACCTAATGCAATGTGTCGGTAAGAAGTAGAGGATTTGCATCACAAACAAGTCTACTGCTCAACTAAGGAGGTATGTAGGGTTTGCATAATCTCATTTGGTTTTCTTTTCACTTTAGGACAGCATACTTTATTTTTTTTTATATATATCGTTCTCCCGTAGCCTGCCTCAGAGAGTACATTGTTAGATTGGTATTGCATACTCTTAGCAACTTTTTTGTTGTTTCCATGGATCGTTTGGTGTTGAATTTGATTATGGTTTATTCACTGCAGAACAATATTAACATATATTGTATGTGACCCTTATTAACTTGCACCATGCTAGGAGGATATAATATTTATTTTAACCCTTTGTTTGCCAGAAGGGCTTGCAATGGACACAGGAACTCAAAGGATTAAATGCACCTTACAGTGAGCTATTATATCACTATATTTCATATATGTATACTATAAATATATATATATATATATTTTTTTTTTTTCTTGTAAATATATGGATATATTGTTTAAAAACGTAGGAAACATAATAATAATTATTTTGAGATTACACCTTCATCCAAAAATGCTGCATCTTCTTTAACCCCATTGAATGCTTCATTGGAGACCTCCATAGCATTCAAGGGATTAACCCATTAAGTCAAAGAAGTATCCAACACTTTGGCTCTCAAAGGGTTAAACACACTATTTAAATTAATGGGATTTTGTATTTGTCCTTTATTGTTTCCACTATAACCTAAGGGGTTAAAATAATATCCCTCCTATTAAAAAAAAAAGAAAAAACAGAGAAGAACGGATTGGTGGTGGTGGGGGGGGGTGATTTTTTTGCTGATGTTTGCAGCGCTGCCAGTTACTGCTTCAGTAAGAAACTTATTGCAGTCTTGTAGTTGGCTCAAAGTGCAGGAAGCATGCTGCAGAACCACAGCACACCACATTCTCTCTTCATTGGCTGCGAGCCTGTAGTGCACTGATCTCAAGGTCCTTCTAGCAACGAGGGGGTTAAGCCAGACCTGCTCATTCATTAAGGACTGAGTCATCCCCAAGAGCTGTCATTTGTCAAACAACTGCACACTGAAGCAAATGCAGAGTGTCAGGGCAAACCAAATCTCATTACCAGAATCAGTGTGCGTCAAACAGTGCCATGTGATTGATTGTATCCACTTTTACAGCAGCAGAATGCAGCGAGATGATCATTGGAAATAATGTAGATTGAAGCAATGTAATAAAATTCCTGAGGTGCAATTCAATAGGATTAAGAGATGCAATTCTGGAGCAAACCAACTGTGCCATAGGGGACAAATAAAAAAAAATCCCCAGTTGTTTAAAAAGAGGATTTTAACCTCTTGAATGCTAGGGTGGCCTCCAATGCATTTCTTTGTAATGTACTTGAGATTACCCTAGCATCCTATATAATAATTTGCTAAATGTGTGTTTGTTAGAAGCCGTTATGCGCAGTAGAGGTGGCTGCGCGTACTGCAGTCATGCACACTACAGATTGCCCGCGCTGCGGCTGATAATGGAGCTGGGCTCCAAATTCAGACCATAGTCCTTCGGTACGCAGAGAGGACTACATTCTGAATTCGGAGCGCCCCGCTCAGTATCAGCCACGGCACGGGCAGTGTGTACTGTGCATGACTGCACCGCGGCCGTTGCTGGGTGGCACTGTGGGCAGTGTACACGGGCTCTTCAACTAGTACTGCATAAATGGTTAAAAGCCCCATTTAAATCAATTACAATTTCCATTTCTCTCCTGTATTACACTTTGATCCAAAAGGTTAAATGCCCATGGGTGTCTGGTGTGTGTGTGGGGGGGAGCAAGGGGGGCACTTACCCCGCCTACACTTGCCCCTCTACATAAACAAAGGAGGTGGGCGTCTGTACCGAGGGTCATTTTATAGCTTTGTGGATGCCCATGTAAATGCCCCATAAAAATCATTAAAATTTTAATTTCTGATCTATAGTGGAGCTGGTTTACTCCACAATTGAACCCCTTTTAGCCTGATGAATAAGGTCCATAGAACATGATTAATCTCTAATCTGCAGTGCACTGCAGTTCAGACAGGTACGGTTAACTGGCCACTGTGATGCTGGGATTTCATTGTTTTAACCGTTTAAGCGCCAGAGAGGTAGCCAATGCATTGCAAAGCCATGCGTTGGAAACCTATGTGGCACATAAAGGGTTAACTAATTAATTAAAAGATGACTACAATTGAAAAGAAATGTATGTTTAGGATTATTGAGTAAAAAAATAAATAAAAAAATGCTAATTTTATTAATGTGTTTGAATCCATCAGATTAGCCTTGGGAGTAAGTGCTTTGGTACACAGTGTGGCTGATGTACTAAGAAATTGGTGCAAACCAACTGCATCATAGGCAACTTGAAAACACTCCCCAAATTCCCATTGGTTTAATCCTTTGAGCTTCAGAAGGGAACCAATGCATTGCAGAGCAATGCGTTGTGTACCTCTCTGGCATCCAAAGGGTCAAATGGGACTCACAGACCCCATAATGGTAGGGATGTCTCAAACGCATCATGAAGCAATGTATTAGAGACCTCCCTACCTTTCAGCAGGTTAAAAGACCCATTAAAGCAACAGAAATATTGTACTTGTTTTCTGTGATACTGTTGGTTTGCTCCAGAATTGCACCACTTTGCCTTAGTACATCAGCCCTGGTAAGTCTGATATTCTGGTTAACCAACTGCACCTAGGAAGATTAATAAAAATCGAATCGATTTAACCCTTTGAGTGCCATAGGGATACGCAACACATTGCAAAGCAATGCATTGTGAACCCCTCTGGCAGTCAAAGGGTTAACTGCTGGTTTTAACTCTTTGAATGCTATAGAGGTCGCCAACACATTAGCCCTTTAAGTGCCAGAGGGGTACGTTGCATACCCCTCTGGCACTCAAAGGGTTAAGAAGATGCTCTGGAAACCTGTGTTAAAAGTAACTAAAAATGCTGCAGTCCTTCACAGTATAACTGCATCCCTGGGCCTCACCCACCATAGAAAAGGGGAGCAATACTGGGGTGAACCAGGCTGCACCATGGTGAATTAACAAATATGACTGAAATTTCCCATTGACTTAAACGGAGCTTGAACGCTAGAGTAGTTTGTATTGGATTGCAAAGCAATATCATGGATACCTCACTAGCATTCAAAGGGTTAAAAGCCTCATTCAGACCAATGATCAGTTTTACTTGTGCACGATGGTACAGTTAGCCCAAGAATTGCTCCCATTCTTAGTACATCACACTCAGTGACATTTGTCTGTATATTTCTATTTGGTTTAATTTTTTATTTAATAAAAAAGCGGGAAGCCCATTGCTCCTGCATTATTTCTATACTAGTGTTGCTAGAATGCCTGACATCGTCTCCATTGTTACTAAATTACTTTGCTTTCAGTCTGCAAATCAAAGCATTAGCTATAGCTTCATTGACCTTTTGAGTGCCAGAGGGGAATGCAGTAAAATAAATTGCTCTCTCATCTGCCACTCAAAGGAACAATGCAGAGAGGCCTGTATTACTAATATTATAACTCTCAAGCAATGTAGAGCACTTCTTAAGTGCAAAAGCCCGGAAAACATGACTTAACCCTTTGATTGCCAGTGTGGTGAGCAGCGCATTGCTCTACAATTCATTGCACGTCCCTATGACACTTCAAAACGGATGTGGGTGAGAAATGCATTGCAAAGGGATGCGTTGGAAACCTATGTGGCACATAAAGGGTTAACTAATTAATTAAAAGATGACTACAATTGAAAAGAAATGTATGTTTAGGATTATTGAGTAAAAAAATAAATAAAAAAATGCTAATTTTATTAATGTGTTTGAATCCATCAGATTAGCCTTGGGAGTAAGTGCTTTGGTACACAGTGTGGCTGATGTACTAAGAAATTGGTGCAAACCAACTGCATCATAGGCAACTTGAAAACACTCCCCAAATTCCCATTGGTTTAATCCTTTGAGCTTCAGAAGGGAACCAATGCATTGCAGAGCAATGCGTTGTGTACCTCTCTGGCATCCAAAGGGTCAAATGGGACTCACAGACCCCATAATGGTAGGGATGTCTCAAACGCATCATGAAGCAATGTATTAGAGACCTCCCTACCTTTCAGCAGGTTAAAAGACCCATTAAAGCAACAGAAATATTGTACTTGTTTTCTGTGATACTGTTGGTTTGCTCCAGAATTGCACCACTTTGCCTTAGTACATCAGCCCTGGTAAGTCTGATATTCTGGTTAACCAACTGCACCTAGGAAGATTAATAAAAATCGAATCGATTTAACCCTTTGAGTGCCATAGGGATACGCAACACATTGCAAAGCAATGCATTGTGAACCCCTCTGGCAGTCAAAGGGTTAACTGCTGGTTTTAACTCTTTGAATGCTATAGAGGTCGCCAACACATTAGCCCTTTAAGTGCCAGAGGGGTACGTTGCATACCCCTCTGGCACTCAAAGGGTTAAGAAGATGCTCTGGAAACCTGTGTTAAAAGTAACTAAAAATGCTGCAGTCCTTCACAGTATAACTGCATCCCTGGGCCTCACCCACCATAGAAAAGGGGAGCAATACTGGGGTGAACCAGGCTGCACCATGGTGAATTAACAAATATGACTGAAATTTCCCATTGACTTAAACGGAGCTTGAACGCTAGAGTAGTTTGTATTGGATTGCAAAGCAATATCATGGATACCTCACTAGCATTCAAAGGGTTAAAAGCCTCATTCAGACCAATGATCAGTTTTACTTGTGCACGATGGTACAGTTAGCCCAAGAATTGCTCCCATTCTTAGTACATCACACTCAGTGACATTTGTCTGTATATTTCTATTTGGTTTAATTTTTTATTTAATAAAAAAGCGGGAAGCCCATTGCTCCTGCATTATTTCTATACTAGTGTTGCTAGAATGCCTGACATCGTCTCCATTGTTACTAAATTACTTTGCTTTCAGTCTGCAAATCAAAGCATTAGCTATAGCTTCATTGACCTTTTGAGTGCCAGAGGGGAATGCAGTAAAATAAATTGCTCTCTCATCTGCCACTCAAAGGAACAATGCAGAGAGGCCTGTATTACTAATATTATAACTCTCAAGCAATGTAGAGCACTTCTTAAGTGCAAAAGCCCGGAAAACATGACTTAACCCTTTGATTGCCAGTGTGGTGAGCAGCGCATTGCTCTACAATTCATTGCACGTCCCTATGACACTTCAAAACGGATGTGGGTGAGAAATGCATTGCAAAGGGATGTATTGAACAAACATCCAGAACCTAAAAATAAAAATAAAACCCTTCACACTTTGGGTTTCCCACTTTGGTTTTCACTTGGTTAGTACAGGGTCCTCAACAACTGGAGGGCCTCGGGTTGCTCATCCCTGGACTAGCACATTCTGCTTCTTCCTTCTATATATATTGATATGGTGTATTTTGTATATTCTCTTTCTTCCAGAACAAATGCACTGTAGATGTCTTTAGCATTATAGGGGTAAACTAAAAATGAAATTAAAATGGTAAAAACATATATATTAGTATATGCCACTAGAACTTCTTCATTCTCCCCTTGGTAAATTATACGCCTTTATATATTTCAAAGATTCACAGGTATATTTGGTGTAAAAATGTAAAAAATAATTTTTAAGTCTAGTAGCATCACCAGATTATTTTAATGAAAGACATGTACTCTGGTATCAACAGATGATTGTTATTTTCTTATTATGTAATAATTACCTATGGAATACTGCAGTGCGCTATACTCCCCTTTATCGTTGAGAAGATATGGAAGCTGATGTACTTAACGAGGGGAGTCATTCTGGATCAAACCATCTGCACCACACAGACAAGTAAATTACCCCAAATTCCTATTGATTTAAATAGGTCTTTTAACCACTTGAAGCCTAGAAAAGTCTCTAATGATTTGCTTTGCAACGTCCTAGAGACATCTCTACAGTTTAAGGAGTTAAAGACACCATTTAAATCAATAGGATTCCCCTGTGGTGCACTTGATTTGCCCCAGAATTACTCTAATTCTTAACCCTTTGAGTGCCAGAAGGGTGTCCAACTCATTGCAGACATCCTTCTGCACTCAAAGGGTTAATAAATCAGCATTTATATAATCTATATAATATATAAATCACTTTCTAGACACAATTCCCAGTCAGCATCATTCAGATAAGCAATCCATCATTTGTATTTACTTCATTAATTCTTTATGTTATTGTGGGGAACACATTTATATTTTTATACTTAAACCTTTGAGTGCCAGGGTGGTACGGAATGCATTGCGAAGCACTGCATTCCGTACAACTCTGCATTCAAGGGGTTAATGTCCACAGTCTAGATTTTTTACTGTACATGCAGTGTATTTATTAAGTCTTCTGCACACGTTGAATTTGTATAGTTTAATAAATAATTTACAGTAAATAATATATCACTCATAACATGAATAATGAATACATAAGTACATAGAGAGATTAACAGGAGGGGAATTGTATAATGACGTAGGGAAAAATCCGTTTGCAGGTGAGTAAAAAAGATTTCATTTGTGACAGGAAACATATATAAGCTTTATTAGACCATGGGTAAATGGAGAAGGGGTTTCCAGGAACCCTTTGAGTGCCAGATGGGTATGCACTGCATTGCTTTGCAATGTGTTGTGTACCCCACTGGCACTCAAAGAGTTAAGCTATCAGGTCAGAGAAAGGCAAAGCTTTAGAACCCCAATTATGAGAAATGCTACTGTTGTGCTTATATTTATGCAAATGTTGGACAGCCTGCAGCAATTCATCTGCTGTTAGACCGCAAATCCCATCACCCACAACTGGTTATTGGCCAGCTGAGCTAGAAACTGGATTCCATCAATAGCTGGAGGGCCACAGGTTGCCCACTCCTAGTCTATTCTCCGATATGCTGTGAAAGCCGATATATACAATGTAACACTATTTTTGCAGCATTGAATGCTCTGTATGCTGTATTATACGTTTCAGTGTCTGAGGGGTGAGCAACACAATGCTTCTCAATGCATTGCTTAAACCTCTGGAACTCAAAGAGTTAGTAGACTGGATGCAGTCTTTTCTGCTGCTGGTATAGTGTCACATTGTCTCACTACCCCTACTTTCATAGTTCATGACACAAAAGTGCTCTGGCAGCAGATATTGCGGGAGCTCAAGTGAGTTCCATACAAATATAAAAAAAAATGGGTAAAGGTGAAAAAAATAAAAAGTGTAGACCATTTGACTTTACATATTATACACTTAGGAAATATATAAAGTCAAAAAGGAGGCTGTCACTTAAACCTTAGATGCTGGAGTGCTTTTCAGTGCATTGCAAGGTAATGCATTGGGGAGCTTGCTAGAATCCTCTGGGTTAAACCTCCAGAGAATGCCTTGTGACTAGATGCATTACAATATGCATTCCAGCATAACACCAAATGAAAGGTATTCAATTACAGTATAGCTGTGTGCAAACACAGTAAAATATTGTGATTATACATAATGTGTCTACGTGTAATAGTTTTGTACATTAAATTCAACCACACAAACATCATTGTCTAACCTACCCAATCTAGTACATACACATGAACATAGACTACTAATTAGAATAATCCGTTAGGCTCTTTATGTCAGACAATTACTGATTCTTGAAAAATAACATTAGTCAGTTACAGGGAAACAATTTAATTTGGCTGCATTGACAGGGTGATGAGGACAGCACCCAGTGGAATTCCAGGCAATTGCTCATATGAAAACTCAATACGGACTATGGGCAGGATTCACTAAGCTAAATAGGTGCTTTCTGGAGCAAACCAACTTCACCACAGGGGATAAATAAATCATCTCCAAGATTCTTGTTGATTTAAAGGGATAGTACTGGATGCCAATAAATGTATCTCCATTTAATGCTCATATGTTATTTTTCATTTTGCGCTGCATATCAATATTCTCTGACTTGTAGTTCAATCATAATTACGTTTTAAAATATCCTTCTCTCGCCCCTTTTACCTCTAATATGCGCCTCCCCACAGTTGTAGAATCTGGTGCTTGACCAGACAGAGTGCAGCGAGGGACAATCTTCTCCCTGTGAGCATAATGAAAACCCTGCTCTCCTGAAGAAGTAGGGCAGGATTTTCATTATGCTCACAGAAGATTGTCCCTCACTGAATGCTGTCCGGACCAGCGACCGCATTCAACAACTGTGGGGAGGCGCATATTAGAGGTAAAAGGGGCGGGAGGGGAATACTTTTAAATGGAATTACATTTGAACTACATGATATACAGCACAAAATGAAACAGAACATATGAGCATTAATATTGGCGTCCATTACTAGGAAATAGAACTTTCAACCCATTGAATGTTAGAGGGTTCTCGCAATGTGTTGGAGACCTCTCTAGCGTTCAAGGGGTTAAAAGTCATAGTTAAATAAATGGTAATTTTTATTATCCCATTATGGTATCATTGGTTTGTTTCAGAATTGTACCACTTCATTTGCTGAATACTTCCGTCTGTGATTTATGTGATAGATACTTGAAACAGATGAAACAATCATTTTAGCAGGTTAATATGACAAGCTACAATCATGATTCTACGTGCAACTAGCTACATACTGTGTCACTGTGTAAAACATATCTGAGGCTGGGCTGTGGGTGATGAGTCATTTATAATTTGCATTAGTTTCTGTCATTATAGTAAGGTGCAGAGATTTGGTTGGATTTTTCTCAGCTTGAACCAAGGAGAGTGGATATTTGGAGCATTCACTGATGTACAGAAATTTCACTAGATTTCAGAGCTAACAAATTCAGTGTTGATTTGATATATTCAATAGGGCTGGGATAGTCAACCTCTGGACCTCCATCTGTTGGGAACTACAACTCCCATTATCCCCAACCAGTCTCTGTAGTCTGTAACAGTTGGTGGTCCAAAGGTTGACTATACCTGTAATAGTCATAACTGGGAACTTTCTTCTTTGGACTCCCTGAAGAGGACTGGGAATAGGCATGTCTAATTGAGATTATTTGCATTGTAAAGTGGGTGCGGCTTAATTGGGTGGGCATGGCTTGATTGGGATTGATAGGAGGAAAGGTGGGGTTTAGTATTAGAATGGGTGGATTCCGGACAGAACAGGGTGGGAAGTAGGCAGAATGGAATAGAAGCAGGTGGAGTTACCCAGAAAACCCACGAGAGCCAGAGAATCAGCCTCTGTCCTTGGAGACCAGGTAATTATCTCTAAAAACTGGAGTCTCCAGTGCAGATTTGGAGAGTTCCTAGGTATGGCAATAGGGTGTAGTGGAAATAAAAATAACCCCACCCCGGATCATACAGACATCTCTAACACATTGCTTCAGTGGGGTTTATTTATTGGAAACTGGAAAAACAATAGGACTAAACTAAGTGCCTAATGAGCCTAGAGCTGAAAGGTCTATTCTTCAGTGTTCTGTAGATATAGTGTATAAAGCACCAAAATATGGCACTCACTGAGTTTGTTTAAATATCAATTCATTTTTGACTTAAGCTTCAATTAGTATTAGGCAATGTTTCCACTTTCCTTCTGGGCCAAGTAGTGTTCCATTGTGACTCACTCACTACTGATTAGAATGGGCGTTTTATTTTATTGGGCCTGGAGCAGCAGTTCCATCAGCCCTACTGTTAATCAGGCCCTGGAGAAAAGAGCATTTCAGATGTGCCTGTCATTTTACTGTCCTCACCAATCACTGATGTATGGGAATGCTAGCAAACCAAATCCAATAAGCAATCCAAGCATAGAGGGCTTTTCTAAGAAAACTCCTTTTCTGCACAGGCTGCTGTACCAAAAGGAACTGCAACAATTCTCGGGCAAATTAACAGCACCATAAGAGAGGGGGAAATAAGCATTTATGTTAATTTAAATGGGACTTTTAACACCTCGAATGCTAAAAAGGTCTCCAAAGTATATCTTTTCAACGTGTTGGAGACCTCTCTAGCATTTAAGGCAGGGATAGTCAGTTGTTGGACCTCCACTTGTTGGGGAATACAACTCTCTTGAGGTGGGAGTCCCTAACACCTAGGAGGATTTGCACTAAGGTGTGATAAAGGAGTAAATAACTTCTCCAGTGTGATAAACTCTCCAGTTCCTGTTATTCTATGGAGCCTGTGCACTAAGACAGGGTTCACTTTTAAAACCCTGCATGCAAAACAACATGTGCTACACAGTGTAGTCAGCCGTGATTAAAATGGGGACATGAGAATCTTGCACTGCAGGAATGTGCGGGATTCTCATGTCATGGAATGCAAGGTCGCCTTCAATGTATGACAGAAAAAAATACTTTAGGTAAAGGCAGAACGTGAAGCATATTACACTAAAACTCCCATAATCCTTACCCAGGATGATATCTCTGCTTGCCCCTTCTTATGCCTCTTTCACAAAAAAATCCTGTAAGTCTAGGAATGTAATGCACAGAGGATGATATCTCTCTGCATCCTCTAAGTCCAGTAATTTAAATCACAGAGGATGATATCTCTGCATGCTCCTTCTTATACCTTTTTCACAATAAAGATATATAAAGGCACTTACTGACTGCGCTGATATATCCAGGGATGGTACTTAGTCCACTTCCACAGGGGTAAATGCGTAAGGAGACCTCTTCACCTGGAGCCAAAACCTCCTCCCAATCTTTGCTGATTGCTGTCCTGGCTCTTTCTCCCCGCTCCGCCGTGTCATTCTGCAGGCAAAGAAGGGGAGAAAGAGCTGGGGCAGCGCTCATTCATGGCATTCAAGATTGGGAAGAGGTTATGGCTCCAGGTGAAGAGGTCTCCTTACACGTTTACCCCTGCGGATGTGGACAAAGTGCCATCCCTGGATATATCAGCCCAGTAAATAAGTGCCTTTTGATACCTTTATTGTGAAAGAGGCATAAGAAGGTGCACGCAGAGATATTATCCTCGGTAACGATGATGGGAGTTGTAGTATAATATGCGGCGCTTTCTGCCTGTTCCTGAAGTTTTTTTTCTGTCATACATTGATGGCGACCTTGCATGCCACAACATGAGAATCTCGCTCTTTCCTGCAGTGCGAGATTCTCATGTTGCCATTTTAATCACATGCTGGCTACGCAGTGTAGTCACATGCTGTTTTTTATACAACATTTTAAAAGTATACCATAAGACAGGATGCTAGCGAACCTGCTACGCACTGCTAAGCAGCACATTGGAGACTGATCTGGCATGCAAAGATTTAATACAGAATGCCCTCAGTTGTAATGGAATCCCCCAGTGCACTTTTTCCACTCTCCCTCTCATGAATGCATAATTCACTGATCGGAAATTTTCCCATACATGTCTCACCTGTGTCTGAATCACTTCCTGGGAGGAGACAGGAAGTGATTTATTTAGAGGTCAAAACATGTATGAGATCTCTCTAGTTAGTGCAACAGTCAGACACCAAATGGCAATGGCATAATTAGAGAGGTTGCAGGGGGGATGCAGCTGTGATGAGGCCCAGAGTCCAAGAGGGCCTGTCACCTTTGCATTTTCCGGCCCCTATACTTCAACTTGTAAATATTAAAGTCTGCATATTCCTGGTACTTACAGAGTAAAATCTATAACATTAAGCGGGTTGTAGCTTCCCCAGTCTTTCTTATTCTGTGACTCAGATACACGAGTGAGCTACAAGTCAGCCACAAAACTAGGAGGAACTGAGCCAAATAGCGAGTAACAGAGACACATAGTGCTCACAAGTAAAACCACACAAAAAATATAATCAGTGCACACACACACTGATACCCATTAGTGCTTAATTAGTTATTATTCTTTATCCCTTTAACTATATATGGATTTTTTACCTTAGTAGACAGGAGATATTAATACAAAGGTGGTCAAACTGAGTTTCCAGTTGTTGTGTACAACATCCATCATTTCATCATGCCACTTGTTGTCTGAAAGTAATTGTTGTTATAGTTCAGCAATTGTTGGAACGTCACCCCTAGAAGGTATACAAACTGTGTGTTGGTATCTTGGATGCCAAACAACTGGATGTGTTATAGTCTGGTCCGTAGACTACCTGTTACCTTACCTGTGGCCTCATCCAGTGTTCAATACAGCTCTTGCGATCACCTCGTCTCCTTAATAGAGCCACCTTTTCCATGCAATGGTGCATACTCAAAGCTTCCTGTCTGCTTTGTTCAGTGTATAATGTTTGCTCCTGCTCTCCAGTTGCTGAAGCAGTTCTGTTTCTGATCACACCATTGTTTGCTGCTGGTTCCTTGTTTGATCTGCTGAACCAGTCTTGTTCCTATCCACGGTACTGCTACTTGTTCCTGTTTTGATTTGCTTTGGCTAAACCCAGGGCCGGGTTTCCCAATAGGTAGACTAGAAATCTCTGTATCCATGCAGTAGCTTATACAACCCTTTACAGGCTATTATTTAACCCCTTGGATGCCAGTGAGATCTCCAATGCATTGCTCCTAGCAACCAAGGGGTTAAAGCTTTTAAGTTCTTGCTGATTGTAGGCCAAAGGTATATTCGGTGCCAGGAAACAGTGGATGAGACTGGTGGTGTGGTCATGTGAGGAGTGGGATGTGGCCATGGGCGGAGCTAAGCGTGCCCAGAGTGCCTTGCAGGCCCTGGCTAAACCAGTCATGTTCTGGTATACGGTATTGTTTACTGCCTGTTCCTGTACTCAGCTGCAGTTACTGTACTGAGCCTGTTCTTGTTTTCGTTACCTCATGGTGCTTGTTGCAGTATTGCCTGCCTCTGCAGAACCAGACCTGTTCCAGTTCTTCACTGTATGACTTTGTCTGTGCTGCTTCTTTGTTAGTTCTGTCCTGACTCTTGGTTCCAGTTTGCTGTACCCTTGGACTTATTCCAGGCATTTATATTTGCCTGTTTCTCAGGTGCTGTTGAGTATTGTAGACATTGGTACTGTGAACATTAAAGGAACTGTAGGGGCCTCTGCGTTGCTCTATGGACATTTGTGTTACTGACTCCATTTTGTCTTTTTCTCTTACTAACTCCATGTTGTCTACTTGTTTGACCTCTTTTGTGTATGTGACTGTGTGCATGTGTGTTCGCTCCCGTGTTTTGAGGACCATTGCTGTTGACTTGACACCCACCCTAATCTGTGGTCGTAAGTCCTGTCTTACAGGAAGAGTATGGCTCAAATAAAGGAAAAGGGTTTATGATGTATAATGTTGTTCATAGCAGTGGTGGGAGGGCATTTCATTATCCGCCTAGAAACTGTTAGCCAATGTTCTGTTAACTTATATAAGGCCCGAGAAGATCCGCCTCTTTTGAGAGTCATTAGTCTCACCTTGATGTACACAAGTAATTGAGTCTAATAAATTACTCAATATAATGAACCTATGCTGGCTACTTCTCTGTGTGTGTGAAGAAACTGACATGCACAGTACCTTTAAGTTCTTGTTGCACTGAGTCCTGTTCAGGTGGCTCTCCAGGCATACTGCTTTTGCCAGTTTCCACTTCACTACTCCCAGTGTTCTGTGTCAGTACTGCAGTCAGTCTATATTAATTCCACCTTGAATCCTGTCTTTGTATTGCAGCGAGTCTCCAGCGACTCCACCTTATGTCCAGCCATTGATTACAGCCAGTCCCCAGCAACTCCTCCTAGTGTTCAGTTGCTTTAACTGCAGCCAGTCTCCAGTATCTATTCTTTGTGCATTAGTTAGCATACCTGTCAACTCTCCGGATCTGCCACAGAGACTCCAGTTTTCAGACAGAATTAATGGGTCTCCGGGAACCAGGGCTGATTCTCTGGCAGTGGCGAGTTTCTTCTCCTTCAGACCCTGTTCCTCCCACTTCCTTCCCACTTTTGCTCCCACTAATTCTCCTTCTCCTCCTCCAGGCATGTTGATAGTAATAATGTAATCCTGATCAGTCATGACTTCCTTTTTGAGTCAGTACTGTACACTTACACTTGCTGATTATTGAGCTCTACTCCATAAACTAGAAGTAATTTCCACTGCTGTGTTTAACTATACCTGCTTTTTACTTCTGATTTTCACCCTTCTCAGACTGACTACATCTAGTCTCTGCTCCCTGGTAATACAACCACTGTTACAACTGACTATGCCCGCTCTTCACTGCTCAGACTCCTGCTCAGCCTGTCTACATCTAATCACATCCCTGATTGTACAATCACTTCTGCTTGACTACCCCTGCATTTTGCATCTGGATATTACTCCTGCTCAACTCAGAGTGTGTCTAATTACTGCTTCTAGAAAAGACCTTTACTCAGTTTGAATACACATCCTACAACTCTTGCCTAATCTGACTAAATCTTCTCTCTGTTCCCTGATAATAAGATCTCTGTTCTGGTTGACTATGCCTGGTCTCTGCTTTCTAATTACTACAAGTGGTCTTGGACAAGTTCCAATGGCCTTTCAAATCTGGGGGCCTACCCCCTGGGGGTGGTCATTTGAGTGAATGAAAATCTACAGTTCTGGCTGCTGGTTTATCTGCCTTGAAGCATACAGTATAAAACTGACTTAGATTTCTTCACCCTCCTTTCTGTCTGACTGAGCTTGAATCTCAGTGCGAAGTGTGGAAATGAGAGAAGGAACAGTGAGCAGGGAAGACTAACTGTGGCAATTGTAAATTAACTGCTATCAGGTCAGCTTCACAAGTCTGGGTCATGAAATCTTAACAAACATTAATGATCCTGGAGTCACTGTCTGCAATTCAGTGTCATCCACGGTGTTAACTGTTCATAACACATGGAACGGTGTTCTATCACCCATGTTTGTTATATCTCCATTGAAGATGCAGGCAGCACAGATTGGGAATGCAGGAGTATCAGGTATTCAATAAGCTTCATGTGAGTACACTACAGTAAAATAAAAAAAAATCATGATAAACCAATCAGCGAGGCACTGAGTTTTCAAAGATTGGTATATTGCTGGTTCTTACTTCTTTTGCATCACATACTGTGATTGTACAGGTTCTACAATGCCGAATCCCCCTGCCAGTCTCTTCTGGCCCCCCTGGAGTTGCATGTATCACAGTTTGTGCACCCCTAAAAAACAGTACTTTTCCACTGAGATCAGGGATTGGAAATGCATATCAGCAGGGCACCATTTGAGGCCCTTGAAATAATCTTTCAAGGAGGACCCAACTACAGTCATTTTTTATCTCATAGTACAATTGCAACAAAAATAACTAATATCAGGGCCCATGGTCTTTGAGCAAACATAAAATCAGAGATGTATTTTAGAAATCAATACTTAGGAATCAATCTGGTGAATTGCTAGGCTTACCTGAAAAGATCAGGGGTTTACACATTATTATGGATCCCAACTACATGACTTCTTTAAGGGAGATTTGCTCCATTTCAAACCTGGCAATAAGAGTTGGAGCTTAAAGCATGAAAACTGGGGATTTTTCCACCTCAGCCAATACTTATCAATGCCCTAGTAACAATTCATATGCTGCTCACTGTTGTATGCCCTTCAACCACACGAAGGTAAGTTTAATGTGACAAACTTCTCATTTAATGCAGGACACTTTATGAAACGCACACACTGCAGTGCTGTACTGGTTCCCGCACAGACTTACAGAATGACATCTTCACAAGTGCTCTGTATGAAAAGTGAAGTACTACTTTTTATTAGGAAGAAAGCAGATAAAAGTCAAATTGTTACCTAAATTATAGTCTCCTAGGTAATCTGAAGATAACATAACAGAATTTTTTTTTCCTTGTCATGAAGGGTTAAATTCAGCCTAATGTTTTGCTATTGATCATTGGCCTAATGTTCCCAAAAGACTGGACTTTAGTGTATTTAGTGAATTGACTGATGGAAAACAAGAGAAAATGATTACTTATAAATGTATAGATTTTTATTGTACGAGTGTCAAATATTTTTGGCATGTATAGCGTAAAATGAGTATTTTTCCCTACATATTACAGTTTATCAGTTTTGTAAAGTCTAATTTAAAATTTGAATTAATTGGGGAAATTATATTTTTTTATATTTGGTTAGAAAATTCTCAGAACGTTCCATGCTGAGTGCCAGACTTGTCATGCAGTAATACTGCATAAACTATACCTCTAGGCTGGTTTAAGCAAGTTTAAAACTTGATGACTCATTTTACAATTCAGGGACATTATTTCAGTAGAGCATGTTCTGGAGTGGTCAGAGTGAACAATTCTGCTTGCATATGTGATTGCCAGCTGTCCATGATGGACTGTCTGTCACTCACCTGAAATGGGAGGCAGAAACACATTCCTCCAGGGCCAGCTCCCAGTCTCGGGTCAGGAGAGTGGTAGATGTGATGTGATCTTGTCTTCCACTGACCCAGAGGAAACAAATCCCCCTGTCAGCTTACAGGCTAGTTGGAATGTGACATGTCTAGCGTCCCCCACAGAGTTGCTGTGCCTGCTGCACATTTGTAGGGAAAATAATTTGGTTCCCATTGAGATCACATGCTGACATGTGACTGACAACTGGGAAGCTTTCACTTGACACTGTTATGAGCCCAGGAGGAGAGGTATTGTGATCAGAACAGAGTGAGAGTGATGTGATGTATATTCCACTGGCCATTCTGTTTGATCAATCTGAGGTGATAAAGGGGTAACAGCAACTGGAATATAGACAGAGCACATCAAGATACGTTTGTGTTTTGTGTGCAGACCGATGTCTGTATTGTAAGCTTTCATGAGTAGGGCCCTCTCTCCACTTGTTTATGTTTGTACTTGTTTATGACATTATTTTGTTTATTTATTCCCCATTTGAACAGAGCCAAGAAATATGTTGGCACTTTATAAATTAAATAATTGTAATGTATGTTATAGCTGATAGCCCATTGCCATAACCTGCCTGCTCACTATACTCACTACAAATGTGCTCACTGCTGCAGGGGCTAGCACATTTCCTTTCTGTGACTTTCTCTAATTGTGGATGTTAGTGCTGGTCCCTTTGATAATTTTATACTCCATCTCCGTCTATATATTGTGCTTGATGCCCTGTAGTTCACTTCTTGATTGCTGATGATAAACTGCTCACATGACTTACTCCTCAATAATTGCAAGGAGCCGAAACACCAGGAAATGGATATACAACCTGCACACCTCCTAGTGATGGTTGCATTTAATATTACAGGGTGTATTGTAGGCCAGGGCTGGGGTTTTTCACTACATCTGTCCCCTTGCAAGCAGGCCAAGATGTCACTAACTACAGAAATGTTGATCTTCCATTCACTCTCTGGTGCTGGTTAAGCATAATATGACATCCTGTGGGCAAATACTTGCCTGCCCAGTGCCAGCCTACCTTTTTGTTTGCCACATATGAAATCCCACCAAGAGTTTTGCTAATTTCCACCTATACTTTGTATCTCAGTAAAAATTCACTCTGCAATATTAGTGCAGAAGCGTAGAAGTCCACAGTTGAAATTTAAAGTCCTACAGCAGCACAAACCTTGAGAAAATTGTTAGCAGGCTGCGTTTTCCTATACCAACATAAGCCTAGAGAAAATTGTTAGAAGGCAGGTAGGGACCTCCATTTTATGTGGGTAAATGTGATAAAGAAGGCGCTTACACCTTTTGCAAGGAATGTAATGCATTGTGGGATGGTTGAGTCCTACAGAAAAGTAAGCTTTAAATACATCTGCTGGACCTTTGAATCAATCTATATACCCCCAATGTATTGGATACCCCATTTATATCAGTGGGAATTACACAGTTATTCTTTTACCTCACGATTTTCTCCAGAAGTAAATCTTGTTGTGTTGGGTTGTTCCAGAACTGCAACTCTTTAGCTTGATGAAAAAGGCTTTGTATGTCAGTGTCATACGCAAATTACATTATCTATTCTCCCTCCCTCTCTCTAAAGTCCAGCACTGGCACAAGGGCTACTGTAAAATCTCAGGTATAATATACACCTGTGTATAATATGCAGGTGTACATTATACCCAAGATTTTAGGGGAAAACAAGAGTGCCTATGTATAATATGCAGCCCTTGTTTTCACCCTGTCACAATAAAAAAATGTTATATTGCTGCACTGATTCCTTCCCTCCCCACTTACCCTGATCCTTCTCTCCCCCCTGTAGTCAAATGCGGCAGACTGACAGGGTCACAGCAGGGGTGGCATGCTTGCATTTGCCTCCCGCTTCCAGCATTTTAGCCAATGGTAATGTCTTGCGAGGACCTCGAGCATGCCTCCCGCTGGGACACTGTCAGGCTGCTGAATTGGACTACAGAGGGGGAGAGAAGGATCAAGGTAAATGGGGAGGAGGGAATCAGTGCAGCAATATAACATTTTTTTGTTTTTTTCCCCTCGTGTATAATACACACACCCCACTTCACATAAGGTGAAGATGGAAAAAATTGTGCATATTATATGCAAGATTTTACACTAATACACAACACCTAAAATCTCCTGACTAACAGGTATTTATGAACAGGTTTGTGATCTACTGTCTAACTTAAAAGCCCCAAAATAAAAATTTGGATTTCCTAAGGTGCTTGTAGATAAAAGTTACATTCGCTTTTCTGTTATTTGGAAAGAAAAACAGTTGATGTCTTTGGAAGACAGGCTTAAAGGGATAGTAATACTTCGTTTTATCTTTATTTTATTTTGTAGGCATTAAAAAACATGAAGAATGATATGAGTCTTATTTCTCAAACCTTTATGGTTTAAGAGATATTCACAAGCGAAGTTCCCCCTCCCGCCCCTTTTTCCTAGTGTAAGCCATCTCTTCTCAGATGTGAATCTGGTTGTAAGACCAGACAGATAACAGAAGGGGACAATCTTCTTTGTATGAAAACAATGAAAGCCCTTCCCCCCTTGACAAGTTTTTCAGCTTTTTCCCTTATCTTAATTGAAGATTGTCCCTTTCTGCAGTCTACCTGAGCACCTCCCTTCTGATCTGGCTGAACAGAGGGGGATACTTTGCTTGTGAATATCTCTTAAACCATAAAGGTTTGAGAGATAAGACTTATATCGTTCTTCATGTTTTTTTAATGCCTACAAAATAAAATAAAGATAAAACTAATTATTACTATCCCTTTAAGTTTTGAAAGCAAAAATGAAAAATAAAGCACAAGCATGAGAAAATAACTGGGCACCAATGTTAGCATCCTTCTTATTTATGCCTCTTGTTTAACCCTTTGAGTATCAGAGTAATGCGTTTCATACCCCTCTGACACTCAAAGGGTTAAAAGATTTATCTTTTTCCAACCTATTTTTTTAGCTCAACACCAGTTAAGCTTTTCATCCGTTGACAGAAGATCTATGGCAATTGAATTTGTAAATCACATTTTGAGACCACTACTGAAAACTCATTCTCTTTTTTTCTGCTCCCACCCCCTCAATTAGCTTGATTGAACAAACTCCTTCAATAGCCTCCACTCCGCCTTCCTTATGTCAGTTCAATAGGTAGAGGCTAACCTATAGTATTCCTTAGCTGTTTCAGGTATTCCTTAGCTGTTTCTTTGTTCATCTGCCATACAGTTGGGCAAATAATCCAACTAAAGGAGAACTAACACCACCTAATAATAAGCCTCATGTGTCCTATTATGGCCAGAAAATTCTAATCACCCATGTGAATTGCCACTGTGCCCTTGTTCAAGAAAGAACACCTTCAGTCAGTCCTGGGTATCATGTCCATGGTGGAGGACATGATAGTTGCTAGCAGGACCACAGAACCTCCAATGATGGTCATTTCACGTGGACCTTTCAGGAGTGGTGTGTAACAGATTGCTTCCTTATGAGTTGTACACCCCTCAGATCCATAAAGTTTTAATTAGGTAGGGTCATGATCTCTGCCTGCTTCAGTTTGAAAAAAATGCCAACAAGTGACATGAGACTGGCAGAATAAAAGTGGGTGGATTTAGAATGCAAGCTTTCAAGACAACTTAGATCTCTTCTTCAGGCATATTTAGAATAAAGTCTGAATACAAAATACATGACAGGTTATACATTCTTGCAAAATCTTTTTCAATTTAAATTCCATGGGAGGTGAATCTTTTATCACCATTGTCTGTGTAAATTATTTCTTAGACTCCAGTAGAGACATATTTTTGTAGCTGGCCAAGTGGTAAAATATTTATTTATTCATCTATTTAGTTATTTTCCTTTTGGTGTGTAAACAGCTCCAGTGAATTTAGTGCTTAGAGACTTTGTAACTGCAGCCAAAGATGGCTAAGTATATGCAATGTATGTTTTAACCCTCCATGTACCAGAGGAGTGCTCATTGCATAACTTTGCAATGTGTTGCATACCCCTCTGACACCCAAAGGTCCCAAAATATGTTTATTGTGTAGAATAATGTGACATAAATTCCTTGTCACGGTTCAGGCCATAGTTCAGTGTGTGAAACTTTGTTACCAAGATCTTTCTGTCTGTGTGTCAGAAAACTTCCCATCAGTACAGACACTCTGAGATATTTAATACTGTGACCAGTGTTTTAAAAATGTTGACTCACTGTGGTGTCTCTTTTCTTGTCCCCACTGAAAATATGAGAATGCATCCTTTTTCTTAGAGTTTGTCCTCTCTTACCTACACATAATCCTCTGTTGGGACATTTCACACACATGATAAGGAAGACAACATTAGAAGATCTGCAGGAGAAATTGCCGTTGATGTTGTGGTTTTAGTGGGACTGTGGCATGGGCATCTTACCTGTGCACAGGTTCCACATCTGTTTTGTAAGCATTTTCTGTTGCATTGTTAAGGGAGCTCTTCACCGCCAGTTGTTTCAGGTTGAGTGGCTGCTTACAGGAGAGGAGCAGAGGTTTAGGGAATATTTCTTTTTAATCTGCCATAACTATGTAGTATTGTGTGGAGCACTTTTGAGATTTTGCACAGTACTTCAAGCTGAGGTTTGTAGGTGACTACTAATGGCACTCTGTTCTCTTCCTGTGGTTGTATTCCAGGAGATTTCTTCTGGATACACTGGTTGCTCATTGAATATGGATGTCTGTGACCATGGCATTATATCCATAACTAAAGATCTCTCCTGAGAGGTTTATCATGGACAGAAGTCTCAGAGCATATGCGGTTATAATTTAGGGCCTGGATATAAACAATAGAGTTTTATGTGTATCTGCGATGGAAACTGTTATTTTTGAGATAATTAGGCCTGTCGGTTGGGTTGTGGTACATGGAGTTGTTTCTAATAAAGATTATGGTAAGCAAGTTAATTTGTGTGTGGGAATGACTGAGTTTGAGGTTAATAGTGGGATGGAAGCTTTTTAATTTTCATGAAATTATAAAAGTTAATCTTCGCTGGCAGTCCAAATGATTAGGAAATCAACTATGTAGTGGATATAGACCAGAGGATTATTTGACATGTGGGCAAGAACTCCTCCTTCAATTTTGACATGCTTTGTGGCGCCATTCACTTTCCCATGGCAGTTCACATCTTTTTGTATTGTTCTTACCCAGATGTGAAATAATTATGCATTATAAAGTATACTAGCTATGTTACAAGATCTGTGGATAAGCCCTTTTGCTTTTGTAGGCTGTAATGTCATCTTCATGTGGAATGTTGGTGTAGAGTGATTCCTCATCCATAATGGCTAGAATGGTGTCCCTTCAGATGGAGCTAAGGTCAAACAGTTTGTTTAAGAGATTGGCCATGTCCTGTATGTAACGGTGTGTGTTTTGACCAAAGGTTCCACAATACTCTCCATTCATCCAGAGATATTTTCTGTGGGTGTGCCAGTTCCAGATATTATTGGTCTTCCATGATTTTCTTCCTTGTTTATTTTAGGAAGCATATAGAAGCATCCACACTTGGGTCTTCTGGAATGAGGGCCTCCAGCTCATCTCTAGTATTTCATGATTTTTGTAGTCAGATGTGGGATTTTCTCATAGTTTGCTGTAGTATCTTTCATTCATAAGTTGCCTGTGTACCTCTTCTGCTATGTTCATAATCACTTTGTCAGCCGATTTAATGATTTTGGTTTTGTTGCCCTTTAATGATTGCATTTCTATTTCTTCCTTGGTAGTTACGTTGTGTGCCACTTTGAAAAGTTTGTCAAGTTTGGTTGATGTGCCTCTGCTTCTGAAGTTCTCTATATACCTGTCCAGTGTGGGGTTGCTTCCTGGTGGCAGGGTTCATGTAGATTTTTTACATAGATGAGTTGTAGTGGTGATTTAGTTTTGTGGTTTGAGATGACTCATAGTGTTCTTTGTCATGAAAAAAATTCCTTGTGCATAATCTTTCTGAAGAACGCCTCAATATAACTACAGAATTCTATTTTATCCATAGGGTTTAGTTGGGTAGACGGAAAGTCCTTTTGAAAGTACAGATAGTTTCTCCTTGCATGGCTTGACAACACATATCTGCACCTATTGTTGGTTTATTTAAATTCCATGCCTTTTGCCTTAGCCTGTCTAGTTTATTTTATTTTTTATAAGACATATTTGTAGTTTCCTGTGGTACAAATGCAATATATTTTCCGTATCCTGTGTCTGTTCCTATACATTCTTCGAGGATCAAGATCTCTGCTTTTACTTAGGTCTTACTGTTGTAACAGATCCAAAGATTATTAGGCAGTAGTGTTGAGCGAGCGTGCTCGGCCGATGCTCGGATCGGCTCGAGCATCGCTCTGCTCGGCACATGGCGGTACTCGTCGAGTACCGCCATGTGCTCGCCCGCCATGTTCGGGTGGCGGGGATCTGTGCCGGAGGAGGCACAGATCTGAAGACGCTCCGCTGGACCACCAGGGACTGGAGGTACGGGGGCATTGCGGAGATGAAGGGGGACAGTGTGGAGATGAAGGGGGACATTGTGGAAGAGGGGCATAGAGGAGATGAAGGGGGACATTGTGGAAGAGGGGCATAGCGGAGATGAAGGGGGACATTGTGGAAGAGGGGCATAGCGGAGATGAAGGGGGACATTGTGGAAGAGGGGCATAGAGTCTATGCCCCTCTTCCACAATGTCCCCCTTCATCTCCGCTATGCCCCTCTTCCACAATGTCCCCCTTCATCTCCGCTATGCCCCTCTTCCACAATGTCCCCCTTCATCACCGCTATGCCCCTCTTCCACAATGTCCCCCTTCATCTCCTATGCCATAGAGGAGATGAAGGGGGACATTGTGGAAGAGGGGCATAGCGGAGATGAAGGGGGACATTGTGGAAGAGGGGCATAGAGGAGATGAAGGGGGACATTGCGGAGATGAAGGGGGACATTGCGGAGATGAAGGGGGGCATTGACCAGGCACCCTCCCCTCATCAGAGCAGGGGGTGCCTGGTGTAATGCTCGTGTCGCCCCATTCTATTCAATGGGGCTCGGGTGCTCGGCCGAGCACTCGAGCCTCAGGGGGTGCTCGGTCAGTGCACCCGAGCACCCGAGCATCGGGGTGCTCGCTCAACACTATTAGGCAGCCTTTCTGAAGTTCTGCTACATAGCTGCTGTGTATACGGGCTATAATAGTAATTGACATGACATCCAGGACTGAGTGAAGATGTTATACCTTGAACAAAGGCAAAAGTCCAAAATTCATAATGGCTCTCAGGATTTTCTTATAATTATAAAGTAAGTTGGGAGTTATCATTAGGGGGTATTAGTTCTCCCTTACAGGGGAAACTATGTCAATAGGAATAAGTGGGTCTTAATTAGTTTATCAGAAGAACTTGCTTCGTATAGTTGTCAGATATGTTCAGTTGCCTTTATATACTTGTCGCCAGTGGTTTAGTTCACACCTCACACAGTGGGGGAATGCATGAATACACCAAAGCAACTAATTTTCTGAACTTAGACATAGAAATAATGCACTTGCTTTTCCAGGAATATATTAGAGTACTTGATCACTTTTGTGAATATCAGTGCACACATTCCATCATCTGTAAGACTATAATGAGAGCAAGCCCCATCTCCCTTTAAGCATGCACCAAAATGTGTGGTACATTGTTGAAAGATTTAAATTTTTCAGTCTTGTTTGAGAACAGTCTGCTTTTACCTGGTTAATGTGCTGGCTGTCCACTGCTTACTGAACTATGACTACCAATCATCCTCAGTAAACCTTCACCTTCTACACATTCCTTCAGTTGTCTCTTATATAATGCTATAATGATCTGCTGGCCTCATGTGATGCTTTTCTTGTCTCATCTATCAGCATGACCCACTGTTAGTCCATGTAATGGTGTGAAATATTGAGAGTGTGTCATTGCTCTGTATATATAGCTCTCAGTAGGATGATGTGTGTAGGTGTGTGAGGTTCTGTGAGTTGAAAAAAACCTGATAATTGTATGTAGGGTGGGGGTTGATGGCAGGAAAACAGCCCAAGGGTGGTGGACATTTTGTAGCATTCTGTATATCAATGAGACATGATCTGAATGGGGATCCTGGAAGACTGATCAGGGTTAGTCAACCGTATTTAAGAATATAGCAGTATTTGGTACAAGGTCAGGTGATTTTTTTGATGTCAGGGATGGAAACTAATGTTATTGATAAAGTTGACAGGTCAGCTCTAACGCTTGCTTTCGGTTTCACCTGATATCCAGCCCTTAGACAAAATATAAAACAAAATCAGTATATAGAACAGGATAAACTGGGAAGTTACATACAGTAGTGAGGCTGGAGATCTATTTTATAGACCATTTATAATGAGATAGTTTAAATTTCTATCAAACCAAAAATTTATTCTGAAGGACATGTAAAATCAAAACTCAAAAGGAGAAGCACACTGCAATATAAAATACAAAGTGGTATGGAAGAGATAAACAGAATCAGGTGTGTTAATGAGCCATGTATACTCTAAATATAGGCTTTGTCGGTCCCAACCAAAAGCTCTGCACCACCTGACAGAGCAATCAATAATCAGCAGTACAAATAATCTCTAAACTTGCTCAAAAGTCTGCACTCGTTATTGAGTACTGTCAGGTCTCAAGATGTAACAAGTATCAAGATAAAAAAAAACAAATGAAAGCAAGATATACACTGGCTAAAAGCTAGCTAATATATACAGTTAATATATAGGGCAATATCTCTATATAATACTATTGACGATAATAAACATAGCATCCATAGACTACAGTAGATAAAAACATAGTATTTACATGTTCATAAAAATCACACCTGCTCACTTGGACAGCAAGATTGTCTCAGCTGGAAAAAAGATGCCGTAAACAAATGTAATATATATGGTACCAAAAGGCTACTTGCGTCCAACCTACATGTATCACTCTACAAAGCTCATTATCAAGTACTGAATTTACAACTTGCAATTGTTGTACTACAACGCTCATCATCCTTGACCAGTTGGGAATGTTATGAGTTGGAATCCTACAGCATCTTTTGTTCCAGGTGTGTGTCAGCCATTTTATATTCCATTATTTACAAAGGAAAACTAAGCCACTGCAAACAATATGGTTTACAAAGAAGGGAATCATAAGATTGCTATGGAAAAATGAAAGCGAGCAGAATAATGCTTCCCCAAACTGTGTGAAAAAAGCCTAGAAGTAAACTTGTTATATCGTATTATATTTCTGTTGCCAATCCCTTAAAGTAGAACTGTCATTTTGTATCAGTTATGTGATTTTGAAAAGAGCGTCATTTACAATTTCAAACAGTAGTTTCAGAGATCTTAAGCTTTATTTATTTGTCAGTTTATGCAGCTGTTAGAACTTCCTGGTAGGAAAGGCAGTTGGCAATGCAGATGTTTCAGTCTTCCAGGCACACCAGGAGGACTTGCACTAACTGAGAAATAATTCAAGCTAAATATCATATAAATTATTATTTAAGAGAAAAAACTGCATAACATAAATATAGTTTGTATTTTGAAAGCTCTTTCAAAATCTCCTATTTTTAACAAAATGACAGCCTCCACTTTAAATTGTCATTAAAACTGCAGTTGAGTGAATCTGTCACAGGTTGTCTTGCAGTTTGGTTTGTAATGTTTGAAATTTGGTCAGCCAGTTCAGAGGAAGTGAGTGTGTGTGTGTGAAAACATATGTATATGTATGTATGTGTGTCAGTTTGTGTATGTATATGCATGTCTATGTGTGTGTGTATGTACTGGTATATGTGTGTCAATATGTGAAGCTAATTTACTTAGAAAAACTAGAACAACTGCTCCTTAGGGGACAAATAAGTATCCATCAATTTTTACCCCATTATAACCCCTTGAAGTCTAAGGTCTACAGCACATTCAAGGGCTTAAAAAGCCTAGTTAGATCAATGGGGATTGGTGATTTTGTATTCTTCCCTCTATGGTACAGTTGGTGTGCTCCAGAATTGCTTGTAAACATATATTAGTGTTTTATGAGTAGCCAGCTTTGCGAAAGATTTTCAGAAAAAAATCCAGGAAAATACAGACTTTGCTCATCTTGTCCTATTAAACATTTTAGAAAACCATAGCCTGACTCTTTAGTCTCTAGTAATTTCAGAAATAAAGCACAAGCATATTAGCAAAACTGTAAGCACCAAGACAATGGCAAACAGTAAAATAAATGTATACTCACTGGTTATCTATAATTAAGGTGTCGATTAGGATGCCATGGGGCTTATCTCTGGCCCACATAGATGTGTGCTTCCCCTGTGAACATATAATCATTATGTCTTCAGTTACACAAAAAGATAATTGTATTTTTAAAACATTCATCATGTTACATCCAGTGAATTTAGATGAGAAGAATTGATTTTATTTATGGACGCAACCGTAAAATGTTACTATGCTGAAAATGTATGTGTAGTCAAAGTAAGCAGGAAAAGATTAAATAAATAGTGTCTTTTACCTCTAAAAGGGACAGTAATGTCACATAAAAAAATCTTCTACTTCTGGAGAGCTTAAAAAATAAACTATATGCCACAAACCCTATCTCTCAAACTGCTATGGTTTGAGAGGTATAGGCATTGAAAGTCCCCCCTTCTCCTGAAGTCAGCTGTAAAAGTAACAGCAGGAGATTCGAGTTGTGTGACTTGAGGAGGCTCTTCAGCAGAGCCGAAATTGCATTATTTAAAAAGAACGACTTCATGGGAACGGTCTACAAAGTGTGCTTGCAAACCAGGCACACTTTGTAGACCTTTCCAATGAAGTAATTCTTTTGAAATAATGCGATTTCATCTCTGCTGCAGAGCCGCCAGCTGGTCCCAGACGGGATCTCCTGCTGTCAGCTAGATGCTGGTGTCAGGAGAAGAGGAGGGAGAGGGGAACTTTCAGTGTGAATATCTCTCAAACTATAGTGGTTTGAGAAATAGGAGTTGTGGGACATTTATTTTTTTAAGCTGTACAAAAGTAGAAGATTTTTTTATGAGACATTCATGTCTCTTTACGGATCAGAGGGCAGTGCAATGCTTTACTCTTTTAATAAACAATGAAACTTCCAGGCCTTTGTGGTGGAATGTGTCTAAGACAGGGCACATTCTTTGCCTAATGCCTACCATTACATTTTGTTTCAGTTGTATGTTACCTGGGCACTGTGTTCTTGACCTTCCCTATCCTGAGCCTCCTTTCCATACCTGAACTTGGCAACTTTTGGCATGGTGAGATGAGGTGCGAACAGTAGTGGGGTTAAGGCAAGGTCTACTTTCAAATTTTGCTTGTTGCAAACTGTAATTATGGGCCCAAGGTTGAGTGACTCTGGGGCAAACCAGCTGATTGTATTGAACAAATAACAATTCCTGTTGATATAAATGGGGCTTTAACCCTTTGAATGCCAGAGGTGTATGCAATGCATTGCAAAGCAAATGGATGTACCGCACCCACAAAATACAATTTTGTGCTGTAATAACTTTTGAATAAAACATATCTCAGCTGGAAGAGTTCACCCTACAATATATTTGTTTTCTATATTCCATGATACTTTGCTATTGGGTGTAATGAAAGTATTCATACAAAGAACTCTTGAAAAACTATTAATTCAAAATCCAGGTATTTTAAGGAAATATCAGCCCAAGGCTTGTAGTGGTATAATCCAATGCTGATCGCCCTAATGGTAATTACGCAAATGGGCTGCATGGTGCAATAATTGCACCATTAGGTGGGCCCAAGCCACAGTGATGATATGCACTAAGGCCTATGTTATGCCATACCTCCCAAGTGTCCCTCTTTCAGACCCAAATCCCCCTGTCCCTCTTTCCCACCCTGATGTCCCATTTTTTAGATCAGACTATGTGGTGTGTATATAAGTGTATCACTTTGCCCCGCATCAATAAAACTCACTTTAATGTCTGTATAAAGTTTAGTATATGTGTTTATAAAGTAGTATGTGTAAATAAAATACATTGGTCTTGCACTAAATCATTTATTCAATTCACGATGAGGGATCAATAGGTCATGAAATTTCCTACAAATTCTTGGTAATACCCCACCCATCAGCCACACCCCCATCAACACCCCTTAAAACACAATTGTCCCTCTCTGGCCATTTTAAATGTTGGGGGGTATGGTTATGTTTTGAACCTTCTTTTCAGTTAGCAGAGTAATTCATCATGTTACAGAGAAGCAAATGGAATCTGCTTTGATTTACATGGGGCACTAACAATTTGTTTGCAATGCACTGGAATTCATTATAGCATTCAAGGGGCTATAAATCCATTTTGATTAAATGGGAATTTTATTTCTCATATGGTGCAGTTGGTTTGCTCCGGTTTCCTGAACTCGGCTCTTACTGAGTAGACTCCATAGAATTACATAGAAAATGGAAAGGCATTGCTCACCTTACACTAGGGGTGGACAATCTAAGGCCATCCAGTTGTTAAGTGCTACAATTACCATTTCCTGGACAACCAACTGCTGGCATGGAATGATGGGAATTATAGTCTGCAACAACTGGAGGGGATCAGGTTGCCCCTCCCTACCTTAGATAACGTTATCATTCCTGTAACAGAGGGACTGAAAGAGGGATATGTGAGTAGAGGGATAAAAGGGGATACATAATGTAGGAGAGGAGAATGTTATCTAGCTCACACTGTACCAGGGATAAAGATGGTGCTCCCTGATTAAAATGATTAAATCAATAAAGACCAGCTATGCTGTAGCAGGGCTATAATTGCCTGAAAAGGACTGGATACAAGAGGACTCGCTTGATGCAATGTGTTTATCTGTAAGAGCACCAGACATGCAACGTTGATCTTAGATATAGCCATTGTGCCTATTAATACAGTTTTCATTTGTTACAACATAGACAAACACAGGATTCTAATTACTATGCACCTGATAAATCAGCATATTAGATTCACTAGGCAAAGAAAAAACTCACAGAGCTAAGGTTTCCATAACATACACTGTGTAAAACAAAATGACTGGAGTGCACAGCGTATGCTAACGGCCATATTCAAGAAGACAAAGATGTTCAGTTCTGCAGAAAACCAACTGCTTTCTAGGGAACTAGTTAATGGAGCTTGAACCCTTTGAGTGCCAGAGAGGAACGGAATGCGTTGCTTTGCAATGCATTCCGTACCACTCTGGCACTCAAAGGTTTAACTCACTGACAGCTAGAGAGATCTCCAATGCATTGCTTTGAAAGGTGATGGAGACCCAAATCCCTCTGTCCCTCTTTCACATCCTGGTGTCCCTCTTTTTAGGAGATCAGACTGTGTGGTGTGTCTATAAGCATACCTGGGGACTTTCAAGATGAGCTGACCCTGAGATCGTGAAATATTAACCCTTAAAGCTTCCCATAATGTAGATTTTATGTGATATGTGCCTGCTTGCTCTAACACAGAGGTGCTCTGGTCCGTGTGCGAGGGACCTTTAACATGATACAGTTTGGATAACTCACTGCCTGAACACAAACAAGACAAGCAGGACATCTCCCACTGTCCTTGTGGTACTAATGGCACCAGTTTAGAGGCTAAGGAAACATTTAATTGGGGAAATTCATATAGTAGGTGACACAGACCTCTCTCACCCTGAGAATTTGGCCCTTCACCCTGAGACCCTGAGATTTGGGTCAAAACCCTAAGAGTTCCCAGGTATGTTTATAAGTGAATCACATTGCTCCACAGCAATAAAATTCACATTAATGTTTAGTTAAACTTCAGTATATGTGTTTATAAATTAGTATATGTAAATAAAATACTTTGGTCTTGCTCTAAATACTTTATTCAGTTACACAAAAGGATGTCAGTATGTCACGAAGTAACCTAAAACTTCTTGTTAATGCCCCACCCACCAGTCGCTCCCCCAGTACCACCACCTAAAACACAAGTGCCCCTCTTTGGCAATTTGAAATGTTGATAGGTATGGATCTCTGTAGCATTCAAGGGCTAAAATCCCCTTTTACATCAAGTAGAACTTTAATTTCCCCCAAAACAGTGCAGTTGGTTTGCCCCAGAGCTGATCATATTTAGCTTTTTGAATATGCCCCACAAGTAAATAGAACATTCCACAAGGAAACATGAACTACACACTATACTAGCAAAACCGGCATGGGTCATGGGTGAGCCTCTCTCTGTATCTTTCTATGAGAGGGTATAATTGCATTTGTAGAAATGTTTTTTGTGTTTTTTAACAACCTGCAGCCCTCCTGCTCTCCCATTGGCTCCCTTTACAAGGTTAAGCCTCCAACTTGAAGAATATGGAACTAAGAGAGGGGGAGGTGTAGACTAATTCAGCACAGTCTGACTCCATGCTATGCACAATCATCTCCAGGTACATTTATCTGTGATGTCAGATATGGATCTCTAGCTGATGTTAGGCTATAGCTCCCATCATCCTCAGCCTCAATCTGGAAGAGGGGTTGTAGAAGAACAGCTGTGGAGCCACATGTTGCCCAAGTGATGTACTGTAAGTAATACAAAGTGCTTTGCCACACACCATCTCTCCTCTTCTGAGGGGTCCTGGGAAAATAAAGGGCAGGGCACCTTGTATTACTTAGAATAAACCTGGGAATGGACAACATGCGGCTTGCTAGTGGGTGTTGGACTACAACATCTGACAACTGCTGGTAGCAAAGAAGTGCATTGCAAGGTGTATATTTATGTTTGGAGTTTGTGTATATGAATGTCTGCATGTTTCTGTGTGTGTGTGTGTGTATATATGTGTGTGTGTTTGTATATGAGTGTGTGTTTTCGCATGCTTGTGTATTCTTTTGTTATGTATGAATTGTGAGTGTGTACATGGACTGTGTTGGAAGAATTGTGTTGGAAGATTGTGTTTTTTTGTGTGGAGTGTGTAATACGTGTAGAATGTATGTGCCTGTGTGTACAGTATGTGTGTGTGTGTGTAATGGTTCCTTTAAAAATAACTTATTCCAAAAGCATTTAAAAGGAAATGTAAGTCTGATTCAATTGAACCAACTAAGACATCAGTGCCCACATGATCCAAGTGGGCTATTAAATCCCAGAAATACGTTCTGGATGAAATACATTCTGGATCATATGCACATATGCAAGTGTCCAGATGCATAAATTTGCTTCTATTGTTTAACACAAGAAACTCCGTCTAGGACCAGGCCTATATCATTTCTCTTCTTTGCATGGAATACTTCGTTGCTCATCGATCTGTTTGAAAAAGTACTAATCCCAAAGGATTTATGGTGGTATGGTAAGGCATCTAAAAGTAATTGTAAGTATGATTCAATAGAAGCTTTTGTAACCCATTCAGACCTCAGATCAATCTGGGCTTTTAGACAACAAACAATACATTCTGTGCCATATACACAAAGTCAACATAGGATCAATTACTGGGCAAACCAAATGCAATTTAGGGAACAAATAGGAATTCTCAAAATTCCCAATGATTTTAAAGGGACATTTAACCTCTTCACAATGCATTTAAATCAATTTAAATCAGTGGAAATTATTTATCTGTTTCCTATGAAGCAGTCACAGAATTAATCTACTTTTGTTTTATGCATCTGATCCCAAGTAATGTTACACTGAATGTATTTGAAGAATGTATGAATTGGCCAGAGCAGCTCATTTCCTCCATTTGGACATTGGTAAAATCACAAGGTTGGACTTTGGAGTATGTACTAGAGCACTGGTTCTCAAACTGTACTCTCAAGGCACACTAACAGGCCAGGATTTGAGGATTTCCATTCTTCAGTAATGTTGAGTTAATCAGAGGTGGGTTAGGTACTAAGGAGTTATAAACAGGTGATAAAGTAGAGATGACTTCTCCAGTGATATCACTTCTCTAGTTCCTATGTTATTCTATAGACCCTATGCACTAAGATATTCAAAACTTAAGGGACAGTAATGTTTCATAATAAAAGCGGCTCTAATTAATCATCATAGTATTTGGATTTTGGAGAGTGTTATTTCAATTCTGTCAGAGTTGTAGTTTAGGAGTAATTCAATGACAAAGTATCCCCCTCCTGCCCCTTTTACTGATGTAACACTGTTCAGCCAGAGCAGAAGGGAGGTGCCCAGGTAGACTGCAGAGAGGCACAATCTTCAATTAAAATAAGGGAAAAACATGAAAAGGTTGCCAAGGGGGGCAGGGTTTTCATTGTTCTCATAGGAAGAAGATTGTCCCCTTCTGTTATCTGTCCAGTCTATGGACTGCATTCCACATCTGAGAAGAGATGACTTACACTAGGTAAAATGGGCAGGAGGGGAAACTTTGCTTGTGAATATCTCTCAAACCATAAAGGTTTGAGAGATAAGACATATCGTTCTTCATGTTTTTTTTTAATGTCTACAAAATAAAATAAAGATAAAACAAAGTATTACTATCCCTTTAAGAAATTATAGTGAATTGGCTCCATAGAATAACAGGACCTGGAGAAGTTATATAACTGGAGAAGTCATCTCCACTTTATCACCTCTTTATCAAGCCTTAGTGAATAATTCCCCTGGTCTGTTAGCTGGGCCCTGAGGACAGAGGTTGAGAACAACTGTGTGTATGATCACTTTAATGCATACCAGCATACATACTCCACCAGAATTAACATTTTAATGCAAGCAAGCAGGAATGCAGGAAAATTTATCTTTTAACTCCTTAAATCCTAGAGTCTGAACTAACATTTAAGAGCATAATGTTGACTCCCTCTGTTAGTACTCCCTTGTTAGTACCAGGTGCATAACTAAAGGGGGCGCAGAGGGCACAGTTGTCACAGGACCTGGAATCAAAGGGATATGTTCCAGTTTTGCTCCTGGGCAAATATGTTGTGTTGGGGGCCCAAAAAATGCTTGCACTAGTTACACCACTGATTAGTTTAACCCCTTAGTGACCCTTGACGTACCAGGACCGTCAAGGGTAAATTTGCTCCAAGGACCCTTGACGGTCCCGGTACGTCAAGGGTACGGCCACACGGAGCGATGGGAGAGCGCAGGCTGCTTGTTACTAAGTGTCCCAATACCGGGACACTTAGTAACAACCAGTAGAAAGTTTGTTGCAACATGCGATTCGCTTGATGAGCGAATCACATGTTGCAAATGCTGATTGACAGGGACAGTATTTGTAAATACTGTCCCTGTCATATATCTCTGCCTCCCTCCATCTTGCACACTGCTGAGGTGGAGAGAGACAGAGCGAGATTGTGCCAGATTGCGATCCAGCGTTCCAGTGTTCCTGCAAACTGTATTAAAACACCAAATTAACCCTTTGATCACTGTTTTGCAGTGATCACCAAGTTCCCCCCCATCTGATCACTTTTAGAGTGATCAATAAACTACAGATCAGCGTTTGCTGATCTGTGGGATACCCCCCATCCCCCTTGTATTCTCTGAAATTTTTTTTTGAATTTTTTTTTTTTTTTATTAAAAATTGATTTAAAATATAATTTAGGTAGTTTAGGTAGGTAGGTGGGTAGGTTTAGTGTAGACTTGTGTTAGGGAAAGGTTTAGGGACAGATCTAGGTTTAGGGACAAAAAAAAAAAAAAAAAAAAAAAAAAAATATATATATATATATATATATATATAGTTTAGATAGGTAGTTTACTTGGGTTAGGTAGGTTCTGGATATACGTAGGTTAGGGTAAGTTTTAGGGTTAGAGTTAGGTTTAGGGATAGCGTTAGAGTAAGAAAAAAAAAATTTTAGTGGGCAAAATGCAGCGCAGTTATAGCGTTGAAGAGGCATATGCCTTTTTGGCATCTGACTCAGAGGCAACAGGTACTGCGTCAGATTTTGATATAGAGCAGTTTTCAGAAACTGAGAGCAGCTCTAGTGATGACGCTGGGCCTTCTGTCAAGAAAAGACGCACAGCCCCAAGAGCTGCCCTGGCAACTGCCCCAGCACCTGCCAAAAATCCTGCCCCAGCACCTGCCAAAAATCCTTCCACAAATCCTTCCACAAATCCTGCCACAAGATCTGCCAAAAATCCTGTCACAAGATCTGCCAAAAGACTTTGCAAAATACCTGCCAAAAGGAATGCCCCAAGTGCTGCCCCAAGAGCTGCCCTGGCAATTGCCCCAGCACCTGCAAAAAGATCTGGCCAAAGAAATGCCCCAACACCAGCCACTCCTGATCATAATGAATGGGTATCCCCAATAAATTTTTGCCCACAAATACAAGAATTTACAGGCAGCCCAGGGATTCAAATTGATGTTGAGGTATTTAACTATGATAATTTTGTTTATTTATTTTTGGGGGAAGACATTTTAGGTGAAATTGTGTCCCAAACCAACTTGTATGCAGCCCAGTATACTGCCGCCAACCCTACAGCTTTTGTAGTTAAGGAAGAAATATGGAAACCCATAGACATCATAGAATTTAAACAATTCTGGGCCTTAATAATGGCAATGGGTATAATAAAAAAGCCAAGTATCTGATCCTACTGGAGTAAAAACCCTGTATGTGATACCCCTATATTCCCCAAGACTATGACCAGGTCCAGATTTGAAATCATTTTGCACTTTATGCATTTTAACGATAATACCCTGTGCCCCCCAAAAGAACACCCCCAGTATGATAGACTGTACAAAATTCGTCCCCTAATAAGCCATTTACAGAAAAAGTTTGCCCAAGTGTATATGCCCCAAAAGAAATTAGTGTAGATGAATCCCTAATGAAATACAAAGGCAGGTTAGGGTTCAAGCAGTACATCCCCTCAAAGCATTCCAAATTTGGTGTAAAATTTTATAAAATGTGCGAAAGTGCCACAGGCTACACCCAGGCTTTTAGAATTTATGAGGGCAAGGACAGCAAACTTGATCCTCCTGGGTGCCCCGAATTTATGGGAACAAGTGGGAAAATAGTTTGGGATTTAATTTACCCCTTATTAAATAAAGGCTATCAATTATTTGTTGATAATTATTACACCAGCCCCCTTTTATTTAAGTCTCTGTTTTATTTTGACACCATGGCCTGTGGCACTGTCAGACGCAATTGCAGGGAGTTGCCCAAAACACTAGTAGATAGCAAACTAAAACCTGGGATGTCCTTATCTTTGTCCCAACAGGAGCTGCTGGCAGTGAAGTTTAGGGACAAAAAAGATGTCTACATGCTGACCACAATGCATGAGGACAGATCTGTGGCAGTCACTGTTCGTGGCAGGACAGTGGTAATGAGAAAGCCAGTCTGCATCAGGGACTATAATAAAAACATGGGGGGAGTTGATCTGAGTGATCAACTAATGCAGCCATACCTCGCAATGAGGAAGTGTAGGGCATGGTATAAAAAAGTTGCCATCTATATGATGCAGACTGCTGTACATAATTCATTTTTACTTTTCAAGCTGGCAAACCCCAATCAAAGATGTAGCTTTTTACAGTACCAGCTACAACTTATTTCCATATTTTTATTTCAAGGTGCGTCTGAAATAATTCCACCAAGACCCGGGTTAGTACATTTTATTTATAAAATCCCCCCAACTCCCCAAAAGAACAAACCACAGAAGCGCTGCAGAGTTTGCTACAGAAAGGGAATACGGACAGATACCACCACTTACTGTCCTGATTGCCCTTCCAAACCTGGCCTCTGCATTGGTGACTGTTTCAAGGAATACCATTCAGGCACAATGCAGTAGTGCTGTAAAGGTTCTTTTATTATTTGGCCACTTTTTCCCCCTGAAATATCCTGTTTTTTATTTTTCAAAACACATCCCTCCTTAGAACTAACACTATCAAAATTTATCTCTGATAATGGAAACACACATGTTCCCTACTGGGCCTAGTAGCTCCCCCAAACCCTGACAAACCTATGCATATGGGGCATTGCCGTACTCAGACAATGTAACTCAACACTAATGTAAAGCATTTAAAAAATCTGCAAATATCATCTGATTGAAATAAAATAGAAATGTTAAAAATGGTGTTTCTCTGCCTTACTGCAGATTTTGGGAGAGATTGGTGATACAGTGGCAGTGAAAAAATTGATAAGATGCAAATAGAATGAAAACCAGGGTTGTCTACTCTTCTACAAAATATACTTTTGGGGGTAAAATTAATTGCAGCATTGCCAAACAGACCGATATGAGACAAGGCACCAGCTGTAAAAATGGCATGTCTGTAAAAGGAAACTAACATGTTCCAACTGGGCCCAGTAGCTCCCCCAAAACCCCGACAAACCTATGTATATGGGGTATTGCCGTAAGTAGATGAAGGAGCCGAACACTAATCAATGCAGTTTATAAAATCTTCACCTGTTCTGTGCTTGAAATTCACATCAACATTGAAGGCAAAGCGTGAAAAATGCTGAATTTTTTTACTTACGTCAAGTTTTCACAGGCTTGGTGGTAAAATGGCTGTTTGCAAGATCTGAAAACACACCTAAAATGAAAGCCTGGGGTGTCTACTTTCAAAAAATATACACTTTTGGGGGGAAATCTTTAAAAAGAGCAGTGTTACACAGCCCAAATGAGAAATGGCACCAGTAACGCAAGCTGTGAAGATTCAAAGTGTGAACCTGGAAACGCGCATGTTCCAATTTGGGACCCGTAGCTCCCACAAACCATGAAAAAGCTATCCATATGGAGTATTTGCGTACTCAGAAGAAGGAGCCGAACACTAATCAATGCAGTTTATAAAATCTTCACCTGTTCTGTGCTTGAAATTCACATCAACATTGAAGGCAAAGCGTGAAAAATGCTGAATTTTTTTACTTACGTCAAGTTTTCACAGGCTTGGTGGTAAAATGGCTGTTTGCAAGATTTGAAAACACACCTAAAATGAAAGCCTGGGGTGTCTACTTTCAAAAAATATATACTTTTGGGGGGAAATCTTAAAAAAGAGCAGTGTTACACAGCCCAAATGAGAAATGGCACCAGTAACACAAGCTGTGAAGATTCAAAGCGTGAACCTGGAAACGTGCATGTTCCAATTTGGGACCCATAGCTCCCACAAACCATGAAAAAGCTATCCATATGGGGTATTTCCGTACTCAGAAGAAGGTGCCAAACACTAATCAATGCAGTTTATAAAATCTTCACCTGTTCTGTGCTTGAAATTCACATCAACATTTAAGGCAAAGCGTGAAAAATGCTGAATTTTTTTACTTACGTCAAGTTTTCACAGGCTTGGTGGTAAAATATTTGTTTGCAAGATTTGAAAACACACCTAAAATGAAAGCCTGGGGTGTCTACTTTCAAAAAATATACACTTTTGGGGGGAAATCTTAAAAAAGAGCAGTGTTACACAGCCCAAATGAGAAATGGCACCAGTAACGCAAGCTGTGAAGATTCAAAGTGTGAACCTGGAAACGCGCATGTTCCAATTTGGGACCCGTAGCTCCCACAAACCATGAAAAAGCTATCCATATGGGGTATTTCCGTACTCAGAAGAAGGAGCCGAACACTAATCAATGCAGTTTATAAAATCTTCACCTGTTCTGTGCTTGAAATTCACATCAACATTGAAGGCAAAGTGTAAAAAACGCTGTTTTTTTACTTACGTCAAGTTTATGAGAAAGTGGTGGTAAAATGGCTGTGTAAAAAATTTGAAAACACACCTAAAATGAAAGCTGGAGGTGTCTACTTTCCAAAAATATACAGTTTTGGGGGAAAATCCTAAAGTGGAGCACTGGAACATAGCCCAAAATGAGTAATGGCACCAGTTAAGCAGGACTTGAAAATTCAATATTTGTTCAAAATTGGGCCCTGTAGCTCCCCCAAACCTTGAGAAACCTATGCATATGGGGTATTGCCGTACTCAGAAGAAGGAGCTGAACACTAAACAATGCATTTTTAAAAATCTTCACCTATCATGTGCTTGAAATTCACATCAACATTGAAGTGAAAGTGTGAAAAACGCTGTTTTTTTAACTTACGTCAAGATTTACGAGTGATTGGTGGTAAAATGGCTGCGTAAAAAATTTAAAAACATACATAAAATGAAAGCCTGGGGTGTCTACTTTCCAAAAATATACACGTTTGGGGGGAAATCTTAGAGTGGAGCACTGTTACACAGCCCTAAATGAGACATGGCACCAGTGATGCAAGCTGTGAAAATTCAAAGTGTGAAACTGGAAACGCGCATGTTCCAATTTGGGCCCCATAGCTCCCGCAAACCTTGAATAACCTATGCATATGGGATATTGCCGTACTCAGACGAAGGAGCTGAACACTAAACAATGCATTTTTAAAAATCGTCACCTATCATGTGCTTGAAATTCACATGAACATTGAAGTGAAAGTGTGAAAAACGCTGTTTTTTTTAACTTACGTCAAGATTTACGAGTGATTGTTGGTAAACTGGCTGCGTAAAAAATTTAAAAACATACATAAAATGAAAGCCTGGGGTGTCTACTTTCCAAAAATATATGCTTTTGGGGGGAAATCTTAGAGTGGAGCACTGTTACACAGCCCCAAATGAGACATGGCACCAGTGATGCAAGCTGTGAAAATTCAAAGTGTGAAACTGGAAACACGCATGTTCCAATTTGGGCCCCGTAGCTCTCCCAAACCTTGAGAAACCTATGCATATGGGGTATTGCCGTACTCAGAAGAAGGAGCTGAACACTAAACAATGCATTTTTAAAAATCTTCACCTATCATGTGCTTGAAATTCACATCAACATTGAAGTGAAAGTGTGAAAAACGCTGTTTTTTTAACTTACGTCAAGATTTACGAGTGATTGGTGGTAAAATGGCTGCGTAAAAAATTTGAAAACATACATAAAATGAAAGCCTGGGGTGTCTACTTTCCAAAAAATACACTTTTGGGGGGAAATCTTAGAGTGGAGCACTGTTACACAGCCCCAAATGAGACATGGCACCAGTGATGCAAGCTGTGAAAATTCAAAGTATGAAACTGGAAACGCGCATGTTCCAATTTGGGCCCCATAGCTCCCGCAAAACTTGAATAACCTATGCATATGGGGTATTGCCGTACTCAGAAGAAGGAGCTGAACACTAAACAATGCATTTTTAAAAATCTTCACCTATCATGTGCTTGAAATTCACATCAACATTAAAGTGAAAGTGTTGAAAACGCTGTTTTTTTAACTTACATCAAGATTTACGAGTGATTGGTGGTAAAATGGCTGCGTAAAAAATTTGAAAACATACATAAAATGAAATCCTGGGGTGTCTACTTTCCAAAAATATACACTTTTGGGGGGAAATCTTAGAGTGGAGCTCTGTTACACAGCCCCAAATGAGACATGGCACCAGTGATGCAAGCTGTGAAAATTCAAAGTGTGAAAGTGGAAACGCGCATGTTCCAATTTGGGCCCCGTAGCTCCCCCAAATCTTGAGAAACCTATGAATATGGGTTATTGCTGTACTCAGAAGAAGGAGTTGAACACTAAACAATGGATATTTTAAAATTTTCAACTATCTCGTGCTTGAAATCAACAGTAATATTGAAATGTAAGTGTGAAAGCTGCAAAAAAACTAAATTTTTCCACAATTTTGAAATTTTTTTCTGGAAAAATAGCTGCATAAAAAACTTCAAAATTCTCCTGATTATTTACCTTATGTTGTCTAGTTTTCAGAAAGATATACCTTTGTGGGACATTTTTGGTTCTGGCACCATCAACTAAGCTATGATGCTCACATGCCAATTGTTGAGAAATTACAAGTTGGAAATAATGGCATCCATCTTGTAATATTTACCTTGTAAATGTGAGGAAGTGATTGAAATACTAGGCATATGGGGTATTCTTATATTCAGGAGAAGCAAATGAATATATTTAGAGGTATTTTTTTGTTATAAACTAATTGTATGCAAATCCTGACACGAAAATATAAGCAAAGTGTTGTTTTTTTAAAATTTTTTTGCTCTTTTTTTCTATTTTAATCAAATTAAATGATGAGGTATTCATATAATTGTGGTATCAAAAGAAAGCCCTACTTATGCTTAAAAAAACAGTATATAATTTATGTGGGTGCACAAAAGGAATTAAAGAGAAAATATGGTTGAACAAAGACATAGTCAAAAAAGACAAAATTGCTCCGGTCCTTAAAGGGATAGTAATACTTCGTTTTAACTTTATTTTATTTTGTAGGCATTAAAAAAACATGAAGAATGATATAAGTCTTATCTCTGAAACCTTTATGGTTTAAGAGATATTCACAAACAAAGTATCCCTTCCCTGTTCAACCAGATCAGAAGGGAGATGCCCAGGTAGACTGCAGAGAGGGACAATCTTCAATTAAGATAATGGAAAAAGCTGAAAAACTTGTCAAGGGGGGAAGGGCTTTCATTGTTTTCATACAAAGAAAATTGTCCCCTTCTGTTATCTGTCCTGTCATACAACCAGACTCACATTTGAGAAGAGATGGCTTACACTAGGAAAAAGGGGGGGGGAGGGGAACTTTGCTTGTGAATATCTCATAAACCATAAAGGTTTGAGAGATAAGACTTATATCATTCTTCATGTTTTTTTAATGCCTACAAAATAAAATAAAGTTAAAACGAAGTATTACTATCCCTTTAAGTCAAATCTAACTCAGATTTTACCGGTCTTTAAGGGGTTAAAGTGAGAATCAAGGTTAAACTAAACGGAATGCTCTGAGTTGCCCATACATTCCCTTGCTGTCCTTCTTTTGTTGTGTAACAACAGCAATGTAAGTAGCTTATTAAACTGCAAATAAGAACACACAGCACAAACAAAAATCTGTTCTAGCACTGATTTTAGGGCAGAATTAGTACATCTCCCCTTGTATAGTGCACAATATTTCATTTCTTGTAGTGCTGTCATGTAACCAGAACTTGTCTATTTACTCCTTCTGTATCAATGTTAAAAATTAATATTATAAAATATTGTACATTTATTCAGTTGCATATAAAAATATGCAAAAGATGTTAATTTGAACTGAATCCACAGAGCTTGGCTTTGAATAAATAAAGTAATTATCATTATGAATAGCCATTGGCCACATTATAAGTATTGCAAGGTAATATACAGCATTTAATTTAGGATGTTGATGGTGAGAAGTAACCCAAACTGCAATGATTCCCGTTGGCGTTCACATCTAATGCAAGGATATATTGTCACAAGAGGCACTGCTGGGAAACACAGCAGTAAGTGAAAGCAGATTATCTGAATTTCATTAAATGACTGGATTCCCAACACAGCAGGAACTGTTGGCCTATAGCTTGACATAACCATCCCACAGGACTGTGCATATTTGTCCTACAATAAAGAGTTGCCACCTCGGAAACACCAGCTGCCATCTATACAATTAGTGTGATATGATCTGACAGTAGCAAAAGTAGTAAGCATGAATGCTGAATGCTGAAAAAAAACTGCAGTTGATTAAAAGGGCAGTAAATGATCAGGGAAAGGGGATTTATAATTGTAGGAATGTACCTGATTGCTCTGAAACTGAGTCTCCATAGCCCAAAATTCTACCATGGGCCATTTCTAGGGTGTTTGGGCCAATGTGCAAAATAAATTTCAGTGCTGTCACAAACATAAACACTCTCTCTGTATCTCTCTCTCTCTTTCTATCTCATACACACATGCACAAACACATATACACAAACATACACACACTGTGTCACACACTCACACACACTCTGTTACACACACGCACTCACACACATAAACACACTGTCTTACACACACACTGTCTCACACACACAAACACAGTCTCACACACACACACACACACACACACACACTGTCTCACACACACTGTCTCACACACACACACACACTGTGTCACAAATACACTGTCTCACACACACACACACTATCTCACAAACACACTGTCTCACACACACACACACACTGTTACACACACACACTGTCACACACACACACACACACACTGTCTCGCAAACACACTGTCTCACACACACAGTGTCTCACACACACTGTCTCACACACACAAACACACTGTCTCACACACACACACTGTCTCTCACATACACTGTCTCACACACACTGTCTCACACACACACTGTCTCACACACACTGTCTCACACACACAAACACACTGTCTCACACACAGTCTCCAACATAAGTTACAAGAAATTCTCACAGTTCTTTTCATTAAAATGCTACTAAACCCTTGAATGCTAGAGAGGTGTTTGTGGGCTCTCTATCATTCAAGGGGTTAAAATCCTCAGTTAAATCAATGGGAGTGTTTATTTCTCTGGTAAGCTGTCATTGGTTAACCCCAGAAGTGCTCAAGTTCTCATTACTACATCAATTAAATACATAATTGCTAAGAAAAAAGCTTGCACATAAAATGTGAAATCAAAGCATTTGAATTCCAAGGTATCAAGTAAAGGTGCGTAATTTAAAAGGGCGAAATTATTAATTTTGTAACCCAAAGGGAAATAAGTACAGTGCTATCAATTCTATTTATTTATCACCTTGAGGACCGGAGAGGTGTGGTACGCATTGCTCTGCAATTCATTGCACACCCCTCTAGTTCTCAAGGGGTTAATCATCTTCAGTTTTCTTCCTGCTAGGATTTTAGATAATAAAGCTTTAATCCTTGGATCATTCAATGCATTGCAGACCACTCAGTCCAGTGGTTAAAATAAAAATTATGACTATGAATTGGAATGAGTACAAGAAAGAGCAATACAATTATTAAGGAATTGGATTCTGAAGAATGACTAGACAAATTGGGTTTGTTTAGTCTGGAACAAAGTCCTGATTGGATTAAAATATTCTCAAAGTCAATATACAGAGATCTTGAGGGAACTTTACTGTTTGGCTATACCTCACTTAAAGGGAAACTATACCCTTGCAATAAGTGTCTCTTAACACAGAGATGGACTTGCTTAGGAATCATTTTGTGCTGTTTTTTGTATTTGAACTACTGGACAGGGACCTTGAGACGGTCCTCCCAGCCCATGTGTGTGAGAGAGAGATAGAGATGATAACTGACTGCATACCTAAAATGGTGCTACATATATATATATATATATATAGTATTTATACCTGCAGGGCTTGATTTCCCATTAGGCATAGTAAGCAACTTCCTAGAGAGCCACATTTTGAGGGGTGCCTGAGCTGAATTGTGGGTGTGGCCAGAGGAATCTCACACACACTATTGTTTAAACTTTTGGATGCTAGAGATGTCTCCAGTGCATTGGTAAGCAACGTGTTAGAGATCTCTCTAGCAAACAATGGATTAACAGCTTTTTTGTACTTCCTTATTATAGACCAAGAGTATTTTCTATGCTAAGAAACAGTTGATGGGTCTAGGGGTGGGGTCATGTAATTTAATAGTGTTGTGGCCATGTGTGTATCTAAGGGCGCCTGGAGTGCCTTACCTGGGATATAAATCCAGTCCTGCATATTTACACACACATGTGTATATATATATATATATATATATATATATATATATATATATATATATATATGTATTCCTTTCCAAACAGAGGCAATCACGTTTTAAAAAGGGACTTCTGCCTGGGTGCTCGTGTTTAAGGCTACAATACAACTCCAAATATGAACAACAGCACTCACAGGTCTTAAACTTGAAAAGTGACAAACGGTGAAAATTTATTTGATCAACGTTTCGGGTGCATTACAGCAGCTGCTGTAATGCACCCGAAACGTTGATCAAATAAATTTTCACCGTTTGTCACTTTTCAAGTTTAAGACCTGTGAGTGCTGTTGTTCATATTTGGAGTTATATATATATATAGACAGAGAGAAAGAGAGAGAGTGAGAGAAATAAAAGACAAGAGTGGCACGTGACAAGTTCCTGTGTCCATGCCACCCTTCCTCCATACAGCCTCTCTATAGATGCATAGCCGGGGGGGAGTACAGCGACCTCACTGGGGCAGTGATTTTGACTGGGTCTCCCCTGTACCCTCCTGGCAAACTCCCTGCAGGGACCTCACCCCAACAACATTTACAGTTGTTTCTGCCCACACAGTGTGTGTATGTGTGATTGTGTCTTTGTGTGTGTGAGACAAACCCCCTCCCAAAAAAACAAAACCACAAAACACAGGCAATGTCATCCCTGGATTTCTTGCTTTGCCTTATTAATAATTTCCTTGTTGCCTAGTAATTCCTGTAACTGTGTTTCCCTGGTGTGACACATGGATTCTACATGTTTCAATTTACTGATTCATTGTATCCATAAAATAGGCTATCTAAGTTTATCTAAAAACATATATGTTTGTACATTAGCGGTCAAAAGTTTTGGGACACCTCAATTTTTGCTACTTTTAGTTACTGCCATATAACTTTACAAAAACTTTAGAAAAACAAGTAAACACTGGGCATTTCTAAAATCAAGACAAATATTATAATTTATTTAGCAGGGTTTTTTTTAGTGTTTGTAGATGTGTAAAAGATTTTTAGTGCCAAAGTTAAAAAAAGTGCATTTGTTCCATTTGTTTCATCATATTTTATACTAGTTGAAGAGCCCGTTACACGGGCCACAGTGTCACAGCCACCCGGTCGTGGGGCAGTCACGCGCAGTAGAGACTGCCAGCGCCGCGGCTGATACAGAGTTGGACGCTCCTTCAGAGCGCCCAGCTCTGTATCAGCCGCGGCGTGGGCAGTCTCTACTGTGCATGACTGCAGCACGCGCAGTAGTGTCTACTGCACATGTCGCGGTGTTACACACGATTTAGCAAATTATTATATAGGATACATTTTTGACAGGAAATTTGATGAAAATAATGGTATCTTTAGAAAGCTCATCTTATGGGAAGAAAAACAGTATATAATATATGTAGGTACATTAAATGAAAAATTTAATGAAAAGAGAAAAATTACAGCTAAACAGCCATTGGTCCAGAAGTACCAAAGCAAAAATGTACTTTTGACCACTAGTGTAGGTGTTTCATTCAAAAATGACTATGGCTCAAATGAAACCACAAAATATTTATTTTTATTTTTATTTTCTGTCATTAGGGTAGCTCCTTATTAACACAGCTAATTCTCCATAGAAAGCAATATCAACAGCACTACTTAGCGCTAGTTTTGATAAGAAAAAATCAAACCAGTTTGAGTTACCGCTATATTTTGATGACAGATAAGTACAAGTTGCCTCATCCAGCCTGTTAATTTCCCTATCTAAATAAAATTGATACCTGTACATAATTCTCAATTTTTAAAATCCTTTTAGTGCCAGAGGGGTACACAACGCATTGCAGAGCAATGCATTGCGTACCCCTCTGGCACTCAAAGGGTTAAATTCCCTTACTGTATGAGCTCCAAACACTTCTGCTGGAAGCCTCTTCCATTAATCTTTTAACCCTTTCATAAAGTAGTTCTTCTGAGTCTTCCACCCCCCTACTTCATTAGTCCTATGTTCAAAAGGAAACTGCGGTACTTCAGGGTCAAACCAACTGTACCACAGGGGACAAACACACATTTCTAAAACTCCCACTGATCTAAGTGGGGCTTTTAACCCCTTGAATGATAATGGGAGAACCAAAGAACTGCAAAGCAATGTTTTGTGGTCTTCTCTAGTCTTCAAGTGCTTAAAACCCTCATATAACTGAATGGCAGCTCTTACCTGTTCCAGTGCAGTTGTTGTGATCTGGAATTGCGACATGTTCCTTTTGAACATGTGACCCATGCATGTCCTCTTGTTCGAACACTCCCCATTTTCTGTAAAATGGTTCCCTGTTAAACTTTATTAAATCCTAATATATTTGAACATTTACATTATATTACCCTCTCTCTCTCCTCTCTTCCAAGTTATACATGTAACCCTTCTGAGTAAGTCAATATCCCCTTTTCCACACTCCATAGCTTCTTAACATCCTTCCATTTTACTCTGCTATTTCTTATTCTCAGGCATTTTTATTGGAAGCACACATTTTAAGTGAAGTGGCTAATGGTAAAATCCTTTAATTAAGGGGAAGTGGAAATCTATGGCCTGTCACGCATACATGACATTGTTCAGCTGACCTAACATTAGCCTTTTAATGATCAGCTTCTTTTTGCATCTGTCAGCAACTCAACATTAGCACTTCTATAGTATTGAATAGGAATGAAATAAGAATGCACATTCACATTTTACATTGTCTTTTTATTATTAATTGTGATTGATTGTGTTTTAAATAAAGTGTATCATCAAATGTGTGTGGTTTGTTTACTTAGGCTTGTATGTTCAAAAGAAAACTAAAGGAATTCTGAGGCAACCCAACTGCAAAATAAAATTCCAAATTAGTTTTGATTTTACTTGAGATTTTAACACATAGAATACTAGAAAAGTATCCAATGTACAGAGAAGCAGAGACCTCTTGGATTTGAAGGAGTTAAAATCAGCATTTAAATCAAAGCAATAGAGCCAGGACAGGATTTACATCCCCGGTACCCCTAGGCAAGGCACTCTAGGTGCCCTTAGCTTTGCCCATGGCCACCCCCCACCACACACACACACACATACCTCACATGACCACGCCACCAGTCCCATCCACTGTTTCCTGGCACAGAAAATACCTTTGGCATACAACAAGCAAGAGCAAAAAAGCTTTAAAACATCTTGGTTGCTAGAGAGATCTCCAACGCATTGCTCCACAATGCGCTGGAGATCTCTCTAGCATCCAGAGGGTTAAATAATAACCTGTAAAGGCGTGTATAAGCTTCTGCATGGATACTGAGATTGATCTGACCCCACCCACAATTCAGAATGTGGGTGTGGCCAGCACAGTTGAGATGCCCCTCAAAATTTGGAGCTCTAGGCAAGTGCCTAGTCTGCCTATTGGGAAATCCGGCCCTGAATACAGCTCCCCTATAGTGCTGTTGGTTTGCCCCCTAAATTTCCCCCACTTGTCTTTTGAACATATGACGTTTGGGCATGAAATATATATTTCATTAGAGAGCTCTCTACCAGAAAAAGGGGTGTTACAAGCTAATTACTGATTATGATGTACTGGGGTAACTGGAATATCTCACAGTGCACTGGAGACTGCATTAGCATTCAAGGGATTAAAAGTCCAGTTTAAATCAATGCTAGTTCTATATTTCTCTTCTATGATGCAGTTGATTTACTCCAGAATTATTCCAGTTCATCTTTGCCTCTTAGCCTCTGTTTATTCCTGATCACATAAATAAATGGGAAGAAAAATATATTAAGTGTGTCTATATTGACTAAATTTCATTTCAGAGAGCTTACAGGTTTGGTCTTTTTGTCATTGAATCTGGTTGACTTCACTCTCAGTTAGATTCAGCATTATTTTACATCTGCTAGTGTCTAGCTGAAGAAATTCAATTTTACATAGTAAAGTTCTCTTGTTACAAAGTCTTTTCATTAAAGCAGATCCATGTTTGGAAACATTGGGTCATACAGACCCATTAATCAAAGTGACTTCTCTCATCTCCGTCTCTGCAGATCTGTGATACGCTGCTACTTAATCAGCTGAGAAATTCATGTTTTTCTCTTGACTCAATAAAGAAAAATTCACCTAGGTTACATGAAGAATCTATTGCCTCTTTGCTGCTGAACATGCACATTCTATACTTTATGGTTCTGAATATATATATATATATATATATATAAATATATATATATATATACACACACATAAACCCAAACCAAAAATGTAATGGAACAATGGCGCCTACCAGACACCGAGATCTGTCTGAACTGTAAATATATTAAGTGAAAGTCTTTTGCTACAATCCCACCACCCTTTTGCGTGCAGGACAATACAAAATACAAAGAGGGACAATAGGACAAGGAAAGCGCAAGACCTTCCCTGAAATAATAAATGAAAAAATATAAAAAACTAACAGGTGAAAATAATAATAATAATAGTAATAACATTTATTCAAACATATACACTAACATGTTAAAACATTCCTAGTTGAGGCATATTGAATACATATACATGTAAAGCTGTAGAACCAGTGATATCGCTAAAAAAAAGGAAAATTAGCTCAGAAAAAAAATGTTTAATAGTCACTGTATACAGCTGTACATAAGACAGATAATACCTGATATATCCTTGAATGTTCCTATTATAGTGGGCAGGTATGCAACAATGCAACACTAATATGTAGCTGATTATAATCAACCACATATTAGTGTTCAGTTGTTGTACTCACTCTGTTACTTTGTTGGCATCAAAGACAGGAGAGCACTATATTAGATGGACCTACATACCTGTCTGCTGTAATAGGAACATTCACGGATATACCAAGTATTATCTATCGTATATACGGCTGTATACAGTGACTTTTTTTATTATTTTTTACTGAACTAATTTTGCCTTTTTTCAGTAATATCAATAGTTCTACGGCTTAACATGTATACGCCTCAACTAGAGATGTTTTAACATTTTAATGCATATGTTTGAATAAATATTATTATTATTTTCACCTTGCTATTATTTTTAGTTGTGTTTTTTATTATTTGAGGGAAGGTCTAGCGCTGTCCTTGTCCTACTGTCCCTCCCTCTCTCTCTCTCTCTATATATATATATATATATATATAGTACACATAGATAGATAATATTGTGCAGTTCATAAGTATGGACAATTACACTAGTTTTGTTATTTTGTTGTTTTGTGACTGTTCTCCAGCACATTGGATTTGAAATAACACAATGATTAAGTGCAAGTTTTTCGCTTTAATTTGCGGTTATTTTCATTCATAAACTATGAACTGTGTAGGAATTACAGCTATTTTTATACACGGTATAGTGCATTATAGACTAAATACAAAATAGTATTTTGGCCATTATTTGTCTATTTGGATCTATGGTGCACTCCATAGGCTTGCTTTACGTCTCCAAGTGGTCATTCCACCTTCCAGCGTAGTCCAAGAACAGTTTGCCCAAAGATGGCTATGTTGTTGTATAAATTATAGGACAATAATCAGCACTAACTTTATTATTATTATTAAGTCACCAACACTTAGATTTAAATGTTTAAAATGTTAGATGTTAAAAGGTTTTTCCAGTAGATGAATTAATGAAGAAAGACACATTATTACCCCCTTAGATGGGAGAGAAATATCGCAGAGGCAGTGAGATGCAATGACTTGGAACTTGTCTAGCATCTAAGGTGTCAATGAATAGGAACATCAGAAAACTCCAGAGTTTCAGTCTTCCTGAGCTGAAAGTACCATTTAGATGTTGATCCACACAAGGTGTCAAAACAGATTTGAAAACCTAGAGTATATATTTCATTGAGCTCAGGGATGTCCATTAAAACATCCTATTGATTTTGTGTCCCACATGAATGCTTTTTTCCTATTAAATAAATCACAGTTTGAAGTGAAATATATCTCATGTTTTTCCATTTATTTCTTGAATGAGTAATACTTATTTGCTTCATTTATTTCTGGGGCATTCCACACACAATTTTTATGCTGTTTTAGTGTAAAGAAAAGTAAATTGCAGATTTAAAAGTGAAATATAGGTTTTGTAGTTGAAATATACAGATTATTCTTAAAGAAAGCAAAAAATGTGTCTAAATATCTTAATTAAAAGGAGGAAGGAATGCAAGTCTTAGTCATTTAACTTGAAATAATAACCATTAAATAGTTGTACATTAATTGTTGTTTACAAATGCACATAGAATAACCATTTGCTCAGCTTACAAAAATAAATTGCATCTCACAGATGAAGTACATACTAGGCCAAAACAAATGACTTGGGATAATGTTTTTCTCATTAATGAAGAGGAGATTTGTCAGGCAGTTCTGGGCTGTTCTCGTTTCCTGAATTATATATATGTGTGTGTGTGTTTGTGTGTGTGTGTGTGTGTGTGTGTGTGTGTATGCATATATAGTTCCTAGGAGTGGTCCCACTTCATGTGAGATGGGTTCAGCATACCTGCAGGATAGTTATGTTCTTGGCAGAACAATGATTCCATTACATAGTAACATAGTAGATAAGGCTGAAAAAAGACATGCACCCATCAAGTCCAGCCCATGCGAAAAACACCTCTGTTGATCCAGAGGAAGGCAAAAAAAGCCCTCTGGAGCCATGACTACTGGCAAACAAAACAGTATGTGTGGCTAGCACTGATGCAAACTGCTGTGGAAACCTCTAGTTGCCCACCAGCAAGCATGCAGTCTGAGAGGGTTTTAAGTGCAGCTGGTTATATTGTAAATTACCATAGGACATGCGTATCAAGCAGTAGCATTGGTAGACTTACATTACTAAAAATGAACTAACATATAACACCTTCTGAGTATCAGGTAGCAGAAGTGGACAAAACCGCACGTGACATGGAAACCAACGACATGTACTGTCAACTTCAGTATTAATAATGGGAGGAGAGATTTGAAAGGTTGCTACCATATGACTCTGTTGGGACCACTACTAAGACCACTGATTAATGTTTATGAATAATATAGATATATTGAAAGATTAAAGTGGATTCAAAATTCATAATACAAATAATTTGTGCAGCATTCATTTGTATGAATAAAGAAGATATATATATACATCAAACATCCCCCAACCATACTCTGCCATTCAGTGTAACCCAATTTTTATTTTATTTATCTCTTTAAAAATAATGGTTAGCAATAGCATGGCAGCTGGATAACAAAAAGAAACGCCTGAATAATAATTTTTGACAGGCTTACTGATAGTGGAACTTAACTTTCAAAACATTACCACAGGCTGGACTTGAAAATAATTGATTGTGGACTTCAAACAAGGCTAGGCCTAAACAAATTTGGTTTCAGGCCTTAGTCTGGGATTATTGCTTTATTTTGACATTTTCTGTATTCTCATTATCATGTTGCTTTAGGAAAATCCTCTTTCTAACAGTATGGACAGCTAGCAGTTTATATTTTCTACTAGTGTAAAACCCTGTGTACACGGGCCAAGGTCCAGGTAATGTTAACCCTTTTGAGTGCTAGAGGGGTACGCAAAGCCTTGTTTTGCAATGTGTTCCATACCTCTCTGGCACGCAAAGGGTTAAGAGGCCGCTACCTCACTGCTCCACGTGATGCAGTCACGGGCAGTATCTACTGCGCATGACTGCATGGTGACAAACATCCTAGCGAATTATTATATAGGATGTATTAAATATATCTGTATGGACATTGTGTAATTGTATTTATACTGAATAATAGATCACTGTGGAGTAGCCCATCTTATTTTTATTTTCCTTTTTTGTTTTTTAGGTAATTTTCTTTTCGTTTTCTTTATCTTAATTTACAATTAATTGAGGCATTGTTATTCTAAATATGTGCTTGCATTATTGTAGTTGCCTTCAAAAAAGTATTGATACATTTGTAACAAAAATTATGATGACAGTTTGTTTCAAAGCAGATAGGGTGTTGCTGCATAGGGAAATATCTAATTGCCATTTAGAATGAGGGGAGAATTTTTTTTTACCCATTTGGGCTTTCAATGGAAATAGTGGTATGGACTGAACTTGATGGACACATATCTTTTTATAGCCTCATCAACTATGTTGCTATATTACTATGTTCTTATCACGGTGCCCGTGATCCTTATCTGTCACTCTTGGTTGTGGGCGCTCCCATTGGCTGAGCTTGTTTGGCCCGCTCATTGTGGTCTTTTTATACCTGGCCTTTGGCACCTGTCAGGTGCCCTTTCGTGGTGTTCCTGAGCCAGTTTTGCTGTTGCTGTGTTCTAGTGTTCCTGCTTCCTGTGTACCGATTTGGCCTGTTTGACGACGCTCCTTGTTTCCTGCTCCATGATCTGGCCCGGCCTGGCTGACGTTCCTGATTGTGACCTGATCTGGCTTGCCTGAGAATCCTGCTCCGTGATCTGACCCGGCCTGGCTGACGTTCCTGCTTGTGACCTGATCTGGCTTGTCTGAGAATCCTGCTCCGTGATCTGACCCAGCCTGGCTGACTTCCTGCTCCGTGACCTGAACTGGCTCGCTGCTGACCCTGCCTCTCCATTCACTGAGCCTCCATTAACACTTGCAGAGCCGTTGCCCTGATCTTCCGCTACACTTGCTGAGCCGGTTACCTTGCAGAGCCTTTGTATAAGGTGGTGGCTCATTCTGTCTATCTTGCAGTGTAGTCGGTCTCCGTTACCACGCCCGCGGTAGGCACTATTGACTCTAGCTCTTACAGTGTTTAGTCTCCGTTACAACGCCTGTGGGGGCTATTGGCTCAAGCTCTTGCAGTGATTAGTCTCTGTTGCTACGCCCGTGGGGGCTATTGGCTCTAGTAGCTTCGCTCTTGCAGTGATATTAGTCTCTGTTAAACGCCCGTGGGGGCTATTGGCTCTAGCTCTTGCAGTGTAGTTTATCTCTGTTGCGACACCCGTGGGGGCTATTGGCTCTAGCTCTTGCAGTGTGGTTATCTCTGTTGCAACGCCCGTGGAGGCTTGTGGCTCTAGCTCATCTATGCAGAGTATTTGGCCTCAGTTCCTGTTCTGCCTAAGCAGCAATCTCTGTTCAATTGACTGACGGTGTTGTTTCATCTAGCACCACTTGCTGCTCCATTACCACCTTGGGCGTGTCAAACACCACAATAGAGACTGATTGATTTACATGTACTTTAACCATTGAGTACCCTTATGTTTCTATGCCTGTCCTGTGACAGTATATGTATATTTATTGCATCTGTATACCGGGCCTGAGAAGGCATCTGTAAGCCACTGTTCTTTATATTATTCTGTATTGCCTATAGAGGACGGTCTTTCTTGTTTTATTAATAAAACTGTGTTTTATTCTAACCTGCTGGTGTGAGTGTCCTACAAAACCGTTACAGTTCTGTTTAGTATTATGATCCACTAGTGTTTTTTTTAATTAGATTTGATATTCACTTACCTATGTAGTCTATACAATATAATATAAAACATATATAATATATATATTATTGTGGGCACTACAAACATGCAAACGTACACACACCCTTGCACACGCACACACATTTTGTCTCATTATATCTGCCTCATGTACCTGCTTTATTATATTTCTTTTGTTGATAGAGCTAGGAGGTTGCAAGGAAGAGGAAAGGTTTGTTGTTTTAATAAAGAAAAGGCAAAAAATGTGATTAAAGGGTCGAAAACATTCTAGCCATTGAAAAAATAGCGAAAATTTTTTGCCAGTGAACTACAACGGCAAAGATTTTAATTGCTTTATTTAAAGAGGATTTTCCTGCAAAAAAGTGTGGTTTTCGCAGGAATACAAAGGGACCTTTCACCCACCCCTTCTCAGAGCCTCCAAGAATTGGAGCATGAGGTTCCATATTGAAGTAGCTGCTTTATCTCTTTGTGTCAGTTTAATTTGTTATAAATTTTGCATGAAGAAGTTGCCAGCAATGGGAAAACCCTTGTTTTACTCAAAAAAACACAATATATATCTAGCACAAATATAAATAAGAATCCTATATAATAATTCGCTAAAACGTGTGTGCTGCGCGTGCTGCAGTCATGCGCAGTAGAGACTGCCCATGACAAAGCTGGTCCTGCTGTGTATCAGCAGCGTCGCGGCCAATCTCTACTGAGCATAACTGCAATGTGACCGGCTGGCACTGTATCAGCAGCGTTGCGGCCAATCTCTACTGAGCATAACTGCAATGTGACCGGCTGGCACTGTATCAGCTGCGGCGTGGGCAATCTCTGCTGAGCATGACTGCACTGTGACCGGCTGGCACTGTATCAGCCGCGGCGTGGGCATTCTCAACTGTGCATGACTGCCCCGAGACCAGCTGGCAGTGGCACTGTGGCCCGTGTAATAGGCTCTTTAACTAGTATATAAATAAATAAATAAATAAAATGGTCCAAAGAACAGCTCAGTAAATGGTGGTATAAAGTTACATCACTGGATAACAGTACCTTAGAGCTCTAGAAGTACCACTGCCCACATGCAATGCTCGAAATGTTGTTAGGTATTAAGAGCAGGATGATAATTCAGGATGATCACTGAAGAAAGACGATGAAAATGGAGCAATAAAATATGGACGAATGATGTTAGGGAAAGAAAATGATGAGATATAGAACTTTTATTCTTGTAGTAATGTCTGATGCTGCTTGAAATGTTTGGTGGCCTTGTCCACCCAATCTAAATAAAACCTGTTATCAAAAAAAGTGCCAGACTAGAAAAAAAAGCACAAAAATATAAAATATGATCTAAGTGTAGAAATGTATTATGATGAAAAGAATAAAAAGTAACAATCTTTGCACTGTAAGAGGTCCATTCCCCTGATAGTCATCGAAGTGTGTCCCAGAAAGTACCTTCCTGGCTGGTCTGGTGAATATGCAATGAGTCTAAACTGATGACTGTACCAGTCCTGATCAATATCCGAATAGAGAAAGGTACAGCCATCACCACAGAGATGTTGAAGGAGGAGCAACGATATAAAACTCCAGCATTTATGGGAAGTAAAGTACCAAACAGTGTTCTGTCCTCATCCTGAGGAATGATAATGGAACCCTGTACCCTTGTTCATGGCCATGAGGACACAGGTTCCTTTTTCGTTCTGACAGATATATTATCCCATAGATGCTGGCATTTTAAATCATTGCACCTCCTTCAACATCTCAGCGGTGACGGCTGTACCTTCCTCTATTTGGATTTCCATTAGGACCGCGTCGATTCATCAGATCTGACTTGTTGCATGTTCACCAGACCAGCCAGAAAGGTACTTTCTGGGAAACAGTTTGACGGTTTTCAGGGGAGGGGAATACTTACGTGCATAGATTGCTGATTTTTATTCTTTTCATTGAAATAAATTTCTACATTTAGAAAGATTTTATTTTTTTGTGTTTTGTCTTGCCTTGTGGTTTTTTCAATACCAGGTCTTGTTTTACTCAGCGCGAAAACCTGAATAACAAATAGGTTTCTGTGAACAAAGGCTGAGCAGTAATACATTATGAATGAAAATTCTACAGGCAGGAAAAGCACAAAAACAATATTCATAAAAGTTTTCCTCTCCTGTTACTGGTGGGGAAATAATGTGAAAAAAGTAATACCAACTGTAAACATACAAACCCTAAACATATATATAATATACTTTAGTGAGGTGCAGGTAAACAATATACATACACATCACTAGCTCTGTGGTCAGTGTTAAATCTATGGTCCACAGCTGATACATTAAATCAAGTTCAATATCCCTTTTGTGTGCTGGAGAGGTGCCCACACATTGAGAAGGAATATGTTGTACACCCCTCAGGTACTCAAGGGGTTAATAAAACCTATGCACTAAAAAATGCCAAGGGCAGAAAATATACACAATTAAAACAGACTACCTCCTTATGATAGCTCTCCATAAGCAACATCAGTAAACAACATAAACACATAATCTAATGGAAAATGCATGATTAATATACCAATCTAAGAATATATTTTTGTCTATAGCACTACATTTCAGTAATTAAAATAGGTCCGGCTCATGTTTTGTTCACTTCATTAGATTATAGTTAATGCTCTAGTTAATAAGAGGGACATTGCAGCTAGACTGAACACAATTAGATACCACTAAATGAACTCTGATCTCCAGCTAATCAGTAAGTCCTGGTATGAGCCATTAGTCTGATGTACTAATAGAATTGGGGCAATTCTGGAGCAATCTAACTGTCCCACAAGGGACAAATACAAATTGCCATTGATCTTTATGTTGCACCTAAAGAAAATGCTTTATATCTAAAAATTACCCTGAAGAAACCCATAGAATGTAAAATACCTAAATATTGCTCCTATAAAAGTTAAGGAATATTACTCCTGAAACATAAAAGCTCAAAGCTCAATCTGCCTAATGCCTTTAAAGTGACCTGCTCTTTCTGATCCATCATCCTTATTAGGACGAATATGCAAACATGGTTCCATAATAAGTTGCAGTTGATAAATTTATCTAGGGTTTTATTTACAAACTAGTTGAACACCCCGTTACACGGGCCACAGTGCCACTGCCACCCAGTTGCAGGGCAGTCACCGCAGTAGAGACTGCCCGTGCCGCGGCTGATACAGAACTGGACGTTCCTTCGGAGCACCCAGCTCTGTATCAGCCGCGGCACGGGCAGTCTCTACTGCGCCTGACTGCAACACGTGCAGCAGTGTCTACTGTGCATGTCTCGGCGTTACACACGATTTAGCAAATTATTATATAAGATTTCTACATAGACGTAAAGAAGAGATAAACTTTTTGTGAATAAAACCATATTGTAGATATTTTCCTGTTGAGTAAAACAAACGTATGCCCACTCCTGGGAAATGTATACTTCTACAATTATTACATTTTATGCTTTCTACCTTAATATTGCCCTCTGGTGGTCAGATTTAATTAGTTATTCTGTTTTATGGGAGAAGTGAGTCACTGACAAACAGTGAGTGTTGAGTCATGTATGACAGTTTGAACTTTGAGGAAGTGATGAAGCTTTTGCTCACTTGCTGACAATGTGTACTGAGTGAAACAACTTCCATCAGTAGGAGAATCCTTACTTTACTCTGCTGAGAAAGCCCGTTAACATATAAGCTTTCATAAAAAAAAGTTTACTCTTTCTTTAATTGGGAATCTGTTAAAAAAGTTGAAAATACTTATAAACTGAAATGTAATCTAGGCCCAAAATAGCAGAAAGTGCTGGTATTTGTGCACAATGCTTGCTTAAAGGGTTAGTAATGTTTCACAAAAACAGCAGCTCCAATTAATCTTCATAGTATTTGGGCCATGGAGAGTGTTATTTCAATACTGTCACAGTTATGGTTCAAGAGTAATTGAATGATAAAGTATCCCCCTCCCACCCCTTTTATCAAGTGAAAGCCACCTCCCCTCAGATGTGGAATTTGGTCACTTGACCTAACAGCTCACAACAAGGGACAATCTTCTTACTGTGTCCAGTGTAGGTGTAGGGTCAATTCCTGGTGTTCTTTTCCTCCGTACTTTGTTTCTTGTCATGTACTAACAAGACACAGAGGAAACTGAGATAATTTCTTTTTTTTCCAGGAAATGCTATAGGGGTGGAGTTCAGGGCTTGCTAGTGTTAAAGTCTTAACGATGGAGAAGTGTGTGCGTCAGTAAGCAAAAAAGCAGTACATATCGGTAGGCACAAGAGCAGGATTTTTAAGCCAATGTATAGACGCAAAAAGAGAGTTACACTGGCACATTGGTATCTCCCCTCCCCCAAGTTTCTGAAAACAATTCAAATCATAAATAACCCTTTAAGTACCAGAGGGTACGGAATGCATTTGGCACTCAAAGGGTTAATGTGTTCTAGAAAATAAAAATATTTAAGTGGACTGTTTACAATGGTCATGGCATTACTTGATTTTTTATTTTTTTTTCATTAATTTCCTGTTATGCTGAAAAATAACACACAAAATAAAAAGTAGAGGAATTCTGAGGTAATCCATCCACACTAAAGGAGATTAATAAAGTTACCTTTTCATTTAAATGGGGCTTTTAACCCCATGGATGCTAAAGAGGTGAAAAATCAGTGATAAATTTAGGAGTTTGAATTATTCCCTATGGTGCAGTTGGCTTGCCCCAGAATTGCTCCTGTATTACTCTGTGAATATGCGCACAGCTGCTTTTTATATCTATTATTTAGTAAGCTCCAACACATTCTGCAGCACAGTTGGGAATCCTGAGGCCCCCCAGCTGCAGAAGACTACAATTCCTATCAGTAATCTAACAGTAGGGGTTGCAGGGGTTGCACCTGTGACTGGGCCCGTAACTCCAGGGGCCTGGAAGACCCCTGTGCCCCCGTGCCCGGTGCCTGCAACATGCTGAGGTATGTGCCTTCTCCCGCACAGACCACTAGCAGATGAGCTTCCTTGTCGGCTCTTTAGCAATGCAGAGCGGTGGGAGATGACATCATCTCCCAGCGCTCTACATTACTGAAGAGAAGACCGTATAGGAGCTCCAGCAGCTATAGGTCTGTGCAGAAGGAGGCAAAGACCTCTCCTGCCGCTGGACCACCAGGGAGGTACGAAACGGACACGGGGGGGGGGCAATGTAAGGGTAATATGGGGATGATGGGGGCAATGTGAGGGCAATATGGAGATGATGGGGGCAATGTGGAGATGATGGGGCAATGTGAGGGCAATATGGAGCTGATGGGGGCAAGTTGGAGCTGATGGGTGCAATATGGAACTGATGGGGGGCAATGTGAAGGCAATATGGAGCTGATGTGGGCAAGTTGGAGCTGATGGGGGCAATATGGAGCTGATGGGGGGTAAGATGGAGCTGATGGGGCCGTGGGAGCTCCAGCAGTAAAGAGGGCTGTGCAAAAGGAGGCACAGACCTCTCCTGCCATGCCGCTGGACCACCAGGGAGGTAGGAAAAGGACACTGGGGGGGCAGTGTAAGGGCAATGTGGAGATTGGAGGCAATGTGGAGATGATAGGGGGCAGTGTAGAGATTGGGTGCATTGTGGAGGGGTCCAGTGAAGATGGCCAATGGGGGGAGCAATGTGGGTGGGAGGGGCCTATAGCAACGTTTGCACCAGGGCCCGGTGGCTTCTAGTTACGCCTTTGATTTCTATCATGCTTGGGGATGATGGGAATTGTAGTATTCAACAGCTGAAAGGCCTCAGGCTGCTCATCCCTGTTCTACAGTAGAGTACAATTCATATATAAGACTTGTGATATAAAACAAAGTCATACACAATTCTATGAGTTGATAACCTTAGTCTATGAACAACCTCAGGCGTTGGCAACCTTGGTCTATGAACAATTATCATTATTATTATTATATTTTATTTCTAAAGAGCCTATATAATCTGGAGCAATGTATATAGGAATGTGGTAAAGATATATAATTATGTTGGTATACCACAGACATTATCCATGTTTGTGTTTGTACAAATGGCCCTTAGTGTCTATGATTTCAATGGACTGAGAAACCTACTGATGCAAACAATCCTATATAATAATTCGCTAGGATGTTTGTCAGAAGCCTTCATGCACAGTAGAGACTGCCTATACTGCAGTCATGAGCAGTACAGAGTGCCCGAACACGCCGCAGCAGTGGCTCCGGGCACCAGCCAAGGATGCTGGGCGGCACTGTGGTCTGTGTACATGGGCTTTTAAACTAGTTTAAGAATAAACTATGAACATGCTCAATAACAAATTATATACATGATCAGCTGGTTTCAAGCTTTGTGTGCAGAAAAGTGATAAAAAATCCAGCTCTGATTTTCCATTCATAGGTCGGAATTTATCAGTCAGCAGAAACAATGCTTATCTGGTACATGGTACAATAACTGAAATCAGTGATAAAACCCCCATATACATAACTTCATATACTCCTGATGTACTAAGAGGAAATAAGAAATTCTGGAGTGAGACAACTGCACCATAGTGGGCAAAATAAAAATTCCCATTTTCTTAAATAAATCTTTTAATTCATTGAATAACAGTGACGTCTCCAACTCATTACACCAAATGTGCTGGAGATTTCTCTAACATTCATGGGCTTAAAATCCCCATGTAACCCTTTGAGTTCCATAGGGATGTTAAAAACATTGTATACCTGTGTGGCATTCAAAAATTCTATCAATAGGACTTTTAGAGGAAGAAAAAAGAAAGAAGGGGGTGCTCCTTGGGCAGTAACTTCAAAAAGGAAAATCACCAAACCACTAACACTATTGGAATCCTACTCACAGGCAAAATGGATGGGGAACACATATGTGGCCTCCAGCAATAATGCTCAGGGGGATCTTTCAGCTGCTCCCCCAGACAGAAAACTCCCTGCTCTGTACAGGATACAGCAAGATAGATAGCACTTCTTAGGAAATAAGGCAGCTTCTCTTCCAAATCGCACAAAGAGAAAAAATGTATGCAAAACAAAAACAAAAAAGAAGCAGCACCTATAGTGCTGTATTGTCAATAAACAAATAGAAATACAATATCTATATCACAATCACATGACAGTGTTGTTGGGAGACCCTCATATACTTCCTCTCATCGAGACCAGTAGTTGCAATCCAGTCTCCACTCGATGATAGATAATGCGAGATAGTACGCCAAAGGGAATGCTGTTCATCCCGAAATAAAAATCAAGTATTTAATCAGTAAAATAAACATGTAACATTATGTGTTTCGTGGCTCATACACCGCATTATCAAATGTATTGTTGATGTTAAACAAAGTTAAACAGTGAAACAAACTACCTTTAAATAAAGCAACCAAAGACCATGAGTGGATCCAATCACATTACTTGGCAGCTATACTTAAATGTAGTTTGTTTTGAGACTTCAAAATTATTAATAGTTTTGGAGATGCAGCAATCAAATAGAAAAAAAGAAAAACACCACCACAGATGTTGGCTATGATGATCAAGTGTGCCCATTAGGGGTTAGTGATGAAAGCATTATTTCAAAGAGCTTTTGGAATAGTGTATGATATTCAGAAAGGACCCTAACTGTAAGATTAAATAGTATACAACATTATAAAGATTGCCAAATCCATACTTAAGATATGAACGTGAGCTGCTGCTTTGCATTTTTCTGGAAGAGATATTAAGTAGCTGTATACAACTGGGCACATTTTATATAAATGTATCAAACATCTTAAAATATTATCTCCTCTTTATTGCACCTTCAGTATATCTTAGTGCATGTCCCCCAGTTATTATTTGATGCCACTCTATTTTTTTAACAACCAAGTGGAAAATATTACTGATTCTGAACATGTTAAAAATGTAGATTGTCAAATTGTAGGAGGGAAACAGCAATATGGAGTAATCATTGGCTATGTCTTATTATGGGAATTAATTTTATATTGATAACTAGAACATTACACTGATGCTTAACTTAATCATTTTAACTAATGAAGAAGACTTTTACTTGTACTTTGTATGTGGTTGATATCTACTTTCTTGCTGTAGATTGTTACATATCTATGTTAACAACATGAAAGTTCTTTATACCTATAATAAGCAATAGACTCAGTATCAGGTCTTATGGTTTTTTTGTTTATTCTTTGTAAATAAAACTGCAATTTAGGCTGGACAAAATTATCAGGCTGATCCTCTAAGCCAGGTCTTAAAACTTGAAGTCCTTTGCTACTAACCAGACATGAAAAGTGACTCGCCACTGCAAGCCATAACATACCCACCAGGGCTGAATTTCTGCTCGCCAGGGCTAAATTTTCACTTGCCATTGGCTAGTGGCGAGTGGAAATTTTGAGCCCTGCTCTAAGCTATAACAGAATGCAGAATGACTGTCCTGAATTATTGTGACATTGGGGATGGCAACCTTTAGCACTCCAGCTGTTTGGGACTACAACGCCTATCATTCCCAGCCAGCTGTTGGCTGGTTTGGGTTGATGGAAATTGTAGTCTCTAACAGTCGGAGCTCCAAAGGTTGTCTTCCTCTATACTACACCATTATAGCATGGTGGATAGCAACATGTATTGATTCCACTGTCTTTCCTGATAGTCGCAATTTTTTCTCCAGTGTAGTTGCTTGTGTTTCTGTTACTCCAACAGTTTTACTACTCAACCATTATCATAATCTTTTAATAAAATAATTTTCCTTTTTTTCAGATGTGTACTTAAATATTCACCATCTACTTAATATTGTGATTTTCAAAGCTGCACAGCACCCATTGAGACTCATATTTCTGTTTCAACAGGAGACTATTTTGAAATTTTACACTATGGAAAATTCCTACAGAGATAGGACTTCATTCATGAAAGGTGCTAAAGATATTGCAAAGGAAGCAAAGAGACACACGTCAAAAAATGCAAATAGAGTAGTGGAAATAGATCCTGATGGGTATATGCAGAGATCACACAATCAGTACCAAAATGAAGAGCAAGATAAATATTATTCACAAGGGAACTATCATGAAGAGGTCAATGATGATGAAGGGTCCAGTGAAGCTACAGAAGGGCATGATGAAGATGATGAGATATACGAAGGAGAATATCAAGGAATACCTGGTATGGGACAAGGCAAAGATGGCTTAGTTGCTTTAGGTCAGCCTATACCAGATGAATACAAAGATCAGCATGAGCTAGAAAGTGAGAGGAAAGCTGATGAAGAAGAACTTGCACAGCAATATGAGCTCATAATTCAAGAATGTGGACATGGCCGTTTCCAGTGGTCTCTCTTCTTTGTCCTTGGGATGGCATTGATGGCTGATGGTGTAGAAGTGTTTGTGGTGGGATTTGTGTTGCCTAGTGCAGAGACAGACATGTGCATACCTGATTCAGGCTCTGGTTGGCTTGGTAAGTACAATGCATGTTACTCATGAAAAAATAACTTTTTATCCATTATCTCATTGTATTTATACAAGTTACAGGATCTGGATTTAAATGACTTTAAAAACTTAAATTACAAACTGGAAACATAGTTTACTTCCCTATTTATTTGATTATTGTCTTGTGTTTAAATCATTATAATCCCCTACCTTATACTGGCTTATGGTATATATCATAAATATGCAAATAACTGATCAAACAATTATTTTAATGACTTCAATGAGAACAGAAAAAAGATCCCGATGGAAAATTATAATTAAAATATAAATTGTACTGCTTTAGTTCAGAAAATAGAAAATAAAAAATAATAACAGTCAGAGGTAATTAGGCTGCGCAAACCATTAAGTAGTCCAATATATTTCACATCGCTGAATAGAAATTCAGTCATTGAGAGCTGTAGTATTGTTGTCTACAACTGTATGTTTTGCACTGAACTAAGATTATTTATTTCATCTACCACTGCAGCGCAGAGGCAATATTTAATTAAAAGGAAAAGATCGCATTATAAAGTTTAGTTTTTCAGGACAAATGCCATATAATCTATTTTAGATATAACACTAAGTGTGTGATGATAACAATGTAAAATTGATTGGTTCAGGCTTCAGAGCATAGTTCCCAGTCTGTGACTTGTAAGCCAAATGTACCCAAAGCCCTTTCATGTGGCTCACTTGCTGTTTTGAGATGTATTTTTCTTGCAGGGAAAAGGGTAGCTGCTAGGATAGAATCACATGCAGGGAGAAAGGGCAAGAGGTAGCTTAGAGCTGGAGGGAGAGTAAACTGTTGCAATTGTGTATTTGAGGTCTGTTTGCATTTTGGTTCACCAAAATATATAAACTGTTGCAATTATGTATTTGAAGTCTGTTTGCATTTTGGTTCACCAAAATATATAATTATTATTTTGAATGTGGCTTACCAAAGGATTTTTATTTTGAATGCGCCTCACTAAAGATTTTTGTTTTTACTTTGAATTAATCTTTAATGTGACAAAAGTTTGGAGACCTTTAAAACATTAGTGACTCTCTGCTAATTTAACAGCCAGTTATGCTATTAAGTAAGTGTTCTCATTGACCAATGAATAAACACAGATCTCTCATTCTGTCCATCCTGTCCCGTAGCGTCCCTGTGGATTTTGAGGCCACCAACAAATCCTATGTAATAAAACGCTAGCAATGTTTGTCAGAAGCCATCATGCGCAGTAGAGACTGTGACCATTCGGGCAGTCTCTACTGTGCAAGACTGCATCACGTGGAGCAGTGAGGTAGCGGCTGCTTAACCCTTTGGGTGCCAGAGGGGTACGCAATGCATTGCAAAGGAATGTGTCACGTACCCCTCTGGCACTCAAAGGGTTAACATTACCCAGACCTTGGCCCATGTACACGGGGTTTTTACACTAGTGTATGATAAGTGGTTATTATTAGTGCAAGATGTTGAACTTTATACTACTCTGTCTTCTATTCGAAATACATGAATTCAAAAATTAGTATATTAGTAGACAGTGTACCCTTGTCAGGTTTATTGACTCAGGTAGAAACAGAATATCTTCAGGATATCCTGTAACACCAAAATATCCCCACTTGGTGAAAGTTCACAACCAGATAGACCTTCAATTGGGAGAGCCATTTGGTAGCATTGGGTTTCTCAATAAACATCTGTTGCAATGGATGGATATCTGCCTACAACCCCTTGATTTATGTTTGAGTAGTTTTGTCAGTTAGTTGAAATGGGGACACTCATGGGCCAGCATTCAGAATATTTTTTATTTTTTATGTTTGATGTCCTGTTTTCTTACTACAAGTGTGGGATTTCTATCGGGATATACTTTGCACTATCCTATGCAAATTTGGGATGGTGGGAGGTATCCAACACATTTGGAGATGATAAGCTTTCAATTCAAACATTTATTTTGTCCCCCATTTCATAGATGATCTGCATTTACTCATGAGGTTTGTAGACTTTAAGAATGCACTTATCATGTTTTACACAAGCTTTTCATTCCACAAAGATAGATATGAAACTTTGCTTTGGGAATAGCAAAAGATTAACTCTGCAATACATGGTGATGGGCAAAAATGTGAAAAAGTACTTTTCGCCTTCCACATGAATTCCTGCAAATAGTATAGTTTTTCCAGTTTTTTTTTCACCCATTGAACAGACAGCTGGAGAAGCTGCCAGAATACAACCCCCAACAATGGCTGTTGGGGAATGGTGGAAGTTGTAGTCTGACAACTGCTGGTGGGCCTCACTTTGTCCACCACTGTCATAGAACAGCACATACTGATTCCCCACCCCCACCCCACCCATTGCTAGCTGCAAAACCATATAGAATATGGCATAAACAGAAAACAGCAATGTTCATGCTGCAGATTTAATGGGATTCACTAAGAAGGCAAACAGTTTATGGATTTTCTAGAAGGGAGAAAAATTACTTTTTGCTCATCATTAATTTTTAGGGAACATTTATCATGCCAGTTTATGTCATCTACATTATTTACTCAAATACATCCCATTGTGGGTGTCACCCGGTGCAGCCCGCACCCACCACACCCTCCTCATAGCGCAACTGCTCTGAATTCATATAACCAATTTTCAGTGCATACAAAGATATCACTTCCCAAGCCAAAGCATTTTCATTTATGCAGTAAACTGTTGCGAGGCACAGAATCAAAGGCTTTTGCAAAACCCATGTAATCCTAGCAATGCGTTTGTCCAAGTTACTATTTACACTTTTGTAAAATGCAAGTAAACTAGTTTCACATGCTGTATTCTTCATAAAACCATGCTGACTCCTATTAAAGGGATAGTAATGTTTTACATTAAGTATAATAGTTTGCTCTATTTTTAGTTCCTTACTTTTACGTAGTTCTCAAGTTATTCAATATAGAAGGATCCCCTGCCCGTCCCTTCTGGATGCCTCCCATTGAATCCTCATTCTGATCCCGGGACTGGATGGATGCAGCAAGGGACAAACTTCAGTAAGTAAGTATAAGGAAAATCCTTCCCCCTTTGACAAAGGAGGGCAGAATTTCCATTTGCATACTGAAGTTTGTCCCTCAATGCAACCGTCCAGACCAGACAGAACTGCAGCAGTGATGTGGCAGAATGGGTAGGCAGAGGATCCTTCTATATTGAATAACTTGAAAACTACGTAAAAGTAAGGAACTAAAAACACAAGCTATTAAATTTATAATAAAGAAGACTCATCGATATACTTAATTTAAAACATTACTATCCCTTTAATAATGTTGTTTGTTGTCACATAGTGCTCAGTTCTATTGGTTAGTAACCCTTCAAATATCTTACCACAGGTCTATAATTTCCCGATTTAGATTTTGCACCCTTTTGAATAATCTGGCTTCATCCAGACTGGCTGGCTGACTGACTGAATTAATTAATGATTCCTATATAATAATTTGCTAAATGTATGTTTGTCAGAAGCTGTCATGAGCAGTACAGTCGGCTGCACGCGCTGCAGTCATGCACAGTACAGACTGCCCTCGCCGCGGCTGATAATGGAGGGGGGAGCTCTGAATTCAGACCATAGTCCTCTCTGCGCACTACGGTCTGAATTCAGAGCGCCCCACTCAACATCAGCTGTGGTGCGGGCAGTCTCTACTGCTCATGACTGCACAGCAGCCTTTGCTGAGTGGCAGTGTGGCCCGTGTACACTGGCTCTTCAACTAGTAAATAAATAAATAAAATGTGTATTGGAGGATTGCCTCAGGTTTAAGGAAATATAAAGTGGTGTTCCTGCTGGGAAGAGTAGGGGAACTCCTCTCCATTCTTGCACATGCTATTGTATATGTGTGTATGTATGTAAGTATATGTGCATGTGTGTTATTCTGAGTGTCTGAATGTCTGTGTGTGTGTGTGTGTGTATGTGTGTTAGTATGTATGTATCTGTGTTTATGTGTGACTCTGTGTGTGAGTGACTGTGTGTGTGTGTTTATGTTTGTGTGTGTAGTTTTTGTTTTCTAAAAGTTGTTAAACTAATTTGTTTTCAATCAACACCAACTAGTTTCCAAAAGTAATTTTTCAATAATAAACTCTATGAGAGAGTTTGATTCTCTGACTAGAGCTTCTATTGTAAGTGATAAGAACAGCACCACTTGCCGACCATAAGAGGAAGTCGCATTTTAAGAAAAAATAATTTAATCTGTAGTATCGTTTTTAATTAAAAATGTCTCTGCAGTGGAACTGCCTTGTATTTCTCAGCAGGAGAAGCATTATAATATATATTTTTTTCATAAAACATTTTTACTATTTCTTTAATTTTTTTGTTTAAAATGGAAAAATGCTAATTATTCTGGTATGCATATATAGATGCATATATATATATATACTAGTTGAAAACCCCGTTACACGAGCCACAGTGCCACTTCCAGCCGGTCGCGGGGCAGTCATGCACAGTAGAGAATGCCTGCGCCACGGCTGATACAAAGCTGGGCTCTCCGAAGGAGTGTCCAGCTCTGTATCAGCCGCGGTGTGGGCAGCCTCTACTGCGCATGACTGCAGCACGTGCATCAGTCTCTACTGTGCATGACTTTGTTGCTACACAGGTTTTGGCGAATTATTATATAGGATATATATATATATATATATATATATATATATAGCGCTGAACAAGATCATCAAAACAGTGACACACTGCAAGGTGCTGGTGCTAAAGTAGATAACATGAAAGCAAATTAAACAGAATAATTCCTAAGGCAGCCAGATGTAATTCTGGAAGGGTTTTATGAGTAAAGTATATATATCGAGTATAATTTTTATGAAATTATTTGTGTCCTGTGAATTTGTCCTGGTAGCATAGAGATTATGATAACATTACATGCGATTTTATTAACCTTGGAGACGAGACTGGTAGAATACAAGCAATACCTGTCTCCTGTTTTTTCTACGGCTCACGCTGTACCACTTAGACTTATATTATTAAGATATTAATAAGAAATAAAGTTAACTGTCACTTTGTAAGAAATAGATGATTTTAAAGAGCTTTCAAAATCACCTATATTTATATTCAATGTTTTGTATTTAAAACAACAGTTTATAAAATATTTAGCTTTATATATCAGTAAATGAGGATATGCCAGGAAGGCCTGCCAAACTATCCACACTGCTCTACATTACCAACTCTCACTTTCTGCTGACCAATACTAGTTGACAATTAAATAAACCCAAATGTCTCAAACTGTTATTTGAAATGAAAAACTGTTAACATAAGTCATCTATTTTTTACAAAGTGACAATACCAGTTTATATAAATGTGTTAGCTATTTGTTTGTTTTATGAACCTGTAATGTGTTAGCCAAATGCATTTCAGCATAGTTCATTGCTACAAGGTTAAATACAAAGCAGATTTTAGCATTCTAAAGCCAGTGGTTCCCAGACTTCTTAATGTTTTCTTCATTTTGGTTTTCACCAACCCCTGATGCTTCCACTTGTTTTTATAAATATAAAAAAGAACAGCATCATGTATTCTACATTCTCTGTTGAGGCAAACACTCCCCAGGATGGCAGTAAGGAGAAGTTATGTAAGCATCCTCCATACTGCCTCTCCTATAGGTCTACGCATTGGGGCTTGTAGCCCCCCTAGCCATGCCTGTCAAAATCTCTGCAGTAAGTTCATGTGTGTGGTGATTTTAGCATAAGTTTGCAGGGAGGACAAAGCCTGTTTCCCAGCCTGTTTGCTATAAGTTTCCCAGCTAATTCATTGCCTTTCAAACTCAACTTTCCCATAAAAATGTCTCAGCCTCCCCTACTATATTCCACCATAATACTTTTGCTCTTCAATTCCTCTTTACTTTATGACTCAGCCTTCTCCATACATTCCCTCCCAAAACAAAAAAACACTGCACCTGTTTCTCAGCCACCAACTTCTCTATAATTCACCTTAATTACATTGCCATTCAAGCCCTTTTTATACTATAACATGAACTCCTTACTAATATTTCACCCACATTATACCCATTAAGATGCTTCAGCTACCACCATTCAAATACACACTTAGTTTACTATGTGCATCCTTCTATGTGCAGTGTCCACAACTACAACACACCTATTTTTACACTCCTATTCACAGTATACTCCACATTTACAGAACATTCAGACACTACATACCTCCTCATTGGCATAACAAATTTACATATACATTCTTAAAAAAAGCACTTCTATTTCTATTTATCAGCCACTTCATCCTCTTTAATTCACAATAATTACATTGCCATAAAACTGCTGTTTACATTATAACATCAAGTGCTAACTAATATTACACACACTCACACACACACACACACACACACACACACACACACACACTGCAGCCATTAAGTCGGTTGAACTTCTGCTATTCAAATACACACTTACTCCTTTTAGTACATCCATCCTTCTATGCATGGTATCCTTTACAAGGCATATTCACCACATGCTCTGCATTCACATAACATTGAACAATAGCCACCTTCTCCTCATTGGCATACCAATATCACATTGTACTCAACATCATCCTCCTACCAACATGCAATTCAAATCTGTATACAAACTAATGTTACAGCCTCGCTTACAAGATTAACAAACAATTGCAAAAAGAAAAAAATCAATGCAGTTCACTAAGAGACACCTTGCAATACATTTACATGCAAAATCACAAACAATAAAGACCAACACACCTAAAAAAAAATAAAATAGACATGGGCAACTCTGTAACCATGTTGCTAGTATTTAAATAAATGTAACCCTTTAAATATCATTTTTGTAATTTAGTTTGAAGAAATCTGTTCATTTTATATTCTTTTCTTTGATACAGACTTTTCTACAAATTAACCAAAATATACACACTGACCATGTTAGCTTTTTGACAATTCAGTTGCATAACAAAGGAGAAGTTTGGTTCTGCAAAAAAGCCACCCGCTACCCCGGTGGGAATGCTCCCAATTTGGGAAACACTTGATGTAAAGTGGGGATTTGTGAAAGAGGCATTGGAACAACAATAATTAAAATGTATCTTAGCCGCCCCCTTTATGGAAACAGACTGATTAAGCTACAGCCTAGCACAAGCCACCACCTCCTCAGATATGGAGGTAATGCTGTGTAGCTGACACATCTAATTACTCAGTACATTCATGTATTCATATGTACAGCTCATAGGAACAGTAGGGCTTTTTACAGCAGCTTTCCTAAACACTTTTCATTTTAATATTAATCACATTAAACTAAAAGGAGCATATATGGCAGGGGCATCCAAGTTTTTTAACTGGTGGGTCACATAAAATATATGCTTCGGATGGCCACATTTATAGATTTATATGTTCTTCATTACAATGGGGAATTATAGCATGTTAGCTTTGATCAAGTCAGTCAGTATACTATTATTTAACATACCAAACTATTATTGTACTGAACTGTAGTGTCAGTTACATAGTCATAGAACTGGGCAGATGATTAGACCCTACAAGCTCATGTGGGCTAACTAGGTAAAAACAATTTTTATTAAAAAACTCAGATGGGCTGCACCCCATGGTCAAGTGGTCCAAGTTTTGAAAGCCTGTGGTATTGCCTAATTTCCAGGGGCTTCTAGAAAAACTCTTCTCTGTTTGTAATTTTAAATAGGCAGTATGAGAGAGGGTGGGTTTTTCATGGTGTGCTGTCCATCTGAGGTCTGCACTCATATGTTGGCTTTGTACACATTTGGCACAGAAGAAATAGGTGCTATAATATTATTTTACATTTTGCCTTCTATAGGTGTGGCACTAAGGGGTTGTTCATTTAAATGTTGTGAGCTGAAGGAGTTTGTGCCAGAATATGCTTAGGCACTTGTACGGAAGCACAGGTGCAGGTTTAGTGAAATTTGACATAGACTCAGGTTACAGTATGTGCTTCCTGTCCTATCATACTTTCTGCTTAGTGCATTTAAGCCTCCAACTATCACAAAAATGATCTCAGCAGAACTATCAACTTATACATATTTAAAAATGTATGATTGATGTGCTGGTTTGCTAATCACTGCAAAGCCTATATAATCCATAGGACATACTTGCAAAAAGTCCTGATTTTTTTCTTTCTAACCATATAGATAAAACAATGGAATAACCCTTTGAATGCCAGAGACGTATCCATTGCGGTACCTCTTTGGCACCCAAAGGGTTAAATGTAATGTACTATGAAAAATTAGGGCAATAATTGAGCAAACCAACTACACAGTAGGAACTAATAAACATTAACAAAACTTATCTTGATTCAAATGGAGATTTTAACCCCTTAAATGCTAGCAATTAAAAAAAGAGGTCTCCAACACATTGCTGCTCAGTGTGTTGGAGACCTCTTTTTTAATTTATTTTAGAAAGCAGTAGGGAGGGAAGGGACCAGAATGAAGGAAAGAGTAAGGGTACAATAGGAGTACTAACAGTTACATAACCATCAGGAAGGGGGAGACATAGTTCCCAATCATAAAAAGCATGGTAACAGGGCACTGATGAAGTACAGTGACCACAGGGTATCATAGTGATGGGAGGGGGGAAAGAGTAAAGACAAAGGAGGTTAAGACAGTAGGAAAGCAGAGAGGGTACTGAGAAGAGTATTGGAGACACACATTTACATCAATGAGAATATTTATTTTTCCCCTGTTACAGTTGGTTTGCTCCAGAATTGCTTTACTTCTTCATAGTACATAAGTCTCATTGACATTTCAGTAGAAAAATTCTTACCCTTGGAAGGCAATGTACTAAGAAAGCGTTGCAATTCTAGAACAAACTAGCTGCACCATAGGGGATGAACAAAATGTTGTAAACTTCAAATTAATTTAAACCAGGCTATTAACATTTTGAATGCTAGAGAGGTCACCAACTAATTTCTTCACATTTGAGTAAATGAGAATTTTCATTGTTCCCTATGATGGAACTGGTTTGTCCCAGAATAGCTCCACGCCTACGTAGTGCACCATCCTCAGATTGCATCATATAAAGCCTTTTTCTTTTAAGTCTGACTAAAAGGCAACAGTAGAAATTTATACCGTGGTTTCTTAAACTTGTTAAGCTTTCTTTGTGGAAAAAGTCCATCTGTTCCATTACAAAATTTGCATTCCTTCCATAGTCACTTGTTTGTGAATTTCTGTACTCCTTACACATCTGTCCGGTTCTTCAGTGATACACTTCAGCAAGAATAGACACCTGAGAATACAATGCACCAGTGCTCCTGTAGTGGAAAGCAGGTGTCCCTTGTCAGATCAGCTTTTCTCTCTTTCCTTGGAGGTCAGTTGTGTCAGCTTAGCTGTTGCCCCAGGAGTCAAGCACAGACAGACAGGTACATGATTCATATGGGGCTTCTCAGAACACTCTTTCAGAAATGATGTGTGCTGTTATGAATGCTGATCAAGCAGCAATATTACCCTCAAGTCAAGATCCCTTCTGCTCTTTTATATTTTTACAATAATAAATAGGGGCTGGGGTAAAACAAAACAACAGGGAAGGTGACTGCAAAAAAGGCATCAGCCTTCTGATTCACTGGATGAAAACTATAATTTGATTACATTTGACACTCTCACTTGCTATATGCTTGACATAATGAATTATATATATATATATATATATATATATATATATATATATGTATAAATAGGTCTTAGAAAGAAAATTAAAGTGGTGTATTTCTGTCAATGTTTCAGCCCCCTGAGGGCCTTCATCAGGACAACCAGAACGAAACATCAGTCAGAAGACTGATTCATCTATGGAATAGTACAACCGAATTCCACCAAATAATATTCATTCTGTATAAATTCTCCACTTGGGAATTTGATCATAATGTAATGACAAAGCAGTACATAATGAACCAGAAAAGGCAGACTACCCTATATCCCAAAGGCACCATCTTCAACCTCAGTGACAGAACACTTATAATATTAGAAATGAGTAGAGACTTATCTTTTGTCCCTATTACTACGCTTGAGCTTTAAAGCAGACTGTTATAAGTTCCGAAAGATCATTACTACACACACATTGTTCAAACCAAAGTTTAATTTTGGCGCTTAAAGGGAAATCAAGACTAACTGCACAAGTCTGCAGGCAACAGCATTATAAGCAAAACCACAAGGCTGTAATCTCTTAAAAATAATATTTTAATACATTCCACCATAGAGACATCAATGTCAATTTTAAAAAATGTATGATGGTACAAATAACTGAAACACCCAATCCCTAAAATCAGGGATACGTGTTTCAATCTACCCAATCGTAAAAAACACACCAATCTTCAGCACAGATCTGAACTGGTTAAAGTGCCCCTCACGTTAGTGTGTATCAACCACCGGAAGACAATGCAATCCAGCTGCACCTCACTAACGAGGCCCAACAAGGCCGAAACGTACATCTGGGGTTAGCTGGTGTTCCCATACAGGGGAGACTTGCCCATAATTTTGGAACAGGACCTCCTCGTTAATGGCAATAGAGAGCTAAAATGTGGTGCTTCTGAGCTGGGCTAGCCATAGAACAGGCCATTGTGCTGTTTGTCCGTCCTCAGAAGCCTCTCACATTTTGTATGTATATACGTGACACCTCACATTTCCTACAATTAATTTTCTCTCTTAGTGATCTTAGTTAGTCTGACATAATAGTCAGTATGGATGTGGGCACCGTTTATACTGTCATCCCTTATGATTATGACATTGAGGCTGTCTGGGAGGCTGTTCTACAGTATGAACTTCCTACGGACATTCCAGCTGAATTGTTATGTGATCACCTCAGTCTTACACTCAAAAGGAATTTCTTTCACTTTAAAAATTCCATCTACCTACAGGTTGCAGGAACTTCAATTAAATGCCCCTTACTCCATGCTAGTATTTGTAACCTTTCTATTTGTTTTTAGTACAGTCATCACAAACAAAATTATTTAATTGCTCTCTGAACATTACATGTACATTAAAAAAGCAAGTTTGGTATAACCCCTTAATGACCAGCTGCACAGCATGCGACCGGCAGTAAAGGACCACATCACATTTTTTTTTTCATGAAAAGGAATCAGGGGTCACCAAGCGGTGTGCAGCCGTGCGGGGACCCCTTAATTCCATGACGTGCCAGGACTGTCACAGTGCCGGTCCTGGTACATCATGGGTCCTTAAGGGGATAATATTTTTTTGAAATGTAATACTGTAAAATGTTACGCAATTTTGCCCATCTTCACCTTATGTGAAGTGGGGGGGTGTATTATATTTGAGTAAAAAAAAAAGGCATATATTTATTTTTGGTTTCCCCCAGTGCAATCCGCTTCTTTTTCCAGGTCTGCTTCAACTCCCCCTCTGGAGTCGGCTGTACACAGCCGTCAGCACTCCTGCATCTGCCATCAGCTTCCAGAAAATCCTTGAGAGGAACTTTTCATTTTAGTAAATGGTTATACCTCAAGGTCCTTTCAGGGAAATATAGTACATCCAATGCATAGATTTCTGGGAGTTAGAGAGCCAAAAGTAAACGTATTTTGGTGAGACAGTGGGAAAACAAGGGTGCGTATTATACATAGGCACTCTTGTTTCCCACTAAAATCTTCGGTATAATTTGCACCTGCGTATTATACACAGGTGCGTATTATCCCTGAGATTTTATAGTATAAGAATAAGTTATTTTTTGCATAATACTTAATACTTTATCGACCTATTGTATCATTCTTTTAATTATTTTCTCTATAGCCATAGTTAAGTCTGTTATTATCGGGAAGAAAAGCAGAGATTTATGCACCTTAGTCTTCCCCAAATGTCTAACCAGGGGATTTGTTTGATTAAAACTTTTTAGGCAAGATGCCCTTGGCAAACGTTGGTGCACCCAGGCATTTAACTGGCTGAAAAAATCCACAAAAGTACTAAAGATATGACAGCAGTGTACAAAATATTCTTAAAGGGAGTGTGACAGTAAGCCTCTTAAATATACATCTCACCATTACAATAAATAAAAAAACAGGAATAATGCTTATGCAAATCAAACCATTGACCACACAGGGTCGTATTCAGGAAGCTGAAGAGGGGCAATTGTGGGCAAACTAATTGCACTACTGGGGGAAAAAAAACACATTTATTTTAATAGATTTTTTTAACTCCTGGAATCATTGGTGGATATAGTGAATTAGGGCCCTGGTGCCAAATATGTTTTGGAGCATCAAGTCAATGCAAACTACAGAAAAATCCAAAACATTTTGTATTTTCATGAACCAATGGGCCCTTAAAGATGGGTGGACCCTAATGCTGTGCATCTAATAACCAAAGATAACTTATTAACACAGTAAAATAATTGATGATGCAAAAAAAAAAGAAAGCATCCACCAAGTCCAGCTTTTGTCATATCATCCTTGTTGATCCAGAGTAATGGCGGGGGGGGGGGGGGGGGGGGGTTGGTACAAGAGGAGGTACTTGCTCCCCTCTCCCGGATGAACATAGGGGCTGATTGGCTGGCCTGTGGGCATATTATGTCTCCCATGCTTACTGGCTCTCAGTTATGGTGGTAGTAATTCAGCCTTTGTCTCGGTAATTCATTCCTGCCTAGAGAGGAGACATTCTAGCACTGAAGGGATTAAAAGTCCAAATAATATAACTGGGAATTTTCATTTGTTTCCCATTGTGCAGTTGGATTGCTCCTCTTTAGCTTCCTTGCGTCTCTTTGTTTTTTGCATCTCATGTATAGTCTATTTTGACAGATATCAAATGGTGCTGAATGTGGATGTAAAATAAACAACAGAAAATATTACTGACAGTAATTTATGGAAATAAATAATTCTGTAATATAGTCCACTGGTATTATGCTTCTGTGAGAATTCAGGTGAACCATAACAATTTCCTCATCTCCTGTCTAGTGTGTTTGCTAGAAACCTACATTTGTGTGGTCTGAATTTAATTTCACATAGCTTCACTTGATGGTCTTAGTTATACAACTGTTCATCTGAAAAACAAACATTTGTGGGAATATATTGCCTTAGGTTTTATTGTTTTCACTGAAGCGATATTACAATAGAAATTGTACATTAAGGCCAAATCCATTTGGTGAAATAGATTCATCAACTTGTCTTAATCATGATCCCAGCAGGAACCCATTTCAGTACAGAGAGAAAATCTTATCATTGAGAGCAATCACAATAGGAGCCTTTCCTCAATGACCATGAATCTTAGGAAGCTGAAACAAGTAGCAAAGCTAATAGTATCACTGAGCATGCAATGGTTGGATTGAGAACAAGAGTGTACATGGCAGGTCATTTTATATTGTCATCCATTATTTATAGAGCTCTAACACAGTGTTTCTCAACTCCTGTCCTCAGGACCCACTAACAGGCCAGGACTTAGGGATTTCTCTGCTAGAGCACAGGTGTGGTGATCAGAGGCTCATTCACATTGATTAACTCACCTGTGCTGTAACAAGGAAATCATCAAATCCTGGCCTGTTAGTGGGTCCTGAGGACAGGAGGTGAGAAACACTGCACTAACATATTCCACACTGTTAGAGATAGTCATTCTTTGAACTTCCAGCTATTGGAGACTACAATTCCCATGATACCCAATCAGCCATTGTTTTAATCATTTGAGTGCCAGAGAGGTATGTAGTGCATTCCAGAGCAATGCATTGGATGTCTTTCTGGCACTCAAAGGGTTAAAATTGCAATTATGATTAAAAGAAAAGTGGAGTAATTCTGAAAAAAACAATTACATGATAGAGCACAATTAAAAAACCCTACTGCGTTAAATGGGTCTGTAACCCCTTAAATGCTAGTGAGGTATTTGGTGAATTGCTCCCCTAGTATTCAAGGTGTTAAATGAATGGTGTGAAATTAATGGACATTTAGGGAGTTTATATTTCCCCATGTATTGCCCACTCTCATAATACGGAGCAGAGATAATGCTTTTTGGGCCGGGGTGTAGGGGGCAGTCATTGGTATTTAGTAGTGTTGAGCGAGCACCCGGATGCTCGGGTGCTCGGGTGCTCTGACCGAGCACCCCCTGAGGCTCGAGTGCTCGGCCGAGCACCCGAGCCCCATTGGCATGAATGGGGCGACACCAGGCACCCCCTGCTCTGATGAGGGGAGGGTGCCTGGTCAATGCCCCCTTCATCTCTGCTATGCCCCCTTCATCTCCGAATGCCCCCTTCAGCTCCGCAATGTCCCCCTTCAGCTCCGCTATGCCCGTCTTCCACAATGTGCCCCTTCATCTCCGCTATGCCCCTCTTCCACAATGTGCCCCTTCATCTCCGCTATGCCCCTCTTCCACAATGTCCCCCTTCATCTCCTCTATGCCATAGAGGAGATGAAGGGGGACATTGTGGAAGAGGGGCATAGCGGAGATGAAGGGGCACATTGTGGAAGAGGGGCATAGCGGAGATGAAGGGGCACATTGTGGAAGATGGGCATAGCGGAGATGAAGGGGGACATTGTGGAAGAGGGGCATAGAGTCTATGCCCCTCTTCCACAATGTCCCCCTTCATCTCCGCAATGCCCCCTTCATCTCCGCAATGCCCCCGTACCTCAAGTCCCTGGTGGTCCAGCGGAGCGTCTTGTGATCTGTGCCTCTTCCGGCACAGATCCCCGCCACCCGAACATGGCGGGAGAGCACATGGCGGTACTCGACGAGTACCGCCATGTGCCGAGCAGAGCGATGCTCGAGCCGATCCGAGCATCGGCCGAGCACGCTCGCTCATCACTAGTATTTAGTAATTGCAACTTTAAAAAAAAATCTCCTATATTGTACTATTCTTCATAAATCACAACATAAGTAAGAGAGTTCTGACACCTTTTGTATAAAACAAAATCGCCCTGGTATTGTGCAAAATAATTTTCACTATTTTCAAAAAATAACAAAAAAATTAACATTGTGTAAAAAAAAAAACCTCACATGTTGATTAATAGTCTCCTTAGAATAACGTAGGATAGGAATAATTATTTTAATTTTGATAGTTTTGTGATTAGAGAATAATTTTGTCTCGTGTTGATAGTTTAACTAGATATTGTGATTTGTGATTAGAGAATTTTCTTCCTGGTGTTTGATAAATACAGGCAATCCTCACACTTACAAACAAAGAGTGTGATGAGCAACTTCTGAGGACGAACAAAATAAATAAAGTGTATTGTTTTAAAGGGATAGTAATACTTCATTATTACCATGCCCCATGTTGTAGCCCTTAAAATTCTGAATTCAACGATACCAGCGGCAAATCTGGTATCGGAGAGATATCCGCTTTCAAAGTTCCCTCTTTTTGCCTTTCCCCTGACGTCAGCATTCTAGCTGAGAGCCGGGGATTCCTCTCAGTGAGCAAGCATCGGCTCTGCAGGAGTCCTCAGATCGCGTTATAGAAACAGAAACCCTTCACTAAAATGGTCTTCTACATGTGCTTGGTTTGCAAGCACACGTGGAAGATAATTTTAGTGAAGGATTTCTGCTTCTATAACAAGATCTCAGCACTGCTGCAGAGCCGTCGCCGGTCCCGGGACCATATTCCCCTTCTCTCAGCTAGAACTCTGACGTCAGGGGAAAGGCAAAAAGAGGGATCTTTGAAAGCGGATATCTCTCAAATCATAAAAGTTTGAGATATGCCGCTGGTATAGTTGAATTCAGAATTTTAAGGGCTACAACATGGGGGATAGTAATAATGAAGGATTACTATCCCTTTAAGGCATGGTGGCCTTTCAGGAGTGCTCTAGTCATGTTTTTCACTCCCATGTGCCATCACAGAGAAGAGGACATTTCCTTGTCCATATCAGACTGGTCCTGCCCACAGACAGTTCATCTCTGAAATGTCAGGCAAGTCCACGCCTCACAAAAGAAACAGCACAACCACTGACGTTCATTTATTTTGTTTGCTCTTAGTGGGGTGCTTATCGCATTTTTTTTCCTAAGTTGGAAGGGCATCCCAGGCTCTCCACATGCCTAGAAGGAAACAGCTGCACCACAGCGAAAAGGTCCACTTAGGCCAAAATGTACATCTGCGGTTGTGCTGTTTTATGAAGAGAGGATTTGTCTGACATTTTGGAGCTGGACTGACTGCAGATGGGACCAGTCTGATACATGTGCATGGACATGGAGGTTTATTTTATTTGGTCTCACTGTGTGCTTGTCGTATTCTTTGCTTGCAGTCCTCACACTTACAGCAGGTTTCTAGGAAAAAGGCGCAGTAAGTAAAAAACAATGTAAATTTAAATGGATTTTCACAAGGAAACAATGTTTTGTTAGAGCATTATGCTCCCAACCAAGGGTCCGATGAAAAGGTTGTTTTTTTTAATAGAAATTACTATAAACACCATAAAAAGGACAATATAGGAGACAGAGTAACTAAACACCTAATGTAGTATCATACTGATCTATACAAAGGGAGAAGATATATCAGAATAAAATTATGATGACATTAGCGGACCAGCATCTATGGTAGCACAGTTAGCAGAAATACTGCTTTTTATGCAAGCAGCTCTGGGCTTGTTTCTAAATACTGAAATTTGGTTGTTTTCTGTAGCTGTACAACTTTAAACAACAAATCACCGTCTGGGCGTACTCACAAAGTTGTACTTGTTTTTATTTTTTCAGTCAGAAGCCTACTAACTGTTTTAGGATGTGAGAACTAAAGGTAGACATCAAATTTAGATCTGTAAGTCAACTGCAGGTTCAATGGAAATATGCAGGTGCAAATTATACCCAAGGTTTTAGGGGAAAACAAGAGTGCCTATGTATAATACTCACTCTGGCTTTTCCCCATGTCTCACTAAAATAAATTTACTTTAGGCTCTTTGATTCAACTCACCCCCTTCGGAGTTGGTTGTGATCAGCTGTGCACAGCTGGTAGCACTCTTGCATCTGCCGTCTGCTTCCGGCAAACTCGTGCGAGGACTTTGAGGTATACATAGGGCAATACAGTACATCCAATGTGCAGAGATTTATGCACTGGATGTATTGTATTGCCCTGAGAGGACCTTGAGGTATTACCATTGGCTTAAATGAAAAGGTCCTCACAGGGATTTGCTGGAAGCTGGCAGCAAATGCAAGAGTGTTGCCTGCTGTGCACAGCTGATCACAGCTAACTCTGAAGGGGGTGAGTAGAAGCAGGCCAAGAGAAAGAAGTGGATTTCACGGGGGGAACCAAAAATAAACATATGCCATTCTTTTTTACTTGTGTATAATACGCACCACCCACTTCACATAAGGTGAAGAGGGGCAAAATTGTGTGCAAGATTTTACAGTAAATTCCAAGATGTATGTATGTATGTATGAATATCTTAATTTATATGGAGCCACACAATGTACACAGTGTCTGACAACAGTAGTATGTTACAATAAATAAATGGGGATAAAATAAGTGTAGCAGTCATGAAAAAGGTGGTACCATGCTAGCCAATAGAGTAGATGGGATTCAGTGTACTCTTGTAGCAAAAAACTCACGAGTTATATAAAGGTGGTACCCTTTAACGGCTAACTGAGAACATACAAAGTACTAACTTTCAGGACATTAAGGCCCCTTCTTCAGGCATGGGTTAACAAATAAAGCTGGAATAACCCTTGCTATATAGAAATAGGCACATAAGAAAGGGGAACCAATGCTCAACCACAGCCAATAAGAAACACTACAGTATATAAGACACTTACCCAGTTAAAGGGATAGTAATACTTTATTATTACTATACCTCATATTGTAGATATTTGCAAAATAAGTTAATAGTCCCCAGGTTCATCTCTCAGACCTTTGTGGTTTGAGCGATAACCGAAGGCAAAGTTCCACACCCTCCCCCTTCCCTGAAGTCAGCTTTGTACTGACTGCAGGGGAAGTCTGTTGAACGACAGGCTTGCGGCTCTGCAGCTGAGCCAAGATCCCGTTAGTGAAAACTAATTATTTCACTGAAATGGTCTTCTACATGTGCTTGGTTTGCAAGCATATGGAGAAACCATTTCAGTGAATTCATTGTTTTTCACTAACGCAATAGCGGCTCTGCTGTAGAGCTGCATGATGAAAGACAGACTGGATATCCCCGCAGTCAGTACAACGCTGACCTCAGGGAAGGGGGAGGGAGGAGGGAACTTTGCCTTCGGTTATCTCTCAAACCATAAAGGTTTGAGAGATGAACCTGGGGGCTATTAACTTATTTTGCAAATATATACAATATGAGGGATAGTAATAATAAAGTATTACTATCCCTTTAAGTTCTTATTTAAAAAAAAATTAGACACTTATTCCTGTAGTCATAGTGGCCCTTTAATACACTGGGACATCTAATGTGTGTGTTATCTCACAATTATAGCATTATCCTAAGATCTTCCTGAGTAGCTTGGTGTTTGGACCAAATTTATCCCATGTTTTATTTACGTGACCTGCATATTTATAAATATATAACCCAAGTTACTCTACATGTGTATTCCTTTTTTTTATTATGTTTATTTTGCATTGTGATATGTAATGTAACTATGTAAGTGATTAGATATACTAAGAGTGAGCAAAGTTGGAGGGCCGCAGGTTCCCCAGCACTGCACTGTACTCGTGTGCACAAGTGTCAGTAACTCATACATGCAATGGAACTCAATAGGAATTTATATGACGTAAAACATGATAATGAACAGTAACAATGTGCTACCATGGAGATGCTCTGTAATTCTATGTAACAAATTTTTTAAGAAACAGTGGGAAAAAAAACACAAAAAGGGATTGTGATATGACAAAGTAATCTCTCATTCGCGTGCTCTTCATCACAATACGTATCAATTTATATCTGTATATCATTAGCTTGCAATTATTACAACCCAGCTGTACAGGTGCTGCATAATTTGTTGTCACTTTATACATAAAATATATTAATTGATGGAACCCCCCCATGTAGATGTAAAGAGTGATGAATATTAGTGATGAGCGAGCACCCCAATGCTCGGGTGTTCGGGTGCTCTGACCGAGCACCCCCTGAGGCTCGAGTGCTCGGCCGAGCACCCGAGCCCCATTGAAGTCAATGGGAGGACTCGAGCATTACACCAGGCACCCCCTGCTCTGATGAGGGGAGGGTGCCTGGTCCATAGGAAAAGGGCAGAAAAGGATGGAAACACCACAGAAATGGTTCAGGGACAGCATAGGGAGGATGTCTGGATGCATCTTGGACTCCAACATCGCTGCTGGGAACGATCTTTCGCCCGTAGTACGCCATTTTTACAGACTGACCGTAAAACACACAAAAAGGAAAATAAAAACGACTTTAGGCGAAAAATTGTTACCAAACAATATTTGCTGTATATTTACTTGTATATCATCTGCAAATTCTCCCAAAAATTTCCTTGATTTTCTGAAGTGAGGCCATGATTAAGAGGGAAACGTGCGCAGAGGCAAATTATCCCAAAAATTTCCTTGATTTTCTGAAGTGAGGCCATGATTAAGAGGGAAACGTGCGCAGAGGCAAATTATCCCAAAAATTTCCTTGATTTTCTGAACTGAGGCCATAATTAAGAGGGAAACGTGCGCAGAGGCAAATTCTCCCAAAAATTTCCTTGATTTTCTGAACTGAGGCCATGATTAAGAGGGAAACGTGCGCAGAGGCAAATTCTCCCAAAAATTTCCTTGATTTTATTGAACTGAGGCCATGATTAAGAGGGAAACGTGCGCTGAGCTGACCATCTAAAACATTATGGGTGAGGGTCTGCTGCAGAGCTGACCATCCTAAACATTATATGCGAAGGCCCGCTAGTGAGCTGACGCTATAAAACATTATATGCGAAGGCCCGCTAGTGAGCTGACGCTATAAAACATTATATGCGAAGGCCCGCTAGTGAGCTGACGCTATAAAACATTATATGAGAGGGCCCGCTAGAGAGCTGACCCAATAAAACATTATATGAGAAGGCCCGCTGGTGAGCTGACCTATATAAAAATTGTCAAACAGGGCCCGCTGGTGAGCTGGCCCTATATAAAAATTATATCACAGGGCCCGCTGGTGAGCTGGCCCTATATAAAAATTATAGCACAGGGCATATGGAAGAGGAGGAGGAGGATGAGAAGATTAAGAGTCAACCATATACCCGTTTTTTGGGTGGAAGGGGTGAATGGGAATACAGAGTATTCACATCATTGTAAATAACATATATAAAGTGAGTTTATGTTCCCCCGGGGCTTTCCTCCAGTGGAGTGGAGAAGTCAGGGGAAATCCAGGCCTTGTTCATTTTTATAAGTGTCAACCTATCAGCATTGTCGGTGGAAAGGCGGATACGCTTATCTGTTATGATGCCACCAGCAGCACTAAATACCCGCTCAGACAGAACGCTGGCGGCAGGGCAGGCCAGCACCTCCAAGGCGTAGAGTGCCAGTTCATACCACGTGTCCAGCTTGGACACCCAGTAGTTGTAAGGCACAGAGGGATCATTGAGGACGCTGACACGGTCTGCTACGTACTCCTTCACCATCTTCCAAAACTTTTCCCTCCTTGTGACACTAGGCTGCGCATCAGGGTGAGGGTGCTGGCGGGGTGTCATGAAGGTGTCCCACGCCTTGGAGAGTGTTGCCCTGCCTTTCTCGGAACTGCTGTGTGCTCCCCTTTTCTCCCCTTCTCGGTTGGCCAAGGTAGCACGTACTCTGCCGCCAGCGTTGTCAGATGGAAAATTTTGGAGCAATTTTTCAACAAGAACCTTCTGGTATTGCACCATTTTGCTTGTCCTCTCCACCGGAGGAATGAGAGATGAGAAATTCTCTTTGTAGCAGGGGTCCAGAAGGGTGAACACCCAGTAATCCGTGTTGTCTAAAATGCGTACAACGCGTGGGTCACGGGAAAGGCAGCCTAACATAAAGTCAGCCATGTGTGCCAGAGTACCAACAGTCAAAATTTCGCTGTCCTCACCAGGAGGATGACTCTCAATATCCTCATCCTCTTCCTCCTCTTCTGCCCACCCACGCTGAAGAGATGGAACTAAAGTTCCATGGCTACCCTCTGTAGCGGAGGCAACCGTGTCTTCCTCCTCCTCCTCCTCCTCCGCCTCCTCCAATTGTCGCTGAGAAGACGAAGTGAGGGTGCTCTGGCTATCACCTTGTGTAAGCTCTTCCTCCCCCATTTCCACCTCTTCCACATGCAAAGCGTCGGTTTTAATTGTGAGCAGCGAGCGTTTCAGTAGACACAGAAGTGGGATGGTTACACTGATAATAGCGTTATCGCCGCTCACCATCTGTGTCGATTCCTCAAAATTGCGTAAAACCTCGCAGAGGTCTGACATCCATTCCCACTCCTCACTTCTGATTACAGGAACTTGAACGGAGAGGCGACGACCGTGTAACAGCTGGTACTCCACTACTGCCCTCTGCTGCTCACAAAGCCGGGCCAACATGTGGAAGGTGGAGTTCCAGCGCGTGCTCACGTCACACAGCAGCCGGTGAGCTGGTAATTGTAAGCGCTGCTGCAGCTTCAACAGGCCGGCCGAAGCTGTAGATGACTTACGGAAATGTGCACACACGCGGCGCACCTTGGTCAAGAGATCATGCACATTGGGGTAGGTTTTTAGAAATCGCTGAACCACTAAATTAAATACATGCGCTAGGCATGGTACGTGTGTGAGCTTGCCGAGCTCCAAAGCCGCCACCAAGTTACGCCCATTATCACACACAACCATGCCTGGTTGCAGGTTGAGTGGCGAGAGCCACTGCTCGGTCTGGTGACTAATCCCCTGCAACAGCTCTGAGGCCGTGTGCTGTTTGTCCCCAAGGCAGATCAGCTTCAGCACGGCCTGTTGACGCTTCCCCACTGCAGTGCTACACTGCTTCCAGCTACTGGCTGATGGGGGAGTGGCGCTGCGTGTAGAGAATTCGGAGGTGGAAACGGAGGAGGAGGAGCCAATAACGTAGGTGCTGGCGGAAACCCTGATGGAGGTAGGGCCCGCAATCCTCGGCGTGGGTAGCACCCGTGCCATCCCAGGGTCCGAGTCGCTCCCAGCCTCCACGACATTCACCCAGTGTGCCGTCAGGGAAATGTAGCGTCCCTGGCCACAAGCACTTGTCCATGTGTCAGTCGTTAAGTGGACCTTCCCAGTAACTGCGTTGGTCAGGGCACGGGTGATGTTACGGGACACATGGTGGTGTAATGCGGGGATGGCACACCGGGAAAAGTAGTGGCGGCTGGGGACCGCGTACCGAGGGACAGCTGCTGCCATCAGGCTGCGGAAGGACTCAGTGTCCCAGTGTCCACAAGCCTAAATGGCAGCATTTCGATGGCCAGTAATTTGGAAAGGTGTGAGGTTAGTGCTATGGCCTGTGGGTGGGTGGCTGGGTATTTTCGCTTGCACTCAAATGCCTGGGGTAACGACATTTGGACGCTGTGCTGGGACAGGGAAGTGGATGTGGTCGCTGATGGTGCTTCAGATGCTACAGGTGCAGGGCAGGAGGTATGCGGGCCTGCGCCTTCGACAGGCGATTGGCCGGCACCGAAAACAGGGGAAGAGGAGGCAGTGGTGTGGCCTGCAGACACAGATGGGCGATCCAGGCGTTCCTCCCACTTATTACGGTGCTTGGATGCCATGTGTCGGATCATGCTGGTGGTGGTGAGGTTTCTAGTGTTCATGCCTCGGCTCATTCTGGTGTGGCACAGGTTGCAAACTACAATTCTTTTGTCGTCCGCACTTTCCTTAAAAAAACGCCATACCGCGGAACACCTACCCTTTGGCAAGGTAGATTTACGCAAGGGGGTGCTCCGTGGAACATTTGCGGGCCGGTTTGGTGCGGTCCGCCTTCTTTCTGTAGCCACACCACTGCCTCTTCCAGCCTGTTGCGGTGCAGCAGATGGCTCACCCTCAGGACTGCTGTCATCGCTCGGCTCTACACCTTCCCAGGTGGGGTCAGTCACCTCATCGTCCACCAAGTCCTCCTCCACTTCCTCACTCTGATCATCCTCCTCATGTCTTGATCCCACCACATACTCAGTCATTGACAACTGTATAACATTCTCCTCAACAAGGTCTTGAGACGGAAATAGTGGTTGATTTAATGGCAACTGTGTCTCATCATCATCATCATCATCCACTACTTCCTTTGACCTTAAATGCCGTTCACATCTGTCATCTTCTTGTGATTGGGTACCCTCTAGAGGTTGTGAATCAGGGCACAAGATGTCATGTTCCTCTGCAAGCGTGCTTGGAGAGAGGGTCAAATGAAGGATTGGTGATGAGACGAGCTCCTCACTATATCCCAGTGTGGGATCACTTCTTTGACCAGACCGTGTATGGTGGGAGGAAGGATGATCAGAGTGAGGATTATGTTGACCAGACTCTTGGCTACTGAGAGTGGACTTGGTGGAAGACAGGGTGGTGCTTAACCGACTGGAAGCAGTATCAGCTGACATCCAACCGACCACCTGTTCGCAGTGGTCGGACCTCGAGAGTGATGTCCTGCGACGCACTGTAAAATTAGACATGAAGCTAGGTATGGTGGATGTCTTTCTTTCTTGTGCTCTGGCACCAGGCACAGTTTCTCCGCGTCCTGACCCGCGCCCTGAACTATCAGGATCACGTCCACTTCCCCGTCCCTTTTTACCCGCCTTCTTCATCTTACACGGAATATGTGACTTTAATATTTGAGTTTGAAAACTTAACAGTATTTCTTCCTATTCTGCAACTGTGCAGAGTACACAGAATAGGCTGCTAAACTGCGGTGACGAACACAGAATGGAATATGTGACTTTAATATTTGAGTTTGAAAACTTAACAGTATTTCTTCCTATTCTGCAACTGTGCAGAGTACACAGAATAGGCTGCTAAACTGCGGTGACGAACACAGAATGGAATATGTGACTTTAATATTTGAGTTTGAAAACTTAACAGTATTTCTTCCTATTCTGCAACTGTGCAGAGTACACAGAATAGGCTGCTAAACTGCGGTGACGAACACAGAATGGAATATGTGACTTTAATATTTGAGTTTGAAAACTTAACAGTATTTCTTCCTATTCTGCAACTGTGCAGAGTACACAGAATAGGCTGCTAAACTGCGGTGACGAACACTGAATGGAATATGTGACTTTAATATTTGAGTTTGAAAACTTAACAGTATTTCTTCCTATTCTGCAACTGTGCAGAGTACACAGAATAGGCTGCTAAACTGCGGTGACGAACACAGAATGGAATATGTGACTTTAATATTTGAGTTTGAAAACTTAACAGTATTTCTTCCTATTCTGCAACTGTGCAGAGTACACAAAATAGGCTGCTAAACTGCGGTGCCGAACACAGAATGGAATATGTGACATTAATATTTGAGTTTGAAAGCTTAACAGTATTTCTTCCTATTCTGCAACTGTGCAGAGTACACAGAATAGGCTGCTAAACTGCGGTGACGAACACTGAATGGAATATGTGACTTTAATATTTGAGTTTGAAAACTTAACAGTATTTCTTCCTATTCTGCAACTGTGCAGAGTACACAGAATAGGCTGCTAAACTGCGGTGACGAACACAGAATGAAATATGTGACTTTAATATTTGAGTTTGAAAACTTAACAGTATTTCTTCCTATTCTGCAACTGTGCAGAGTACACAGAATAGGCTGCTAAACTGCGGTGACGAACACAGAATGGAATATGTGACTTTAATATTTGAGTTTGAAAACTTAACAGTATTTCTTCCTATTCTGCAACTGTGCAGAGTACACAGAATAGACTGCTAAACTGCGGTGACGAACACAGAATGGAATATGTGACTTTAATATTTGAGTTTGAAAACTTAACAGTATTTCTTCCTATTCTTCAACTGTGCAGAGTACACAGAATAGGCTGCTAAACTGCGGTGACACACACTGAATGGAATATGTGACTTTAATATTTGAGTTTGAAAACTTAACAGTATTTCTTCCTAATCTGCAACTGTGCAGAGTACACAGAATAGGCTGCTAAACTGCGGTGACGAACACAGAATGGAATATGTGACTTTAATATTTGAGTTTGAAAACTTAACAGTATTTCTTCCTATTCTGCAACTGTGCAGAGTACACAGAATAGGCTGCTAAACTGCGGTGACGAACACAGAATGGAATATGTGACTTTAATATTTGAGTTTGAAAACTTAACAGTATTTCTTCCTATTCTGCAACTGTGCAGAGTACACAGAATAGGCTGCTAAACTGCGGTGACGAACACTGAATGGAATATGTGACTTTAATATTTGAGTTTGAAAACTTAACAGTATTTCTTCCTATTCTGCAACTGTGCAGAGTACACAGAATAGGCTGCTAAACTGCGGTGACGAACACAGAATGGAATATGTGACTTTAATATTTGAGTTTGAAAACTTAACAGTATTTCTTCCTATTCTGCAACTGTGCAGAGTACACAGAATAGGCTGCTAAACTGCGGTGACGAACACAGAATGGAATATGTGACTTTAATATTTGAGTTTGAAAACTTAACAGTATTTCTTCCTATTCTGCAACTGTGCAGAGTACACAGAATAGGCTGCTATACTGCGGTGACGAACACAGAATGGAATATGTGACTTTAATATTTGAGTTTGAAAACTTAACAGTATTTCTTCCTATTCTGCAACTGTGCAGAGTACACAGAATAGGCTGCTAAACTGCGGTGACGAACACAGAATGGAATATGTGACTTTAATATTTGAGTTTGAAAACATAACAGTATTTCTTCCTATTCTGCAACTGTGCAGAGTACACAGAATAGGCTGCTAAACTGCGGTGACGAACACAGAATGGAATATGTGACTTTAATATTTGAGTTTGAAAACTTAACAGTATTTCTTCCTATTCTGCAACTGTGCAGAGTACACAGAATAGGCTGCTAAACTGCGGTGACACACACTGAATGGAATATGTGACTTTAATATTTGAGTTTGAAAACTTAACAGTATTTCTTCCTATTCTGCAACTGTGCAGAGTACACAGAATAGGCTGCTAAACTGCGGTGACACACACTGAATGGAATATGTGACTTTAATATTTGAGTTTGAAAACTTAACAGTATTTCTTCCTATTCTGCAACTGTGCAGAGTACACAGAATAGGCTGCTAAACTGCGGTGACGAACACAGAATGGAATATGTGACTTTAATATTTGAGTTTGAAAACTTAACAGTATTTCTTCCTATTCTGCAACTGTGCAGAGTACACAGAATAGGCTGCTAAACTGCGGTGACACACACTGAATGGAATATGTGACTTTAATATTTGAGTTTGAAAACTTAACAGTATTTCTTCCTATTCTGCAACTGTGCAGAGTACACAGAATAGGCTGCTAAACTGCGGTGACACACACTGAATGGAATATGTGACTTTAATATTTGAGTTTGAAAACTTAACAGTATTTCTTCCTATTCTGCAACTGTGCAGAGTACACAGAATAGGCTGCTAAACTGCGGTGACGCACACTGAATGGAATATGTGACTTTGATATTTTAGTTTGAAGACTTAACAGTATTTCTTCCTATTCTGCAACTGTGCACAGTACACAGAATGTGCTGCTACACTGCGGCGAAGCACACTGAATGGAATATGTGACTTTGATATTTTAGTTTGAAGACTTAACAGTATTTCTTCCTATTCTGCAACTCTGCACAGTACACAGAATGTGCTGCTAAACTGCGGCGAAGCACACTGAATGGAATATGTGACTTTGATATTTTAGTTTGAAGACTTAACAGTATTTCTTCCTATTCTGCAACTCTGCACAGTACACAGAATGTGCTGCTACACTGCGGCGAAGCACACTGAATGGAATATGTGACTTTGATATTTTAGTTTGAAGACTTAACAGTATTTCTTCCTATTCTGCAACTCTGCACAGTACACAGAATGTGCTGCTACACTGCGGCGAAGCACACTGAATGGAATATGTGACTGATATTTTAGTTTGAAGACTTAACAGTATTTCTTCCTATTCTGCAAGTCTGCACAGTACACAGAATGTGCTGCTACACTGCGGCGAAGCACACTGAATGGAATATGTGACTTTGATATTTTAGTTTGAAGACTTAACAGTATTTCTTCCTATTCTGCAACTCTGCACAGTACACAGAATGTGCTGCTACACTGCGGCGAAGCACACTGAATGGAATATGTGACTTTGATATTTTAGTTTGAAGACTTAACAGTATTTCTTCCTATTCTGCAACTCTGCACAGTACACAGAATGTGCTGCTACACTGCGGCGAAGCACACTGAATGGAATATGTGACTTTGATATTTTAGTTTGAAGACTTAACAGTATTTCTTCCTATTCTGCAACTCTGCACAGTACACAGAATGTGCTGCTACACTGCGGCGAAGCACACTGAATGGAATATGTGACTTTGATATTTTAGTTTGAAGACTTAACAGTATTTCTTCCTATTCTGCAACTCTGCACAGTACACAGAATGTGCTGCTAAACTGCGGCGACGCACACTGAATGGAATATGTGACTTTGATATTTTAGTTTGAAGACTTAACAGTATTTCTTCCTATTCTGCAACTCTGCACAGTACACAGAATGTGCTGCTAAACTGCGGCGACGCACACTGAATGGAATATGTGACTTTGATATTTTAGTTTGAAGACTTAACAGAATGTGCTCTAATCTGCAACTTTGCACACTAAACAGAATGTGCTCTAATCTGCAACTTTGCACACTAAACAGAATGTGCTCTAATCTGCAACTGTGCACACTAAACAGAATGTGCTCTAATCTGCAACTTTGCACACTAAACAGAATATATTTTTTTTTTTTTTTTTTTTTTTTTTTTCCCCCCACACAAAATAACCTGCTGCCCCCACACACAGTAGTCCTAAAAAGGACTTTTGGTTCTTTTTTTTCACAATTTTGCTTTTTTTCCTCCCTACACTGACTTTCCCTTTCTATCCTCAGCTCTCCCTGGCTAAGACTGAGCCGAACTCGCTGGTCAGGTGCTATACAGCACCCGACCACGGGTTCTGGCCAGCCAATCAGTGTAATGCCAGCAGCCAACATGGCTGCTGGCATTACACCGATGTCAGAGCCTCCCTGCACGTTTATTGGCTGCGCAGCAGCCGCAAAACGTGCGGGGAGGAGACCCGAACATGGCGGGCGAGCACATGCGGTACTCGTACGAGTACCGCCATGTGCCGAGCAGAGCGATGCTCGAGCCGATCCGAGCATCGGCCGAGCATGCTCGCTCAACACTAATGAATATTAAATAACACAATTCTGTCTAGTTGTGAAAGAAACTGAGACTAATGTATTGAGAGGAACTGGGTCAATTCTAGGTCAATTCAACTGCCCCACAGGTGATAAGTTAAAATTCTAATTTATTTAAATAAGGGGTTTAACCCCTTGAATGCTAGAGGTCTCCAAAGCATAACAAAACAGTATCTAGCATTCAAAGGTTTACAATCCTCACTTACAGTCAGTGGGAAATTGTTGATAACCCATGCCTGAAGAAGGGACCTTAGTGTCCTGAAAGCTTGCACTTGTTATGTCCTCAGTTAGCCATTAAAAGGTATCACCTATCTCCAATCTACTCCACTGGCTAACACGGTACCATCTTTTTTCTCCCCTATGGTACAATTTCAGAATTGTTCCAGTTCTTTTCAGTACATTAGCCACAGTGCATATTCAGATATCAGCTCAGGTACTGGAGGCGTCTTCATGAATGCTGTGCAAACACACAGCCATGTAACTTGACTCTTCTTTCTCCTGCATTTCCCCACCGACTGGGAGGCAGAAGAGGGATGTCTGATGGTTGGGCCATGTGAACCCCAGACAATATTACTGGCTGGTGTCCATTTTTGTCTGCCATTCATTGAGATTGCAGTGGTATAGCAACTTCAAACGCTGGTGGTATGAAAGATCTGCCATGCAGCCTCCATAAGGTGCCATGCAGTGCAGCATGCTGGACTTTTTTTGTGCTCACACAAGGTTTTAGTTGCCCATGTGAAAAGCACCATAGTTAAGCATGTTACCTTTCACCACGGTTCACAGATACAAAGCAGCAATCTCTACATGCAATACCCCAAACTCTATAAGCCATACGCTATAAGCCTAATGATATTTACCATATGCTATACCCCAAACTCCATATGCTATACGCCAAACACTATACGCAGTACACAATGCCCCAAATGGTCCATGCCAAATGCCATACACTATACTCCATACTCCAAATGCTTTATGCTAAAAGCTATGTGCCAAACGGAATAAAACGCAATACTCTATACCACAAATGCAATACTCCATATGCTATGTGCAAAGCGATATACACTGTACACCAAACGCAATACGCTGCTTGCCAAATGTTATACACTATAAGCAATATGCCAAAAGGAAAAATCTGTACGCCAAATGCTATGCGCCATACACAATACACCAAACGTTAGACATCAAATGGCAAACATTATATGCCAAAGCTATATTCCATGCACTAAATGCAGTACGCTGTTCGCCAAAGCAATACTCCAACTGCAATATGCTGTACACCAAACACTATAAGCTATACGCAATACACCAAATTCTATACGCAAACCTACATATGCAAAGCGCTATACACAGTATGCTGTACGCCAGTCTCTATATGCTATAAGCAATATGCCACACGTTATATGCAAAATGCTGTAGTCTATATGCCAAAAGCAATGCACCAAACGCTATACACCAAAAGCTATACTTTATACATCAAATGCTTTAAGCAAAACACTATTTGCCGAACACTGTATGTAATACTCCAAACGCTATACACAAGATACTATACTCTATGCACCAAATGCATAAAGCAAAACGCTATTTGCCAAACACTATATGTAATACTCCAAACGCTATACACAAGACACTATACTCCAAACGCTATACACCAAACACTATACTCTATGCACCAAATGCATAAAGCAAAACGCTATTTGCCAAACACTATATGTAATACTCCAAATGCTATACACAAGACACTAGACACCAAACGCTATACACAAGACGCTATAACCAAAAGCTATACCCAGTAGGTAAACTGCTATATGCAATAGGAAAAATGCTATACTTGGTAGACAAAACGCTATAAGCTATAAGCAATAGGCAAAACACTATTCATAAAACGCGACAGGCAAAACGCTATATGAAAAACGCACAATGCTATTAGACAATAAGCTCTACTCAATACTCACACTCACACATGGGCTCGCTCTTACACGTTGTTGCTCAAACACGCTCTTACATGCTGTTGCTCAAACATGCTCGCACTCTCTCATCCGCATGCTCGCACACAGGTGCCCACACACACTTTCACACATGTTCACTAACGGAGAGTTGTGTAACATAATGTTTTGCAATGCACTGCACACATTTTTTGGACCTGAAACGGCTTAGCACTGAAAATTCAACAAGCCAATCATTAAAGCAATCTTTGTTTTATTTATTTATTTATTTTATATCTAAAATGTGTTTATCACATCAAGAAAAATCAAAGCATTACATGCTGATCAACACACCTTTATTTAAAATAGGAACTATACATATTGAAAAAACACAAGTATGAGTGTTTTTTACATTTTACATGCATTTACTGAGCTCCATATTAATCTCTTCTGTTCACACATAAAAGACAATAAGTTTCAACAGTATGATAGAGAAATCCTAATAACCCCCATCTATCAATGGTTCTGCATATCTTATGTTTATGAGATTGTAAAGTGAATGTAACTAGCTAAAGGCTACAAAAATATAAACTGCTGTATGAAGGACTTCATACATTTAAAGGGATAGTAATGTTTCATAATAAAAGCAGCTCTAATTAATCATCATAGTATTTGGACTTTGGAGAGTGTTATTTCAGTTCTGTCAGAGTTGTAGTTCATGAGTAATTCAATGACAAAGTATACCCCTCCCGCCCCTTTTACTGATGTAACGCTACTCAGCCAGATCAGAAGGGAGGTGCCCAGGTAGACTGCAGAGAGGGACAATCTTCATTTAAGATGAGGGAAAAACCTGAAAAACTTGTCAAGGGGGGCAGGGCTTTCATTGTTCTCATAGGAAGAATATTGTCCCCTTCTGTTATCTGTCTGGTCTATGGACTGCATTCCACATCTGAGAAGAGATGGCTTACACTAGGTAAAAGGGGCGGGAGGGGAAACTTTGCTTGTGAATATCTCTCGAACCATAAAGGTTTGAGAGATAAGACTTATATTGTTCTTCACGTTTTTTAATGTCTACAAAATAAAATGAAGATAAAACGAAGTATTACTATCCCTTTAATACAAAAATAAACACTTTGTTATACATATCATACCTCATTAATGCTGTGAGATTGCCACTTAAAACAAGTCATTTAAAAAAAAAATCAAAATTCAGAGCTGTGTTTGAATCAATATGACCCCCCAGTAAACATTTTTCATTAGCATCCATGCTTAGAGGGACAGTGATAACTGGCTTTAGTAGTCTTTGAAACATGCTATAAAGGATTTGCATAATCAAAACATACATTTGGTGCATGACACATAAATATATATATATATATATATATATATATATATATATATATATATATATATATATAACTATCCATTGCTGAGGGTTTACTTCTAGAGTATTTTCTGTTGGGGAGGTAAGAGTGTAGGCTACATGCCTTCACAGAGAAACAGGTACAGTGCAGTCCATAAGTGTTTGTGCTGCACTTTTTATACATACTTAGGGGTGCCACCTTTTCTTCAAAAAAATACCAGCCAAGGCATTCCCTCCATAGACTTAACATTGGAAAGAAGCTAATTTTTTACTGGCCTGCTGGTAAAATACCGGCTGGGTGGCAACCCTATACATACTGTTATCCCTCCATTTTAGGGAACCAAAAGTAATAATTGGCTGTTCAGCTGTTTCTTGGCCATGTGTGTGTTGCATTGTTAGTTCATAAACATGAGGTCTAACAAAAGGTCTAGAGTTGATTCTAGGTGTGACATTTGCATCTGGAGTCTGTCGCTGTTGTCTCTCAACATGAGGAGCAAAGAAGTGTTTATGCCTTTTCAACTGTCAAACAGATGAAGAACACTCTCCAAGATGTAGGTGTAGGAGTATTATACAGTACCATACAGAGAAGACTACACCAGCATAGCCAGAGAGTGCTTACCACAAGGTGCAAACCATTGATGCCTCAAGAACAGAAAGGTCGGGTTACAGTTTGCTAAAAACTACCTAAAAACCAGTACAGTTCTGGAACAACCTTTTATGGACAGATGAGATGAAGAGTAACCTGAACCAGAGTGATGGAAAGAGACAATGTGGAGAAAGAAAGGAACTGCACATAATCCGAAGAATACCACCTCATCTGTGAAACATGGTGGAGGTAGTGTTATGGCTTGGGCATGTACTTGTCTTTATTGATGATTTGACCTCTGGTGACAGCAGCAGGATGAATTCTGAGTAGTACAGAAACATCTTATCTGTTTAGATCCAAACAAATGTCTCAAAGCTATTTTTAAGACACTTCACCTTGCGGCAGAAAAATGACCTGAAATATACTTAGCACTTCTCACTCATTCCCACTGACTGGCACTTCATGTGGCAGGAGGCACTTACACCCAACAGCACTTACTCCTTCTGTGTCCAACCTTCCTTCATCTAGACTGTAAGCTCTCACTAGCAGGGTCCTCTGATACTTCTGTTCTCCACATTCGACTTGTACTATTTAAAACCTTTGTATGTCTATTCCTAATTGTAAAGCACTGTGGAATTAGTTGGCGCTATATAAATAAAGAATAATAGTAATAAAGCAGCCAAAGAGATTTTCAGGACTTTCATTCCAAATCCAGTGTGTTGGTGTACACTGTGCATATACATATGGATTTATTTTTACTTTTTCATGAGCAATACTGCACAGTTATCAAATGTCTGCAGATGTACTTAAGCCTGTGAATGTAGTTCTTACATTTGAAGAGGAATGCATTGGTGAATGAATACATTGGTGAATTTAGTCCAAAGCACGTTGAAGCCTGATGAATTTTCTTTTCTGATACCTTCATCATGCTGTGTTTTTATTTTTTAACACACTGAACATCGTCTCCTCTAAGTGGTTCAATGAACAAGTTTAATGTAAATGTATTGCTACTTTGCATGTGAATGGAAAAAAAGTAGAAAGAGATGGACAGAGAGTTAGAGGAGAAGGGCCAGAAAAGGCTACCTGGTGGGTGAACATAAAAGCAGACATGGATAATAGAATAGCATGTCTGGTCAACAAGAGAGCAACCGCAGTGATAACCAAAGCTACTCTTATTTATTTATTTTTTTTAACTAAACACTTTCAGAGCCAGAGTAGTGTTCATCATCTTGCTTTGCTTTTTCTAGCACCCAGCACTGGGCAATTGTCATGGGACTGAGTTGGGCAAAACAGCTCCTAACAGCCATTCAGGGGGCTAGAAAGGAGACCTCCATGGCTGGAGCACAACCCAGAACTGTGACTCCCAGCCGCAAATTGCTGGGTTGTCTGAGTAGACTCCATATGCACACACCATGCCATGCTTTCAAGATCAATACAAAGAGTCTACCAGGATCTGCATCATATAGAGGAGGAAACTGTCCTATGAGATGTGGAGTACATTCACCAGGTGAGAATCAGGGTTCTGTTTTCAGACCCCTATTATGCTCCTAGTGGAACAGATCTGCTGATAGGAAAGGTCTGATGACATTTTCCCATGAGTAAATAGCAGAGACATTGACACACATTAGTGTAGCACTACATAGCACACCCTGTATCATTTTGTAATCTGCAATGCTAGCTGTGCAGTTGGCTTCCCCGGAATTTAATTTATTTTGCTTTCTGAATACAGCCCCTGGTTCCTTCTCATTACCCATTGAGAGGCCCTTTGGAATTTACCCACAGTTCATTAACCATTAACCATGAGTAGATTATAGTATTTTGTAAATAAGAATAAAGGAAATTTTGTTTCAGTTTTATTACCTTATCACAGACCTACCTTCCCACTTCTATACTGTCCAAAAATCAAGGCTGATGCTCTTTGAGCAGAGGAGCATGCTTGATTTTGTGCTAAGTAATGTTTAATGACAAAGTGTGAGGCATACCTCAAATCATACTAATTTGATCGAGCTACCATGAAGAATATAATATGCTCCCACTGGATCTATCCAAGAATCTGAACCATGATTTCAGCACCCCAAAGGTGCATTCTATTGTGGAGCAGGTATTTTGGAAAGCTTCATTTTACCTATGATTGTGCATTCAACCAAAGTATTAGTAACAAAGGCCACAACAAAATCCTGACACCACTTTACCAACAAGCCAACTGTCTGTCTTCTTCCTCAGACCATTGATCGAGGACGTACTGGCATAGTCTATAGGAGTAATGACAAGAACATTTCATGACATACCCTCTCTGACACAGAAATGGTTAAACTTCTTAACCCACTGAGTGCCAGAGGGGTACGAAATGCATTGCAAAGTCCTTCTGGTGCTCAGAGGGTTAATAATATACCCATATTTACCTTAATCTGGGCAGTAACTTCTAATGACTTCTATCATGGAAGTTGCTTGGGGCCTTATGTATAAAAGTAAACAGGAGTAATTCTGGGGCAAACCATCTGCACAATAGGGGACAGATGCTCTAAATGAGGCTTTTAACCTGTGGCTCTCCAGATTGTTACAAATAGCCATGAAAGAGAGATATGCTATGTCTACCTCTCTCTAGAGTTCTTCTCACTGACGGTGAGAATCTTATTGCCAGTCTCTGTCTAAATAACATTTTAGACTTCATTAGAGGCAACTTTTGTATTCTGAAATAAAAATCCACCTTCCAGTATGAAGTGTGGCCAGGTGGTCCCTCTTGATGTGTTAAAAGCAGTATGCAGACAGTTTGTAATTTTCATGGTTAAAAATGCATGTATATTGAGTTTGTGGATTAATATATGCATACTATGTGGAATAATGTGACATAAATTTATTGTCACAGTTTGGGCCATAGTTCAGAGTGATAAACTTGGCTATCAGCTTATACTTCAGATATTTCTGTCTGTGTCTGAACGATTCCATCAGTACAGTCACCATGAGATCTCTGATACTGTGTTCATTTCTTGCAAAAATGTTCCCACAGAGGTGTATCTTTTTTCTTCTTGCTCACACTGAAGCTATGTGAATTCATCTGTTGTCTTAGAGTTTGTCCTGTCTCACCTACATATAATCTGTAAACTGCAGGGACATTTCAAAACCATGATGAGGTAGATTACATTATATGATATTTAGGAGACTTTCCGCTTGATTTTTTGGTTTTGGTGGGAATGTAGTACGGGAACCTTATCTTTGGTATGTATGTGTGCACAGGTTCCATATCTCTTTTGTAGGCAGAGTAATGTATTATTTTCTGTTGCATTTTTTACCAACAGTTGTTTGAGGTTGGAGGTGTGGGGAATATCTTTTTAATCGGTCATCTGTATTTAATATTTTTCTTTTGAGATTTTGTGGAAACTTCAAGCTAATATCACAAATGACTACTAATGGTACTTTGAGTGCCATGTGTGTGAAATGTCCTAACACAGGACTATATGTAGGTTAGTCACATGTACTATGGGAAACTTTGAGTCACAGAGAGACAGAAATATCTGGGAGTATAAATTGGTGACCAAGTATAACAATCTGAACCGTGGCCTGAACCGTGACGAGTTATTTATGTCACATTATTCCACAAAATAAGAATATTTGAACCCAAAAATTCAATATAATTGACCATAGTCACAGAAACAAGTGATGGAAAATAATTTCCAAGGTAGGAGTTGTTCATTTTGACTATATATATAGTCAGCTGGTGAGATGGCTCAGCTGGTTAAGGCACCAGCTGTAGAATCTGTTGAAACTGCAAGGTCACAGGTTCTAGTCCCAGCAAGGTCAACTCAGCCTTTCATCCTTCCGAGGTAGATAAAATGAGTACCATTAAATTGGGTAATAATATCTATACCCCCAGGACATACTTGAAAACGAGAGACAATCTCAATGTATCCTTCCTGGTAAAATACTTTGATATTATTATATATATACTAGCACGTATTACACTGAAGAAAAATCCTGCTTACACCTACATCACTATTCACTGATAGTTTTCTCAGAGATTACATTATTGTATAGACAGGCAGACAGATATATAGACAGGCAGGCAGGCAGGCAGGCAGGCAGGCAGGCAGGCAGGCAGATAGATAGATAGATAGATAGATAGATAGATAGATAGATAGATAGATAGATAGATAGATAGATAGATAGATAGATAGATAGACAGGCAGGCAGGCAGACAGATAGACAGATAGATAGATAGATAGAATTGTGGAGCAATTTCACCACAGTAGACAAAAATTCCCCAAATGTCAAATGTTTTAAATGGGGCTTTTAACTCTCATAATGCTAGAGGGTCTCCAATGCATTGTTCCATTTGAGTCAATGGAAATTGTACCCCATGGTGCAGCTGTTTTTGGTTTCTGCCTTAGTGTTTGCTGCCTATAAACATAATCTTAAAAGGTTTTAGAAATGAAAATTCACATTTTTCCAAATCTAACAGTGAAAAAACTAACTTCCAGAGCCAACCAAGTATGTCACATTTCAAACAGAACGGTTTCAAGACGTTATGCAACAAATGTGCACATTTAATTAGAAACTGTTTCAATTAGAGGAGGATATTGTCCCCTTTTGGCAAGAACACAATTAAAGTAATAGTTCAATTACCATGTAATACTCACCACCTGCAATTCGAAAAATTAGAACTTGCTGCCAAAAGGAGTTTTGCAGCTTTCAACCTATATAATTAATTCTAATTTTTAGATGTGGAAAATGTATGCATGGCGCACCACTCAAAGGCTTGATGGGATGTAGGTTTATGTGCAAGCTGGCTCTTAAGGCTTCTTTTCCCAGAACAGGTATCCATTACTTTATTTTACTGTTTATTTTCCTATTATATCCTTAAGTGAATACTAACCTGCACAAACATACACATTTAAGCAGATGTGTTAGATCAGTTCTAGAGCAAGCCAACCCATAACATAAAGCAGGGCTTAAAATTTGAAGTCCTTAGCTAGTAGCCAGACCTGAAAAGTTACTCGCCACCGCAAGCCATAACATACCCAGCAGGGCTGGATTTCTACTCGCCAGGGCTAAATTTTCACTTGCCATTGGCTAGTGGCAAGTGGAAATTTTGAGCCCTGCCATAAAGGACAAATCTAAAAATTCCCAAACTTTTTTTAACCGTTTTTTAACCCCTTTGAGTGCCAGAGGGGTACAGAGTGCATTGCTCCACACAGCCCTCTGGCACTCACATGGTTAACCCCTTGAGTGGTTGAGAGGTCTGGCATTCAAGAGGCAATTCTAGCCTTAAGGATTATCAGCAATCTCTGGATTTCATTCCAGGCTAGTATTCTTTGAACAGTTCACTGTTCTTTTACAGTTAGAACCTGTCCCCACTGATGGATTTCAGAACATTGGCTTAAATTGTAAGTTCTATAAGACTATTGTTGCAAACAGCTTGCCTGTAGTGAAAATACCATGGGTTATGTCAGATGGGAAATATTGTGACTATAGACTAATGGAGATAGAGGTGTTCAAAAACAGAGAAAAAGAACCAGATAAGCTGGTTAAAAGGAAAGATGGGTAGAGCACCCTCTTTGTACTCTTTGGCATTTGCTCCTCTTCCTCACAAAGTTTTATCTCTCTGAGCAGAGAAATATCACAGTACTACAAAACTAAAAAGAAAGCATAATAAATACTGATGATATTTTATTTATTTTGCATTTGCAGAACAAATAAAGTCAAAATTCTGGTTTGCTGTAACTTTAAATGAACACTAAAACTGCATAATATAAAGCCCCACTTACCATCCTTAGGCCAGAAAATTCTAATGACCTATATGAATTTTGCTTTTGTGCCTTTTGTTCAAGAGATAACATCTTGAATCAGTCCTGAATGTCATGTCCATGGAGGCAGTTCCTAGCCAGATCAGTAGGTCCTCAGGCTCTGCCCACTGCACCGGTAGCTTTATGTAATCTCATGTACACTGGCTGCTTTAGTGTGAAAGTTAAAAACTACCAGCAACTGTCATGTCTACCTCCATGGACATGACAATGACATCCAGAACTTGATGAAAGATGTTATCACTTTAACTAAGAAGCGAGTGCATTAGGATTTTCTGGCAGTAGTAAGGTATATGAGGGTTTATTATTTGGACATTTTAGTGTTCCTTTAACCCTCTGAGTGCCAGAGGGGTATGCAATGCATTGCAAAGCAATGAGTTGTGTACCCCTCTGGCACTCAAAAGGTTAAAAGAAAACACATTACTGTAACATTAAAACTACATTTTTATCAGTGTCAGATTTGTTCATTTAATTCAGGAATGCTATATAATAATTTGCTAAATGTATGTTTGTCAGAAGCTGTCATGCACACTACAGTTGGCTGCATACCCTGCAGTCATGCACAGTACAGACTGCCCGTGCCGTGGCAGATAACAGAGCAGGGCGTTCCGAATCCAGACCATAGTCCTCTCTGTGCACGGTCTGAATTCAGAGTGCCCTGCTCCGTATTAGCTGTGGCACGGGCAGTCTCTACTGTGCATGACTGCACTGCGGCTGTTGCTGGGCGGCACTGTGGCCCGTGTACACAGGCTCTTCTACTAGTACTCTAATATTACACAAAGCTGTTAGGTAGCACTTTTAGTGGGCTAAAGCCCCAGGGTGTTGTTGCCACGTTGGGATGTATCATTTTGTTATTCACCCTATTAGCAATGGTGCAGTTGGACTGCACTGTACACTAACAGAGCATCAGATCGGTACAAGCCCTTCTGCTTTGGTAATCTAGTAACTCCCCAGTTTTTGTGTACTTATTAATCCCTTAAGAACCCATGATGTGCCAGGGCCGTCATGGATATACTTGCTTTAAGGACCCATGACGGTTCTGGCACATCATGGAATCCAGGGGTTCCCGCGCAGCTGCACGCCCCCCGGGGATCCCTGAATCCATTAAAAAAAAAAAGCTCCATGGTCCTTGACTGCCGGCTGTGCAGTCGTTAAGGGGTTAAGTAAACTCCTGTGACTTTGACTCAAAAAGTGGAGAAGTTCTGGGACAAACCAGTTGCACTATAGGGGAGAACTAAAATTTCCCATTGATTAAAGTGGTGATTTAAACCCCTTGAATGCTAGGGAGGACTCCATTGCATTGCTTTGCAATGAGTTAGAGATCTCTCTAGAATTCAAAGGGTTAAAATTCCCATTTTAATCAATGGGAATTTTTAGTTCTCCCCTATAGTGCAATTAGTTTGTCCCAGAACTCCTCCACTTTTATTTTTACATACGGCCCAAAGCTCAGTTCCACATCTAAGATAGGGGTAGTCAATTGTTGGACAGCCAGTTGTTGTGGACTACAACTCCCAACATCCCCAACCACCAATTGATCTAAGTTATTAGGCTTCACAAAACTGTAACAAAACTGCTTCTATGAAATAAAAAAAATGTTTTTTAAGCAAGATTTTAGGTATTTTTAGTGCATTCTTGAAACAGAGTTTGACAGCAAAAGTGGGCTAATTACTGCGTTTGCCAAGTAGCTGAATTCCCTGCACGATTGTTGTTGTCACAGAACAGCCTACACCTTGTCACGTCTTTCTTTATGCATAATACATTCTGTAGAACTAAGTGCTTCATAAAAAAAGTAATGTTACTGTGAAAATGCCTTTGATAGATTAATTTATTCTTGTTGCCTTACAATTGTGTTTACCATTGCAGTTTATTTTGCACTCTCATCTGCAGCATGGTGCTGTACAGCAGACCAATAATGTATTGAATGTATTACCAAAATATGACCCTTCCTCTATATGTCAACTGCAAAAAACTCTCACTCAGGGTCTTATTCTATCTAGACTTGACTATTGCAACATTCTACTCACTGGTCTTTCTGCCTCTCATCTTTCTCCACTTCAGTCTGTTCTCACTTCAGCTGCAAGGATAACCTTCCCTCTCTGCCCCTGATATAACTCGCTTAGCTACCTATAAGGTCCCATATTTCTTACAGAATTCTTCTCTCCTTTAAGTAGCTTTCTTCTTCACCACCCTCTTACATTTCTGCTCTTATCTCCTGCTACACCCCTTCCCATCACCTGCGTTCTTCTCAAGGGTTCTTCCTGTCTTCTTCTTACACAACTTGAGCCATCTCTCTGCTGGAATCTTTTTCACTGGCTGCCCCCTCCACTTTAGAATGTCCTCCCTATCACCATTCCTCATCACTTCCAAGCATCTCCTGAAAACCCACCTGCTCAAGGAGGCATCTCAGTAACGATATTTCCCTTGTGTGATTGACAGTCAGATTAGAATCATTCTGCACTTTCTTTACTTGCACTTATAATCCTCTTCCTACTGTCTCTGTATGTTGCTGCACTTTTGATGCACATTCCCCACTAATAATGCAATGATCGCACTTTAGCCTGATGCGCTTAACCCAGTCCTGAATTTTTGTATTGTACTATTACTATTTCTGTAAAGTTCTGTGTACATGCATGGCACTATACAAATAAAGATACATGTCTACATACATGTACAGTATTTCCAAAATGCACTTTAATTGTGTAGTGGAACATCTATTTTCAATACATATTTTTTCAATTTCTCATCATTTTGTAAATGAATGAACCAGTGATTCTCAACCAGGATTCTATGGCACTTTGGTGTGCCACTGACATCCCCCTTCTTTTCAATAAATACTTTAAGATAAATGGGAATTTTGATTTTTGATGAATATTTCTGGAAATTCATAGGCACAAAGCTATTGTGCCACATATGTAGGAATTTACCTTTATGCCATTGTGACATGACATGAAAAACTTTTTGGGTGCCCTGAACATTTCTGACTGAGTGTTAGGGGCAGTCTAAGCAAAGAAAGATTGAGAGCATGGTAATAATCCAGTTTATCTGACCTTATTTATTCCAGGTTGCACTGTGAGCTTATTTGAATGAAAAAGGTGAAAAAGAATGTATTTTTCTGATGCAATGCTTTTTACTTCAGGCATGTGGTAAATGCTACTGAATACACATTTCTTTTATATAATTTAAGAGGTACTAGACACTTTTTGTTAAAGGGATAGTAATACTTGAAAATAATTTTATTTTATATTGTAGCCCTTAAAAAAACATTAAAAATGATATAAGTCTTATCTCCCAAACCTTTATGGTTTGAGAGATATTCACAAGTAAAGTTAATAATAATAATAAAAGTAAAGTTCTCTTTTCCTGGCTGTTTCAGCCAAGTCTGCCATCTAGTGGACAGATTTGGAATCCGGTCCACAGATTAACCGGCAGCTCTTTAGCAGTGCCGAGTTCACGATCTTTAAAAAGAACTACTTAATTGGAACTGTGTACAAAGTGTGCCTGGCTTGCAAGCACACTTTGTAGACCATTCCAATGAAGAAATTATTTTTAAAGATCGTAATCTCGGCACTTCCGGAGAGCTGCAGCCGGTCAAGGGACCGGATTCCAAAACTGAGAGCTAGAACAGTTGTGATGTCATGTAGAATGTCATCTGCAAAACATGGGGGCCAGGAGTTAAGGTTTGTTTAAACTTAAACCCAAATTTCATAACCTTACTAGGGAATTGGGTAAGGGTGCTGCACAGAAGAATCATGGTGGAATTTTGAATGTTCATAGTAACTGAGATTTTGAGATTCAACTCTAGATAGTAGCAGAGTCTACAGGAGGGGCAAGTTACCACCCATCTATCAGAAATAAGTAGAGACAGAAACAGGAACTGAATCAAGTAGTAGAACGTGTTGCATAGAAGCTTTGTCAAATATGATACATGAATCAGCGATAGGAGATAATCAGGCAAGCTAATCAGAAACAGGACTGAGCAGGCTCAGGAATGCTGGACTTTAGCAAAAAAACAAAATAACATTGAAAATCATGTAACCATAAACTGCACTAAGTAGGTAGTCATAAGACAAACAGAAGCACAACTGGGTTCCAAATAAGAAAAACCTATGCCATAGATCAATGTCCGTGGGTAAGAGAAACACAGAAATGCCCCCTCTGTTTGCTCCCTTGTATCACATATGCATGTGATTGCACAGATTATCATATGTGTATTATCACAGCCAAAAAGCACCATTTTGCAATCAGCACTTCAGCTAGAAGCATGGAGTGATTGTTAGGGGAGGCAGAAGATCTAAATCACCAGCAAGAAAGTAAGAGAGAGAGAGGGAGAGGTGGGAAACACACAGGAGGGGTAATGCTCTGACATCATTCCTTGCTAAACCAGGCTTCAGAATCAACGTTCTAGTCCTTTGCCTTCCTAACACCAATTAAGCTAAGCTACTCATGTCTTAATTTCTCTCCTTAATGTTGCTTATGCGAAGGGGGGGGAAGTGGATATATGTGAGGACAATTTTTTGAAAATGTTTTACTCTGTATATTGTTTTACATGATGTACGAACAAGGCACGCAGAAAATTGGCATCAATTTACCCCATTACTGTGTGCATGTATTAAGAAGGCATTTAGAACTTGGTTGCATTAAAGACTTATTGACAGTAGACTTTAAGTGTGCAATTATGCTCTAAGGCAATCATAAGCTGTAGTGAATACCCTGACTTGCAGGCATTGGAGCTGGAGGCTAAAGCCAGCAGAGCAGGCTGACAGATTCATACATACAACACATTGATCATTTCTACTAATAATAACTGGGGCAATCCTGGGATAAACCAACTACATCAAAGGCAAGTAAAAGAATGGGAGTCCTCTGCAGCTATCAAGGGTTTAAAAGCTCAATTTAAAACAATGAAGATTTCAGGATTTTATCTTTGACCTCTACGGTACAGTAGGTTTGTTCCAGAAACTGACTACTTCACCTTTATACACATCTTCAGTCAAAAAGAAACAAAAAGAAACTGAGACAGCCTTTTCTTTTAAACCAGGGCCTTTTGGTTTATGATATATCTCTAGTCTCTAATATATTTCCCCAAGCAAGTGTCACTGATGGCAGAAATAGTCTGTGACACAGCTAGATTAAATGCAGTGACTTTAAGGCTTTGTTTCAAAGAGTGATTATACAGTACTGCAATATCAAGTTATGTAGTGATCTGAATAGTAATGTTTGCCTTTAGGAAGAATGTCTGGTGTTAGTAGTATTAAAAAGGATTAAATAGATCAGTTTCATCTCATGTGCAAGGGAAAACCAGGCATTTCGGGACTGTGAGAATTCAGTAATTATTAAAAAGGAAAAGCCAAACACATATAGCCTTATCAGGGCCAGACTGGGAATAAAAACCTGCCCTGGAAAAAATGCAATACCAGACCCCTATGTCATCATGCTTTTTCTTTTTCTATTAAGGTCAACAATGTATAGATCAGCTGCATACCACACAATAATGCAAACTGTATGTTGTGATTATAGAGCACTTGAATACCACAAAACTATGCAATCTGTCTAATGTGAGTACAGAGACTCTGAACACTGTGAAATCATGTGAGTGTAAAGTGATACAATACCACAAAATCAGTATACTGTATATTGCGAGTACAAAGAATCTGAATGCCATGAAATTATGCAAACTGTACATTGTGAATGCCACAACATCATGCAAACAATACAGGTGCAGCTCAATGGAATACTACCTGACATTGTGGTATACAGTTGTCTGCATACCTGTGGTGCACAATTGCATCAGAAATCACACATATGCAGATCAACTTAACGCCATTCTGATCTTTGCACCACAGGGGATAAATAAAAAATCCCAACTGAGTTAAATGGGGCCTTAAAGGAATAGTAAAGTCCAATTTTATGAAAATCTGAAACTAAGCGATATAAGTCCCATCTCAAACCTTTTTGCTTTGAGAGATATAGGAAGATAAAGTTCCCCCATCCCTCCCCTTTCTCTGTGATGTGCTGTAAAGCTGTCAGATGGAGATTCTGATTGTGCAACCAGATGGAGGCTTTTCAGCAGAGCCAAAATAGCACAATCTAAAAACAAGTACTTCATTGGAATGGTCTACAAAGTGTGCCCGGTTTGCAGGCACAATTTGTAGACTGTTCCAAAGAAGTATTTGTTTCTAGATCCCACTATTTCGGTTCTTCTGAAGAGCCTTCGTCTGATCCCGGGACCAGGATATCCTGCAACCGGATTTACAGCTCATAACAGAGAAAGGGGAGGGATGGGGGAACTTTATCTTCCCTCCCCTGCCTAGTGCCAGATTCTGGCCCCTACTCCCCCCCACCAGTGCCAGACACTTCCCTCCTACCCCCCAGTGCCAGACTCTCACCCTACCAGTTCCAGACTCTCCTTCCCTACCACCCAGTACCAGACTCTCACCCCACCAGTGCCTGACTGTCTTTCCTTACTCCCCCCACCAGTTCCAGTCTATTCCCCCACAAGTGCCAGACTCTCCCCCAGTGCCAGACTCTGCTCCCACGAGTGCCAGACTCTGCCCAAGTGCCAGACTCTCCCCTCAACAGTGCCAGGCACTCCCCTCCACCAGTGCCAGACATTCCCCTCCACCACCACCAGTGCCAGATACTCAACCACCAGTGTCAGACTCCACCCATACTCCCCCACACTGCCAGACTCTCCTCTTGTGCCATACTCTCACCTCCACTTTTCCCTCTTCAGTGCCAGACTTTCTGCTCCCACTACTCCCATCCTCCAATGCCAGACCCCCCACTTCAACCAAACCAATACTAGAATCATCTCCCCACTAACCTCCCTCCATTGACAGGCTCCCTTTCCTAACCTTTCCCCTCCCCACCCACTACTATCCTGTGTCGTCCATGGAGCTTGCTCTGTAAAGATGGTGCCACACCCAATTTCATGATATATGGTGTACACACACTGTGATCAATGTGTGATGTCCTCACTGGAGCTCAGACTTGGTCCTGCGCTGTATGAATGGTGATCATAATTGTAGGGATTTAATTGCAAGAGGCTGAGCAGAATTCTGAGATTGGTAATGAAGGAACTGGTAGTGAGAGGGCCATCAGGCACAGGCAACAGAGGGCTGAAGTCTGAATTCTTGGACAAAAAAGAGAGTATTCTGTCCAGTGTAACACACGCGGCACCAGTTATCATAAGTTGGAAAATATGAAATGTTGACTCCTTTTTGAAGGGTATTGATTTTGGAGTGAGCTAAATGGAAAATGATTGTTAATCTTAACTAAGTCTGATTTTAAAGGGACACTAATGTCCCATAAAAAATGATTCTTGTTTTGTAGACGTTTAAAAATAAAATTATTTGGCACCAATCCTATCTCTCAAACCTTTATGGTTTGAGAAATATTAGCCGCTAAAGTTCGCTCTCTCCTGCTGTCAGCTGTAAAGCTGACATCAGGAGATTCAAGTCGTACGACATGAGGAGGCTCTTCAGTAGAGCCTAAATTGCGTAATTGAAAAATAACTACTTCATGGGAACGGCCAACAAAGTGTGCTTTCAAACTAGGGACACTTTGTAGATCTTTCCAATGACATCAGGAGAAGGGGAGGGAGGGGGGAAATTTAGAAGCGAATATCTCTGAAACCATAAAGGTTTGAGAACTAGGATTGGTGCAAATAATTTATTTTTTAAACATCTACAAAATAAGCATACTTTTTTATGGGACATTAGTGTCACTTTAAGTGATAGGAGTTATGTTGGTTGGATATGGAAAATCCGCTTGGTCTTAGAAAGACAAAAAAAAGCTAAATATATGGCTGTGGACATAAGTATGTTGGTACTGTGCTGAAATAGTTGTGATAGGACAATTGCCTAAACAGGAGCCTTCTATAAGGAGACGCTGAAGGGTAGTGGTGGAAGGGAATTTTGAAATACCTTTAAAAAATAAATTGATGTGCAGAGAGGAGTGGATTGAAGTGGAAAAAGTAATGTCAAGAAGTGATAAGGTGTTGAATGCCTGCTAAGAGAGAGGTGGAGGTCTGAGTGGCAGAAAGAGCTGAAAGCTAGGATGGAGGAGACTGGATAAGGGACTAGTGGCTTGGTAGGTTGTAGAAAGTGAGAGAAGGATGGCCAAGCTTTCCCATATGTTTTCTGGAGTCAACATTTCATATTTTCCAACTTATGATAACTGGTGCCGCGTTATTACACTGGACAGAATACTCTCCTTTTTGGCCAATAATTCAGACTTCAGCCCTCTGTTGCCTATGCCTGATGTCCCTCTCACTACCAGTTCGATCATTACCAATCTCAGAATTCTGCTCAGCCTCTTGCAGTTAAATCCCTACAATTATGATCACCATTCACACAGCCCAGGACCAAGTCTGAGCTCCAGTGAGGACATCACACATTGATCACAGTGTGTGTACCGCATATATATCGTGAAATCGGGTGTGGCACCATCTTTACAGAGCAAGCTCCATGGATGACACAGGATAGTAGTGGGTGGGGATGGGCAAAGTTAGGAAAGGGAGTCTGTCAATGGAGGGAGGTTAGTGGGGAGATGATTCTAGTATTGGTTTGGTTGAAGTGGGGGGTCTGGCATTGGAGGATGGGAGTAGTGGGAGCAGAAAGTCTGGCACTGAAGAGGGAAAAGTGGAGGGGGCTAATGCTCTTGAGATTAATTGTTCAGCGTAATCCAGATGAGTCATCAGTGCGGGTTCAGTTCAGAAGATTGGGGTGGATGATCTGACTGCCGCTTCGCTGATGGACATAGGTGGAAAAAACTGGAAGCATGCAAAAGTATCAGCAACTGCATTAGACTGTCCTGGAACGTATATGCAGTGAATAAAACATGTATAGTATAAGGAGAATCATGTGAGCTTCCTCCTGAACATATGAGGAGAGGAAGATCTAACTTTCAGGATGATATTTTGAGTAGCTATATTGTCTGTATGAAATGTGATTGGTAGGCCAGACCAGAATGGACCCCATAAACTGGCTGCTGTCACAATGGGGATGATTTCAAACAAAGGTGAGGTGCTGGAAAAAGAGGGGATGGTAGAGATCTCAGGCGGCCATTTCTTGGCAAACCACCTGTTCCCATGTATTGCTGAAAATACATTAGAAGGTGAGTCATCTTAAAAAATACGTAGAGAGGCTGCAGACTGGATGGGAGGAAATATGGAGTGACCATTCCAAATAGCAAAAAAGAGCCCACATTCTCAGATCCGATTTTGCAGTAGAATCCAAGCTGATGACACTAAAAGATTCAGGTGCAGGGTGAAGTAATTGGAATAGGTGGGATACAAATGACTTTTCTTTTGGAATGATTCACAAAGAGAAGCTTAGGTATCCTAATAGATTGCAGTTCTAATTTTATACAGGAGGATTTACTGGCACAATCTGTGATGAGTTGTTGGATAAATGTTAGTTTTTTTCTAGAGGCAAGTTGGTTTCTATCTGGACAGTGTATATGTGGATACCCAGAAATTTAACTGATGTAGCAGGCACACTTGACTTGTCTTGAGTAGTGTTGAGCGAGCGTGCTCGGCCGATGCTCGGATCGGCTCGAGCATCGCTCTGCTCGGCACATGGCGGTACTCGTCGAGTACCGCCATGTGCTCTCCCGCCATGTTCGGGTGGCGGGGATCTGTGCCGGAAGAGGCACAGATCAGAAGACGCTCCGCTGGACCACCAGGGACTGGAGGTACGGGGGCATTGCGGAGATGAAGGGGGCATTGCGGAGATGAAGGGGGACATTGTGGAAGAGGGGCATAGACTCTATGCCCCTCTTCCACAATGTCCCCCTTCATCTCCGCTATGCCCCTCTTCCACAATGTCCCCCTTCATCTCCGCTATGCCCCTCTTCCACAATGTCCCCCTTCATCTCCTCTATGCCATAGAGGAGATGAAGGGGGACATTGTGGAAGAGGGGCATAGCGGAGATGAAGGGGGACATTGTGGAAGAGGGGCATAGCGGAGATGAAGGGGGACATTGTGGAAGAGGGGCATAGCGGAGATGAAGGGGGACATTGCGGAGATGAAGGGGGACATTGCGGAGATGAAGGGGGCATACAGAGATGAAGGGGGCATAGCGGAGATGAAGGGGGGCATTGACCAGGCACCCTCCCCTCATCAGAGCAGGGGGTGCCTGGTGTAATGCTCGTGTCACCCCATTGAAGTCAATGGGGCTCGGGTGCTCGGCCGAGCACTCGAGCCTCAGGGGGTGCTCGGTCAGAGCACCCGAGCACCCGAGCATCGGGGTGCTCGCTCAACACTAGTCTTGAGCAATGGAGATATGCAGCTCTGGAAACAGTGACTGCAGAGCAGTTAGACTGGAAGGGATGGCCTGTGGGGCTTCTGTTAGGAGAAAATCATCTAGATAATGAATAAAAGATTGGCATTTAGTGATGTACTAAAGTAGCCAACACAAGGTTTCTGCAAAAATGTCAAAAATTGGGCTACTTTTTGAACCAAAGATGAGTTTGGTAGCAAAGTAATAAGAATTCTTCCATCTAATATGACGTAGATGCCAGAGATCTGGGTGCATGGGAAAGAGTTTGAACGTATTATCTATATCTCATTTTGTTAGCCATGCGCCTTTCCCAAAATAGATAATAATCTTGATAGCATGGTCTGTGGTTGAATAATGCATAGTGAATTCTTCGGAAAGGATGAGGGAGTTGAGATTTGAAATGAATGAGGAGTGAGGTGCAGAGAAATTGATTATTAATAATTTATTGATGGAAAACTTATGTGTAGTGATGCCAGTTGGGCTGACTCACCAGGTGGGGAAAGGTGGGGATGAAAAGCGGCGTATGAAAACCCCCAGGTTTAATTCTTGTGATAGAAAATGATCTATGCTATCTGGATCATTAGGGGCTGATAAAAGATTTGGACATTCAAAAATGGTAGTGGGGTAAGCTATTAAAACAGTATGGAAACCCTCTAAGAAATCTTGGGAGAGGAATTGAACCTCTGAGATAAAGGGTGATTCTGAACGAGAAATAAGAGATGGGGTAACTGTACCGGTGATAGTCATTTATTCTGGTAGTTTGTGGAACAGATGTTTTTCGAATAGGCATTCCTACATTGAAAACATATATGTAGCAGAAGACAGGCTCTGAAAAAACAACCCTTTTATTACAAATTGCAGATTTTCCCAGGAAGTGGATGAGGCATCCCAGTTTATCTACTGGAGAAGTAGGGGCTGAAAAAGTTGGTGCTGATGTTGATGGAATGGGAGGGGTAGATTCTGTATGACTACTTGGTGAGGATTGCAGATGGATGAGTGAGAAACTGACTAGCAATGAAGGCAGTGGGGAGTCTTGAGAATAGTTCACTGTTCAGCATACTCCAATTGATGATGTAATAGAATTGGGGACAGGGCTGCGGCTGCCTTCGCTGAGAAAGAATGGTGGTAGTCAAAAATTTCATACCACCATATCTGTAACCTAGGTCGACCAAGTTGAAAAGGTAGTGGTTCATCTTCTGTCATCTGTGAGGATGGGCTGTGAGGTCTCTAAAAGTGGTAAAGGCTAAAACAAATTCCGGAATGGAAAGTTTCTTTCTTTAGATCTCATGGTAGCTGATACGTCACCGCAAGAGGCTTTTCAATTCTCTGTAATGACTTGAGATACAAGTAAAAGTGAGATGAGGTTGATGTCTTCCCTTGAAAATATCTCTGTGGATATGTGGGTACCATGTGGGATGGTGTGATGCAGGTTGAATCGGGAAAAATACATGCCGCTGATGAGGGAAGTGGAACCATAGAAATGGATGATGATGATGGTGTGGAGAAGTTTTTCAGGTTTGTAAGGCAGGATCTGAGACTGCTGGGTTAGATTGGTTAGAAGCTGATGAGTGTGAGACAAGTGGAAAGATTCCTGTGAAGACAGGTGTCTGGGTGATGGTGTGGACGGTGTAAACAAAGCTCGGAACAGCTCTGCTTTTCTTGCTGAGGCACGGTATTGAATGCCTCTCATGGATAATTACTGAATGAGTTTGGGTATGGTCCAATCTCACATAGAGGGTGTACTGTTGATTGATCTAATCCTGAGTTGTGGAGTAGATATGGGAGCCAGAGAAGGGGCTTTAATGCTTGGAGATCAATTATCGCTTGCTTTGGTCATGACTTCCTGTATAAGTAATGATGGATGAAATAAGGATAAGGATATAATGAGAGAAAAAGTGTAGGGGGTGTAGGGATGTGGCTTAGAGAATTGGACTGGATGAAGTGAGCGGAAATTGTGAATAAGTTATTTACTAGAGGAGGTCAACTTGAGGAATTGCTAACTCTTAAACGGAGTGGTAAGGTGAGGGCAAAGCCTTTGTCCTTTACAAACAGGTAAGGCTGGGGATTTTAAAGACCTCTGAAGAGGTGGAGGGGATGTAATAAACTTAATCATAGATAGATAATTACTTAATAGTAGAATCTCCAGTTCCTTTGACCTATGAAAAAGAAAGTAGAGCTGACTTTGCCACTGAAAGGTTGATCTCCTAAGGAGATAGACTGAATTCCTTCGGCCTCCAATATGAGGTAAGGAAAAAGGAGGATGGGGGGTTAGTCCCTGGCCTCTAAGATGGAGGTAAGGAGTGATGTTGGCTGTGAAAGTGGGTGATGTGATGATAGTGAGACCTCAGTAGGAAATGCGAGTTTCCTTCTGCCTCTAGCAAGAGGTAAGGAAAAGGAAACCTTCAGCCTCAGACAGAGGAAATGATAACCTTTAGCCTCTGTGGTTGGGAAAGGGCTTGATCTCATGGAAAGTAAGGAGCTAGGATGAGTCCTTTGGTCTCTTCAAGAGGTAAGGAGTCTGAGCTTGCCCTTCGACCTTATGTAGTAGAGGTAAACCTAAAAAAAATATGAGAGAGCTATGATGAAAGTGGTCGGAAAGTAAGGCTAAGGTTGATGGGACAATATTTAATTGTAAAAGACAGATTCTGTGGAGAATGCTGGAGGGGGAAGGGGAGACCAGTACAAAAATACAGAATAAACTGCTATAAATAAATTAATTTGAATGTGACTAATAGATTACGGAATGAAACTTATGGCAAGGAGATGAAATGCACTGGGTGAGAGGTGAAGGAATAACATTTGTGGTGATGAAGAAGGTATAAGTCAGAGTGCTTATGTGCAGGACTAAGTGAATTGTTTCAATCATGTAACCACGGTGGCAGGGAGGACTGGGTGAGGAAGTTACTCCAACTCCCTGTAGCAAGAGCACTGGGCAGAAATGAAGGGAAAGAGGAAGAAGGGTGGATGAAGGAAAGGAGGTGGAGATGGAGGAAAAGCTATGTAGAGATGTGAAGGAGACCATAATTGAGAAAAGGGGAATAAGCCCCAAATAAATATCATCACCCTGAGACTCCTGTGTCCAGCAAGGCGGTGATGTGAAATAAAACATGTGCAGGAGATGAGAAAGGCAAAAGGTGGGTACGTACTGGAGAAGCTGGAACTGATTACCATGGGTAAAATTGTACAGGAGGATTACTTAATAGGACAAGTTCAGTGTTTAGACTGTTGCTGATGTCTTGAGGGCACTGCGCGAGAGGGTGCTTATAAAGCCTCCAGCCCCTCCCACAAATCCAGACACACACACTTAAACTGAGCCTTACGGGACTCACATGCAGTATTGCAAGTGATATAATGCTCACTACAGGACACAGCAGTGCAATACATCATTATAGCAAACCAGCAAAGCAAATTATATTACATGAGACTGGAAGGGAAAATTATATTACATGAGACCAGAAGGAAAAATTATATTATATGAGATCAGCAGGGCATTACACATGTAGCCCATCCAACTCCTGTCTTTTTTTCCCATCTCTTTTTCCTTCACTCTTTTTTACTCTTCCAACCTTTATTTCCTCCACTCTACCCCCAGCTCCACTTTCTTTCTCCCATTCCCTCCAGCCCCCTTTCTCCTATTACCTCTCTTGTAATTTAGATCCCCACTCTCTTCCCTAGTCCCCCTCTTTCTCTTCCTATCCAGCATTGTTCCACTGTGCACTAGTAGTCACAGACCCACACATACACTGTCATCTTAGCTTTCTTCTACTGTGCACTGACATTCACAGAGATACAGATACCCTGCCTGACATCCCAGCTTTATTCCACTGGTATCCAAAGAAGTAATTATTCTGTCTGCCCCCCTCCCCAGCTTTGTTCTACTGTCTAACAATAGATAGTCTTTTTTTCATTTTATTCTCACCCCCACCACTCTGTTCCGTTCTTTCTCACACCACTCTGTTCCCTCCTCTTTCTTCTCCCTCACTACCTCCCTCTATATCCCAGTCAGTCTGTTTTGTTTCTCTCACACTCCCCCAGTCTGTTTCCGCCTCTTTCTCATCCCGCAGACTGTTCCCCTTCTTTATCTCACCACCACTATGTGTCCCTCTATTTCTCTCCCCGCCACTATTTCCCCCTCTTTTTTGCCCCCCTGTCTATTGCCTACCTTTGCAGGAGGGGGCTTTATCCATGGTGGTCAGCTAACCAGTTAGGAAGAGCTACACGATCTTCCCACGAGCAGCACTTTGCATAGAGGGGCCAGTAAAGGTACAAGTCTGGGTGCACTGAACCCTTTGCACCTGCCTAAAAGTGTCCCTGAGGGCAGGGACTGGGGCAGGCACGTGGGGCTGAGGTGGCTGCCAGTGAAGGCAGCCACAGGATACACATCCTACTAGGAACTTTCCCAGTGACCCGGTAGGCCAGTATGGCCCTGGGCCTTATTCTACAAGATAAAGACGAGCAATTCTATAGAAAACTAGCTGCATCACAGGCAGAATGATAATTCCTATTGACATAAATTTGATCTTTAACCCCTTGATTGCTAGAGAGAAGTTTTTACCTAGATACCATTTTTTATTTTCTGTTTTTGAATGTAATGAATTGCATATTGTTTTAGCTAATACATAGCTACAAGTCATAGTGTAGACAATTTGTGCAGCGCAACAAACAAAAAAATGATGTAAGCAATAACAGTCGAATCTTGGATCAAACTGGGAAAATGTACTTCACACCCAGCAGAACCTGATGTCCAGGAAAATAATATTAGTGAAGCAGATAATGTTCATAAAGACAGAAGTCATAAAGCTCATTTGGTGCAAAGCTGCTGGGGCACCAGTTCACTGTAACATGTATACGGATTCCACTTATCAGAGCGAAACAGCTGTTGGAGAAAGGTTTCCTTTTGTCAGTACTATCTGTTATTTGTGATGACATCGCTTGTTAATTTGTTGGTAAATGCACTGCCAGCATTAGTTTATTATAGATCATATTTAAAAAAGATACCTTTGCTAATAAGGGTTTCATTTTATGCTATAAAAACTAGTCTAACATAAAGATTATACAGAGATTGAGTTAGGAATACAGAGTGTATTTTATTGTTCAGACATAATGTATTTATCTTAAATATGATGCCACATGTAACATAGCAATATGAGGCAGGTTCAGTTTAAGGCAAAAACAAATAAACATTTGCCATAGGAACTGCAGAGTTTATCACACCAGAAATGTTGTCTCCTCTATCTCCTCTTTATTCCAACTTAGTGCATCTCTCCCCAGTTATTATTACAGCATTATTGACGTATCTCCCTGATTCATACACCTATGATCTTCCTTCTCATTATTTACGTGCACACTGCTGTATGCAGTCAAATGCAGTTATCTGTTTTTATGTTTTAGAAGCTGTATTGAAGGGAAGCTAGGGATTTCTGACGTCTACAAATGACTCATTGTCCCTGTGTGACTGGAAAAGGTCACCTAAAGGAATGGCATGTTAAGATAGTAAATGCAAGACCCCAGTGTCATGTGATTACTCGTTGTCTTTACAATAATAAATTGTATTATTCCTTGGGTCTTAAGAATCAGCATTGCCGTTATTATCTAAGTGTATTTAAAAATGGCCTTTTTTTGCTTAGTTTTTAAAATGTGGAATACTACAAATTTGATATAAATACTTAACCCTTTGAGTGCCAGAGAGGAAGCGCAATGCATTGCATACCCCCTGGCGTTCAAAGGTTAAAAGATCAGTAACGTTTCCTGCTGGGAAACACAAGCGAACTCAAACTGCTGGTAATTTCCTTCATCAAAGGTTATAACAGTTTAAACTTCCCCAAAGTGGTAAAGCTCTTAATGTCACATTACATGGAGAGCTGCAGCCAATGGTTCTCCCCTCCCACAGACTGGGGCACCACACCACGTCAACTATAGGTGAACTTTCTGGAAATGAGGCGACTCTGTAAATGTAAAAAAAGTACAACAGTTAAACCTGTAATAATGGAACTTGTTTTACTCTAGTTTACTTGTTTACTACTATTTTAAAGTGTGGATCAATATCATGTCCCCATCTTCTATTGCTGATTTGGCTTGAATCGTCTGAGTAGTGTCAGTTGTCTGGCAGACTGGCACCAGTTCTGCTATGTTTTAATTAAAGAGACAGTCAGCCTCATTTTTTACTTCAAGTGAATTATATGTAAGTCTAATTTACTATACTTTTTATTATTTTTTTATATTCACCTATTTTTTATTTATATTTTCCCAACACTGAGCTTTGTGGATATCTATTTCCAGAAAGCTTTCAGTTAGGGACTGTGAAATCAGATATTTTTATATAAAGTTGCAGTCTTCCTACAACTCTTAGTGATCTGTAGACTGTAGTGGCAGACTTTTCTACATTGTTTCACATTATTCTGAAACACATTCCCTCTTATCTGCTCCTGAAATTCCTTTTTGACTACCCATAAGGTCCTTTAAGTTCCTTTCTACTTCAGCACCCTCTTAAATTTCTGCTCTTATCTCCCGCTATACCGTTTCCCATTACTTGCGTTCTTCTCAATGGTTCTTTCTGTCCTCTCCCTACACAACTCGAGCCATCTCTCTGCTTCAGTCACTTTCACTGGCTGCCCCTTGACTTTGGACTGTCCTCCCTATCACCATTCCCAATCATCCACACTCATCACTTTCAAGCATCTCCTAAATACCCACCTGCTCAAGGAGGTATCTCAGTAGCAATATTCTCCTTGTACATTTCACTTACAAAAGTCTTGTACTAGCACTTATGATCCTACTCCTACTGTTTCTGTATGTTGTCACAATTACAAATTTGATTGTAAGCTCATTGGGTCAGGGTCGCCTTCCCAATGTATGATTCCCGTAGCTGCACTTCGTCCTTCGCTAACAATGCAACTATTGCACTTTACCGTAATGCTCTTAACTATGTCCTGTATTTTTGTTTTGTACTATATATAAATAAAGATGCATACATACATTGCACACCTGCCAGGTTCTTAAAGAGTTTAGCTGCCATGTGCAGTAAGGAGTAACTGAGGTCCTGTGGTTCTGCTCTGAGCATTTATGTCCAGCTCCATGAACATGACAACCAGGACTGATTTAAAGGATAGTAACACTTAAAATGTAGAAAATATATATTGTAAGGTTTTATCTTCATGAGTGAAATAAGAGTACTCCCATTGTTCAGAGGTATTTTCTTGAAAAGTTATTGCAGCTCAAACCTGAATTTTTTTTAGGTGCAATATCTCAATGGCCTGAAATTTAACAGTGGTGCTGTTGTTACACCATTGTATGGACAGCTCTGGTCAGATGACTACAAATCTCCATAGGATTGTGTAGCAGCAGTGCCACTGTAACATCTCAGGCCATTTAGATATTGGACCTAAAAAAAATCTGATTTGAGCTTCAATAACTTTTGAATAAAAGACCTCTCAAAGGTGAAAGTACACTTATTTTACTTTACTTATTTTTATATTTTTGTACATAGTAAGTATTAATATGCCTTCAAGATGTTTTGTCTTGATCATGGAGGAAGGGAAAAATGTATACATGTCATTAGGATTTTTCCTTTAAATAGTTAGTTTTCCTTTAAATAGATAAACACATAAAATATAAAATAATAATCATTCAATTAGCAACTGTCCTGACACCAGAAGAAACTAATTGCCTCATTCTGTTGAAAGCTCCCAGTTGTAATATCCCAGCACAATAGATATACCAGCATATTAACTTCCTACAACTAATGGCATTGGAAACATTTTTTTTTACGATTCTAATCTTTTATAATGGTTTTCACTGCTTGAATATTGGTGAGATCTGGGTGGGAAATAGCAGGGGGGAATCTTAGGCAGATAAGAACATGACATATCTATACTTACTGTAAATACAACAATACATTCTTATCATGTGTTAGAGATAAATAATACAGGTTTTAGCTCAAGGGGCCCTATATTCAAAAGGGAATTGCAGTAATTCTGGGGCAAACCAATTGCAACGTAGGGGACAAATCCCCTTTCCCTATATTCCCATTGATTTAACCCACTGAATTTTAGACAAGTCCCTGATCCATTGAGAAGCAATGCATTGAATAACTACCCAATTTAACTAAACTGTAACCTCCCATTTTAAATCAATGGCGATTTTTATTTGTCCCCCGTGATGCAGTTGGTTTACTCCAGAATATCTCTATTTTCTTTTGAACATAGGAGTGTATGGGGGAGATTTATTAAACTGGACTTAAAAGGATAGTAATCCTCTTTAAAATTTGTTGCCCGAGTCTTCTGTATATTAAAAGGAACATATTGCGCTATGTCTAAGTGCTTACTTGTTTGTAGTTTAAAAGTTATGACACACTAAAGATCCCCCGCCCGCCCCTTTCTTGATGCCTCCCCTGGAATCTGAGATCTGGTTGTGTGAGTCAATGGCTGCAGCGAGGGACAAACTTCAGTAAATAAGTATAAGGGAAATTCTGCCCCCCTTGACGAAGGAACGGCAGGATTTCCCTTTGCTTACTGAAGTTTGTCCCTCACTGCAGAAGTTACGACCAGCCTGCATCTTCTAAGTGACGTGGGGAGAAGGGGCGGGTGGTGGATCTTCAGTGCTTCATATCTTTTGATCCATAAAGAAGTAAGCGCTTAGATATAGCGCAATATGTTCCTTTTGCTATACAGAAGACGCAGGCAATGAATCTTAAATACACAGTACTATCACTTTAAGAGAATAATGGCTGTAATCTGTGTTAAAACTTACATTTAGCATTTATAAAATTGTCAGTGTCAGTGTTGGAAGTCATAATGATCTCTAGTTGAGTTTTTGTAGAACTGATATTAGAGAGGGGGGAAAATGGTGCAACCAATGAATACAGAATTTTGCAAACTGTAACAATTTTATAGCAGGTTCTTGGTGAAGAAAAAAGTGGCAGTAATGTAGTGACAGAATAGAGATTTACTCCATATTTGAAAACCTGCCATTTTTCATTTATAAATAGCACCTCACTGTACATGCATTAGCAGCATTTTAATATACAGATGGCTTTAAGAATTCTTCATATAAATCTCCTGTATGGCCCATATTTATAAATACAAAATTGTGTTATTCTGAAGTAAAACTGCACCACAGGGGACAAGAAAAATTCCTAAATTCCCATGTACTTGAATAGAAAGTTTTAACCCCTTGAATGCTAGAGAAGTCTCCGATGCATTGCTTCGCAATGCATTGAAGACCTCTTTAGCAGTCAAGGGGTTAAAGAGGCAATTTAAATAACAGGATTGCACAAGTGTATTGCACAGTGGTCAGCTGCTTTGAGCTAGTTCAGCGAGTGTTAACATGTTGATTACAAGAGGGGTGTGTAATGTATTGCTTCACAATGAATCATACACAGCCTCGACCTCTGGTCTTCTGAGGGTTAAAATTCTATAGATTGTAAGTAGTGTTGAGCGAGCATGCTCGGCCGATGCTCGGATCGGCTCGAGCATCGCTCTGCTCGGCACATGGCGGTACTCGTACGAGTACCGCCATGTGCTCGCCCGCCATGTTCGGGTGGCAGGGATCTGTGCCGAAGGAGGCACAGATCTTACACAGACGCTCCGCTGGACCACCAGGGACTGGAGGTAGGGCACATGTGGAGATGGAAGGGGGCATTGTGGAGATGAAGGGGGACATTTTGGAGATGAAGGGGGACATTGTGGAAGGGGGGCATTGCGGAGATGAAGGGGGCATTGCGGAGATGAAGGGGGCATTGCGGAGATGAAGGGGGACATTGTGGAAGGGGGACATTGTGGAAGGGGGGCATTGCGGAGATGAAGGGGGCATTGCGGAGATGAAGGGGGTCATTGTGGAAGGGGGACATTGCGGAGATGAAGGGGGCATTGCGGAGATGAAGGGGGACATTGCGGAGATGAAGGGGGCATTGCGGAGATGAAGGGGGCATTGCGGAGATGAAGGGGGACATTGTGGAAGGGGGACATTGTGGAAGAGGGGCATTGTGGAGATGAAGGGGGGCATTGACCAGGCACCCTCCCCTCATCAGAGCAGGGGGTGCCTGGTGTAATGCTCGTGTCGCCCCATTGAATTCAATGGGGCTCGGGTGCACGGCCGAGCACTCGAGCCTCCGGCGGTGCTCGGTCAGAGCACCCGAGCACCCGAGCATCGGGGTGCTCGCTCAACACTAATTGTAAGCTAAAGCGAGCAGGGCTATCTTATTCTTCTGTTACCAATGCCTTTTAATGCTGATTGTAAATCTCCTAATATATTGTACCTGATTGTACATTGTTCTTTTGTGTTGTTTCACTGTTGTACAGAGCTGTGGAATTTGTTGACACTTTATAAATAAATGATAATAAAATTATAAAGTGTTGTACTGTACAGCTGAAGAATTTTAGCATGGGCTACAGTTATGTCTATGTTATTTTTTTTGTGCCATAGTTATGTTACTATTTCTATAGAAAGTATTTTTCAAAGTTTTGTTTCATCTGTTTTAATATACAAAACATACAAACACAGAATTTGACGGCAGATAAGAACCCTTCGGCCCATCTAGTCTGCCCATTATTTGTACTGTAAAAACCTTCATCCTTATTTGGTCCTTGGTCTTGTCTTATGTTCAGGATAGATTTATGCCTATCCTATGCTTCCTTAACCCTTAAGGACCCATGACGTGCCATGAACATCATGGTTAAACTTGCGATAAAGCTAAACTATCATACAAATAATACTGGCACCCAATATATTTGTAAACTAGCGATTTGCAAATCATTACTTTCTTTAAAGTCTATATCACCGCATTATTACTGATAAACCAATTCTTTCCAAGGCATCAGGCTGCATAGAGCTTACAAAGGAAGCTCTGTTCCCCTGCGCATCCAGGAACTTCCAGTTACCTTAAGGTAACCAGCTAGTGTCACCACCAATGCTGGCAGTGAACGGGACAGACAGCACTGTCATTTCCTCTAAGATGTCTGCGATGTCTGTCCTGGTTCCAACTGAAGAAGCGGTTTATCAGCAATAACGCAGACATATTGACTTTAAAGACAGTAAGGATTTGCAAATCACTAGGTTACAAATATATTGGGTGCCAGTATTATTTGTATGACAGTTCCGCTTTAAGGACATCATGGAATTCAGGGGTCCCCGCGTGGCTACCCACCGCTCGGGGGCCCCTGAATTAATTTTGTGAAAAAAAGCTCTGTGATCCTTAATTCCTGGCCGCTGTTGTTTACTCACTGTATTAAACCATCCAAGTTTGTAAAATAATTTTTACCGTATCTGAACATTAGAAAAAACAGATGAAAAACCTTTAACCCTTTGAGTGCCAGTGGAGGTATGCAAAGCATTGCCAAGCAATGCTTTGCATACCCCTATGGCACTCAAAGGGTTAAAACTTTTATTCGAGGACTTCAAGCAAGATCTGTAAAAAGACAAAAAACAATAAAAAAAAAAAAAAATAGCTCTAGTGACTGGGTAATGTGTGAATGCATCAGCTCGTCCAATCTGCTGCACTAATGCATAGCTTTGTAAATTATTTGCCTGTATCTGGTTTTATGAACAGATGCCTTTAGCACATACTGGTGCAAGCAAACCTCTAGCAGAAGCAAGTTCCATTTCTATGTCTGGCATAAGAAAAAGGAACAAATTTAGTGCTGACTCCTCTGTGCCTGCCTAGTACATGGTGACAGGTTTACCAATCAAAATGAATGAGCCACTGATTACCTCAGTTATGCTTAATCAGGCAAATCATTAAATTCTGGCCTCTTGATGGAGCTTTAAGATTAAACTTGGACACCCCTGGTGTAAAGTAAGGTGCAGAGGAATGGTACGCCCCTCCAGATTGACCCTACTCTCCCACATAGCCCACCCTTCAACAAAGGTGGCACAAAGCAGTCATTTTTACATGAACACATTTCGTACATAGGTGGTAGGCAAGTGCACCACACAGAATTTTCTTCTTGCACTGTTTTTTATGTTTTATGTCTATTCTTACCTACCCATCACTTTTTTCATCTGTAAGCCAATGTAAACTGACATGAGGGGTCTGCAGTTGTTCAAAAAATTGCCTTTTTCTCTTGTACAAATTCACCAGAGCAGATCCACTGACGATAACTTCCAGCACCAGTGTATTCACTCCAGGGGATGGACTACTGTGTATGATCTCTGTAATGCATGTTGGTACACATACTCTGCTATTAAGACTTCAATGGAGAAGTAAATTCTCCTAATAATAACCCCAATCTCTTGAATGGAGATAAAATACTAATTGCTCCTATGAGTTTCTTTAAATAGTTTTGGATGTCATTTCCATGGAGGCAGACGTGACGATCACTGGAAGGTTTTTTAAACTGAAGTATAAGTGTACTTAAACCTTTAAGTCCCTAAGGGGTGCACAATACATTGCAACGCAACTCATTTCACATCCCCCTGGATCTTAAAGGGTTAAAATTACCATGTGCATTAGGTGTAGCTTGTGTACTGTGGTCCTGCTAGCAACACTCATGCCAGCTTCCATGGGCATGATTTCCAGGGTTGTGTATCTCTTAAACAATTGCACATGGAAAAAATTAAGGATTTTCTGACCATAGTCCAGTCAGTGGGGTATTAGTAGAAGCTGTTACTTCTCATTTAACCATTTGAGTGCCAGAGGGCACTCCCCTCTGGCACTCAAGTCCCTTATACCTGCCCCATAGACTGCACATGAAAATTGATTAAAAATTCATACCATTTCATCTGCTCTTTGTTTTATTCATCGCCCAGAAACACCCAGAAACTGCTCTCCTCCCCTTGGTGCAAGTGGCATTAAGGGGAGCTTGGGGTGGAGGTGAGTAGATTAGCTTTAGGCAGGAGTCTTGCATGAAAATCCATTCCCTCAGCCATTTACATGCAGAATCGTACATGTTCATCCCCTCCCGTATTTTAGCACCCACTATTTTTTTCTTTTATTATTGTATTTATGTCTATGGCAGGAGTGGGCAACCTGTAATCATTCAGCTGTTGTTGAACTCAACCCTCACCATCCTTAGCTGGCAAATGTATGTGTATTTTAATTTCAGGAACCCCCCATCTCTGCAAATCCTGTATTCATCCATTCTAGGGGTTTCCAACCAGGGTGCCGTTGCTGTGCTGTGGGCACTAGCTTAGGATATTTTTCTATAAACACTGACATATTGGCTTATTTTTGCCATTTTGATTGTGATACCAAGAATAATGGGTCTGATGTTGAAAAGAAATGTGTATTTATACCCTTTGTTAATGACCTTTAAAATGTAAGTAAAGCCCTGAAAATTACAGAATGAATGCAAGTGGTTCTTTGAGCAAACCTCTAATAATCTGTAATGTATATTTATTGCCATGTTTAGTTATTCCATTGTCATTACTGAATGTGGTATTTCTTGCGTTAGACACCTTTTCACTGTGATTGAAGAACTTCTGATGAGTGTGTTCCCTGTGTGTTCCACAGGCAGTATAGTGTACCTGGGGATGATGATAGGAGCGTTCTTCTGGGGAGGACTGGCTGACAAGGTTGGCAGGAGACAATCTCTTCTCATATGTATGTCTGTCAATGGATTCTTCGCCTTCCTCTCTTCCTTCGTTCAGGGATATGGCTTATTTCTACTATGCCGCTTACTCTCTGGATTTGGGTAAGAAATATTTACTTCTCTCTTTTTGTGCAGAATTTATATTCACCATTTGTGGACCAGTGGATATGAAATGTACCTGTCACCCTAAGATAAGCTATGTTTGCTTTGTAGATAATTAAGTTCTGCTTATTTGTTTCAGAAATGAACATTTATATTTTGGTGGCACAGTGTATGCACAGTGAGCCAATTAGTTATTTCCAAGGACAAACTTATCTCTTGCTGTGCATTAAGAGATGTCCTCAGTGTATGGGCTCTGTCTAGGTTATTGGTCCAGCACAAAGAAAAAATTGCATAAAGGGCCACACTGTGCCACCAACAAATACAGGTTAATTTCTTAAAAACTATGACTAGTACAAACAAAAGACTAATACAACACAGAGGCAGTTTTTAATTCTCTTTAGGATTAATTACAAATATTCTAAGGCAATTATTCCACTTTAATGGAATGTAAGGACTGTTTTGATGGATTAAATATTATTGCTACTAAAATTGCTACTAACTTTACAGACTTCCATCCAGTACAATATAAACAGGGGCATGTGATGTTTCTGCTTTCATTTTCCTTCACAATGCTGGAAATCAGTAATAAGCCATTATAACTGCCCAGTTTCTATACTGGACTAGCGCATGTCTCCATTATATTCACTGAGTAATACACAGCAGAGTAAAGGATGTGTCTTCCTGTCTGCACCTCCCTCAATCATCATCCCTCCTTTATTGTTGTAAGCATTATCACCCTATGTCCTCTTTCACATGGGAGACAGAACTGCTGCAGCCCCCTGCAACAGTTCTGCTGAACATGTTCTAACACTCACCTCTCTCTTGTGTTCCACCATTGATTGGGATACATGCAATGCATGTCTCCTGGCCACATAATCTGACCTCCAAATGACCTCCAAACAACAGTATTGGCTGGCACCCAAATGAGTTGGCCAGTCACTGGAGTTTGCAATGGTGAGCATGACCTCCAACACCACTGGACAGATCTTGCTTACTGCAACTTTACTGCATTCCTGTGGGAACATGGCAAAGTTTCTGCATTGTTGGACTTTGGTGCATTCACATGAGGCAGTTGCCACCTATATGACAGGCTTCATAGTGCAGCAGGTTACCTTTCACCATAGGCAACAGATGCAACACAGCATTGCTCCATTGGTTTCTCCAGTATGAAAGAGGCCAATGCAAATTAGCAATAATTTAAATTGTTTTTTGACCCCCTTAAATGCTAGAGAGGTTGATCTCTTTATTATTCAAGAGGTTAAAGCAGTTGAAGTGTGGTGTAAGGAAGCATCATGGTTTAGTGCAGAGTCCAGTGTTCCATGTGGTATCGTCCACAGTCAAGACATGAAGACACTGGACACAAAGCTCTATCATCACAAATGAAATCCACTGTCATGGAAACATATGTGCCATGTAAAGCATCTCCTATCACTATAGGTTTTCCCCCATCCACTCGTCCATCAGCTTCTCTCTCTCTCTCCTATTTCATATAACACAGGATAAATATTACGAGAGGCACTAACTGCCCATGCAGGAAGACAGTGCAGGAAATACCCCAGCTGATTCAAACTCCCTTCCTCCATGTCCTCTGCTACATCAGAGTAGAAGAATGTTGGGGGTGGAGGTGATTACATTATATAAATGTAGTAGCAAAAGGGGCACAGCTTTGCCCGTGGGGAGTATTCAACTCATTGATTGACAATGGTTTTGCTAAGCAATGCTTTCCTACCTCTCTGGTACTCAAAGAGTTAAGAGTTGAATATCAGACAGATTTGTGGACTAAATGGCAGTACCTGATATGGATGGAGTTAGTATTTCTGGAGTGAAATGTTATAATTTAACTCCCGTTAGCCCTAACTCCAACATTTGAATGGCTGTTGGTGTTGCTTGTACATTATCCTCTATGGGTGAGATCTTGCTGTTCTGGTGAAGGGTGACGTGTGTTTCAGAACTGCCGTTATTTTTACTAGTGGTAACATTTGCATTGCTTGCTGGTCGTACAAAACCACCGTCACCAGTTTTTTCTGCCGACGCCAACATTTGAATCGAGCCCTTAATCCCCACAGGATACTCCTTGTCAAATAGGCTGGTATGTGTAACACAGAATGTTTTGGTTTTTTTTGTAAATACTCTTGACAAAAAATGGCCATGATTTTAGATTATAACTTTGTAAAGCCATGTTCAAAGTTGTAGGCCTACATCATACATTAATTGATTTAAACCCATTTGTTTTTATTGGTGTTGTAATGTCACTTTAAAAAAATGTGAATTATTTTTGCCCATGGAGCAGCTTCTTTGGGCCACAGTTGCTCCAATAGTTGTTAGTATAAGCCTGAAAGACAGAAGTGAAGTGGTACAAATGCAATAATGTGCACCCTGTGGTAAAAAAAAAAAAGAAAAAGACTTTGGGTCCAGACAGATAAGAGTTTTAGAAATGAAAAGGCACTATATACAGAAATGTATGTAATACAGTACATAAAGGTATAGTAGTCCCTTATTTACACTTTATATAATGTTCAGTTACAATGTGTAGGCACGTTTACTATCATTTTGATTGGCATTTAACACATGTCCATGGCAATGAGCTATATCATTTTATGTGCTAAAGCTCTCTTGGCTTCCTTTGCCCTGGTGTGGGCTTGCATGCAGTTACAGTGTGGCAGTATGCACGGCCACAGGGGCATATCTCAGGAAAGAGTGAAGGCTGTGTAGAAACGCAGACAGCACAGCCCTTGCTGTTAACAGGGCTGGAATGTATTGCAGGTGTTTAGAAAGGGGTGTGAGTATTGAATTTTTTATGGTGTGTGTGCAAGTGGGTCATATGTCTACTTAGGTGTAGCAGCTAGTGACAGCCATGTTTGTCAGTCTGTTGAGCCGGATGGTGAGGGCAGCCCATTTCCTTGCAGACAGTCATGCCCCATTGTATCTCCTAGATAAGACAGTATAGAGTAGACATGAATATCTCCTCCTTACTGCCGCCCCTGGGTTTGTTTGTTTGTCCACCCAGGGGAGTGTGCGGCTGGTGATGGAGAATCTGGCACCCTGACAGCCTTCTACATTTATTAATACAGATAAACAAATAGGTGGACAGACTTAATACATATCACATTGCATGTGCTGTTTTCCATTAAGCTGAGGGAAACCATTTTTCTTTGTAGTTTTCTTTTTCTGTCATGTCTTACACAGAGTACATTCTTCAGGACATGGTGTGATTAGTGCAAAGGAAATGACTTCCCCAGGTGTGCTCAAATTCAGAAAATGTATCATATACCTCGACTTCTGTTAAGGTCTTAAAACTGTACACACGTATCAGTGAAAGTTAGTATATGTTCTTTCATATAAAATCAACATATATTTTATAATTAGTATTTCTTTAATTATAACAAATGAGTAAAGTTAAACGATGATGCAAAACTATCAAAATGAGTTCACACGCATCATTTACATATTCAGTAAACTGTAATTTCAGAATATGATTAAGCATGCGTTTATTTTACACCTGCTTTGTGTTTTATTGGATACTGTAGCAACAAGTAAAGATTCCACATTTAGGAATTAAAGAGCAATATTAAGCAGCCTGCTCATAGCAGTGTAGTTAAAATCACTACCATTGAGAAGAATAGTTAAGCCACTTGGATATTAGGAAAAACTCTTGCAAGTAATAGGTCAGTATGGACTTGTTACCCTAAGAAAAGTTTGGTTAAATTTAATGATTGCACTGTAATGCATTCTGTACACCTCTGGCACTCAAGGGGTTAAAACCAATTACAATTTAGGGACATTAGCATGCGTTTCTTATTGTGCAGTTGGGTTGCTCCTGATCAGGAGTGATGTTACTTCTCCAGCTTAATTAATTAATCTTCATAGTATTTGGGCCATGGAGAGTGTTGTTTCAATACTGTCAGAGTTGTAGTTCAAGAATAATTGAATGATAATGTATCCCCCCTTTTACCTAGTGTGAGCCACCTCCCTTCAGATGTGGAATCTGGTCTTAAAGTGATAGTAATGTTTCACAAAAACAGCAGCTCCAATTAATCTTCATAGTATTTGAGCCATGGAGAGTGTTATTTCAATACTGTCAGAGTTGTAGTACAAGAGTAATTGAATGATAAAGTTTCCCCCTCCTGCCCCTTTTACCTAGTGTAAGACCACACTCCTCAGATGTGGAATCCATTCCACAGATCAGACACTTCACATCAAGGGTCAATCTTCTTATTGTGAGAACAATAAAAACCCTGCCCACCTCGACAGGTTTTTCAGGTTTTTCTCTTAAGTTAATTGAAGGTTGTCCCTCTCTGCAAGCCATCTGGACGCCACCTTTCTGTTCTGAGGTCAGCAGTGTTACATCAGTAAAAGCGTCAGGTGGGGATACTTTATCACTCAATAACTCTTGAACTACAAGTCTGACAGTGTTGAAATAACACTCGCCATGGCCCAAATACTATGAAGATTAATTGGAGCTGCTTTTATTTTGAAAAATAACTATCCCTTTAAGTTGAATTTTAGGAGCCTCTTTCTTGAGAAGATCCCAAGATGGTTATACATCTTTAGAGAGTAGTCCTCCTTTTCTTTTTTAACTGATAAGGAGGTGGTAGAGTAAAGTACTATCGGACACCTAATATCTACTTTCTGGGCCTATGTTGTTCAGGGCTTGAGAGTTTTGAGGTAATAGAATCTGACACTATCTAAGGTTAATTCACTCTCTAGATGTATTGGAGAGTTCTGGGTTCTCATTTTCAGATTTCACTGGCCCTGAGGGATTGCCCAGACAATGTTATGGACGATGACCTGGCCAATATAAATTCCAAGAGGTTCCATTTAAATTTAGGGATATTGTCTGGCTACCTTTCCAAGGCAAGTTCTATGTTCATGGGAATATCAAGTATATCATGATCATTAATGCCTACGTAAGGAGTGCTCCTGAAGTGTAGAGACTATGGATTACTTTCTACTTGAGTGCCCATTTAACATAGAGGTTTACAAAAGGGCTTCACGTTCCTTAGGAATATCTTGCCTTTCAGATTTGAGTTACTCTTCTTGGGTATATGGGAATTTTCAAAGATACAGTAGGTTTGACATGAACACCATTTTTTTTAGTTAGTGCAGTAGTTCACTATTTCACATGGATGGCACGGTGTCAGGTTTCTATTTGTTTAAAAGTCCTTCCCTGTCAGGTAGTGGTGCATGATATTTGGGTGAGGTGGGGAAGCTGTGGGGGCTTGCAAGGCATTCAACGTCAAGGACTAATGGGCTGTCTTTATGGAGGAATATCAAGACTTATCCACCCTGAATGTTCTGTGTGAGGATTTCTATTTCTTCTGCACTGTTAGATTTTGAGTTTCTTTTGGACTTTTATGGAAATGTTCACACATTGTAAGTGAGTACTCAGTATTTTTGTCTTTCTTGTTTTATGTTTGTATTGTTTTTTCTGTTTTTATGTATTGATGTATGTTTTATTTATATAACCTTGAAGAAGTGTTGTGAAGAATTGTTCCAGTTCTTCTTAGTATATATACCATATCATATTTGGGGAGATGTGCCTTAACCCTTTGAGCTCCAGAGAGGTATCTAACACAAATGCATTGAATACCTCTCTGGCACTCAAAGGCTTAATGGTTATTTATTTGAAGGTTATTTATGTTGCACCAAATATTAATTCCAATAACCCTTCAAGTCCCAGAGTAAGGCAATCTCTTCTGGAACTCAAATGGTTAAACAAACTATAAAAAAGCTTAGTGTTTCCATAAACCTGAAGGATCACTTGCACTTCTGCATTTCACGGTTCGTTTCATCTCATACATTTGCTCAAGGCAAATTGCTCTTGTTTCCTTGAAATCCACTCTCATAGCTGCTGTTGGATACAAGCTGAATATAATTAAAACAAAAGAACATGTCACAATGTCAATCTATTGCTATATTTTGAACGTTGACGGAAATGTATAATTGCTTGGTGCGTTGGATCTCAACCTGGGTGCCCTGGGACTTAGCTGTGCTGTGAGCCACTCAGGGTGTGCCACTTTTAAAGGGTTTGTAATGTGTCCCGTGTCTCAAACCTTTATAGCTTGAGAGATACACAATGATAAAGCCCCCCCTCCCTCCCCTTTCACAAATGTCAGCCTCTAGCTGACAGAAGGAAACCCTAGTCCCTGGACCAGCTGGCAACTCTTCAGCAGAGCCAAAATAGCACTATCTAAAAAGAAATACTTAATTGGAATGGTCTACAAAGTGTTCCTGGTTTGCAAACAAACTTTGTAGACCACTCCAGTGAAGTATTTCTTTTTAGATATCGCTATTTCGGCTCTGCTAAAGAGCCGCCAGCCAGTCCCGGGACCAGGATCTCCTTCTGTCACCTTTACAGCTGACATCTGTGAAAGGGGAGGGAGGGGGAACTTTATCACCTTATATCTCTCAAACTATAATGGTTTGAAAGACGGGACTTTCTTCAATTAGTTTATTTTTGTAATATCTACAGTATTACCTTTTATTCAAACCAGACATTACTAACCCTTTAAAGTTAAAGTTGCTTTTCTAATGTACATTTATGGACATTTTATGCTCAATATGCTATTTGTTATCATTCTGACAGTGAGACCTAAGACTATGTATGGTACATTGAGTATAAATTACTAGGGGTACTCTGAAAATTCCAGATTGCATGTCATGGGTGTCGTGAATAGTAAGTTATTGAGAACCACTGGATTGGAGCACCTACTATGCAATTTTCCTGTTCATTTTTAAACTTTAAAGGTGGGAAACCTAGAGGCTGATCTATTAAGAATTAGAGTGCATCATAGGGCAGAAATAGCAAGTCTAATAATTCCCACCAAATGCTAAGACATTTCCTACACATTGTTTCACTATGCAAAAGAGACCTTTCTACCATTTTAGGAATTAAATGCCCTATTTGGTGCAGTTGTTCACAGATATGCTTAGATGAACACCTTTTGCCACTTTTACTCTCCCTGCCTCACTTTTGTCACTTTAATCCCCCACTTCCTTCCCCCCTTTCATCTCTTCCCCGCACTAGACTTGTGCACCACAAACATTTTTGGTAAAATTCGATTTCGGACGTTTTTGGTTTCTTTTATTAGGCGACTACGCATTTCGGATCAGACCTGTTCGACTCGGACGAAATTCAACAACAGTCGATTTTAAAATACTTTAAAAATGCAATAAAAAATTAAAAATAAATAAATGGAACCATTTCCAGGGTCTAAATGAAGATGGTGGAACAGGGTAAGGTGGAGCTTTAGCCTTATGGTACTATGGATGAAGTAGATGAAGTATGGATGTAGCTAAATTTGAAGGATGGCCTGCCTGTCTGCCTACACAACTGTGAGACTGGCTGATGTGTCACTCTGAAAATTATTCAAACAAATTCCTAATAATTTTAATATTTATACAAGAACAATGATGACTCTCCCTTGCGGTGGCAATAAAGTACTAGGCCTGCCTACACAACTGTGAGATTGCCTGTGTCACTCTGAAAATTATTCAGATTCCTAATATTATTTTTAATATTTAACACAGAAACAAAGGTGACTCTCCCTTGCGGTGGCAATAAGGCACACTGCCTGCCTACACAACTGTGAAACTGGCTGATGTGTCACTGAAAATTATTCAAACAAATTCTTAATATTAATTTTACCCCTCATTAGATGAAGTGGAACATCTACTTTCTAGAAATATATGTTTTTACATAGTTATTTAGCTGTCTTACGGTAGTATAATCATGTAACAGATATAATATGCATTTTAGTTCATAAAGTTTATTATTTTTCACTTGTTAATAGGGGTCTGAGCAGATCATGCATGTAGGTAAACTTATTAGTGTTGAGCGAGCGTGCTCGGCCGATGCTCGGATCGGCTCGAGCATCGCTCTGCTCTGCACATGGCGGTACTCGTACGAGTACCGCCATGTGCTCGCCCGACATGCTCGGGTGAAGAGGATCTGTGCCGGAAGAGGCACAGATCCGAAGACGCTCCGCTGGACCACCAGGGAATGGAGGTACGGGGGCATTGCGGAGATGAAGGGGGCATTGCGGAGATGAAGGGGGACATTATGGAAGAGGGGCATAGACTCTATGCCCCTCTTCCACAATGTCCCCCTTCATCTCCGCTATGCCCGTCTTCCACAATGTGCCCCTTCATCTCCGCTATGCCCCTCTTCCACAATGTCCCCCTTCATCTCCTATGCCATAGAGGAGATGAAGGGGGACATTGTGGAAGAGGGGCATAGAGTCTATGCCCCTCTTCCACAATGTCCCCCTTCATCTCCGCTATGCCCCTCTTCCACAATGTCCCCCTTCATCTCCGCTATGGCATAGGAGATGAAGGGGGACATTGTGGAAGAGGGGCATAGCGGAGATGAAGGGGGACATTGACCAGGCACCCTCCGCTCATCAGAGCAGGGGGTGCCTGGTTTAATGCTCGAGTGCTCCCATTCATTTGAATGGGGCTCGGGTGCTCGGCCGAGCACTCGAGCATCAGGGGGTGCTCGGTCAGAGCACCCGAGCACCCGAGCATCGGGGTGCTCGCTCAACATTAAAACTTATACATATTTGGTATTTTTGTACTCGGGGGTTTCAGGGGTTTTTCAAATAACTGAAATCTTCACTAGCAAAACTATCCATTTTGATGCAGACCTGTGGCTCTGGCTGACTACCTGCTCCGTGTTTTACCCTTGGCATAGTCTGATTATCCATTCTGGTGCAGACCTGTGGCTCTGGCTGACTACCCACTCCGTGTTTGACCCCTGGCGTTGTCTGACTATCCATTCTGGTGCTGACCTGTGTCTCTGGCTGACTAACTACTCCTGTTGCCTTTGAGTATTGCTGTTACCTGTTCCTGTCCTATTCCTGCTGGGTCATATCCCTGGTTCTCAGATATCTCCATTGAGACCCCCTTGAGCAGTCTCCTATTTCTGGTAGGAACCACTTGCTCTAGCTTCGGGTTCATTCTCACCCTAGGATTTGGTCTGCTGACTTCTGTTTACCTGTGCTTATTTAATAAAGGTGGAGTCCATTATATGTACTTGCCTCTTGCATTTTCATTGAGTACAGTGACAGATATATAGTTTATGATAGTGGCAAAATAAGTAATTGTTCACTCTTAGTATTTATTAAATCATAGCTTGTACTATGCAGAACATGTAATCTTAAAGTTTCCACTGCTCTCTGATTCAATGTGTTCACACCTAAATTTGGATAGTTCTTGTCTCTCTTCCACAGACATCAGACCTTATCTACAGCTCTACAGGACATAATTCTATGTCTGCCCCAAGAAGAGATGTACCATTTAGCCAGCTCTAGCCTCTACTGGAGTCTAGAGAATTAATTATACCGACAAAATATTTTCAGTAAAATCTAAATGTAAAACTATTTGCATGAGTGTATAACCTGTCATATATTTTGTATTCAGCCTTCATTCTTAATATACCCGAAGAAGATACCTAAATTGTCTTGAAAGCTTGCCTGCTAGAGCTACTCATTTTGCCAGTAAAGGCATCACTTTTACTATACCAGTCTCCAAGCACAGAGTGTCATTCACTCATTAGCTGCCAACATACTGAATCAGGGAGCAATGATTTGAATAAGAAGTAAATAGCTACACATAGCCCATAAATGGGGGATCACTCTCTGCTAGAGGCCCACACATCTTCACTGACCAGACAGCTCCAGAGAGTAGTAGGGACTTGAAAAGTACCTGGTAGAAGTAGTTAATAGCTACAAACAGCGGAGTAAGGACGCTAAGAGGAGCTCTGTTTTTATGAGACTGCATGCATGCATGCATTTGTATACTGACTGATGTTTGTGTATCTGTTTTTGTCAGTGTGTGTGCATGTATGTATGTGTCTGTTTGTTTCATTTTTGTCAGGGTGTGTGTGCATACATCTGTCTTTATATATATGTGTGTGTGTAAGTATCTGTTTTCGTGAGGGTCTGTATGCATGCATATCTTTGTATGTGACTATGGGGATCATCTGTATATATCTCTTTTGCTAATTTATATATTCAAATAGAAAACAAATTCAAATAGTCAACAAAAGAAGGCAGCACCAGTGGGACTTTTTGTAAGCAAATATTTTTATTGTCAACGTTTCAGTCCACGTGTGGACCTTTCTCAAGGACTTGAGAATGGTCCACACGTGGACCGAAACGTTGACAATAAAAAACTTTCTTTATTTGCTAACAAAAATTCCCACTGGCGCTGCCTTCTTTTGTTGACTATATATATATATATATATATATATATATATATATATGAAATGCAACAGCACTTACAGGGCTTTTTGAAAAGGAAATGTAATTAATAGGGATCAATATTTCTGCCAAGTGCAGCTGGCCTTCCTCAAGACATCTTGAGAATACATATATATATATATATATATATATATATATGCCATTGCAAAAGGGCAGACAAATTACGCTTGGATAACAAGAAATTGCATTAAGTCTTCAAAGATCATGAGTTATTATCTTCCCTGATCCAACAGGAATGAAACAATCCTGAGTCATAAAGAGGTGATAAAGTGGAGATGACCTCTCCTGTGATATCACTTCTCCAATTTCTATTTTATTCTATGAAGCCAATGTACAAAGACCTCACCCACTTAAGAAATCTTAGTGCATAGGCTCCATACAATTACATTGAATTTAAGAGAAGAGCAAACCGTAGAAGTCATCCCACTTTATCACCTCTTTATCACACCTTAGTGGATAACCCCCTTGCTGTCCCAATCAGTTCAAAATTTGCTACCTCATTTTTAATGAACGTGCATATGTATAAAATATAACTTTTACTGGTACTTTTATTTCCATAAATCTCGAAAGTTGGAGAAATGTTAGTCTATTGGCTCTATAGAATAACACAGGAACTGGAGAAGTGATATCACTTTAGAAGTCATCTCCACTTTATTACCTCTTTGTTATAACTTACTGCATCTACCCCAAGGAGTGCTAAAATTGGTATCCTCAGTTCCCAATATTGTGACTGCTTGGTACACATTAGTCTCTACTATATATGTGTGCTTGGCCCTCCTTTGATTACTGTCAGTGTGTTCTCCCAAAGGAAAAGGAACTGATAGTGAAACATTGGCTTTCGTTTTGTTTTCCATGTACTGATTTATTAACAAAACAATGGTCTTTTTCATGTCTGTTGTTGCTTCTAAGTACTGGTTTATATCTTTTTTTTAAAATAAGATTTTTTTGCTTCAAGAAAAAGTAGGGCGATGTTGAGTACCCTTAGATAATACCCAAAAAAGCTCTTATCTTTATATAGATTGTTAAAGAAGCAAGAAAATCAAGAAAAAAAACTCAATCTAAAGAACAGGCTGCATTCAATTTAAAGCAGAGCTAAAGGAGAGCAAAAACAACTAAAAGTAACCCCCATCTACTTCACTGTGGCCAGAAAAAAATAATGGCCTGTAGGAATTTTGTCATTGTGTGACGTAATCTTCAATCAGTACTGGATGTCATGTCCATGGAGATGGTCATGACAGTTTCTAGCAGTTTTTTTCAAATCGAAGTTGGCATAATGCATAGCCCTCTTAATCTTTTAAGGACCAGAGTGGTGCACAATGCATTGTGAAGTAATGTGTTGCATACTGCTCTGCTCTTTAAAGAATTAAATTACCATGTACAGTGAGCAATGGTTGAGGCCCTAAGGTCCTAATAGCAACTGTCATGTCTTTTTTAATTAACATGTGCCCCAGGACTGACTGAATATATTATCTGTTGAACCAAGGCACCAAGGAGCAAGGGAAAAAATCATAAGTGCCAAGGAGCAAGCTAAGGAGCAAGGGAAAAAATCATAAGTGTCGTTAGGGTTTTATGTTGGGAGGTTATTATGTAGACTTCATGTTGAAGTCTATGAATACATCTGTAGATAAATGTATCCAACTGCAAAGGAATCCAGGCCTCGGTGAGCATAAAAGCGTGAACTTTAAAATGTACATTGTTGTACTAAGGACAATGCACCCTTTGATTGAGCACTTTTTCCCTGGCATTTACTGTTCTTTTATTTTAACCCTGGCTGTTCATTAAAAGTTGCGGCATTCTTCATTTAAAGGGGAACTGTCATTTTCTAACAAAAAAAGTGATTTTGAAAGATCTTTCAAAATCAGCTATATTTATCTTAACAATTGTTTATTTCAAACAATAGTATTAGATATTTAACATTATTTATGCATCGGTTCATGTAAAAAAGCTAGTACTGACTAGCAGGGATTGGCACTTGTGAAGAGTGGAAATATCCTATATAACAAAACGCTAGAATGTTTGTCTGATGCGGTCATGAGCAGTAGAGACTGCCCGAACACACAGAATGCTGGGAGTTCTGTGCTGGGAGCATTCTGTGCATTCGGGCAGTCTATACAGTGCATGACTGAATCGCGTGCGCCGCCAGTTAGGAGGCGGCAGTACGCACAGCAGGACCTGCCTCTTAAAGGGATAGTAATGTAGTATTTGGGCCTTGGAGAGTGTTATTTCAATTCTGTCAGAGTTGTTGTTCAAGAGTAATCGAATGATAAAGTATCCCCCTCCCGTCCCTTCTACTGATGTAACACTGCACAGCTTAGAGCAGCAGGGAGTGTCCAGGTAGATTGCAGAAAGGGACAATCTTCAATTAAGAAAAGAGAAAAAGCTGAAAAACCTGTCAAGGGGGGCAGGGTTTTCATTGTTCTCACAGTAAGATTATTGACCCTTGATGTGAGCTGTCTGGTCTATGGACTGGATTCCACATCTGAGGAGTGGGAGCTTACACTAGGTAAAAGGGGCGGAAGGGGGAAACTTTATTATTCAATTACTCTTTAATTACAACACTCACAGTATTGAAATAACACTCTCTATGGCTCAGTTGCTATGAAGATTAATTGGAGCTGCTGTTTTTGTGAAGCATTACTATCACTTTAAAGCAATGCGTTGCGTACCCCTCTGGCACTCAAAAGCTTATCATCACCGGACCTTGGCCTGTGTATACGGGCTTTTACACTAGTCTAATATAAAATGATAAATAGAGGGGGGGTTTGAAATCTCATTCAAAAATCACATAACTGTTACAAAATGGCAGTTTCATTTTAAGGTAAAATGAACAAAAAAGTGTGGAGGGCTGACTAATAATATGTTTTCATGTTATTTTTTTCATATTACACCTTAGTTTTTTACTTGTTGGAAAAATTGTTTTAGGTAATGACATGACTGGTATCTTCTTCCTTCTGATCTGAAAACAGCAGTTTGCTAATTGCTATGACAAATCATTATCAATAGAGACCATTGTCTTTCACTGTTGATGGATACCTAGAGGAAGACACAGGCATTCTATTCTATGCGCATGTGGTGTTATAGCTGAAACAACACCTGCTCAGAGAAAAAAGCAAAAACAAATAAAATGAAAGAATCTAAGTGCAGCAGTATCATGAAAGCATAAAATTACAATGAATCATGAGTTCACATTACCCCAGACACAGGGTCTAGCATCTTGTTGTCCCAAGCCCCTGGTAGCCTGAAACCACTGCCTCTAACACCAGTCCTATAGTTCAGCTTGTCTGATTCTGCTCTTTTTAAAGCAGAACTACATTCCAGTTGTTGAGGTCCAAATATTGTTGACCCATGCAGCTACAGAAATCCTTCTGCTTATTCAAAGATAACATGTAATTGGTTTGTGGGAGGAACTTTACAGGGAACCAACCTGATGCGTGTTCATGGGAGACCTCTCACTTCACTTGGCATGGAGAGAGGCAAATCCTGGGCCTTTATATATACACCATAGGGTCCCCTTCTCATATATCACACACAGCTTTTTATTCACAGTACTGAAGACGGTTCAATTAAAGTAAAAGAGCATACAGACACTTGACAAGGAGTGTTTTCTACTATGTGTAGATTATTGTATTGTTTGTTGATGGGGAAGACAAGGAAATGGACACACTGGATGGTCCAGATCGTTTTTTCTGCCATCAAAATCTCTGTTTCCAGGTTTTTAGATTAATTTAACTATTTACTGCTACATTTTATTTAGTTTTTATTCCTCTTATTTCTGTATGCATATATATAGGTCTCAACGGGCGAAATTTATAAAAAAAAACATTCATAGTACTTTTTAAAAAACTGTCATTAATTATTGGTAACTGGTGAAAATGTCAGGTCTGATTTATGAATGAGTAAGGGAGTTTTTATTAATATGGCTTTATTATTCTGATCTCAGTTTCTGGCATGCTTAAGAACAGATTATACCTGGCATTAAGACTCTGTCAAAATATCTTATGCTAAATTGTTGCAGTTAGCTACATTTCTTTATAAGAATTCAGAGCCCCAGAATTTTCAAATTCTCAAACATCTCTTTTCCCAAAACACAACTACGTGGCGTTACAGCTTCTAAAACTGGCGTAATGTTCTTGTTAAATGCCGACCTTCATTTCTATGCCAATTTTACTCCATTTTTCATAAATCTAAATAATTTCATATTTAGTCACATGATATTCTTATTTGGATGCATCCTTTTTGATGATCCCTTCCCTATAGGTGACAGTGATTACTATTCGCATTAGCTTTTAGTTAGGTTTTGTGTATGTGCTTGGTCCATTCCTATGTGGTACTCATTATAGTAATATCAGAGAAGAAGATCTATAATATATTTGAAGTAGTTACAGATAAACCCTGGAGGGACTGTTCAATTAGAAAAAATGAGTATACAGACTCTTGACAAGGACTAGTTTCTATTGTTTATGGATGATTTTATTGTCTGTAGATAAATATATTTATTTATTTATTGCTATATTTCTTGGTTTTAAGATCTATCTATCTATCTATCTATCTATCTATCTATCTACATGCTTTAACCCTTTCAGTGCCAGGGGCTTGGGTAATTTTTTTGTATCCTGCTGGCAGTCACATTTTCAGCATTTATACTATCCATCTGTATAGGTATGATTCCAATTGGTATCTTTCTAGTTATATACAGAAATCTATATATTGATTTGTTTTTGTTTTTTTTTCAGAACAAATTAAGCTTTTTCATGGTAAATAAGTAAATTCTGCATAGTACAAGCTATGATTTAATAAACACAAAAAGAGTGAACAATTACTTATTTTACCTATATCATAAACTATATATCTGTCACAGTACTCAATGAAAATGCAAGAGGCAAGTACATATAATGGACTCCACTTTTATTAAATAAGCACAGGTAAATAGAAGTCAGCAGACCAAATCCTAGGGTGAGAATGAACCCGAAGCTAGAACAAGTGGTTCCTACCAGAAATAGGAGACTGCTCAAGGGGGTCTCAATGGAGATATCGGAGAACCAGGGTTATGACCCAGCAGGAATAGGACAGGAACAGGTAACGGCAATACTCAAAGGCAACAGGAGTAGTTAGTCAGCCAGAGACACAGGTCAGCACCAGAATGCATAGTCAGACTATGCCAGGGGTCAAACACGGAGTGGGTAGTCAGCCAGAGCCACAGGTCTGCACTAGAATGGATAGTCAGACTTAGCCAAGGGTCATGCACGGAGTAGTTAGTCAGCCACAGCAACAGCTCAGCACCAGAATGGATAATCAGACTATGCCAAGGGTAAAACACGGAGCAGGTAGTCAGCCAGACTGTTACGGTTTTTCTGACACTCAGACAAGGTTTTAAGTAAAAACACAGTTTTATTTGAAATGAAAATCAGGAATAGCGCCCCTGGGGGCCAGGTATGGCATAGACAGACAGGTAGAAAGCAGTAGCTACTACAATGAATGCTGAATTGCACTGTATAACAGGATGGACAAGGGTTAAGGAATAACCCACTGATCAGTCACAATGATGGTAGGCTGACAACGCCCAGCTAAACCAATAAGTCTCTGAAAGTATTCACGATCAGTAGTAGGCTTGCTCAAATCACTCTCATATAGCTGTTACAAAAGGACGCCCAAGGAGACTGCACAATGCAACCAGAGCTGAGTATAAACTCCAGGAGAAGTGATAGAAAGAGCCGCTAGCAGAGCTGGTTAACGGAACCTGTCAAGCCCTTGATACGTACAGGAATACTGTTGTGTGCCAAAGGAGATTAGAGCCAGGCCACCCACATGGTGCCAACAGGAGTAACACTGTACCAGCAACAACGAGCCTCGCACAGGAGTGCGATGAATGATACTACACACGAGCAATGACTAGCGCCCAGACACCCTTCCGGTGCCGTATCAGTACCATACAGCGAGAACAAACGGAGGCCACAACACCGGGAGGTGCAAGTATGGTACACCACGTACCGGGACTAAACTGCTCTGCTCGTGTAATGGACAGACTAGGTACGAAGCACAGCTCAGATTGTGTAAACGGCTCGGATAGTATGATATAGCTTGGCAAGTGTATTAGGCTCAATAACGGAGGCAACACACACACAGTAAGGGAATCGGCCACGGAGAGGCAGCTCAGCAAGGTTACAACAGCTCGGTAAACGAAGGCCACCGCATAGCGCCAATGAGAGTGAATGAACGAAGCCCCACTACTACAGTTCAGAATGTCGCCGTCGGGCGACCTGGAAACACTGGAACTCAGGAAACTGATGAGGAACAGGGCGCGATGACCGGAACCAGGACCCTCTCGATCAGGAACGTCAAACAAGCCGGGTAAATCACGGAGCCGGAAAGTCAGCCACAGCCAGGTCGGTAACGGAGCAGGAACGTCAGCCACAGCCAGGTCGGTAACGGAGCAGGAACGTCAGCCACAGCCAGGTCGGTAACGGAGCAGGAACGTCAGCCAGGTCGTTAACGGAGCAGGAACGTCAGCCAGCGCAGGATCCAATCAGAGAGCAGGAACGGAGAATAGTCAGATGAGCCGAATCGGTACACAGGAACACAGTAACTCAGCAAGAGGGCTCAACTTCAGGAACACCACGAAAGGGCACCAGATAGATGTCATAGGCCCAGTATAAAAAGGAACATCCTGGGCGGGCCAAACAACCTGCACCAATGCACAGGTACCATCAGTGTGACTGACAGGGGAACACGGGCACCGTGATACAGAGCCACAGGTCTGCATCAAAATGGATAGCTTTGCTAGTGAAGATTTCAATTATTTGAAAAACCCCTGAAACCCCCAAGTACAAAAATACCAAATATGTATAAGTTTACCTACATGCATGATCTGCTCAGACCCCTATTAACAAGTGAAAAATAATAAACTTTATGAACTAAAATGCATATTCTATTTGTTACATGGTTAAACTACCGTACAACAGCTCAATAACTATGTAAAAACATATATTTCTCGAAAGTAGATGTTCCACTTCATCTAATGAGGGGTAACTTGCTTTTTTACCCCTAGCCTGGTTTCCACCGTTCCAAATGTACAGATATCTTTGGAAACTATGAAATTTCCTGCTATATTAATTAGCTACCGCTGTTATGAGAACCCCATTGGTATGACCTGATATACTTCAGGGGTACCAGAAGTACAAAAATACACCAACCATAAGCTCTCATTTTCCTTACATTTTTTTCAAACATAACTTACTGTACTAAAATGGTTGCACCAACTACAGAAATGAAGAAAAGGTAGACAATGCATTTTGGAAAGAAGATAACTTACCTCATCAAATGAGGGGTCTCTTGCCTTTCTACCCCTAACCTGGTGTGCACAAATGTTTCCAGAAGTGGCACTAAAGGAAAATAATAGGCATATTTTCATATTTCCACCCCTTCAAAAGTACTAAAAACTTCGAAATATATTAAATGTATTACTGCCTTCATTAGCTACTATGAGCCCAAGAAAATGGCACCCCATTGGTATCAGTTGACATAATGTACGGGGTGCCAGAAGCATCTACCTGTATTCTTTTTTAAATAGGCCGCCGGTACTAAAATGGTCTGATTAGTGATATGATGGAAAGGTATGCAAGGCATACCATATTGGAAAATCCACATTCACCTACATCAAATTTTTGCCTTTTCAACGTGCACAATTATTTCTATAAGGTGGTACTGTAGGGATTTTTTTTTTAATTTTCACCACTTTAAAGATACTGAAATCTTTGAAAACCATAGCATTTCCTGCTGTATTCAGTACTTTCTACCAACCCCCCAAAAATAGCCTAAGTCTCAATATTTCTTATAGAGAGCTACTAAAAAGATTGCTGTCTAGACATAAGGTTACACTGATACTAAAAGCTTCATAAAAGATGAGCTATAATATCTATTGAATGAAGCATCTCCTAGAAGTGGAAGTCATCTTAAGTTTTAATCAGCAGGGAAATCTTTAATATATAAAGGTAGTCCTGTTGCCACTCCTTAAACCTGCTCATGTATGGTAAGATCCAATAAAAATCATCCTCAACCTATTTTCTTATACAATTTTTATAATGTAAATGTTAAAAGGTACTCACAATGTGTTTTGAACCCCCTGGCGCCCAAATGTAACACAATACACAATACAGCTACATAAACACCAGTCATTTTAACAGCTCAGAGATGTCTCCTACTCATTGCAAAGCAATTCTTTGTTGCTGTCTCTAGCGTAAAAGGGGTTAAAGATGACCCTCGGTTAAATGCAAATTTAAGTTGCAATGTGATTCTAGTCTTCTTCTCTTGCATATAATCAAATGACTGAATTAATCTCTAGCAGCGATGCACAGCGAACATTAATCAGCTATCTATTTTCTTTAAATAGACCCATAGGTGTATTTGCCAGTTTCAATTCTTCATAAACATGGATTCAATTCAAGGCAATTATATTTTTATAGAATTAATTCAAATTACAGTCAGATAGAAGGCAGGATATAGAAGTGCAGGGAAATTTAGATTGATTTTTTATTTAGCTCAAAAATGTAATTAAATGTTTCCATCTCCCAGTTCCAAGGGTCTATTCATTATACAAACAACACTGCAAATTATGTAAATGTTTTTCTATCATTGGAATGGGAGTTGGTAAAAAACCCAAAATAAATATATCAATTGCCTTCTGTTAAAAAAAATAATCTGAGTGGATATCAACTGTAGTTCTTCAATTTACTTCAGTGCCCATAAGACTAATGACACAAGACACCATCTAAATAGGATGTCTCTCTTTGACTGATATACAGATGTGCTTGACAAGTAGTCAAGCCTACTCCATGAACAGGAATTCGAATAAGCATTGTATGTGATTATGATACAAAAATAAAAGAATCAAAAATCCTTCATATTAACATATGTAAATGTGTTGTGCATTTGAAAGTCTTGTGGATACCCTTCGACTAGACAAGTCAGCTGGTTCATATTTGCTGGCCAAATTCTATGTTTACGTTTCAATGTTTAATAAATACCCTTTATTTACTACAAATTACCCTTCAGTACCACACTGTTTTTTTTTATTTTACATCAAGTTTGTCAGGGCGCCTTGGCCAATTAGCCTTGTTATCACAATAATTGAATACATTGACCATTCATAGTTATGGATGTAGGATATCTTAGTCCAGGATTGTCTAAGTTCAGTACTCAAGGGCCACCAATAGGCGAGGATTTAAGGATTTCCCTGATTAAGCACAGACCTGTGCTTAATCATGGAAATCCTTAAATCCTGGCCTGTTGGTGGCTCTTGAGGACTGAACTTGGAAAGCCCTGTCATAGTCAAATGTAATGTTGAACTTTGCAAAGCACACAATTTAATTTTTTTTTTAATTCATATCAAAGAGGGTGGATTTTAAATCACCCATGCTATTCAGTTCCATAAACTAGGCACTGAGGAGGTTTGTGATAAAAAGCACAGGAATGCTCAGTTTCGCTGCAGCCCTGAATTAATTTGAGAAAAGGAGAGGTGAGCCATGGCCTTTTCCTCCTACCTTACTATTAATGTTTTTTCAAATTAAAGGAGGCAGAGTGCATGTGCTTCCTTAACCCTTTAAGCTTGCAAGCTCAATAGCATGGCAAACGGAGCTTGCTGTAAAAGATAGCCCACATAAATGCCACTTTGAAGGGAAGCGTGAACGAGCTCCCTGGGCAGCTGGGAGGGAGGTGGGAAGTCCTACGGCATTGTGCTGCACATACAGCGTGCCGCAGAACACAAAAGTGCCCACTTGTATAACGTTAAAGACCACGTGACGTGCTATGACCGTCATGCGGTTTATACCCTTAAGGACTGGGGACGGTCATAGCATGTCACGTACATTTTACTTCTGAAATTGACCATTCCAAGACTGGAGCAGTCTCTCTCAGATCCCAACTCGGCGAGCCGGAACACCGGAACAGATCACGTGTACCGGTGTGTAGGAAAGGATCAAGTAGGTCCTAAAGGGAAGGTAGCTTCCCTGGACCGCTGGTCCTTAAGGGGTTAACTCTTCATATCTTGAATAGTAGGTAAGTAAAATAAAAAAAAAAACACTAATCTAGTTGTATTAATTGAAGCCCATACACAAAAGTTTTTCTCATGTGAATGTTCCCCTTTAATGGTTTAAGAATACCATGTACAGTGGGTGAAGTCTGTGTCCTGTCATCCAGCTAGTAACTGTCTTGTTCCCCTCATTGTACCTGACATCCAGGTCTGATTGAAGAGGTTTCCCCCTGAATAAAGACACAAGGGAAATTTCACAGGGGCCATTAGGAGTTTATGGCCATAGAAAAACATGTGGCTAGTTATTCTCCTTTAAATGCTGTTTATAAGTCTAAACAGGATTGTTAAAGACCAGAGGCGTTTACAACGCCTGTCAATGTGTTGTGCACCCCTCTGGTTATTAAAGAAGCAGTGCATTTTTTTATGAAAAATATATATTGTAGAGCTTTTCATGTTGAGTAAAATAAGAGTTCTCCCACTGTTGAGAGATGCATATTTCCAGAGTTATTACAGATTAAATCAGTTTTTTTTTTACATTAGCAGTGCCCTCTAGTGGTCAAATTCCAATTCATTTTTCTGTTACATTCTAATGTAGAGGAAAGTCAGTGACATACAGTTTGTCATATAATGTGATAGAAACTGTTGGGTCATTTCCTGTCAGTTAGAACACACAGTAAATTAAATTCCTGACAATTTGAACTGTTATACATTTTGAATAAAACAACTGACAGCAGCGAGGGTGCCCTTGTTTCACTGAGCAGGAAAAGTTCTTTAATATATAGGTTTTCATTATAAAAGTTTACTGCTCCTTTAAAGGGTACCTGATGGTGGGTTAAAATGCTTGCCATAAAACATTCACTGTGATTTTCCACATTATTGTGATAAGTCATATTTATTATATCATACTGAAAGGATAGTCTAAAATTAATTAATTATAATAATGCCTGTCATGTAATATTGGATCTCCAGCAATGATTTATTGTGTAGAGATCTATTTCATAGTATCTATCAGTTTCAGAAAATACACATTTTTCATGTTTTGGATAATGGGAATTTGGACAGGTGATAAATTACATTGAATTCAGAGTCAATATTAATCTCAGCAAATGCTTATTAGTCTTATTAAAAGGTCTCACTTCAGTACTCTTGCATTTATAACCACTTGGCTTCCAGCAGGGTCAATGTAATGACAACTGGAGACCTGACAGCTAAGGTGTTCAAGTATGTAACCTGCAGTTTATGGATACATATATCAAAAATTGACAATTTTGAGGGAGTGCTCAACATATCCACTCACAGTCAACATCAAAATAATGTAACATTTTATTGTAGATATATCTCATTAAAAGAAATTCCATACAGACTCCACGGTGGAGGTGATGTTTGGACAATCAAACTTAACACGTTTCATGAGAGTATCACTTAGTCATAGGCCTATGGATCTGTTAAATGCTCCATTCCCGTGTCTCCAAGTCTGTTGAAACCTGTGCTGAGGTTCTTGGGGGTTGCCTTGGATCCACAAGCCCATTTGGCCTGGTGAGTTTGTTACTGCTATTAATCTTTATCCCATTTGGCAATTTTAGCAGCCTCTGAGCAATCTCTGTGCGTTTCTCCTGTGTAACCCTGTGAGTATCAGAGAGGTATCCAACGCATTGCAATGCAGTGGTTAAACTATAACACGAAGCAATGTGTTGGAGACCTCTTTATCATTCAGAGGGTTAAAAGCCATATTTATATCAATGGCCATTTTATATATCCCCTACAGTACATTTGGTTTACTTCCAAATTGTTACATTTCCTCTTAGTATATCAGCCTCAATCTTTTAGCCCCCTATGAGGAACATACTGGTGCCCAAAGCATTGGTTAGAAATGTGTTGTCTGCCTGCTGACTCTGAAAAGTTTAAAGGGTAGTCAAATTGCATAGACTGTGTTGAACATTCAGCCTCAACAGACTGCAGCAAAAACATAAGAACACAAGATCATAACTATAAAGCTACTCTATATATATGTTTTGCTTATTATGAATGTAAGTAGATGAAACCTCAGTAAACTTCAACAGTTCCAGATATATATCTACTAGTACAACCCTGTCACGTAATAGAGTAAAAAACAAATATCGTCAGGGTGTAGTGTCTGTTTGTGTACATTATGAGAATACAACCTCATCATGCTCCTACTGCATTCACATAACAAAATTAAATGTAGTAAAGGCTCTAGGGGTATTATTTCAAGACAATACTTTTACTTTAAAGGGTGCATGTAAGGCTAAATAGAATTAACATTTTAAGCTCCTTTTAAGGGCTTGCTTAAAGGGATAGTAATGTTTCACAAAAAAAATATTTCATAGTATTTGAGCCATAAAGAGTGTTATTTCAATACTGTCAAAGTTGTAGTTAGGGTTGCCACCCAGCCGGTATTTTACCGGCAGGCCGGTAAAAAATTGGCTTCTGTCCAATGTTCAGTCTATGGAGGGAGTGCCATGGCCGGTATTTTTTTTAAGAAAAGGTGGCAACCCTAGTTGTAGTTCAAGAGTAATTGAATGATAAAGTATCCCCCTCCTGTCCCTTTTACCTAGTGTAACACTGCTCACCTCAGATGTGGAATCTGGTTGCTTGACCAGACAGATAACAGCAAGGAACAATCTTCTTACTGTGAGAACAATGAAAACCCTTCCCCCCTTGACAGGTTGTTCAGCTTTTTCCCTTTTCTTAATTGAAGATTGTCCCTCTTTGCAATCTACTTACAGAATTGAAATAACACTCTCCAAGTCCCAAATATTATGATGATTAATTAGAGCTGCTTTTATTATGAAACATTACTATCCCTTTAAGTGCAGATGAGTCAGTCAAAATGAATGAGCCACTGATTAACTCACCTGTGCTTAATCAGGGAAATCCTTAAATCCTGGCCTGTTGGTGCCCCTTAAGGAATTAACTTGGACAGCCCTGCATTAAAGGATTACAAAAAATAATTATATGATATGCTTTAAGTAGCTGATTGCGGGATAAGATGCTGAATATAATTCCCCATACTGAAGAATTAAAAAAATCTAACATGATGTGAAGAGACCCAAAACAGTCCTTTAAGAAACAGAATGGTATGCAACACGTTGTGGTCCCTTCCCCAAGAGGGGGAATCCTTCAATGAAACCATCTACTCCCCAACCTCCAGCAGGTGAGGAAGAAACAAAATGAATATTAATATTTTTTCTCCCCTACCGGGGAGTTGAGGTAAGTGTTTAATGACCACTACCTTAGGCAGATATAAATTATAATTTGTTATACAGGGCCCTTATGAAATATATTTGTGCTCTTTTCACTCGTTAAAGGGATAGTAACCTCGAAACAAAAGTACATGCAGATTTATAGGTACAATTAAAACATACTTACTGCCCTCATTCCCATCTTCCAAACCGTTATGGTTTGAGAGATGTAATAAAATAAAGGTCTCCGCTCCCTCCCACTTCTCATTAGTCCGCTGTATAGCGGACATCATGAGTTCCTGCTTCCGGAACCAGAAGGCGGCTCTTCAGGAGTGCTGTCATCGAGATGTATAACTATTATTATTTCATCGGTATGATCTACAACGTGTGTCTGGCTTGCAAGCACACATTGTAGACCATTCCAGTGAAGTAATTATAGTATAGATATCCTGATGTCAGCGCTCCTGAAGAGCCGCCTAAAGTCTGTCGACCGGATTCTGCCTCTGACAGCTTTACCGCTCATCCGGCAGAAAGGGGAGGGAATGGAGACCTTTATTTTATTATTATCTCTCAAACCATAACGGTTTGAGAGATGGGAATGAGGGCAGTAAGTATGTTTTAATTGTACCTGTAAATTTGCATGTACTTTTGTTTCGAGGTTACTATCCCTTTAACTAGTGAAAAGTTGAAAGGTTGATCAAAGTAAATTAATGTAGGGTCTATAGTGTCCATTTTAATTTTTGTAACTTTCTTCCTACTTGGAAATGCATGAGGAGTAGATACAGTGATGAAAGGGTCACCCCTTTATGAAAGTGATTTTAATGTGGGGTTTCTGGAGTGCAGAAGGGGTGAAATACACAGAATTATCATTCACTCCTCTTTGACTCTAAAATATCTGGTGAGGCCCACGTTTAAGTGTGATCTTTATGTAACAAATTAATTAGCTGGAAATAGAAGATGTTTGATTAGTTTATCAAAAAAGATATTGCCTAGCTTTTGCAAAATTATCAATAAACATTTTTCAGTAGAACTGTCCTTTACAGCGTCATTTTTTAAAGCATTTTGAGTATCAATTTTGAAAGGGAGTCAGCTGTGAAACCCATGATCATCTCTGCATAATATATTTCACTCCAGAGTTTGCCAATTTCCTGTTTTATCCTATATAATGTATTAAAGTGTAAGGTTCTAGGTGTGGTTGGAGGTGTGACTGTGTTGCTGTATCCTTGTAGCTTCTTCATATTCCAATGAACAGGGAGGCATTTACACCTCAGCTATTCCTAGACAAGTTACCCTCGGAGTCCTTATTTCCATATATGGTCACACCCCCTCTCCTCACATGATTCTGACCCCAGCAAATAGCCTATAACATTCAAGCAGAAAAAAAACTCTTTACCCATTGGTTGCTAGAAAGCTTTTCGATGGTCTGGTCCTCAAGGGGATAAATAATAATAAGCAGAGGTGCATGTAATCATGTAAATAAACCAGATGTCTGTTGCAGAGGGTTTATGATAGTTCTGCCCACATGCACAAATCAGAATGTGTGTCTGGCCAGTATAACTGAGGTGACTCTCAAAATTTGCTGTTGCTTACTCTGCCTAATAGGAAACAGAAAAATAAATGTAGCCACTCCAAGGACATATAGATACAGAATTATTGATAGCACTTGAGCTCAAAACCCCTGTGCACCCACACCCTTCATAAGACAGCAAACAAATAATAGCTGCTGCACTATTGGTCAAGCAATCCAAAGTGAATAGTCTGCTACATATCTAATGCAAAACTATAAGTATTGACAACTGGTCATATTTACATTAGTGATCAGGTGAACAGTACAATCCTTCTTAGTGCTGTTAAACAGCATGGCTGGGTTGTATTTCCTATTAGCAAATAATAGGGACTGCACTCTCACTCAAGCAATACAAATCATGTGGTATAAATAAAACCATTAGCTTTTATTTACCTATAGTAAAACATTATCACATCACTAGACACTGAATATTATGACTCACAGACCCCAAGAGCATTTATATCTATTATCAAAGTGTTTCATATTCACAGTGCTTAATTATGACTTAGTGTTGTGACGTGAAATGTGTTGATTAGTGTTGAGCGAGCGTGCTCGGCCGATGCTCGGATCGGCTCGAGCATCGCTCTGCTCTGCACATGGCGGTACTCGTACGAGTACCGCCATGTGCTCGCCCGACATGCTCGGGTGAAGAGGATCTGTGCCGGAAGAGGCACAGATCCGAAGACGCTCCGCTGGACCACCAGGGAATGGAGGTACGGGGGCATTGCGGAGATGAAGGGGGCATTGCGGAGATGAAGGGGGACATTATGGAAGAGGGGCATAGACTCTATGCCCCTCTTCCACAATGTCCCCCTTCATCTCCGCTATGCCCGTCTTCCACAATGTGCCCCTTCATCTCCGCTATGCCCCTCTTCCACAATGTCCCCCTTCATCTCCTATGCCATAGAGGAGATGAAGGGGGACATTGTGGAAGAGGGGCATAGCGGAGATGAAGGGGGACATTGTGGAAGAGGGGCATAGAGTCTATGCCCCTCTTCCACAATGTCCCCCTTCATCTCCGCTATGCCCCTCTTCCACAATGTCCCCCTTCATCTCCGCTATGGCATAGGAGATGAAGGGGGACATTGTGGAAGAGGGGCATAGCGGAGATGAAGGGGGACATTGACCAGGCACCCTCCGCTCATCAGAGCAGGGGGTGCCTGGTTTAATGCTCGAGTGCTCCCATTCATTTGAATGGGGCTCGGGTGCTCGGCCGAGCACTCGAGCATCAGGGGGTGCTCGGTCAGAGCACCCGAGCACCCGAGCATCGGGGTGCTCGCTCATCTTTAGTGTTGATGTGTAGCAGAGGGTAGATATTGTGGTCTTTGGTTCCATGAGTCATAATAGCCAATGTCCCACTGATGTTATAATCTTATTACTATATGTTAAGAAAAACAAATGGTTTTATTTATATCACTTAATTTGTATTGCTTGACTGAAACGCAGCCCTTATTATATGTTAATAGGGAATACAGCTCAGCCATGATCTGTAACAGTGCTAAGAAGGATTCTACTGTTCACCTGATCACTGCTTTAAATATTTGCAGTCTTACATTATATATGTTGCAAACTATTCAATCTTAGCTACAGCTTATCAATTAATCCTTTGAGTGCCAGAAGTGTGTTATTGCATTGAAGAGTAATTAACTGGACATGCCTCTGGTGTTAAAGGCTTAAACAAATAGTCTGTGATATAATGTCACATACATGTTTTCCTCTTTACACCCCTCTATGTAGGATTGACTTTCCTATGGGTTTTAAAGTTTGATTTTCTACTGTATGGAATGTGGTAGCTGAAATTGTCATTAGTGCAGACCTACAACAAAGAAAATGATGAGAACCCAAAGAATAAAAAAAAAGTATTTTACACTAAGGCATAGGGCCCCATCAGTGGTGCTCAGGTCAGGTTTTTCTGCTCCCATGTGCCATTGCAGACAGAAATTTTCAATTTTCATATCAGCCAGGGACCACCCACAGGCAATCCAGCTCTAAAATGTCAGACAAATCCTCTCTGCATGAGAGAAACATCACCAAGAAGTATGTTTCAGCCTACGAGAGCATTGTCAGTGTGGTGCAGCTGATTCTCTCTAGGCACACGGAGAGCAAGGGCCCATACCTGAGATGCTCCTCCAACTTATGGAGACCTACAACAAAGAATTTGATGAGCCCGCACTGAAAATGAACAAAATAAAGTGTTTTGTTCTAAGGCGTAGTGGCCTAAACTGGAAAGAATCCCAGGCATGGGCCCTTGCTCTCCAAGTGCTTAGAGGGAGGAAGCTGCACCACACCAATGAGGCCCACATTGGCTGAAACTTATTTCTGTGGTTGTTCCTCTTCCCTTGTGCAGAGTTGAACTGTTTGTGGGCAGGACAAGTCTGATAAGTTTGGACAGGACAAGTCTGATATGGATATGGATATTTCCTCTTTGCAGTAGCGGATGAGAGCAAAACACATGACTTGGAGCACCACTTTGTTTTCTGTGGGTGCTTGTCACAATATTTGTTTTTGTTAACATCAGTATAGCCTCAAGTCATGATGTGGTTATAAAACATTAATATGAATAGGTACTTAATTGCAGGAAAAGCATCCATTCATGTAAACTATACTTATACAAAATTTCACATAGACTACAAATGGATTAACAACTAGCCAGGATGAATCTCTCTAAGCTTGTGATCCTCTTAGTAAATCACATTGTGGCAGGAAAATTAACACTTTGAGGGCCAAAGAAGAATCCAACGCACTGCAACAAAATCATTGGATACCCATCTGACATCCAAATGACCTCCCAAAATATTCAACCTTGAGCAAATCTTGGCCAGTGACAATAGTTATGATGTAACCAAACACACATGTTAAATAATGCCAGTGAGTAAAGGACTGTAATAATAATTCAGTCAGTCAGTTGTATAGTAAATAGTGATGATCGAGCACCCCAATGCTCGGGTGTTCGGGTGCTCTGACCGAGCGCCCCCGGAGGCTCGAGTGCTCGGCCGAGCACCCGAGCCCCATTGAAGTCAATGGGAGGACTCGAGCATTACACCAGGCACCCCCTGCTCTGATGAGGGGAGGGTGCCTGGTCCATAGGAAAAGGGCAGAAAATGATGGAAACACCACAGAAATGGTTCAGGGACAGCATAGGGAGGATGTCTGGATGCATCTTGGACTCCAACGTCGCTGCTGGGAACGATCTTTCGCCCGTAGTACGCCATTTTTACAGACTGACCGTAAAACACACAAAAAGGCAGATAAAAACGACTTTAGGCGAAAAATTGTTACCAAACAGTATTTGCTGTATATTTACTTGTATATCATCTGCAAATTCTGCAAAAAATTTCATCGATTTTTCTGAACTGGGGCCATGATTAAGAGGGAAACGTGCGCAGAGGCAAATTCTCCCAAAAATGTCCTCGATTTTTCTGAACTGGGGCCATGATTAAGAGGGAAACGTGCGCTGAGCCGACCATCTAAAACATTATGGGTGAGGGTCTGCTGCGGAGCTGACCATCCTAAACATTATATGCGAAGGCCCGCTAGTGAGCTGACGCTATAAAACATTATATGAGAGGGCCCGCTAGAGAGTTGACCCAATAAAACATTATATGAGAAGGCCCGCTGGTGAGCTGACCTATACAAAAATTGTCAAACTGCGCCCGCTGGTGAGCTGGCCCTATATAAAAATTATATCACTGGGCATATGGAAGAGAGTCAACCATATACCCGTTTTTTGGGTGGAAGGGGTGAATCGGAATACAGAGTATTCCCATCATTGTAAATAACATATATAAAGTGACTTTATGTTCCCCCGGGGCTTTCCTCCAGTGGAGTGGAGAAGTCAGGGGAAATCCAGGCCTTGTTCATTTTTATAAGTGTCAACCTATCAGCATTTTCGGTGGAAAGGCGGATACGCTTATCTGTTATGATGCCACCAGCAGCACTAAATACCCGCTCAGACAGAACGCTGGCGGCAGGGCAGGCCAGCACCTCCAAGGCGTAGAGTGCCAGTTCATACCACGTGTCCAGCTTGGACACCCAGTAGTTGTAAGGCACAGAGGGATCATTGAGGACGCTGACACGGTCTGCTACGTACTCCTTCACCATCTTCCAAAACTTTTCCCTCCTTGTGACACTAGGCTGCGCATCAGGGTGAGGGTGCTGGCGGGGTGTCATGAAGGTGTCCCACGCCTTGGAGAGTGTTGCCCTGCCTTTGTCGGAACTGCTGTGTGCTCCCCTTTTCTCCCCTTCTCGGTTGGCCAAGGTAGCACGTACTCTGCCGCCAGCGTTGTCAGATGGAAAATTTTGGAGCAATTTTTCGACAAGAACCTTCTGATATTGCACCATTTTGCTTGTCCTCTCCACCGGAGGAATGAGAGATGAGAAATTCTCTTTGTAGCGGGGGTCCAGAAGGGTGAACACCCAGTAATCCGTGTTGTTTAAAATGCGTATAACGCGTGGGTCACGGGAAAGGCAGCCTAACATAAAGTCAGCCATGTGTGCCAGAGTACCAACAGGCAAGATTTTGCTGTCCTCACCAGGAGGATGACTCTCAATCTCCTCATCCTCTTCCTCTTCTGCCCACCCACGCTGAAGAGATGGAACTAAAGTTCCATGGCTACCCTCTGTAGCGGAGGCAACCGTGTCTTCCTCCTCCTCCTCCTCCTCCTCCGCCTCCTCCAATTGTCGCTGAGAAGACGAAGTGAGGGTGCTCTGGCTATCACCTTGTGTAAGCTCTTCCTCCCCCATTTCCACCTCTTCCACATGCAAAGCGTCGGTTTTAATTGTGAGCAGCGAGCGTTTCAGTAGACACAGAAGTGGGATGGTTACACTGATAATAGCGTTATCGCCGCTCACCATCTGTGTCGATTCCTCAAAATTGCGTAAAACCTCGCAGAGGTCTGACATCCATTCCCACTCCTCACTTCTGATTACAGGAAGTTGAACGGAGAGGCGACGACCGTGTAACAGCTGGTACTCCACTACTGCCCTCTGCTGCTCACAAAGCCGGGCCAACATGTGGAAGGTGGAGTTCCAGCGCGTGCTCACGTCACACAGCAGCCGGTGAGCTGGCAATTGTAAGCGCTGCTGCAGCTTCAACAGGCCGGCTGAAGCTGTAGATGACTTACGGAAATGTGCACACACGCGGCGCACCTTGGTCAAGAGATCATGCAAATTGGGGTAGGTTTTTAGAAATCGCTGAACCACTAAATTAAATACATGCGCTAGGCATGGTACGTGTGTGAGCTTGCCGAGCTCCAAAGCCGCCACCAAGTTACGCCCATTATCACACACAACCATGCCTGGTTGCAGGTTGAGTGGCGAGAGCCACTGCTCGGTCTGGTGACTAATCCCCTGCAACAGCTCTGAGGCCGTGTGCTGTTTGTCCCCAAGGCAGATCAGCTTCAGCACGGCCTGTTGACGCTTCCCCACTGCAGTGCTACACTGCTTCCAGCTACCGGCTGATGGGTGAGTGGCGCTGCGCGCAGAGAATTCGGAGGTGGAAACGGAGGAGGAGGAGCCAATAACGTAGGTGCTGGCGGAAACCCTGATGGAGGTAGGGCCCGCAATCCTCGGCGTGGGTAGCACCTGTGCCATCCCAGGGTCCGAGTCGCTCCCAGCCTCCACGACATTCACCCAGTGTGCCGTCAGGGAAATGTAGCGTCCCTGGCCACAAGCACTTGTCCATGTGTTAGTCGTTAAGTGGACCTTCCCAGTAACTGCGTTGGTCAGGGCACGGGTGATGTTACGGGACACATGGTGGTGTAAGGCGGGGACGGCACACTGGGAAAAGTAGTGGCGGCTGGGGACTGCGTACCGAGGGACAGCTGCTGCCATCAGGCTGCAGAAGGACTCAGTCTCCACAAGCCTAAATGGCAGCATTTCGATGGCCAGTAATTTGGAAAGGTGTGAGGTTAGTGCTATGGCCTGTGGGTGGGTGGCTGGGTATTTTCGCTTGCGCTCAAATGCCTGGGGTAACGACATTTGGACGCTGTGCTGGGACAGGGAAGTGGATGTGGTCGCTGATGGTGCTTCAGATGGTACAGGTGCAGGGCGGGAGGTATGCGGGCCTGCGCCTTCGACAGGTGATTGGCCGGCACCGAAAACAGGGGAAGAGGAGGCAGTGGTGTGGCCTGCAGACACAGATTGGCGATCCGGGCGTTCCTCCCACTTATTACGGTGCTTGGATGCCATGTGTCGGATCATGCTGGTGGTGGTGAGGTTTCTAGTGTTCATGCCTCGGCTCATTCTGGTGTGGCACAGGTTGCAAACTACAATTATTTTGTCGTCCGCACTTTCCTTAAAAAAACGCCATACCGCGGAACACCTACCCCTTGGCAAGGGAGATTATGCAAGGGGGTGCTCCGTGGAACATTTGCGGGCCGGTTTGGTGCGGTCCGCCTTCTTTCTGTAGCCACACCACTGCCTCTTCCAGCCTGTTGCGGTGCTGCAGATGGCTCACCCTCAGGACTGCTGTCATCGCTCGGCTCTACACCTTCCCAGGTGGGGTCAGTCACCTCATCGTCCACCAAGTCCTCCTCCACTTCCTCACTCTGATCATCCTCCTCATGTCTTGATCCCACCACATACTCAGTCATTGACAACTGTATATCATCCTCCTCATCAAGGTCTTGAGACAGTAATAGTGGTTGATTTAATGGCAACTGTGTCTCATCATCATCATCATCCACTTCCTTTGACCTTAAATGCCGTTCACCTCTGTCATCTTCTTGTGATTGGGTACCCTCTAGAGGTTGTGAATCAGGGCACAAGATGTCATGTTCCTCTGCAAGCGTGCTTGGAGAGAGGTTCAAATTAAGGATTGGTGATGAGACGAGCTCCTCACTATATCCCAGTGTGGGATCACTTCTTTGACCAGATCCTCTATGGTGGGAGGAAGGATGATCAGGGTGAGGATTATGTTGACCAGACTCTTGGCTACTGAGAGTGGACTTGGTGGAAGACAGGGTGGTGCTTAACCGACTGGAAGCAGTATCAGCTGAAATCCAACCGACCACCTGTTCGCAGTGGTCGGACCTCGAGAGTGATGTCCTGCGACGCCCTGTAAACTGAGACATGAAGCTAGGTATGGTGGATGTCTTTCTGTCTTGTGCTCTGGCACCAGGCACAGTTTCTACGCGTCCTGACCCGCGCCCTGAACTATCAGGATCACGTCCACTTCCCCGTCCCTTTTTACCTGCCTTCTTCATATTACACGGAATATTTGCTGCAAATCTGCAACTTTGCACAGTAAACAGAATGTTCTCCTAATATGCAACTTTGCACACTAAACAGAATGTGCTTCTTAACTGCGGCTCGGCACAGTGAATGGAATATGTGACTTTGATATTTTACAGTTTGCACAGTTAACAGAATGTTCTCCTAATACGCAACTTTGCACACTAAACAGAATGTGCTTCTTATCTGCGGCTACGCACAGTGAATGGAATATGTGACTTTGATATTTTACAGTTTGCACAGTTAACAGAATGTTCTCCTAATATGCAACTTTGCACACTAAACAGAATGTGCTTCTTAACTGCGGCTAGGCACAGTGAATGGAATATGTGACTTTGATATTTTACACTTTGCACAGTTAACAGAATGTTCTCCTAATATGCAACTTTGCACACTAAACAGAATGTGCTTCTTAACTGCGGCTAGGCACAGTGAATGGAATATGTGACTTTGATATTTTACAGTTTGCACAGTAAACAGAATGTTCTCCTAATATGCAACTTTGCACACTAAACAGAATGTGCTTCTTAACTGCGGCTCGGCACAGTGAATGGAATATGTGACTTTGATATTTTACAGTTTGCACAGTTAACAGAATGTTCTCCTAATATGCAACTTTGCACACTAAACAGAATGTGCTTCTTAACTGCGGCTCGGCACAGTGAATGGAATATGTGACTTTGATATTTTACAGTTTGCACAGTTAACAGAATGTTCTCCTAATACGCAACTTTGCACACTAAACAGAATGTGCTTCTTATCTGCGGCAACGCACAGTGAATGGAATATGTGACTTTGATATTTTACAGTTTGCACAGTTAACAGAATGTTCTCCTAATATGCAACTTTGCACACTAAACAGAATGTGCTTCTTAACTGCGGCTAGGCACAGTGAATGGAATATGTGACTTTGATGTTTTACAGTTTGCACAGTTAACAGAATGTTCTCCTAATATGCAACTTTGCACACTAAACAGAATGTGCTTCTTAACTGCGGCTCGGCACAGTGAATGGAATATGTGACTTTGATGTTTTACAGTTTGCACAGTTAACAGAATGTTCTCCTAATATGCAACTTTGCACACTAAACAGAATGTGCTTCTTAACTGCGGCTCGGCACAGTGAATGGAATATGTGACTTTGATATTTTACAGTTTGCACAGTTAACAGAATGTTCTCCTAATACGCAACTTTGCACACTAAACAGAATGTGCTTCTTATCTGCGGCTCGGCACAGTGAATGGAATATGTGACTTTGATATTTTACAGTTTGCACAGTTAACAGAATGTTCTCCTAATATGCAACTTTGCACACTAAACAGAATGTGCTTCTTAACTGCGGCTAGGCACAGTGAATGGAATATGTGACTTTGATATTTTACAGTTTGCACAGTTAACAGAATGTTCTCCTAATATGCAACTTTGCACACTAAACAGAATGTGCTTCTTAACTGCGGCTAGGCACAGTGAATGGAATATGTGACTTTGATATTTTACAGTTTGCACAGTTAACAGAATGTTCTCCTAATATGCAACTTTGCACACTAAACAGAATGTGCTTCTTAACTGCGGCTACGCACAGTGAATGGAATATGTGACTTTGATATTTTACAGTTTGCACAGTTAACAGAATGTTCTCCTAATACGCAACTTTGCACACTAAACAGAATGTGCTTCTTAACTGCGGCTCGGCACAGTGAATGGAATATGTGACTTTGATATTTTACAGTTTGCACAGTTAACAGAATGTTCTCCTAATATGCAACTTTGCACACTAAACAGAATGTGCTTCTTAACTGCGGCTAGGCACAGTGAATGGAATATGTGACTTTGATATTTTACAGTTTGCACAGTTAACAGAATGTTCTCCTAATATGCAACTTTGCACACTAAACAGAATGTGCTTCTTAACTGCGGCTCGGCACAGTGAATGGAATATGTGACTTTGATATTTTACAGTTTGCACAGTTAACAGAATGTTCTCCTAATATGCAACTTTGCACACTAAACAGAATGTGCTTCTTAACTGCGGCTCGGCACAGTGAATGGAATATGTGACTTTGATATTTTACAGTTTGCACAGTTAACAGAATGTTCTCCTAATACGCAACTTTGCACACTAAACAGAATGTGCTTCTTATCTGCGGCTACGCACAGTGAATGGAATATGTGACTTTGATATTTTACAGTTTGCACAGTTAACAGAATGTTCTCCTAATATGCAACTTTGCACACTAAACAGAATGTGCTTCTTAACTGCGGCTCGGCACAGTGAATGGAATATGTGACTTTGATATTTTACAGTTTGCACAGTTAACAGAATATTCTCCTAATATGCAACTTTGCACACTAAACAGAATGTGCTTCTTATCTGCGGCTACGCACAGTGAATGGAATATGTGACTTTGATATTTTACACTTTGCACACTAAACAGAATGTTCTGCTAATCTGAAACTTTGCACACTAAACAGAATGTGCTGCTAATCTGAAACTTTGCACACTAAAAAGAATGTGCTGCTAATCTGCAACTTTGCACACTGAACAGAATGTGCTCTAATCTGCAACTTTGCACACTAAAAAGAATGTGCTGCTAATCTGCAACTTTGCACACTGAACAGAATGTGCTCTAATCTGCAACTTTGCGCACTAAACAGAATGTGCTGCTAATCTGCGGCTAGGCACAGTGAACAGAATATGTGAAGTTTTTTTTTTTTATATCTCTGCCCCCCCAAACAAAATAAACTGCTGCCCCCACACACAGTAGTCCTAAAAAGGACTTTTGGATCTTTTTTTTTACAAATTCGCTTTTCTTCTCCCTACACTGACTTTCCCTTCCTATCCTCATCTCTCCCTGGCTAAGACTGAGCCGAACTCGCTGGTCAGGTGCTATACAGCACCCGATCACGGGTTCTGGCCAGCCAATCAGTGTAATGCCAGCAGCCAACATGGCTGCTGGCATTACACTGATGTCAGAGCCTCCCTGCACGTTTATTGGCTGCGCAGCAGCCGCGAAACGTGCGGGGAGGAGACCCGAACATGGCGGGCGAGCACATGCGGTACTCGTACGAGTACCGCCATGTGCCGAGCAGAGCGATGCTCGAGCCGAACCGAGCTTCGGCCGAGCATGCTCGCTCATCACTAATAGTAAACAAAACCTAATTTTCTCCATGTTTACCTGTCGGTGTGTATTGTTCCTAATAGAAGTAAATGGGAGAAGCTACTGACATTGAGTTCAACACAGCAGTGAATGGCTGGAAGTGGACTTGTGAATGGAGAGGCAGGGATCCACAATCCCTGTCTATACACGTGTGACTGAGGCAACTTGGAACTAAACTGAAAGAGAAGGATTCTGGAAACCCCTTTCTCATGGGGATGCATAAACTACACAAACACTTATGAATAGTGAGAATAGACCCCCATCTATGTGACTTTGGCTGTTACTAACATGGGAGAGATAGTACTAGGAAGGAGTTTAACCTATAGAGAACACCGGACAATGTGTTGCACATCCCTCTGGTCCTCAAGGTGTTAAGCATTGCATGCCTGGTAATTAACATGCACATACCTCACACACAAATAAATAGATATATTAACTCAAAAACTATTTTTAAATAAAAATAACTAACTACATGTTGATGATTTTGAAATGTAAGACACCTAAGTTGTTATAAGGTGACAGATCTACTTTTAGGTGGTGCATTTGGCTAATAGCCCCTAGTAGGAAACTGTTGCTTAGCCCAACTGTTTAATACATTCTTGTTGTTTTGTTTCATAGTATAACTCTTATATTTCTTTTTTATAGAATTGGGGGAGCTCTGCCAACAGCATTTTCCTACTTCTCGGAAGTTCTTGCAAGAGAGAAAAGAGGAGAACACTTGAGTTGGCTATGTATGTTTTGGATGATTGGTGGAATCTATGCATCAGCCATGGCTTGGGCAATAATTCCACATTATGGTAAGTGGAGAAATGTTGGGAGAAACAAGGCGATACTTTAAATTCTTGTGGGAACCAACAGTAATTTGACACAGGTGTTAGCATATGCTGTAATTCCTTTGGCACTGCTCAGATATACCATCAACTGAAACGAAATACATAATTTTATTATTTTATATATATAAAAAATTCTGGTACCTTCTTTGTTTAGTTCTACAGTCTACTATTCAACTACTCATAACTATCTCAGAGCCCTTACAACTCTGCTAATCTCAATTCACTGACTCTAAGGCATCCGTTCTGTTACATTGTAATCTACGTGGGTGCCATTCTGAACTGTGTGTAAAAGTAACACATTCAGGGGCCACCTTAACACAATAGTGATAGAAAATTTCAGTGTTACACAGTTGCTGATTGTGATTATGTTTTTAATATTTAATAATTATAAAAAGTCATTTTTGCCTAAACAATTTGCATTGCTTCCAAAAAAGAAAGTAATAATACTCCAAAGGTGACATTCATATGGTGTTTGGAATGCAACCCTGATGTTGCTTCAGTCTAACTGTGCATTTCACTTGCCTACATTGCCTTGCATTTCCCTGGCTATGTCAGTGAACAAGCCCACATAGATTTCAGCCAAAATCAGCTCACTTGACATCCATTCTCAGTGTAGGTCTGTTCTCTTTCATACTGGTTTGAATGCAGGAAGTCTTAATTGCATGGGAAATTTGTTAAACTTTTTTTTGTTAAAACATGCATGTTACAGGGCTGTTTGTGCTGAGTAACTGCTGGGAGTTGTTTTATTCAAAAGTTATAACTGTTCAAACTGTCAGGAAGTGATAAAGCTGTTACTGTCACATTCTATGGAAATCTGTAGCCAGTAGTGAATCTCTCTCATAGAAGGCAACAGAATAATTGTCTGGACACCAGGGGGGCTATGCAATAAGGTGTGATAAAGAATTGATAACATGCAGATAATCTTCCCTTGTGATAAAGTCTCCAGTTCCTGTGTTGTCCTATGGACCCTATGCACTAACGTCTCCAACTTGAGAAATCTTAGGGCATACTCTTCATAGCATAATATAGGAACAGGAGAGTTTATCTCCTCTTTATCATCATTTTATCAGACTTTAGTGCATATCCTCCTGGTGAAGAATAGGTTAACTTTCTGGCCACTTGAGGGCGCTTTTAATTTTTTAAAAAAATTAAAGCGGAACCTTCACGTAGGATAAAGTCACCCTTCAATAATTAAACATATGGCAACTAGCTTCATAATATGTGTATTACCTCTCAAAAGTGCCTGATTCTATAGAAATCCTTAATCTTCGGAGACCGGAAGCCTGGCATCAGCGTATACATCTTGCCTGTGCGCCTGCGCTGTCAGTCCCTGTGTCCTCTAAGAAGCATTGCAGTGTCCCACAAGGTAACCAGAATGGACTGATGATGCAGGCGAGCAGACGGCACTAACCTGTCCGTCAGGCTCTGAAGATTAAGGATTTCTTTACAATCTGGCATTTTTGAGAGGTAATACACGAATTATGAAGCTGGTCGCCATATGTTTAATTATTGAAGGGCGACTTTATCCTATTGAAAATTCTGCTTTAAACTGTCATGTATTTGATAATTTGCATTCCCTTGTTTTACTTTGCAGGAAAAGCCCTAAAGCATAAAGGATTTCAGTGAAATAAAAGGGTTACTACTCCTACAAATGCTGCAAGTATTGTAGATGTAATATTTAGATTTGTTTATTGTTCATTAAACTTTAATTTTAGATTTAAAATATGACTGGACTAAAATTTTAGATGGCTTCTAGACAGTTTAAAAATTCATATTATCTTTGAATGATTTCATGCTCACTTTAATTTACCCAGATGCAAAAATTCAGATGTTAGCCTGAAGGAAACAAAATAAATGGAAATGCACTCACTGTTTCCCTGAAAAAAGGTAATAAGAAAGTTATAATATCCAGATTGCTGTGCCTCAAGTGAAATGAGAAGTGCTGGAGCAGATGTACAATTCAAAAAATAATATGTAGTGAAAATCACTTTGTCAGATATTTATCAATAAATGAGAAGCATCTATGAAGAAGTGCTGGGAATCTCTGTGCCCAATTTTATTTGACATAATTGTAGCATGTCATTTAGGCCTAGATTACATTGCAGTTGATAAGTGTTAAAACTGGTTTTGTCTAACACATTTTCACTGTAGCCTATGGCTAAATAAGTAGATAAAACCAGATTTTAATTGTATTTGCCACTGAAGCTGATGTACTAAGAAAAACGTTGGCAACATGTGGTCCTCAGAGGCTTCTTCTGCAGCCCTCAGTCTGTTTGCTGACACAGTGGTAAGAGCAGACAATTTCCCTCTGGATCATCACACCCTATTATCACCACTAAAAACACACATCCTCTTTATTTTGCCTCAGAGTATATCTCCCTTTAAACATTTCCTGTTTTGCCTTCATGCCCTGATGCCTATCTGATTTTAGATACTCAGAAAAATAGTGGTTGCCACACTATAACAGTTAGCAACATTTAGACGAGTGGTGGATAGTCTCTCTCTGCCACTCATGCAGATCATTATAGTACAACACTCCACTGCTCCCCTCTATGATCAGTCATTTCTATATAAAGAGGAAACAGGCAGCAACCAAGAAGTATTCCCAACCAACAAATAGAAATAGGTGGTGCTTACATTAGTATTACCACTATATAAATAAAAAGATGAATTAGTACTCATGTCTGTGAATTCTCCGGTAAGTACATTTGTACAAACCAGTATAGGCAACGGGATTTCCCACCCTTGTCTGGGTGTCTCCGGGATCTCACTGTATGGAAACATTTTAAGAAGTTACGTAGTAAAATAAATACCTCTCTGCTGTTTGTCACTATTAAACAAAAAACATATTTATCTAGTATTCAAGGGGATAAAGCCCCACTTAAAGGGATAGTAATACTTTGTTTTAACTTTATTTTATTTTGTAGGCATTAAAAAAACATGAAGAATGATATAAGTCTTATCTCTCAAACCTTTATGGTTTGAGAGATATTCACAAGCAAAGTTTCCCCCTCCCACCCCTTTTACCTAGTGTAAACAATCTCTTCTCAGATGTGGAATGCAGTCCACAGACCAGACAGATAACAGAAGGGGACACTCTTATTCCTATGAAAACAATGAAATCCCTGCCCCCCTTGACAAGCTTTTCAGGTTTTTCCCTTATCTTAATTGAAGATTGTCCCTCTCTGCAGTCTACCTGGGCACCTCCCTTCTGCTCTGGCTGAACAGTGTGACATCAGTTAAAGGGGCAGGAGGGGGACATTTTGTCATTTAATTACTCTGGAACTACAACTCTGACAGAATTGAAATAACACTCTCCAAAGTCCAAATACTATGATGATTAATTAGAGCTGCTTTTACTATGAAACATTACTATCCCTTTAATAAACTCCTTTATGTATGAGAAATAGTAAATAGAAGAGCTAGCATAAAAAGTAAGGCCATGTTGACCTGGCAAGAAGATATTAGAGAAAAAAATCACATTGATGATAGGTGACTTATTTCACCATGGCTGGAATTTCAAAAAGTTTAATATCAAATTAGATGCCTAAAACGTACTTTAAAGGTGGTATAAATCACCTACTGTAGTCACTAAATATTGCATCAATAAGTACCCCATGTGCTTTACAGCAAAGCATCTAATCTGCAGTTTTCAAGATCCCCTAACAGTTCAGGTGTTAAAGAGGCAGTAATGTGTTAACAGAATACCCTTTTAAACTACAGGGAGTAGGCACTCAGCTATGGAAAAGAGTTCCTGTAGCTTAAAACTAACCAATTTTCTCTCAGTTGCTCCTGCAGATCTCCATGATGTGCAGAGTTGAGTGATACCTAATTGGTCACCTTGAACACACAGTCACACAAATACACATGCATTCACTCACGTGATCCTTTACTTATGGGAGCAGTGAAAAAGAACAAGAAGAGAAACTGTAGGAAAAAGTAGGGTACTGTATGGTATTCGGTGGTGCAGATAAAGGGCAAGCCAATTGACTTCAAGATGGACACTGGAACTGAGGAAAATGTGCTGCCACTGGCCCTGCTTAGCAAGATCTCTGTCAAGTTATGCACCGGACACACAAATACAACATGTTTTCTTATGAGAGATCAAACTTCACCCAGTAGTAGTGGTATGGCTAACAGGAACAGTCCCTTCTTACACATCATCAATTAGGTTCTTTATTATCCAGTGATCCATGGTGCCACTACTGGGGAAAGCAGCATGCCAGAATCTAGATATAATCTGCAAAGTCTACACAGTGTTTCTAAACAGGGTATTGGCACTACACATAAACATTAATATGCTACTGAAATGTATTCCAAGACTAGGATAGTTTAAAAGAACACCACATCTATGAAGAGCAAAATGTTACTTCTCTCATACATGGATCCAGACGATTCTCATTTTCACTACTTGGCAAGCTCAAATAAAGAACCAGAGTATTTCCAAAGCAGACAAACCTACAGACTGGGTGAACAGCATAGCTGAAATTGAAAAGAATAATGTCACAGTAAGGGTATGCTTAATAATGTTTAATCCAGACGTTCAGTACATAGGGAATGGTATTACACCTAAGGGAGTGCAGCCAGACAAGGAAAAATTCAAATCCCTTAGCAAAATGCCTGATCCTAATAACAGAAAGGGTCTGCAAAGAGTTTTAGGCATGGTCAGGTATCTAGCACAGCGATATCAGGTATCTAGCTGAGATAACTAGGGAACTGCTATGTAAGGACATTCTTTGGTAGCAGGGCTCTGAGCATATCAACACAATGCAATCCCTGAAACAGGCACTGATCAAGGCTCCAGTCTTCAGATTTTTGATCTAACAAAAGCTGTGGTGATTCTGGCAGATGAAACCAAAACAGGTATCGAAGCTTGCTCATTTCAAGGGAATTTCCCTATAGCCAATGCTTTTGAAAGAAATGTACAGCACAGAACAAAATTATGGCCAGATTGAGAAGGATCCATTGGTCATAGTTTATGCTACAAAGAAGTTTGACCTGTATATTTTTGGAAAGCCAGTCTTGTTGCAGTCTTATCACAAGACACTGGAAGCAATTCTCACTAAACCACTCGCAAAAGCACCAGCAAGACTTCAATTATAATGATATGAGCTCAACATGGCATACACTGCAGGGCGGGAAATGCTCACCTCTTACACTGTCTAGGTCTACAGTGGATCCAACAGGGCAAGAGGAGGTCATTCATTCTGAAGAGAGGGTTGATTACACTCTATCATAATCAGCTATTATTGGGGCAGAGATACTGTTCTACATACAGGCTTCCATGGCAGAAGACATAGATGTCAATGCCATAAAAGGGCTATTAGAGTATGGATGGTCACAAAGACAAAAACAACTTTGACTAAGCCTGCAGCCATTCTGGCAACACAGACACGTTACACATGGTAGACAGCCTTTTCTTGAAGGTTGACAAGATTATATTACCCATGAAAGCAAGTAAAAGAATTCTAGACATGAGTACCATCGAGGAATACAGAGGACAAATTATTCTGTTCTGGCCCACCATGTCAAGAGACATACAAAATATATTGGAGACCGGTGACACTTGTGCAACTAATCATCATCAAAAAAAAAAAAAAAGATGATATCCCCTGTCTTCCTTGGTATTAATTTTCTAGTTAGAAAGGAATTGCATTCCTTGTGCTAGTGAATTATTTTTCCAAATACCCATAAGTATTAAAACTACCAGACAAAATAGCACAGTCAGTATTAGCAATTGGAAGCTGGAATGCCTGCAGAAATCATCAGTGACCATGTACACTTTGCAAGTGCTGAGATCAAGACCTTTGTAGAGAAGTGGGCTATGAAGTTCACTTATTCTAGCCCAGGACTGCCTAGAAAAAAACATGAGGACAGGAGTGGATGCCCACATAGCACTTAAGAAGCTATGAAATGCCCCAACTACAGTTATGACCTATTTTCCAGCACAACTCCTAATGGGGTGGGCACAAAGATCTAAAAATAACTGTGAATACCATTGCCTTAAAACCTCATATCACTAGACATGACTTTAGTCAACTGAAGCAAAACACAGCTTAGGCAGAAGCAGTATTATGACCGATATGATATGAAAAGCTCTCCCAAATGAGTCTGAAGAATCAGTATAGAAAGTTATCCGTGTGGTTTGAGTGGCATGTTCCACAGAGAGGCTTAAAGACTATGTCACAGCTTAATGAACAAAAGAGAAAATGCCCAGTCCTACCAGTGGCAAAGGACCGGTAAGTGTTAACACAGTTTTGAAGTTTGTTGTACTCAGCTACCACTATAGACAAAATGGTTGATAATGCTTAAGATCTGTTGAAAAAGGGGGTTGGGACTGGATCGGGAGCTGTAATAAGTTGTAGTTTCACTTTAAGAGTTAGTAATGTATGTTCAGTTTAAAAGACACCATTGAGACTAGTTTCTATGCTTAGCAGCCATATTAGCTGCATGTTATTGAAGCTACAGTTGGCACTTTATGGTAAAAAGTTATTAAGGTATTCCTTCTGCAAGTTTACAAGTGTGTATGGCTGTTTCTACAATCCAGACAAGGATAATAACAGTGGAACTGGAACAGGTACATGCAACAAAGGCACTCAAAGTTGTTTGAAAATATACAGAATGTATTGTACTGTGGGGCAGGTATAAGGGGTTATTAGTATAGATGGTGGTGTAATGTGTCTGCCAGTATGCACTATAGCAATTATACTCTGTAATACATACCCTCGTGTACACCTACTGGTGTTTGAGGTTAATACCAGTGGATCTGCACTAATGTTTGCATACATCCACCCATTCATTCAGATACTGATACATTTTACCACTTAGTAAAAAATTCAAATACTTGTATATTTACAGTTAACATTACTTTTATTTTTTCAATAAATGGATCAAATACATTGCATTTTTAGGAATTTATCATCCATAAAATTACAATATTTTATATATTCTAGTAACTTTCTGCCAAAAACCTAAAGAACAAGGTTAAAGCATCAAAAATGTATTTCTTTATTTAGAAAGTGTTTTACCAGGAAAAATACATTAACATTTCTTTCATTTTCAAGTGTGTCCTGTCTGGAGCTGTAAACATTTTATATTTTTTCTTCCTTTAATGTCATTCTCCACTATGGTTTTTCAGAGAAAATATCCTCTGTTGGAACATCTGAGTATTGAATCACTACTATCTCTTGAGTGTCATTACTGAGGATGGTTGCTCAGTATGAAATCATTCAAGCATGATATGGTTCATTACACATAACTCAGGAGCTTTTCCCAACTCTGTTACTGGTTCAGTGCACAAGGTAGAATTTCTGAAGCACAATATAAAGCTGCCATTACTCAAGACTATTTCTTTGAAGTACAATGCAATTGAAATAGAGAAAAAAAGAAAAGTATTTTAAGTGGATTTGGTTGATTGAGTTCTTGTGATGATGCTTTTCCTGTATATGCAATGGTATAACATAAAGTAAAAAAGATCAACAAATGATATCACTAACGTCATATCAATAATATTTATGTACTTTCAAAAGACCTCATTTATTTTAGAACTACTTTTGGTATTTGATCAGTGAAAACAATCCCCTGTCCTCTAGATCAGTGTTTCTCTACCCTGGTGCTCAAGTACCAGCACGTGAGCATATTTAAAGGGGTAGTGATGTTTCATTTTAACATTGTTTAAAATTGTATTAAAAAAAAGAATTAAATTGATGTAAGTCCGGTCTCTCAAACTGAGCTTTATAGTTTGAGAGATATAACCGGCTGAAGTCTCCCCCTCCAGGCCGTTTCACAGAAGTCAGCACTGTAGCTGACAGCAGGACAGAAGAGCCGAAATAAATACTTCACTGGAATGGTCTAGAACAGTGCTTTCCAAACTGTGTGTCGCAACACGTTAGTGTGTCGGCTGCAGTGTGCAAGTGTGTCACAGGCAAAGGTGCCATTTACACAGAGTGAGACTGTCATTCAACCCAAACACGAGCTACACTGGGAGCTGAGATAAAACACTACTACTTAATGGTCGCATTTACACAGCGGGAGATTGCCTCCATGTGCTGCATACATCTGGAGCGCCACAAAAGATTTGTAACAGCTGGAGTGCCTCTTTATGCTGCATACATAATATGTATGCAGCACATGGAGGCACTCCAGCTGTTACAAATCTTTTGGCGGTTCAGCTGTTAAAATCTTTTGAGATGCCACCTCTATACCTCTGCCCTCTCTTTGGGCTGCCAGGCTGGAGTGTTCCCGTGCACCGAGGCTGCCTGTCACATGGCTGCTGCTTCTGCTTGTGGTGCCGATGAGACAGGAAAGATGGACAGTACTTCTAAAATCAGTTATGCGCTATCTTTTTAATTATGCAACATGAGAATCTTGCGCTTATATGTAGCGCAACATTCTCATGTCGCCCTTTTAAAAACCCCACAACATGGTTAATGCCTTCCGCAGTATGAATGAAAGGTTTTCATGAGATATGTTGTGTCCCCATACATCTTCTTATTACAATTTATGTATGTGTCTGTATCTCTTATAAGGGATTATTAGTTTAACCTCCGGTTTGCTAGCAAAAATGAATTACTGTGTCACGAAATGATGCATGTCTAAAAAGGGTGTCACCAACATGAAAAGTTTGGAAAGCTCTGGTCTAGAAAGTGTGCTTGCAAACCAGACACACTGTAGACTGTTCCATTGAAGTAAGTATTTCTAGATAGCGCTATTTCATCTCTGCTGAAGAGCCTCCGGACTGTCAAATGACCATTTCATGTTGGTTATTAGTGACATTTAATTCCCATTTAACTCTTGCCAACAAACTGTGTATAAAACCAGAGACAAGTACAAAATCGAGACCTTGTATCTATCATACACAGGAGACCTTTTGCATTCACTACCATTTCAGAACCAAATTTATTGATCAAACACAGCACATGCTTCAACTATTCTATGTGGAATAAACTGTGTATGTCAAGGCTGTATTTTTAATTATAAATATTTCTGGAACAGGGACACCATTATTTACACTTAAAAAATCAACCTGACCAGTAACCCATAACCTCTGTCTTATGTGGAACATTTAGTTTCAGTCTACTTAGTCAATTTGTCTGCAGTTCTGATGCTGAAGAGATACTTATTAGAGTTGTATGAAACTAGCAGGATTGTGAGGGACTAGAAATGTCCCTGGAATCCAACATTTCAGTCAAATTGATCATTTGATTGCACAGCTGTTTTGAAAACAACACAATGTAATAGTTTTGATATAATTTAATTATAGCAGGGATAACACACTGCTATAATCAATATATGGAAACTTTTACATACTTGATGTCAGTGAATGTTATAAGTTTCCCTTTTACATAAGAAAACTTTGCTTTTAAAGGGGCATTATACCGTAAATATGAAAACATTATGTTGGAGGTCTTTTCCTCTAGAGGAGTGATTTTCAGCTACAGTCTGGGGGCACACCAACAGGTCATGTTTTTAAGATACTCCTAATTAAGCACATCTGAATCAATTACAATGACTGAGCTACTAATTATTCACCTGTGCTTAAGCATGGATAACCGCAAACATGCACTGTTGGTGTGCTCCAAGGACCAACATTGAGAAACACTGCTACAGAGTACTCCAGGGGTTCTGCTTATGCTTGAAGATGTTTAGCTTGTTACTTTTCTGATCGCTTGAGTTCAATATGTTTTGAAGCCAGAGGCACTGTTGCTATGAAAAGCCAGGTGTCGCTGTTATTATGAAAAGCTAAGCTTCACAGACACAAGCTCCATTGATGAAAGTAGCAATAGCACCACCTACTCTTAAACTCAAGATATCAAGAAAATGAGTGGCAGAGGGGAACGCTTTGCAATGCGTTACACATCACTCTGGCATTCAGAGGGGTAATAACCTTTTAAATAGGTTACTGGGAATACCATTTTAGGAAAAACATAATTATCATATATTGCCCCATTAAATATGATCGCCCCTTTAAATAAGATAAATATCACAAAACGGTATCACCATGTTCTGTTTGTTAAGTCTGACTGATTCTTCAAACCCATAAAAGAGTGATGTGCATCCCACTGTATTTCTCTCTAGGTATAGATATACCTGTACTAGAGACTCTGTTCCTTTCTTCATTCGAATGCAAAGCAATGTGTTTCAGACATCTCTGTCTGAATTCTGTTGCATTGTGAGATGAATTATAAATTATGATAACCACCAACCAGTGGAGTAACAATAGCGGTTGCAGGGGTCGCTACAGTGATCAGGCCCGTTACTCCAAGGGGCCAGGCTGCCCCCTAAGAGCACTATAGTTAAGCCACTGGCTGTCACACTCAGCTACTGTGCTATCATAGGAGTAGACTTTCCATTCAGAATGCGGCTTAACTGCGATTACAGGCAATAATTACTAATCCTTCCTCCCTCTGCACCAACCGGCTGCTCAGGCGACAGGCCACAAATCTGCACAGCCAAGTTGAGTTCATGCCGGGAAGCTAGTGCTGCACATGCGCAGTAAGCAGAGCACATAGTACAGTGCTGCTCTTTCCGTTGCCTTTTGCTGAATCCAGATTGCTGGCTGGAATCAGAAGGGGGCGAAGAATGGGAAAGTGGATAATGTGGGGCATTGTGGAGGAGGATACAATGGGGGCCATGTGGAAGTGGACAATGGGGGCATGAGGAGGTGGCTAATGTGGAGATGGATGGCCAATGGGGGCAATGTGGAGGTCAGGCCAATATGGAGGTGGACAATGGTGGCTACTGTGGAGATGGACAATGGGGGCAATGTGGAAGTGGCCAGTGGGGGCAATGTGGAGGTGGATAATGTGGTGATGGACAATGGGGGCTAATGTGGAGGTGGCTAATATGGAGATGGACAATGGGGCTAATGTGAAGATGGCCAATGGGAGCTAATGTGGAGATGGCCAATGGGGCTGATGTGAAGGTGGCCAGTGGGGGCTAATGTGAAGGTGGCCAATGGGGCAATGTGGCAGTGGACAGTGTGGAGGTGGACAATGAGGTCAATGTGGTCGGGGGTCCCCATGGCAATTTTCGCACCAGGGCCCGGTGGTTTCTTGTTATGCCTCTGCCACCAACTTTCCATGCATTGCAAGATACAAGACATATCTGATAGTTTCCAGACTCAGAACATCCAACACTCCATGATAGGTTTTTGCATTATTAAAAAAGTGAAAGATGCAGCAACATTTATTAGTATGTCTAATCCATGGTAAGAGTCACGGTTAGGTTGATCTGCTTTGAAGAAATAGAGTGATTATGAGCAACCCAACTGCAGCATTGGGGACAAATACAAATTCCTAAAATTACCATTGATTGCATTGCATTGGAGACCTCTCTAGCATTCAAGAGTTCAAACAGCCAATCATTGGGAATTTGGTAAATGTTGTTGCTCCTGTTCTTAGCACATCGGCCCACTTGTGTCTAGTTTACATCAAGAGCTGCACAGTTCTCAGGCTTTACTTCTGCTTGAACTGAATTCAATTTACCTTGTGTTCTCTATATAAAAATAGTGATGTAACACATTGTCTAAATCTAATGCATTATCTTTGTCCTGATCACTCATTCCTTCTGATGGATACTTTCCTTTTTTATTCTAGCTGTGGCTTTTATTCCAGTCCGCTCGTCTTTCTATGAAAGATTATTTTTTTTAAATCATGCTAGCCTGTTGGCCCCTTTTGGAGCAAATGTACTCTTCAGACGTTGTTTACAAATGTGGCCTGGACTGACCTCAAGCATGAATTCCAAGTCTTCCTAAGTTGTAAATAAAGAAACCACTACAACACGATATAATGAAAACACATATTAAAGCAAAGTGTCTGTTTATCTCTCATAATTCACCTACCCTCCCTGTCTGTAATTATGTTTCATTGGCAATCCTGCACACTGCAACCTTTTATTGTAATGCACTCCGTGAAGGTAATGGAACATTGAAGGGATATATAAAAACATTTCTTAGTAGAATTGTCTCTGAAATTTGCAGGTGGTTATAGAGGCGTGTCATATTCATAAAGGAGTAAAGCCATGTTTATAAAATTTTATCTGAAAAAAATTGCTGATACTTTTTTCACATGCATTCCTATTGCTTAATGTCAAATATACTTCAAATTAGTGTAAAAGCCTATGTACATGGGCCAAAATGTTTCATGCAGAACTACACCTCCCAGCATTCTGTGCATTCCGGCAGTGTCTACTGTGCATGACTGCATTGTACAAACATACAGCGTTCGGGCAGTCTCTACTGTGTATGGCTGCATTGGACAAACATACAGCGTTCGGGCAGTCTCTACTGTGTATGACTGCATTAGACAAACATACAGCGTTCGGGCAGTCTCTACTGTGTATGACTGCATTAGACAAACATACAGCGTTCGGGCAGTCTCTACTGTGTATGACTGCATTAGACAAACATACAGCGTTCGGGCAGTCTCTACTGTGTATGACTGCATTGGACAAACATACACTGTTCGGGCAGTCTCTACTGTGCATGACTGCATCCTGTGCTCGGGCAGTCTCTCCTGCACATGACTGCATTGGACAAACATATATCTGGCCTTTTATTATTAATGAGAAGAATAGGTTATACATTTATTTATTTTTACAAACAGATCATATTTGAAACACTTGCCTTTCTACTCCACTTTTCAAAAATGCAACTGAGTGGCATTAGTACTTACCAATTTTACACTTTCTTTATTATGCAGATTTTATAAATCAACAGAATGTCATAAAAGCAAGGGGATGCAGGGTGCATTCAGTCAGTCAAAGGTTATAGGAGAAGGGCATGATCTGATATGCTGGAAGCACTGTGGGAACTGGAAAGTGTTAAAGAGTACTTTTTTCAGGGCTTCATCAGAATAACAGATGCACAGTGCAGCTCTGCCCAGAGTTAAGTACTCTTTTAACGCTTCAAGAACTGTATTGCTCAATTTTACTCACCTTAGAAGGAACACTTCCTGGAAGGTCCTATCACCTACCAACACTTCAAATGAAGTTTAAAGGGGTACTAACACCTTCTGAAATAATTAGAAATGCATCCAGGAGCCGTGTTAGTCCTTTCCCGGTCAGGAGGTATGCAGGAGGTATACAGTGTACTTTGACAATTGCATCTTTTAGCTTATGTAAGTTATTGATGTTTTATAATGATTTATGGATATGGTAGTGTTTATTATTTAAATTTAAATTGGGTGGCCATATATTTTGCAGTTTGTGATCTCCTATGAGGTGCTTGAGCCAAATGTTTAACCATTTATATTGCACATATATTTTAGATAGATACAGTAGATAGATATACACACACATTTTTTATTAATAATTAATGGCTATTTACTCTGATTTTTATACTACATAGATTGTATATATATTTTCTTTTATACTTTTGGATACTGGTATATATATATATATATATATATATATATATATATTTTTTTTTTTTTTTTTTTTTTTTGGTTGGTTGATTGTTCTAAAGGTGTCCGTACCAGCTTCCATTCAGTTGCAATTATATTTCAAATACTTAAATATAAGTTTAAAGGAATAGTACTTCAACAGCAATCAAAACCAGTAACAACCCTAAACCTCATCCTGCAAGAATGACCTTAAATGCATTGCTCTGACATTGAAAGTGCCAACAGGACTTTCTGTTTCCTGACTGATGTGGTGCAGTAAAACTCTATTGATCAGTTTCATTTAGTTAGAAGGTTAATTTGGATTTAGAGTGGCCTTATTACAATGAGTGCTAGCGGAGCATTACCTGTCCATCTCAGAGGTCTCTGAAAGATTCATTGCTGACTCACAGGAAATGGTATTTCTACCTTTTCTCTGTGTAAAGCTCTGTAAGTGAATAGTAGCATAGAGCCAAACTCAATCAAGGACTCTGCAGTGCTGTGTGTATATAAATCTCCAGGGCGGCTGATTCAGTCAACCATACAGTCAGCTCAATTGCACCACGTGCCCAGATCTTTATAATGAGATTTTCGAAAGTGTCATCTTAACATTAACTCCTGATAGGGATTTTGCTATGAAACATTCATCATAATGTACCACACTGTGTAGTTAAGCACAAAGGTTAGACTAGATGTTTAACCACTTGGATGGTAAAGATAACATGCACTGAATTTATATTTCTCACATTGAAATTGTTAAACATTATTTTGGGGTATATGCGAAAACAATTAAACAATACACAATATTTATAAAATTAGCTGCCATGGATGATAGACTCCTCTCCAATGCATTGAGTTCAAGCATACAAAGGGTTAAAAGCACCATTTGGATGTGGGGAGAGGTAACTGAGCTGAGAGTCTCATTAAAATAGCAGTATTTCGTTTGGTTGAGAGGGTCTAATATGGCAGAAAGAGGGTGTCAGTCCTTTACCATTTAAAAGGTTGGGTAAAAGGTTGAATCAAAGGGGTGAGAGAGCAATGTACACATGGCCAGACCAAGCGATATTGCAATCATCAGTATGTACTATGTGTTTGGTCAAGAGAGGATCTATTTAGAAATGAAACCTATGTGAATGGGAGAGAAGTATTTAACCATCTGATTTAATACTTTCCAAATATCAACAAAGTTGATTTTATGCACCCATTCCCTGAATGATCTATCCTTCTTATTATAGACTAGCAATTTTGAGATGGTGTTGCCTGTCTGCATTAATTTTTTGAAGTGATAGTGTAATAATTTTATGTTTTTGAAGAGTTTTTTTTATTTAATGAGTAAAGGGTATAAGGAAAAGCGATAAATGGGTGTGTGGGAGTGGTATGGTGTGAGTGGCAGGGGAGAAAGGTAAGATGTCAGAGGTGGGAAAAGTTTTCAGGCTATGTAGCGATGCAGAAAAGAGTGCAACGGAATATACAAGAGGTCAAGTTGTAGAGGGAGATGTTACTGTGAAGTTTGTAAAGTGGTTCAATGGAGTTAAGTGTTTGAATTCTAAAAGGGCAGAGAGTTAATGGGTAAGGGTGTGTTCATCTTCTGTGGCTATGCAGGTTGAGCATTAGGTTACGTGATGACTGTGTGTGAGGAGAAGTGGCAGATGGGTGTGATGGACCTGTGAATGGAAGAAAGTGTGGGAGTGGTATGGTGTGAGTGTCAGGAGAGCAAGACGATGCAGAGAAGAGTGAGATGGCATTTTAAGAGGGCAAACTGTAATGGGAGATGTTAGTTTGAAGTTTGTATACTGGTAAAATGTAGTTAAGCGCTTGAATCTGAGAGGGGTACAGTGAATGGATAAGTGTGTGTTGATCCTCTGTGGCAATGGAGATGAACAATTACACTACGTGAGTGTGTGGGATGAACAGCATAATGAATAATGTGGTGAGAATTTTGTGTTGTGAAGGTCAATTGTGATGGACAAAGTAATATTGTATGTTGGATAAGTAGGAGCGAATGGTCATAATGTAGTTAAACAGCGAAAGTGTGGGAGTGGTATGGTGTGAATGGCAGGAGAGTCAGTTAATGTTGTAAACGTGTTAGCGGCGGGGAAGGGCAGTGGAGGTATACAATGCCATGTAGCTCTGAAATAGAAGCATGTTGATGATAGGCAGGGGAAAGTGAGCGAGGCCAGTGACAAACAGTGAAACTGAGAGTGTGTAATGATGTTAAAAGTATATGTTGTTTTTTTCTGCTAAAGAGAAGGAGGTCAATGAGAAACTTGTCAACTGAGTGAGGGAGGTGATAACAGTGAAATAGTGTTTGTCAAATGTGCTGTTGTTGGAGGTATATGAGTTTTGGGATGTATATGTTTGTAGGGATGTGAGAGTACATACAGAGATTTTGACAGGATTGGTCAGGGGGCCTTTGACTCCATGACCACTCATATCAAAATCACGCCACTACATGTAGTGAAGCCATGTCCGTTAGTTGCAGAGATTTTCACAGGAGTGTCCAGGGGATATTCACCCCCCTGGTGAAAATCACACCCCCAGGATTTAGCTAATGTAAGCAGCAGTTTGGAGGAGATATGATTAACTCCTCCTTACTGCCTTACCCGACTGTGTTTGCCAGGCACACAGAAATTTTCTTTTATATATATAAACATGCCAGAGCAGAGAAACTTGTCAATGAGAGGGAGTCTATCCAAATAGTGGCATAGAGTTGAGATTTCCACCCAGTAGTATGGGGCATGTGGCTAATCAGCATGAGTGTGGAAGAGGTATCCCATAAAAGGGGGGATGAATAAAAAGTGGCATAGAAATGAACTAATGATATAGGTTGGGTATTGTTGACTAGGTAGTATCTCCTGTATTTCTCTTTAAAAGTAGTACTTTGTAAGGGATGGTTTTTGGTGTTCTCCATACTTGGAACAAACGGACATGAGCTTCTAATCAGAATAGAGATCTAATTTTGTTTAGTTGGTTGTGAGTAGGAATGAAATTCTTGTGAAAAATTGCCCCGGGTAAGATCTAGAAGTCTACCTGTTTGGAAGTGAGTCTCCTGTATGACTACAATATCATGTTTCCACTCCTGTGCTGTGTTCTGTTTTTTTTTCAGGGAGTTGCATTGATGACGCACAAGTGCATGCACTATAGGTTCGATGCTGTGGCGATGTTTACGTGGAGGTGTGTGGGGAGCAAATCGCCTTGGTGTTGTAGACTCATATAACCGTATGCATTATGTATTAGGTATACAAGGAAAGGGGTGGAGAAGCTTGCCATTAGTATACTGTATTGTCAAACTGATTCCCTCCCTTACACATTACCAGCAGTAAACAACCCTGAAGTCTGAGAACATCCTCTCTTCTTCCCACTTGCTAAGTTGAGTGTATGGATCCTCTCAGGCTTCAGCACTACAAACAGCATCTCTACCTTAAACTCTTGAGTGCCATAGGGATGTACATTGCACACCTCATGTTACCCAAAAAGTTACAAACATACAGTATACAAATCAATACAGAAACATGTCCTCAGCGCTCTTTAATTTTTTTTATTCATATTTGTACTGCACATAAAACAATTAAAAACAAATGGAATATAGAATTTAACCCCTTGGCTGGTAGAGATGTCTCTACGCATTGCTTTGTAATGTGTTGGAGACACTTCTAGCAGCCAAAGGGTTAAAAAAGTAAGTAAGTAACACAAATCACTTCCCCTTTCCTGTATGTATCAAGGACAGAAGATGCAATCTGGATTTGGTGGAGGAGCTACCACTGGCTGATCACCAGCAATCACCCATCAGACGTGGCTTCTGAATGCCAACAGCATCATTTGCCGTGCCAATGACAAAGGGAGAGAAGGGTAGGTAGGCAGCAAAAGGGACAGAGGAGGGATGGCAGTCACAGAAGGAGTCAAAAAGGACAGAGGAGGGGTGGCAGTCACAGAAGGAGGCGAAAGGAACAGAAGAGGGGTAGCAGTCACAGAAGGAGGCGAAAGGAACAGAGATGGGGTGGCAGACACAGGAGGAGAAAGGAACAGAGGAGAGTGGCAGGCGCAGAGTGGCTTCTATAAGCATCTCCAACACACTGCGAAGCAATGAGTTGGAGACATCCCTACCAGCCAAGAGGTTATATTCTGTATTCCATTTTTTAAAATAATGTTGTGTGTGCAGTTCAAATATGAATAAAAAATAAACAGATAAATGAAATAGGGCTGAGGGGATGTTTATATATTGGCTGGTATGCTGTATTTTTCTGACCCTTAGAGTGCCACAGGGGTGCGCAAGGCATATCCTATGACACTCAGAGGGTTAAGGGAGTGATTCTATTGGTGGTGCTGAAGCCTAAGAGGTTCCACTCCCCGCAATGTGCAAGTGGGGAAGTAAAGAGGATGTTCTCAGACTTCAGGGTTGTCTACTTCTGGCGATTTGTAAGGGAGTGAATCACTTACACTTTGCCAGCAGTATGATAACCTTCCACGCTTACGACTGATTGAGGGATGTTACCGCATAAGAAGCTACAGAGACATCCCTTCCCAAAATGTTGAAATTGTGAATTCTGACAACAGACACTGCTATGGGGGTTTAGTGTGAACAGCCACATTAACCATATTAACACTCACACATGACTACAACAGTGGCTCATGAACCTGAATTTCCATATGGAAACGAGCCACTGTCAATGTGCTCAATCCAAAATCATAAACCTGTCTAAGAAATGTCAGGTTGATGGTGACGGATGAAGGGGATTTGATGGCAAAGACATGTTAGTGCATCTTGGAGATATGCCTTTGACACAAATCTGATACAACATCACCATCCTGAGCCGTCATTGAAGTTTAGTGAATCTCGGCCCAGGTGTTAGTTGTGTCTAGAATCAGAATTTAAATAAGTGTGTGTGGGGAAGAGTATAAAGGAAGATCAAAGGGAATTAAAAAAAACTTTTTGCTTTGAATTTATAACCCTCTCTAGTCCACCTACACAACTACCCAAATATCACAGGTATAATAATAGGTCACAATAAATATCACACAGCTGTCTATGCTGATGATTTATTGATCACAGTTACAAACCCTACATTTTCCTTTCCACAATTAATGGAAGAAATTGATAACTAAAAAAACAATAGGGATAAGTAAGAGCTCAAGTGCCTTAATCTGGAATTTGAAACACATTCCCATCTTACATCAACTTTACTGTCCCGAGTGACTAATCACATATCAGATAACTAGGCATTTACATCCCCATTCTACCTTGAGCACATATTTGAGCACAATTGTTCTCCATTTATTAAAGCATTCAAATGGGACCTGGAAATATAGGGGAAAACACTTGATTTCTTTACCTATTTCAAGCCTTGCTGATCCCCAAACCATTGTTTGTATTGCTCTAAAATCATCTATTGCCCTCAGATAAGCCTTGCATAGCTCGGTGGTCTCAGTGCAATGAGAGATTGCCATCCTCTGTATAGAAGCCAACTAACAGCAGATCCTCAAAAAGGTTCTTCTATAAACTTCAATATAGAGGAGAGGAATTTTCCATATGTGCCTAACATGGCACTGATGTCACTTAATTTTGATCTACAAGGCAAACATTATGGCAACAAAGGAGTTTAGATCTATGGGGACTCTATCCCTATAGCTCTTGGGGCATGTCTAGCATTCAAAAGGGTCTTGCAGGGACATATACTGTCCTTTAAACCTCAATATTTAAAGGAGAAGTAAACCCTTACTTTGCAAAAACAGATATATTTTATGGCTTTTTTCTGCAGGGGAAAAAAGGGCACTCACACTGCTGGCAGTTGCTTTATTCAAAAGTTCTAACAGTTCAAACTGTCACAAAGTGATACAGCAGTTACTATCCCATTCTTTGGAGAATTGTAGCCAGTGACACACCTTCTCTATAGAATGCATTGAATAACTGTCTGGACAACAGGCCAATGGAAGACCTTTATGGACAACAGGTGTCATAGATAATATTTTAAATTAACTGTAAAATGCAAAAACATTGGAATAGATCATCTCTCAGTCCAGAGTGCATTCTTGTTTTAATTCAATAGGAAGAGTCCTGAGATATATATGAGTGTTTTTCATAATTACTTCTTTAATAAGTTAAGCACTTCTACTCCCAGATTACCCCAGGGCTTCTTTTCCACAGAGCTTTTGCTGATAACTCTGGAAAGGCAGCAAATATTTCTTATTAGTTGCTTTGACTTAAGACCTACATGCACAGCCAATAGCAATGAGGCTGCCACTTATTTGTAAAGTACATAACCTTTGAAACTCAACAGGTTTCTTCTAAGAAGTCCTATACTTTATCCTAAACTATTAAGATGGACCAGTACAACAAATCAACACCTTCAACAAAAGTCAGGGAAATGTTTTATTAAAAAGTGATACAATATTAAAAATTCCAACCCCAGTATGAAGTGATATCACTTATCCCTAGTTTTAGTAAGTCCCCATCCCTTAAATCCCATTAGTTTTAAATATGACAGAACACAATACGTATCTATTGCTGACAATGTTTCCCTTCTGCTCAAAGTAACATGTGAGGTTCCCAAAGGCCCCATGCTTGTCTCTCTCCTATTTTCCCTATAAATGATCTGCCCATAGTTTGCAAGGCATCTTCTGTGCACATGTATGCAGACGACACTAAAAATCCAAACATATCACAACTTGATGCAATATTACAGGATGATTACTCTGAACCTGAAAGATGGATTATTAAAAAAAATTGTTCCTAAACACTGAGAAAATGGTCACAATAGTATTTGGTGCAAAGTTCAAATTTCTTAAACCCTGAAAAACCCATTTAACCATTGTATTAAAGTCTAATTGTAACTTGGCCCCAGTCCACTCCTACATATATCTCGGTATGTGGCTTGACCACAGCCTCATTTTTGGTCTTCATATTGATAAATTAACATCCAAACTGTATCCTAAAAGAGGCTCTCTGTTTATAAACAAATCCTGTCAAAGTCCCCTGGTAAGAAAAAGCTTGTTCAACAGATATTATTGTCAGTCATAGACTATGGGAATCTAGTATGTCAATATTTCTGGGGAGTCTGGGGGGAGAAGAAGAGAGGAAGTAGGTGAACCTAAATACCCCAAAACTTGGTGTGACTGACTTGCAAAACACATGCAGCTTTGATCAAATTTGCTTGCTGATTTTGCTTTTATTGTCTCTCTGATGGGGAAGTCTGGGGAAAGAAGTTATTGCTTTTGATTTTTAGTTATGTTTTTTTTAACTGACTGTGATAAGGTAGAGTGGACAACTTAAAAAGAAATATATATTAAAAAAATAAAAATAATAAAATAAAAAATACATAATTAAACAAATAAATATATTAGGTGACAGACAGCTGACTGGGAGCCTGATGTGAGCTCTGTGACTGAGGCAGACTTGATAGACAGCAGACGATACTGAGAATTTTGTTGAGAGCTAAGGCAAGACATCACACTCCATCAGTTGAGTACTGTAGAGAGTAAAAACACGTAGTGTACTTGAGCAATGTCCAGCAAATGCACAAGGGGCAGGGAGAGGGGGAAAGGTGGAGCAATGCAGGGATGTGGGTGTAACGTGGTTCAAAACCTGACTGCAGCAATGGTTGCTACAGCATGTGCAATAAATGATGATAATCCCTCTCCTCCTGGGGTGGTTGCAGTTTGTCAAGGTCCCACCAATCACACCATGCCAGTCCCCCACCACCACTACCATACACATCTGCCACAGTGTAGGTTGTACTTGTACTTTTTTATTTATTTTTTTATAACTTGACATCAACATGAATATGTGCCAGTGTCACTTAATCAGGAAGCTAGTGTTGTAGGCACAAAGGACAAAGGCACTCTGCATGTTAACACATTTTTCAAGGTATATGTTGCTGTAGGACTCACAACTTTGACTTTCAGCTACTTATGTCTCCACTATAGCCCTCAGAAGAAGTAATATTGTGCAGGGAAATGTGGCACCATAGGAAACATAAGTGGAAAATGTGTTGGAATAGGAGAAGAATGTGTTAGAATAGGAGAAAAATCTTTTGGAATAGGTGAAAAATTTGCTGGAATAGGCAAAAAGTAGGAAAATTTAGCATTGCAGAAAACTTTCGCGAAAAAAAGAAAAAAATCATCAGTTTTTTGTGAAAAGTCATGCAGGAAATTTTTTTTCACTTTTCATCTTTTCATCAACCTCTAGCTGTCCACAAAAAACCTATAGGCTAACCTAATGCACTTTTACTGCACTGTGCAACCATTTCTACTATTACTTTTATTGGAGATTAGCACCATTACATGGCTCAAAAATGAATGGAAATTGTAAGGCTTCTTCCTAATACTTACAGATTTCAGAGTGATGCATTTTCCTGGAAGCCTGTTCCCTTTTACCACTACTGCATTGCAATCCATCACTCTGAAGCTTAGTGATTCATTTGGTCATTCCATGTAATCAGCAGAGTGAGAAGGTGATATTGAATGAAAGTCTGCGGTGAGCAGAAATCATGGTGGACATTATATCATGCACCCTTTCTTGTGATATAGTTGCAAAGCAGCTGTGGGATAGATGTCATTGTCACTTTGTTTGTTTAGTGACATGATTATTTACTAAACAAGCAATTTATATATAGTAAAGTATAATTTAGTTAAGAAGGCAGAGAAAATAAAATCTAGAGTTCAATTTTCAATGAGTTCAACTGCATAAAGCAAACATCTGTATAATATAAATTGCTAGGCTGTGAAGCTCCCTGTGTGTGTAACAGCACATGCACACTAGAGACTGCCAGAACAATGCAGTCATGCACAGTAGAGACTGGCTGAACGCGCTAATCCGGAGAGGGGCGCTCTGAATGGCTCACGGCCTGTCTCTGCTCCCGGCAGCAGCCGAGGCTTCTGGGTGGCACTTTAGCCCGTGTACACGGGCTTTCATACTAGTTAATTATATATAATTACATAGTAGATTAGGTAAAAAGACTTAAGTCCATCAAATTCAACCTTTTCCACAGTAGAAGACATTTACTATTGCTAGTCTGTGCTTTATTAGCAACAGGAAATGATTTATTAGTGCCACCTGTCCGGTTTTGAGCAGGACAGTCCTGTTTTGGGCTCCATGTCTGTTTTTCTCAACACTCTTGAGGTTTCAGATTCTGAAACCCAAACAAATTCAGTTTCCAGCGCTTGTGCTGTCATTTGTTAAATCAGTAATGTATCACCACAGCACTAATTCTAATTGGCTGGTCGTGCAGCTGCCTGCTGATTTTAAAGGGGCTTTTAACCCTTTGAATCCTAGAGAAGTCCCCAATGTATTACTTTCTTAAAACAGGCCAAAAAGGGCATGCATTACATTTCCCTTTTAGAAAGAATAATAAGGTTAGAAATTGACCGCTAAATATGTAGCCTGTCAAATTGCATTTAGCTCAAAGCATCATGCCTTTGTTCGATTTTGGCAAGAGTAAAAGGTGGCAGTCCTAGCCTAACAATAATTCACTAAGCTACTTACGCTGACAATTTTACTCTGTATACTGTTTGGAAGTTCATGGCTTCATCTACTCTGCATCTTGTTTTAATTATTCCATTTGCCCACGCGTGCTATTGGGGAGGAGTTTGAGTTTTGCTCACATTAACCCTATAAGTTAAAGAGTGGTGTCCAATACATTGCAAATTGTTTGCAATGGCAGAATGTGTACACCCATATGCAATAAAGCATTCATATGCTCTAGTACATACCCCAAAGGGTAAGCCTAGACATTTGAGGCTAACACCAGCACAGCTACACTGTCAGATTCATACATTGGACTTTCCAAGTATATCCCAGAAAGTGAGTACTAAAAAATGTCAGGGATTTCTTATTTCTAATTATAAGAAAAAAGGCACTCCAAGGCTTTAAGTGTATTATCCCATGTGTTAGTGCAGTCCAGAAAAGTAAACAACATATCAGATGGGTGTTACCTTTTCTTTGTCAGGTTTTCGGGATATCCCTACTTGTTCACAGGTTGGTAAACAGTGGATGAGCCATTGTGATTGATTTACATGTGCTTAATTGGTGAAATCCATAAAACATGATCTGCTAGTGTGTCCTGAGGACTTCAGCCGAGTATTTTATTGTTCTATTGTATTATATGTGAAAGGTGAGCCTCTGGGAACAATTCAGCATAAACTATGATAATAAAAGCTCTGCCCCTTTGTGATTAGAATTAGTTTGATCTTTTTTAACTTTTGAATATAGCAACTGCTTGTAGTGAGAACACTTTGTTGTACACATCAGAAAAGTATTTTAGCAGGAAGGATACATTGAGATTGTCTTTTATTTTCAAGTATGTCCTGGGTAATTTTATGGCGACAAACAATTCTGAGGAGTACCCATCAAGCGCGAACAAGGTAAAGTGTCTTGTTCTATGCATAGTAGCCTCTCAATGGTGCTACAACTCAAATTTTTCACTCCAATGTGTCATTACAGAGAGAAAATCTCCTTATCCATATCAGACTGGTCTTGCCCACAGACAGTCCAGCTCCGAAATGTCAGGCAAATACAAATTTTATCTACCTCTCAAAGGGGAGTTGACCTTGCTAAATCTAGAACCTCCAATCCAGAGGCGTGAACAGGTTCTATAGCTGGCACATTAACCAACTCAGCTATATATCTTTTGTTTTTAGTAAATGCAAATTATCTTTAAACCATGGGATGCTTATATGGGGATTTAAGTAAATTCAAAAACAATGCGTTGGGAACTTCTCTAGCGTTCATGGGATTAAAATCCCCATTAAACTCAGTGAGAAGGTTTGGAATGTTTATTTATTATTTTGATGTATTTGATGCATTACAGAATGACTCCACTTTGTTTTCTGTAAATTAATTGGTGTGTTTAGACTGTTCAGAGATCAAATCTCATGGGAACATTTAACCTAAGGATAAGATATAACTCCCCAGATAGCTGTTAAACATCCTAAGTAATAACAGAGAAGACCATTCTGAGTAGGAATAAAGAAGAACAATTAACAGAATGATGAACAGACAAGAAGTTCTCTCATGGGCTCAGTGAACATTGATCCATGTATCAGTTCCTATTCTGCAGAATTGGCCATTGTCCTTATGCTATAACAATGAGCAACTTTCCTGCTGCTAAATAAATGCATTTCCTCAGTAATGGATTTTGTTAGCTAATGTATGTTAACCTTCAGAGGGACCGAATGGTGTCCATTGCATTGCTTAAAAATGTGTTGGATAGTTAAAGACATGCAAGCAAAATGTTATGTTGTTGGTAGTTTGCAATAATTACATTTATAGTTTCTTGTGGTTTTATGGGGTTAATAGTTCACTTTAGGTGCATGATTTTTTATTGACTTGAGCAGTGAGAAACACAAAAATCAGAAATGTATAATATTCTATAGCCAATCTATATATATCATATTGGCGTCATCCGCTGTCTAAAAACCCATTTTTCTCAGACTAGACTTCCTGGCAGATATATAGATCATTATTCAAAAATATGTTGACAGGCACTGGTCTCAGATCATTATATAGGTCCCTATACAACCGCTAAAATAGCAGGGTGCACTCTTTAAGAATTATCCCCATTGTCTTTTTTGGTATTGTTTGTAGTTAAAGCTTCTGTTGATGGGGTTTTTCGCTTTAAGAATTATCCCCATCCTCTTTTTTAGATATATAGATCTATCATACTTGCCAACTGTTCCTTTATTTCTAGGGACAGTCCTTGGTTTTGGAACCCTAACCCTGGATCTTTATATCCCTGCTTTTGTAATCCCTGGTTTTAAAATTGAATCTCCGCTCCATATTTTAAATACATATTTTACGTGCTTGTCATTGAAATGTTAACATGATTGAAGCTTCTTTACACCTTAATACAACAATGGTGTCACAAATATGGAGAAAAAAAGGTGGGGGATGATCTCAACAGAGCAGCCCAAACAGGACCACCACTCCTCCAGTCCCAAAAAATAAAGTGGAATATATGGTCTGGAGCTTAAGTGGTGAATCTGTACCCTATGTACACCACATAAAAAGATCCAGGGAAATTGTATCTGATTACAATATATTTAATGAAGGCTGTGAGTAATGCGACCATGTACACCGAACACATAAAAAATAACTACACATTTATCATAAACAATTAGCTAAGTAAACTTCCATTGGAGAAATATCTATAAAATTGCAGGGAATATGCTTTGTTGCAACAAATCCACCAATTAGGAAAGGTACCCCAAATATTACCCAAATTTACTCTGATGGATTACACCAGTACACAGTAAGAAAATCCATGCTGGAGATAAATCTTATAGTAGCATTCAACACATACATATAATTCCTCCCTTTTGATAGAAAGAATATAGGAATAGTATGTCTTCCTCAAGAAAAAAAAAAAAACTGAAAACACCGCAGTGTCTAATATCTGAGTAAAACTACTCTACCTATATACACCCTTTGTAATCTAACTATATAAACACTCCATAAAAAAGAAAAATATATAAAAAAGTGACTGATTACAAAAATACATAAAATGAAGACAGCAACTACAATCCATCCAAATATTAGTGTCATATAATGTTACTCCATCTGTATATGTTGTGTACTTTATATCCAAAAATCACCAATATTTCCGATGATAAACTACTTTAAGGATTAAATCGAAACACCTATGCACCAGACGATAATGATGTCTTCAGATATGCAAAACATACAATAAATTCATAGGCTTCTGAACATACTAGTGATTATAGCCCAGTTTCGCCCCTAAAATATATGTTTAAACTATGCAGGACATACAAGAGATTCATAGCCTACTGGACATACTGGTGATTATAGTCCAGGTTAGCCCATAAGATGTATGTTTAAAATTGTAAATTCTTTTATATGAATCGCTTACAGTTCTCATTATATTGCACTTGAAACAACTCGTGTTGAATACTAGGGGTGGGCAAAAAGAGAGAAAAATGTCCTGCATGACTTTTCACGAAAAATTGACAATTTTTCTCTTTTTTCATGCAAATTGTCTCCTTTTCTCCAGTGCAAAATGTTCCTCCTTTTTGCCTATTCCAACACATTTTTCTCTTATTCTAACACATTTTTCTCCTATTCAATACATTTTTCTTCTATTTCAATACATTTTTCACCTATGTTTCATATGGTGCAACATTTCCCAGCACAATATTGCTTCTTCTGAGGGCAGTAGTGGAGAAATAAGTAGCTGAAAGACAAAGTTGTGAGTCCTACAGCAACATATGCCTTGAAAAATTTACTAGCTGCAGAGTGCATGTGTCCTTTGCCAACACTAGCTTCCTGCTTACATGATAACCTAGTATACAACCTACAATGTGGCAGATGTGTATGGTAGTGGTGGTGGGTGACTGCCGTGGTGTGATTGGTGGGACCATGACAAACTGCACCAACCCAGGAGGCGAGGGATCATCATTTATTGCACACGTTGCAGAAACCATTGCTGTAGTCAGTTTTTAAACTACCACTTTACTCCGACGTCCCTGTACCACCTTTCCCTCTCCCCATTGTGCATTTGCTGGACATTAATCAACTACTATGTGTGTGTTGTTTACTCTCTATAGTACAGAACTGATGTAGTGTGATTTCTTTCCTCAACAAAGTCTTCAATGTCATCTGCTGTCACAGAGTTCACATCAGGCTCCCAGTCAGTTGTCTGTCACCTAGTATATTTATTTGTTTAATTATTTATGTATTCATTTTTTTTATCCATGAGATCAAAATGACGGAAAGGAGAAAAAGAAAAAATCTACCATCACACACTAAGCATAAACTATCAACGAAGGAAACCAAAAATCTCAACCTCTGCAGTTAATGCCAGTGGTGAGAGTTTTTAAACGTTATAAATCCACTTACTCTCTTATAGACATATGTAGTCACCTCCTCTCCAATTCCTGGTTACCACATCTAATATGTTGACAGGCACTGGTCTCAGATCATTATATAGGTCCCTATACAACCGCTAAAATAGCAGGGTGCACTCTTTAAGAATTATCCCCATTGTCTTTTTTGGTATTGTTTGTAGTTAAAGCTTCTGTTGATGGGGTTTTTCTCTTTAAGAATTATCCCCATCCTCTTTTTTAGATATATAGATCTATCATACTTGCCAACTGTTCCTTTATTTCTAGGGACAGTCCTTGGTTTTGGAACCCTAACCCTGGATCTTTATATCCCTGCTTTTGTAATCCCTGGTTTTAAAATTGAATCTCCGCTCCATATTTTACATACATATTTTACGTGCTTGTCATTGAAATGTTAACATGATTGAAGCTTCTTTACACCTTAATACAACAATGGTGTCACAAATATGGAGAAAAAAAGGTGGGGGATGATCTCAACAGAGCAGCCCAAACAGGACCACCACTCCTCCAGTCCCAAAAAATAAAGTGGAATATATGGTCTGGAGCTTAAGTGGTGAATCTGTACCCTATGTACACCACATAAAAAGATCCAGGGAAATTGTATCTGATTACAATATATTTAATGAAGGTTGTGAGTAATGCGACCATGTACACCGAACACATAAAAAATAACTACACATTTATCATAAACAATTAGCTAAGTAAACTTCCATTGGAGAAATATCTATAAAATTGCAGGGAATATGCTTTGTTGCAACAAATCCACCAATTAGGAAAGGTACCCCAAATATTACCCAAATTTACTCTGATGGATTACACCAGTACACAGTAAGAAAATCCATGCTGGAGATAAATCTTATAGTAGCATTCAACACATACATATAATTCCTCCCTTTTGATAGAAAGAATATAGGAATAGTATGTCTTCCTCAAGAAAAAAAAAAAAAACTGAAAACACCGCAGTGTCTAATATCTGAGTAAAACTACTCTACCTATATACACCCTTTGTAATCTAACTATATAAACACTCCATAAAAAAGAAAAATATATAAAAAAGTGACTGATTACAAAAATACATAAAATGAAGACAGCAACTACAATCCATCCAAATATTAGTGTCATATAATGTTACTCCATCTGTATATGTTGTGTACTTTATATCCAAAAATCACCAATATTTCCGATGATAAACTACTTTAAGGATTAAATCGAAACACCTATGCACCAGACGATAATGATGTCTTCAGATATGCAAAACATACAATAAATTCATAGGCTTCTGAACATACTAGCGATTATAGCCCAGTTTAGCCCCTAAAATATATGTTTAAACTATGCAGGACATACAAGAGATTCATAGCCTACTGGACATACTGGTGATTATAGTCCAGGTTAGCCCATAAGATGTATGTTTAAAATTGTAAATTCTTCTATATGAATCGCTTACAGTTCTCATTATATTGCACTTGAAACAACTCGTGTTGAATACTAGGGGTGGGCAAAAAGAGAGAAAAATGTCCTGCATGACTTTTCACGAAAAATTGACAATTTTTCTCTTTTTTCATGCAAATTGTCTCCTTTTCTCCAGTGCAAAATGTTCCTCCTTTTTGCCTATTCCAACACATTTTTCTCTTATTCTAACACATTTTTCTCCTATTCAATACATTTTTCTTCTATTTCAATACATTTTTCACCTATGTTTCATATGGTGCAACATTTCCCAGCACAATATTGCTTCTTCTGAGGGCAGTAGTGGAGAAATAAGTAGCTGAAAGACAAAGTTGTGAGTCCTACAGCAACATATGCCTTGAAAAATTTACTAGCTGCAGAGTGCATGTGTCCTTTGCCAACACTAGCTTCCTGCTTACATGATAACCAAGTATACAACCTACAATGTGGCAGATGTGTATGGTAGTGGTGGTGGGTGACTGCCGTGGTGTGATTGGTGGGACCATGACAAACTGCTCCAACCCAGGAGGCGAGGGATCATCATTTATTGCACACGTTGCAGAAACCATTGCTGTAGTCAGTTTTTAAACTACCACTTTACCCCGACGTCCCTGTCCCACCTTTCCCCCTCCCCATTGTGCATTTGCTGGACATTAATCAACTACTATGTGTGTGTTGTTTACTCTCTATAGTACGGAACTGATGTAGTGTGATTTCTTTCCTCAACAAAGTCCTCAATGTCATCTGCTGTCACAGAGTTCACATCAGGCTCCCAGTCAGTTGTCTGTCACCTAGTATATTTATTTATTTAATTATTTATGTATTCATTTTTTTTATCCATGACATCAAAATGACGGAAAGGAGAAAAAGAAAAAATCTACCATCACACACTAAGCATAAACTATCAACGAAGGAAACCAAAAATCTCAACCTCTGCAGTTAATGCCAGTGGTGAGAGTTTTTAAACGTTATAAATCCACTTACTCTCTTATAGACATATGTAGTCACCTCCTCTCCAATTCCTGGTTACCACATCTATCCCACAAAATTTCATATTCTCTATTTTTTACCCTTTGCAGTCTATAAAATGAGCTGACACACTATGCTTATGGAATTTATTTCTAATAAATGTGTTATTGGATGTTGTCTATAAGTCTTCTTTTAGTTCTTCCTATGTATTGTTTTCCACACTGACATTGTATTAGATATATAACTCCCTTGGTGTTGCATGTGATGGGATGTCCAGTTTCAAAACTTTCACCTTTTGATTTTAATGTGAATGTTTTAACACTTCTCTTTATCTGACAATTCCTTCAACCCATAAAATTTCCACATCAACAGAAACCCCTATTAGAATCTAACCAACTATTAAAGGGATAGTAATACTTAAAATTTAAAAAAAAATATGTTGTAGGGTTTGTCCCCCCTGAGTAAAACAAGAGTACTCCCACTGCTGAAAGGTGTTTCATTCAAAAGTTATTAATTTTCAAATTTGAATTTTTAGGTGCAATATAACAGTGGCCTGAAATTGTACAGTGGCGCTGTTGCTACACGATCCTATGGACAGCTCTGGTCCCGGGACCATAAATCTCCATAGGATGGTGTAGCAACAGCGCCACTGTACAATTTCAGGCCACTGTGATGTTGCACCTAAAAAATTCAACTTTGAAAATTAATAACTTTTGAATGAAACACATTTCAGCAGTGGGAGTATTCTTGTTTTACTCAGGGGGACAAACCCTACAACATATTTTTTTTACATTTTAAGTATTACTATCCCTTTAATGCTCCTGCCTGGTTCCCTAATATTAGGGGCAACCATGTTCCCTAAAGTTAGAGCTCTGGTGAAAATAATCTCTGGTTTCTCATGAAGACTTTCGGTTAATACCTTATCACCTTTCGAAACCTTCCAATGTTTACCAACTATTTTTCTAAAAACTTTATATCCTGTGTTAAAGGGCACTACAATAGGAATTGTATTAGTTTCTCCTGTCAGATTCTTTTTCTTTTAATATTTTAATACTGGTGTGAGATAGATTTGTGCACGGCAAAAATTTTTGGTAAAATTTGATTTTGGACAAATTTTTTTTCCCCATTCAGAGGATCTGAATTTCAGACTGGACCTATTAGACTCAGACGAAATTCGGTAATAGTCCGAATTATGCGGCCAAATTTTAAAAACATTTTTTAAATATTCAATAAAAAATTAAAAGGGATCTCTCACATATATATATATATATATATATATAATGCTCATTAGTTAGAGCATTTATCAAAGAGATCGAAAACGTTGTTTATTTTGAAAAATAACACAGTTATATGCGCAAAAATTAACTTTTAAAAAGTGTCCGGCAGCCTACTTCCTCCTTGCTGCACAGCTCCCGTCCCACTTCCCAGCATCCTCCGATGATGGAGGCTTTCTTTCTCTAAGCTGGAGCGATCTCATTGGCAGAGATCGATATCTAGCCAATGAGATCGCTCCAGCTTAGTGACAGACAGCCTCCGTCATCAGTGGATGATGGGTAGTGGGACGGGAGCTGCCTCCGGTTGGCAAGGTTCGGCAATCCGGAAGTAGGCTGCCGGATACTTTTTAAAAGTTAATTTTTACGCATATAACTGTTTTTTTTTCCAAAATGAACAAAGTTTTCAATCTCTTTGATAAATGCTCTAACTAATGAGCATTATATATCTATAGGTGAGAGATCCCCTTTAAAATTGAACAAATAAAAATAAAAAAATACATTAAACTAAATTAATAATAATATACAATCTGTAATTAGACAGGAAGGGATATTTTATAAACCCCTACACACATATTAACCCTTAATAGGGCAAATATGGGGCAAGTGGAAGAAATGTAATCATGTGTGATACAAATGAATATACCAAAAACACACAAAATAAAGCCCTGCACTCAAACTCCCAGTACTCATGGGCAGCGGCAATGGCTATAGTATACATCAGCCCAAAATACATAGTACAAAAAACAAAAAGAGTTTCCTGCGCTCTGTCCCAAATCCCTATGTACATTTAAATAATTGGAGGCTTTTAGTTTCACTCCAGTGGCCAATTGAATGTAAGCTCACCTGCCGCGTCAAGGCAAGCCTCATTGGTGAGTCCATCAGGACAAATAAATTATTTTGAATGACCTTTCTTAAGTTGCACCCATTATGTAACACATTATTAATGCCAAAACTGTAAAAAAAAAGTGGTTTTTTTTCATTTTGTAATTTTATATATGTATATGTCACATCAAATTAAATCCCTTTCTGTTCTTTAAAAAATGGTATATAATATGTGTTTGTACAATAAATGAGAAAGATAGGAATTATTGTTGAATACACACATAGCATAAATGCCAAAATTGCTTGTGTCTTTATGTGGTTAATATCTGCACTTTGCATGAACTGTAAAGCAACTGTTTTACCACATCTATTTTTAGCAGCATGTAGCAACATTGGGCCGTATGTTCAAAGGGATAACGACAAAAAATTGTCGTATGAAAGACAAAAATAAGTCATTGAATGCATGAACGACATATTTTCTATAGAGTAAACGACAAAAAACTAGTAATGTCCGTTGTGTACAACACAACTCAAGAATTGATGGGCAAAGAGGCAGGGCTAGGGCATGGCTAAACTATTCTCCAGTGTCGTATAGAGGAAAAGAACATTTTTTGTAACTAACGACAAAAAATGTATTTCAAAAGACAAAATTTGTACGTTAAGAAAAAAGTCGAGGGAATGTGTTCTGAATGTGAGAGTTTTTGTCTTTAGTTAAGACATTTTTTGCTACTTCTTTGAACATATGTCCCATTGTAATTGTTTCAGGCAGGAAAGTGTTATGCCGTCTATTTTTAGTAGCATGTAGTAACATTGTAATAGTTTCAGGTAGGAAAGCTCCATCCGAATTTCCAAAATTTACACTGAAATTTCGGACTAGGTCCGTTTCGGATTCTGATTTGTTTTTGTGGGCAGATCTTGGTTTTTCGGAAGGTCCGAATGATGCTGTATACTCCTTATTCGTCCGAGTTCCAAAATTAGCTGAACCAAATCGCACAAGTCTAGTGTGCGATCTTAGCATTCCAGTGAGTGTTTTAGTTTGTCTCAGTCCTTTATTCCTGTGTTGCTGCTCCCTATCCTCTGTTGTGATTCTGTTGCCAACACTGCTTGTCAGACCATCTGTATTCATTGTTCCTGCTCAGTTGGAGTTCGACTCTTCAGACCTTCATGTGGTTCACCATTCCAGCTCAATCGCTGTTCAATCCCTTAAACTATAAGTTGAATAGTTGTTCCTCAGTGTCAGATTACTAGTGTCAGCATAGTCAGACTTGTATTATCATTGTCTGCTCAGTTACTGTTCGACTCTTCCACCTCCAGTCTGTCTATTGATCCTGTACTGCAGTGATTCCACTCTGTCTCTTCATGCAAGTAAGGTACCCTGTTGCTGTTGTTGTAACCTTGTAAATCATCTCCAGTAGGTATAACTTATCCTTACACAATTATCCTGGGTGTGGGCCATCTCCTACGGTTGGCACTAAACTAGTCTTGTGACTAGCACCTTTACTCCAGCCTCGTCCTCAGCACAACTGTTGTAGGGATATTCCACACCAGCCAGCTACTCTGTTTATACTGTGTTCCCCAGCTTCTTGCTTACTGTGGGTAACCTGTCATTGCCTTGCCTTATCTTGTGTTATCTGCTGCAAATTTCTCAGTTGAGTATCTATGCTTGTCAGCTTTTCTTGCTAGCAACTCTCTCTAACTCTCACCTAATGGGGCCTCCATTATTTGGTTGTCATACCAGTCAGTTCATTACATTATGCCTCTAGCTTGCCAAAAACATATCCTGAGAAAAATATGTTTGTAGGCCTCAGGCTTGCCAAAAAACAAACCCTGAGCAAAATGTGTTTGTAGGACTCAAACTTGCAAAAAACAAGCCCTGAAAAAAAAATTGTATGTGCTACTTGCCTATTGCCAGTGGTGATACATGGTGTGGTGGAAATGTCACTTTTGACACCACCTTGCTACAAATATAATTGCTGCCTCTGAGTTGACTAAGCAACAGGAGGATTATGCTGCTGCTGCATGGGACTGGGATCATCAACAATGATGCAAGACAGGTAGTGGTGTGATAACGCTTCTACTTGCCACTAGCCCTAGTGAGGCTGAGGCAGCAGTAACACCACAACAAGCCTCCATGCTACTCAGATGTATCTAAAGAGAAGAAATTGACCAATTACGCTTCTCCTATTGCATCTCCTTTAAAATCATTGGTTGTGGTGGAACACTAATTTTTCAAGGAAGGAACTTTGCCTTTCATCAGCAACCACAATGTGCACAGTGTATGCGCAAGGAAACATTGTGAAACAGGTGAAGAACTGGGTGGGATGTATCACAACAATTAACACATCTGCACTCATATTAAGCAAAAGGCACAACTAAAACCAAACACCTTGACACTTATGCCAGCAATGTAAAACTAACCCCTAAGAAACCAAGTACTGCTGTCACTATGGTCTTTGCGGACTCCGCTAAGGACACTTGAAGACAAGATAGAAAATGACTTAGTAAAAATAGTGAATCCTCCCTGCCACCACCCTAGAGTATTCAGTGGGATGGAATGTCTGCAGGTGCTACTTGATACCCTGCATTGATTACTCTCCATGACATTGGCATGTGTTGTCAGCGCACCACAAAATGTGCAATGGGTGGACACAAACTGGCAGATCCTCACATCTACAGACTCACTATCAGGTGGTGATGGAGGTAATGGAGGCAAAAATGGTATGTCAGAGAAGAAGGTAGAGGATGCTGAGGGTGCCAAGGCAAATACAGCTCACCAAGACCCTAGCACAAGAAAATTATGATGATGTAGGTGTTATGATCATCAGCAAACTAACTGCTTTATTTTCTGTTTCACATCCTGGAGACATCACGTTTTTTGGCACGAAAATGCAAAATATACATGGCAAACAGGTGGGAATTTGTAGCCAATAAAAAATTTGCAAAAACATTTTCTGGCTTAGGCGAAAATGGAGAAAATTGTAAGGGGTTTGCTGAGGGTGGATTTTCAAGTGAAAAAGTGTGGATTTTGCAGAATTTCTCGAGGAAATACAAGATACCTTTCGCCAACGCCTAGTCATGGGGTAACATCTGTCTTCCAGTCAGCTCTATGGCTAATACCAGGTTCATAATACATCCTTGACTTCCTAGGTAGCTTTTCTCCCATGATAGTTAATATGGTTATTGTCTACATATATGTAAAGGTGCTTTAAAAATATCTATGTAATATGGCTTTTCATGTTGAGTAAGACAATGGTACTTCCACTGCTGTGCAATTCTTCATTCAAATGTTATTACAGATCAGAATAATTTTTTCTAAATCAAACTATGAACAACAATGCCAACTGTTGTACAGGGAGAATGTTTTATAACACACTCTGTGGGAGAGCTTGAGTCACTGAGTACAGCTCACTTTAATGATTATAGTGAGACCTGATGGCCATGATAGTGAATTGTAATGTAATAATAAAAATTTTAGTTATGCCAGTTTTTGACTGAAAAAATCTCCTTATTTTACACAGCAGGAAAAAAGTAATATGGCTTCTTTAAGAAATATATGATAAATTAACCTCTTGGAAGCTAGGGGGGTCTTCAATGCATTGTAATGCATGGCATAGGTGACCTCTCTACCATCTAAGTAAACTATTATTCTGACTGAGTGAATGTTAGACACAGAAAGGAAACTGTTGAAAGAAAAAAGCAACCTTGCCTGGGAGTGTAAAGAAGAAAGTCATTAGATGGTTGAATCCATGACTGCAGCAGATAAGCTATACACACACACAATACAAAGGGTTGAAATATGTTCGTACCAGCTGCAGTGTTTGGAAAGAGAAAATGACTCAGCCTTAGATCATTAATCATTATATCAAGCCTAAGTTTTGCATTTTGCAAAGATTATAGCTGACTGAAATCTACATTCAAAGCATTTATTATTGAAGGTGACTGGGTTAAACTTGAACTGGGAAACTAATAGTAGATGACATACATAATTTATGCTGAAGATGCATGGGGTAAGAGCACTGTGAGGTGGCAGATAATAGTGAATGTTTAATCAAAGAACTCAGTGTAATAGAGGAAAACACAGTAAATGGAAAAATAAGAGGATTTCATGTAGGCATGGCCAGATTAACATCAAAAGCACCCCTATGCAAATCAGTATAGGCAACCCTAGGCCAAATCCCCACTTCTCAGCTACATCCTTTATTCTATGGCACAGAAAATATGCTTAGCTATTACTATGCAAACCAAGAAAACTTGTCACCTGTTAACACAATGTTAGAGACCTAGATAGCATTCAAGTGATTAACCCATTAAGGGCTGTCCGCACAGGCGCGGTATGGTCAGACGTGCGGGGAGCCTGGAATTCCATGACGATCCAGGACCGTCATGGGTCCGTAAGGGTATAATAACCCATGACGGTCCAGGACCATCATGGGTCCTTAAGGGTATAACAAGCCATGACAGTCCAGGACTGTAATGGGTCCTTAAGGGGTTAATGAGCACCTCCCTGTTACTGAAAGGGTTAACCCTTTGAGTGCCAGAGTGGTATCATGCATTGCAGGACACGTCATTCTACCTCTCAACGGGTAAAATATTATAGCCAATAAAAGCCCACCTAAACTGGTAAATAAAACGGCAACATTAGTATATAAACAAAAGATTACAGCAATATATAAACTGGAAAATAAACCAGCCACCATAAGGCAGTAGCTAACTTTTTGTGTAGATTCATTAATAGGGGTGGGGGAAAAGTAAGAAAAATTTCCCACATGACTTTTTGTGAAAAACTATTTTTCTATTTTTTCGCAAACGTTTTCTCCTTTTCTCCAATGAAAAATGTTCCTAATTTTTCACCTATTCCAGCAATTTTTTGCCTGTTCAAACACATTTTTCTCCTATTCAATCACATTTTCCTCCTACTCTAAGACATTTTTCACCCATGTTACCTATGATGCAACATTTCCCAGAGATCATCATCATTTATTGCACATGCTGCAGCAACCATTGCTGCAGTCAGTTTACCACTTTACTCCCACGTCGCTGCACTGCTCCACATTTCCACCTCCCGCTTGTACATTTGCTGGACATTACTCAACTACTGTGTCTGGTTTTTACTCTCATCATGTACACAACTGATGGAGTCTGATAACTTGCCTTGGCCATCAACAAAATTCTCAATGTCTATCAACTCTTCCTCAGTCACAAAGTTCACACCAGGCTCCCAGTCAGCTGTCCGCCACCTAATATATTTATTTGTTTATTTATGTTACATTTTTTCATGTTGTGTATCCTATCTTATCACGGTCAGTCCCCCAAAAAAAACAAAATCAACAACGTCTTTCCTCAGACTTCCCCAGCACAGAGACAATAAAAACAAAATCAGCAAGTAATCTGGAACCCAGCTGCCTGTGTCTTGCCAGTCAGTCACACCAAATTTTGACATTTTGGGGTCAACCTCCTTCCTCTCTTCTTCTCCCCCAGAATGCCCAAAAGCTCCCCTAATACAGGGTACAAATGTCCTACCTAACAGACTCCCTAAACTAAGATCCAATTCCCCTTTATTTGCCTATCTTCTCTTGCTCAAAAAACATGCTGCTTTCTTCTCTAATAAAAACAGAATGGCTGCTGTGACAGCCTGACACCCTTGTATATGACTGTAGAAAAGAAGAGAAAATGTTCATGCTGTGGGGAAAAATTTTTCTTCTAATTCATTTCAATGCAATAAGCTAGGCAAAGAAAGTGGAAAAACTGCACTTTTCATGAGAAATTATTTGCCAAGCTAAAGTGCTATTATTCGACAATTTTGGTTTGAGGTGAACATTTCTGTCCATTGCTATTCATTAGGACTGCATTGGCTGTATCCATAGCTCAGCATGCGAGCCTGGTCAACATAACTAAACCCAAGTGAGTTGCCTATTCTGTCTACTGGGAAACTGCATTTGCATGTTGGGATGCAAATTTTCTAAAAAAGAAAAAAAAAACAATTCTTAAAGAACGACATAATAGGAAAAATATTCCATACTAGCTCACTCTACAAAGCACCTGTAACCCTGTATTGTTTAAACCCTTAAATTGTAAAGCACTGCGTACACTTGTGGTGCTATATAGACATATTCATTCATACTGGCATGTATATGCTTTGAAATCAGCAATTTAACAGCAACATAGTTTTCTCCTATACGTAAAAATGTCAATATAAATAATTGTACAAATTATACTTAGGGCCGTATATAGAAAGCTAAAGACTAGCCATTCTAAGGTAAACCAACTACATCATGGGGACAAAAGACAGATTTTGTTCTTACCTGTCAATTCCTTTTCCTTCATTTCTCCATAGGTAGCACACTAAACAGTGAGAGAGTAAGAGTGAGAGAACCACATCTCCAGTTAGGACAGAAAAAAAATATATAAAAAGACATCCCACCCACACCATCTCCCAGTATTTCAACAAAGACAAACCTGGCACCACAAATATGATGCATAAAAATTACTTTGCTAGCAAAAAAACACAATAAAGGGACATGAAGTCTATGTGCTACCTACTGTGACAATTGACAGGTAAGAAAATTTCTGGCTTTTCACGAAGTTTTGTAGCACATATAGCAGAAAATAACAAAGCAGAGCTACTGGGAGGGCATCACAATGCTGCTTCTAAGACTTTACCCTCCTCTGAAGCCTGCAGATCCAGACATTAAAACTCTGGAAATGTGGACACTTCTCCTGGTAGTAGTTCTACAGATTTGCTTCATTGAAGCTTCTACATTTTCAGCCCATGATGTAGCCATAGCTCTAGCGGCAGGTACTATGATGAGTACTTGAGTATCCATATGTTGGACTTTATAGGCTTCCATGATCACTGGGTGCACTCTAATAGCTTTAGTAGCCTTAGAATCTTAAACTCCTTTTGATGCATCAAAGAAGTAAACAAATAAATAGGAAATCTTATAAAAGGTGGTGTCCTCTGTATGTAAATTTGAAGATAGCATTTGGTAAAAAGAATATGTAAGCATGTCATTGAAAAATCTGGAAATAGAGTTGGGAGGCAGTCAGGGCCGGATTTGCCATTAGGCAAAGTAGGCACCTGCCTACAGGCGCACGCCACCGAGGGGTGCATGCCATTGTGAATTTTTTTTTTTTTTTTAAATAGCCACCTCGCTCGCCCTCACATTTCCCCCCCCCCCCCCGTTGTCTATTTCCTACCTCCCCGGCAGGACAGGTCTGTGCCTCCTTTGGCACAGTCCTGTAGGTGCTGAGCTCCCTCGTCGCCTCTTTAGGAATGCAGAGCGCTGGGAGATGACACTGCTGGAACTAATGGGAGGGCAATGTGGCGATGATTGGGGGTAATGTGGAGGAGCATTGTGGAGGTGCCCAGTGTAGATGGCCCACGAGGGGGGGGGGTGCTTCAAATTTCTGTGCCTACAGGCTCCTGAGATGTAAATCCAGCCCTGGAGGCAGTTATCTTAGTTTCAGTAGAAGTGAATGAAACCTTAGGAGCCAATCCAGAAGGTAAGCCAAGCATTACAAGTCATGCTTTAATAGCATGTAAGGCATCTGTATAGAAAGGGCTTGTAATTTTCCGACTCATCTGGCAAAAGTAAGTATGGTCAGCAGAGCCATTTTAACGGATATTTTCAAATTACAGGAATCCAGAAATTCAAAAGGGCTTATAAAACCCTTAAAGGGATAGTAATACTTCGTTTTAACTTTATTTTATTTTGTAGGCATTAAAAAAACATGAAGAATGATATGTCTTATCTCTCAAACCTTTATGGTTTATGAGATATTCACAAGCAAAGTTCCCCTCCCCGCCCCTTTTTCCTAGTGTAAGCCATCTCTTCTCAAATGTGAGTCTGGTTGTATGACCAGACAGATAACAGAAGGGGACAAATTTCTTTGTATGAAAACAATGAAAGCCCTTCCCCCCTTGACAAGTTTTTCAGCTTTTTCCGTTATCTTAATTGAAGATTGTCCCTCTCTGCAGTCTACCTGGGCATCTCCCTTCTGATCTGGTTGAACGGGGGGGGGGGGATACTTTGTTTGTGAATATCTCTTAAACCATAAAGGTTTCAGAGATAAGACTTATATTATTCTTCATGTTTTTTTAATGCCTACAAAATAAAATAAAGTTAAAACGAAGTATTACTATCCCTTTAAAAACAATGTTGTTACCCTAGGGTAGTATTGCAGGAATCTTTTGAGGTCCTAGGCAAAAGGCAGATGTTAGGAACCTCTGCAGTATGCCATGATCAGTAAAAGAGTGACCTAGAAAGCTGCCTAATGCGACCACTTGAACGCTAGTGCCTCCTGGAACAAAATTAATCAGATGTTTACTTATATTTTATCTCAGTATCAATTATTAACATACACATATTTTAAAAGAGTTTAGCAACAAGCTTCATCATCATTAGAGGTTTAACTTGTTAAGGGCCGTCATGGGTAAACTTCCCTTAAGGACCAATGATGGGAAAGAGGGATATGGGGATTTTGGCCCCAGAGGAACATTGACCCCCTAAAACTGTACATTTTGTAGGTATGAATGACCAGTCATACCTTTCATGCAGTCTTCATAAAAAATTAACCCACTTTGCACAAACCAATAAAAATAGTGTTTTTTTACATTTCTTTCATTTTCTTTATTTTTAATAAAATAAATGGCGGGTTATCCAAATAAGTGTGGTATCAAAAGAAAGCCCTACTTGTGCTTAAAAAATGGTATATAATTTGTGTGGCTGGAATAAAAGACTTAGAGGCAAAACACTTTTGAACAAAGACAAAGTCAGAAAGGTCAGAATTGCTCTGGTCTTTAAGTGCAAACCACCCCAAATTTAACTGGTCCACAAGGGGTAAATGATAGCAAGCCCTGTACCCCAACCCCATAGAATACACAGGGAAATGGTATACAATCATGCCATTTCCTCTTTTCCTTGTTTAACCCCTTAAGGATGGCCGATCATGCATACGGCTGTCACTTAAGGGCCACGGAGCATTTTTTTTTTTATTTGTTTTGGGTTCAAGGCTAACCGAACGGAGTACAGCCACGCTGGGAGCCCTGAATTCCATGACAGTCCTGGCACGTCCTGGGTCCTTAACTCAAATCTAACGATAACGTGCCAGGACCATCAAGGGTCGTTAAGGAGTTAAGGAAAGGAATAGCCGGGAATGTCTATAGGCTGCCTCACTGTCCTCCTCTTGGTGTAGTTATTTTGGCATACATAGCTTAGTAAATTGATGTTAGGCAGGACTTGGGTTTAAAAGTCGATCCCAGTGCCTGATTTAGTGCAGATTCTTTGTTGTACAATAATCCCAGTATTACAAATGAAAGCAACTTGTATATAAATGGAAGTAAACAATGAAACAAAAATACGTTGTAGGACTTTTCCTGCAGATAAAAACAAGATTACTTGCAGAAATGAGTTGTTCAGAAGGTATTGCCACTTAACCTGTTGGTTTGTTTTACATTAACAGTACCCTCTTGCCTGTAGAAAGTTCACCTACAGTTACACCTGGTTTCCTTTTATTGAATTCTATGGGAGTGGCAAGTTACCAACTCCATAGAATGCGATAGTAACAGCTTCATCACTTCATGACAGTTTGAATGGTTATAATTTTTTCATTAAACAGCTGCCAGTGGTGGGAGTGCACTTGTTTAACAGTGTTTTTTTGGAGGGGGTTCTCAGGATGTGTCTTACCATTTTAGGCATAACATGAATATATTTTTCTTCTGAGGAAGTTCAATTATAAATAATATCAATTATTATATACAAAGGGGTAATACATCTTTATTATAAAAACATATGTAAACAGTAGGGTTGGGATAGTCAGTCTTTGGACCGCCAGCTGATGGGGACTACAACTCCCACCATCATCAAACCAGACAATCACTTGTTAGATGTGATTAGTGTTGTAATCTCCAATAGATTTGACTACCCTTGCAGTAGGGATTTTCTTGCTGATTCAAAAATGGGGTACTCCCATTACCGGGATATACTACAGGGGTATTACAGTGAAAATATACTTTTTTCTAATAGTTTAACATTTTTTTGTGGTCAGGTTGGCTCTGTTGCTTTTGTTGTCCAGGGAGAGCTTTGGTCTCAGACACACACCTCTCCTCAATACCTCAATATCAACAGTAGAAAAGAGGGAAAAACAATAGGGGAGCCCCTTGTGTATATCTAACTTATCAATAATAGACCCCCACCATCACCCTATAGGTGTTTACTCACAGAAATAGTGAGCTGGAAAAGACCTACATCCAATCCAAACACAATAGACTTCTTGAGAATTATATTGTCCCCCCCGAGACACAGTTTCATATGGATAAATATTCAAATGCAGCTCACTCATGACCCTCCTCTCGCTCCCCCAAAGCGGCATACAACTCCAAAAGACAAAAAGAAAGATCGCCAACTAGTGTAATTTGTATATGCAAATTGAAGAAAAATAAAGGTAGCAGGGCTCAAAATTTCCACTCGCCACTAGCCAATGGCGAGTGAAAACTTAGCCCTGGCGAGTAGAAATTCAGCCCTGGTGGGTATGCTATGACTTGCAGTGGCGAGTAACTTTTCAGGTCTGGCTAGTAGCAAAGGACTTAAAATTATAAACCCTGAATGTAGTAGGCGCACATTATATTGTTGTCAGATTCTTGACACCAGAAATTCTGACTAGTTTGCATACACAGAAATTAACCGTTTCCATTGAGATACAGCATAACATTCAGTATCCATCTGGGACAGGCGGAAGCTTCAGAATATTGTCAATTTCGTATTCATTAAAAGTATCACATAAAAATGTAAAAATATATATAAATATACATGGGCTTAATCACTAACATATTTTGTGGCTAGAAATGCTGCTTTATGAAAGCATACAAGCCTTAACCCTTTAACACACGAGGACTTATATGTACGTCCTCCATTTCCGGGTTCCCACGCTGCTGCACGCTGTTCAGGGACTCCAAAATTGTTTTTAAAAAAAAAAATACACTGCAGGCGTTAAGTGCCGGCCGTGTGTGGGTGCATCCGGTCACTAAGGGGTTAAAAGATAACAAAGAAACTTTTTTAGGTGATACTTTTAATAAATACAAAATTGACAATATTCTGAAGCCCAGTATCCCAACTGGATATTGAATATTGTGCTCTACCTGAATAAAGATGGATTAACCTCTTAAGAATCAGCGTTCCTGGGGTGTGTTGTCCTTTAAGGACCACATACGGAACTTTGGCATGCCGAACGGGGGACTGATAGTGACTGCTCCAGTCTTGGAGTTGTCCCCGCATACGTGATGTGTCAGGCCTGTCACTGGTCCTTTAGGCAGGAACAGCAGTGATGGTTCTGACACGTCACTGAGCCTTAATGGGTTAATTTTTCCATATGCAAGCTAGTCAGAATTTTTGGTGTCAAGAATCTGACAAAAATATAATGTGAGTATACTACATTTATTTTTCTTCAGTTGCCGATCCTTTTTGTCTTTTGGAGTTCAATATCAACAGAGCAACCTGTGCATCTGACAATAACAAAAAATAATAATAACACAAAAGCGCAAACCAACAGCAATTAATAATTTGTACTGTAATGAAACATCTTCTAGCAAGGTCTTACTTTGCAGGAAAACTCCAAAATAAATATTCATGTTCATAAAAAGGGTTTACTATCCATTTAAAGTGGAACTTTCACCAGAGTAATATAGCGCCGCAAATTATAATTATATTAGTGATATGCACAGACTTAGTTTTATTTTCAAGAATAATTGCTGCATCAACGAAAAATAGAACCTTTTAAGCAGACAGGCACCGGCTGGGATCTTGCTGTAGGAGCTCTCTGCTCCTGCACTGTCAGTCCCTTCTGGTGCCTTAAGGCACAAAGGCATTCAACTGACTAGTCATGGAGTTGAAGGGGATGGACAGTGCAGACTCAGAGATGTCGGCTCTGCAAGATGTCTGCGCTGTTCCCTGCTGCCTGTCTGCTTGAAAGATTCTATTTTTCGTTAATGCAGCAATTATTCATGAAAGCAAAACTAAGTCTGTGCATATCACTAATGTAATTATCAGTTGTGGTGCTATAAGTTTGGCTTTAAAGGATGGGTAAACTTTTTAATAAAAAAATATATAACACCTTTAATGCTGAGTAAAACAAGATATTCCCACTGCTGGGAGGTGTAGCTTTCCAACAATACTTGACATTAACAGTGCCATCTGGTGTCCATTTACGTCAACTATCTTTCATACAGTACCTGGAGTTCAGCTATATATTCGATTGTATTCTGTGAGAGATTTAAGTCATTGACTAAAGTTCTCCATAGAATGTGATAGTAACAGCTCCACCACTGGTGAACAGTTATAACTTTTTAATAAAACAAGCAAACAAACAAACAATTTCCTAACAGTGGAGTACCCTTGTACTTTAAAGAAGTGTTCCTGCATGAAGGTTAATCTCTGTATGCATAATGCTACCAGGGGTTTATGACATATATGTACAATATTGTTATCTTGTATTATTATTGTATTTTGTTTTCTTATAGGATGGAGTTTCAGCATGGGATCAGCCTATCAGTTTCACAGCTGGAGAGTGTTTGTCATAGTGTGTGCACTGCCATGTGTATCTGCAGTAGTGGCCCTCACCTTCATGCCAGAAAGTCCACGGTTCCTATTAGAGGTGAGATCCCCCAGATTTAAATATCCTCCTTAATAGGTTGAGTATTGGTTTAAAGGGATAGTATTACTTCAAAATTACCATCCCTCATATTGTAGCCCTTAATAAAATGAGTTAAATGACACCAGCAGCGTCTCTCAAACCTTTATGGTTTAAGAGATAGCCGCTTTCAAAGTTTCCTCTCCCCTGCTGTCAGCGTTCTGCTGCCAGCAGGGGAATCTGGTCCCGGGACAGACGGAGGCTCTTAAACAGAGCCGATATCTCGTTATTGAAGGAAAAATGATTCATCGAAACAGTCTTCTACATGTGCTTGGTTACCAACCACACCTAGAAGACTGTTTCAATGAATCATTTTTCCTTTCATAATGAGATATCGGCTCTGCTGAAGAGCCTCCACTTGATTCAGAGACCGGATTCTCCTGCTGGCAGCAGATCGCTGACAGCAGGGGAGAGGAAACTTTGAAAGCGGCTATCTCTTAAACCATAAAGGTTTGAGAGATGCCGCCGGTGTCATTTAACTCAGTTTATTAAGGGCTACAATATGAGGGATAGTAATTTTGAAGTAATACTATCCCTTTAAATTATGGGACTCTCTAGATAAAAAAATGGCAAAATGTATGAAATAGCAAATAAATAATTTTATGGCAAGCACGGAGGGTTCATATTATGCTTAATACTTCTCCACTGCTCCTCTTCAGCAGCAAAATTGGTACAATACAGACAACAGAAACTTAAAACTATCCTCCCTCCCTAGTTAGTCACTCCCACATCCCCTTAAACGTGGGATGCATCCTTTAACTCCTAATTCTTTGTTGCTCCCTCAAAGCTGAGTGATTCCATTTTTTGGTCCCGTATTTACTTGTTTTCATAGTTACGGTTAATACTTGTGCAGGTTTGGTACACTTTGTGTCCTTACTGGCATAAGTATTTTATCTTTATTTGTATGCTTCCCTGTATGTTATTTAATTTGCCGGTATATTTTTATCTGCCTCTGTTTGTCTACTGTGCGCAGTTTTTTCCTTTTCCCTGCTCCATAAGCAGGGGTCTTGGTCTATTCATGTTCTCTGTTTTAGGTATACAATTTATGTACAGTTACAGTAAGCTCTGCCAATATGATTGTTGCATTCCTACAGATATATAATTCCTCTTCAAAAACATATGTGCTCTGAAGGTCCATCAGTGTAGAACATGGAGAGAAAGCCTAATATAGCATAAAGTCACTGTTTCGATAATGACCCTTACAATAGGGTAGACATACTGTATAACTGGAGAACAATGCATAACCCACATAAGTCATGTAAGGCAATATTATGACCCCATATGTTGAAGTAGAGACTAAACAGAGGTAGCAGATATGAGGAGTACAAAGTAAATTCCTTTTGTTAAGACTACTTAAAGGGATAGTAATACCTCATTTTATCTTTATTTTATTTTGTAGGCATTAAAAAATATGAAGAACAATATAAGTCTTATCTCTCAAACCTTTATGGTTTGAGAGATATTCACAAGCAAAATTTCCCCTCCCGCCCCTTTTACCTAGTGTAAGCCATCTCTTCTCAGATGTGGAATCCAGTCCATAGACCAGACAGATAACAGAAGGGGACAATCTTCTTCCTATGAGGACAATGAAAGCCCTGCCCCCCTTGACAAGTTTTTCAGGTTTTTCCCTTATCTTAATTGAAGATTGTACCTCTCTGCAGTCTACCTGGGCACCTCCCTTCTGATTTGACTGAACAGTGTTACATCAGTAAAAGGGGTGGGATGGGGATAAGAATGAAACATTACTATCCCTTTAAAAAAAAAAGCATATGGAATATCACATACTTAAAGTTCTATATTTAATTAATTTATTTAATTAATGTGATTACTTTGTATCCTGCTGCAGGTGACATTCTTATCACCAGTCTAATTTGCTCCTTAGATTCCAGTAGGGGCATGTTTAATAAAATGCAAATCTACCTCCCAGTAGGAAATGAGTCCAACTGATACAAGAAATTTTTTTTTAATTTCAATTGATTCAATATTCCAAGAAAAAATGGCAAAATATACAGAATTTTTGGGTAAAATATGGTTGTTGTGTGAAATAATGTGACATAAATTCCTCATCATAGTTCAAGCGACAGTTCAGCGTGTTAAATTTGGCCATTAGCTTTAATTCCTAGATCTTATTGCGTACCTCTAATACCGTGTCCATGTTTGCAGGTATATTCTCCCACAGGCATATTTTTTTTCTTTTTGTTAAAAGAGAAACTATGTGAATCAGATGTGGAATCTGGTTGCTTGAGCAGACAGATAACAGCAAGGGACAATCTTTACTGTGAGAAAAATGAAAACCCTGCCCCCCCGCCCTTGACAGGTTTTTCAGCTTTTTCACTTATCTTAAATGAAGATTGCCCTCTCTGCAATCTACCTGGACACCTCCCTGCTGCTCTGAGCTGAGCAGTGTTATATCAGTAAAAGGGGCGGGAAGGGGATACGTTATCATTCAATTACTCTTGTACTAAAACTCTGACAGTATTGAAATAACACATGGCCCAAATACTATGATGATTAGTAAGAGCTGCTTTTATTATGAAACATTACTATCTCTTTAAGTGTGTCCTGTCTCAACTATATAAAATCCTGTTTTGGGATATCTCACACAGGCAGGGGAAACTATCTCAGAAATCACAGTCTCTATCCCAGGCACACAAAATGTATTGTTTACAGCCTGGACCTAAGGTACAAACGCATCTGCTCTGAGACTATTGACCAGGATGAACATCTTAATCTCAGGAGAGATTCTATCAGTCACAATTATAATGTCATGGTTACAGGCAATCAAATTCAGAGCCACCAAGAAGAAATCACCAGGATACAAATAATCACAAGAAAATAACAAGGTGCCATTAATAGTCACCTACAGCCCTCAAATTGAAATTATTTGTAAAATATCAAAAGAGCTTCAAACAATGCAGCACATACAGTGTATGATAGATTAATTATTATTATTATTATTATTTAATTAATTATTCTCAGAACACCCTCTGCTCATTTATAAACAGATCACCATCTTAAAGGGTTAGTAATACTTAATTTTATATTTATTTATTTATTTGTTATTGTAGGCATTAAAAAAATGTTAAGAACAATGTAAGTCTTATCTCTCAAACCTTTATGGTTTGAGAGATATTTGTTGCAAAAGTTCCCCCTCCCTGATGTCAGAGCTGTAGCTGACAGACTTGGATTCTGGTCCACAAACTGGCCGGCAGCTCTTCAGCAAAGCCAAGATCGCGATCTTTAAAAAAATACTACTTCATTGTAACGGTCTACAAAGTGTGCCTGGTTTGCAAGCACACTTTGTAGAACATTCTAATGAAGTCATTTTTTGTTTTTAAAGATCGCAATATCGGCTCTGCTGAAGAGACGCTGGCCGGTCTGCGGACCAGAATCCAAGTCTGTCAGCTAGATGGCAGACTTGACTGAAACAGCCAGGAATAGGGAACGTTAGTTGTGAATATCTCTCAAACCATAAAGGTTTGAGAGATAAGATTGACATAGTTCTTAATATTTTTTTTTAAATGCCTACAATACTTAGCAACCATAAAATTACATATTACTATCCCTTTAAAAAAACTGTTGGTAATGAGCTCCCTAAACAGTGTAACAGAAAATGGTACATCTCCTTGTATACAAATAAGATGAAAAACCTACCAGTGCATATATATATAACAATGAAGATATCCTCACCACATTCCCACCCAAACCACATTAATAGCAAATTCTCATGCAGATCAGTTAATGCTATCTACCTAGATGAGACAGGACAAATGAAATCACATAGGTTCAATGTTAACAAAAAGAAAATAATACACCAGCCGGGGAACATTTTTGCACACATGGACACAGTATCAAAGATCTCTGAATTACTGTACTGAATGGAAACATTTACACACAGAGAGACAGAAAGATCTGTTAGTACAAGCTGATGACCATCTTTAACACGCTGAAATGTGGCCTTAACCATAACAAGGAATATGTTACATTATATCACACACACACAACTGGCAATAAGATTGTCAATTGCAATGAATGAATAAATGAATGAAATCCAATGCAATCAAGAACCAGTATAAAGATAGATTAGATTAATAGATTAGATAGATAGATAGATAGATAGATAGATAGATAGATAGATAGATAGATAGATAGATTTCACTCTGTCTATAACATGAATAATGAATAGACCTAAGTGGTGCTCAAAAAACAACTAAATGGAAAAATTTGCTGTATTTAACTCAGTTTTCAGAATGTACTGTCGTGCAGCAAAACCTTGATGTAATAGATCGACAAAAGCAATTGGGATGTTTTGCTTTCAGTAACATAAAGTAGAACCCATACAATAGGGATTGAGAGGCATCGAAGACATAAGGAGGACTTATTGACCCAGTTCTATCACACCTCATTCAAGAACTTTATCCTATTCTAACTCCAACTCTTACTCACTTATTCAATGCCACGCCCATCTTAAAGAAATCTGTACTGGGCCAACAAACTCATTTTCCAACTACAGGCCTATTTCTCATCTCCGATTCAACTCCAAGCTCCTCAGATGTCTTGTATACAACTGGCTCACAAAATTCCTCTACTCTCATAACCTGTTAGATCTCCAACACTCTACTGAGTCTCCCCTTCCTAAAGTGGCCAATGACTCTGCTAAGTCAGAAGGCCAATGCTCCATACTCATACTCCTGGGTCTGTCAGCTACCTTTGATTCAGTGGATCTCCCACTCCTCTTCCAAGCTCTCCACACCCTAGGCCTCTGTGACACCACCCACTCTTGGTTCTCATAATACCTCCAACTGTTCCTTCCATGTTTCCAACTCTGGCTTCACTTCTTCACCCCTAACACAAGGATCAGTCCTGGGCCCCTTGCTCTTTGCAATCTACACCTCTTACCTCAGCAAACTAATAAACTCTGCTGGGTTTAACCATATCTCTATGCTGAAAACATCCAAATCTATCTCCCCAGACCTCTCCCCTTCACTCCTGTCCCGTGTATCTAATTGACTTTCCATAATCTAAAACTCAACCTATTTAAAACCAAACCCATAATATTCCCTCCTTCGCCAACCGGCCTTACCCTGGATATTTCACTAACTGTTAACAACATCTCCATCACACCAAATTTCAAAGCACACTGCCTGGGGGTCGTCTTCGACTCCTCCCTATCATTAATTTCCCAAATCCAGTCAATCGCCAACTCATGCTGCCTCTAACTATGCAACATCTCTACAATTCATGTTTTTCTCACTTTTCTCAAACAAATATCATGTCCTTTCTCAAGTACTATAACTCACTCTATTTTGGCCTTCCTCTCACCGGACTAATCCCCCTACAGTCCATAAATGTGCCAACATCACAGTCTTCCTTTGAGGCCTAAAGCGATTCTATCCTCTTACCTCTGTATGGCCGCCAGCCGGCATGGCCTCTGGCCACTTCCTCATGGCTTAGTCATGTTTCAGGCACTGGCACGGACACCTGTTTATTGTGCCTTTGCTGTGGAAAGGCAGGACATTTGTTGCACTCTTGTCCTACCCGTCCGGGAAACGCTCGCACCTAGGGTTGTATAAGGGGCAAACCCTAGGCGGAATATCACAGTCCCCAGATTCACTGCTTGGGAAACCAATTCCGAAGTAGTAGTATCCTGGTCCACCTCTTCGATTTTGGCTCCGGCCCTGGTGGATTCAGGAGCTGCTGGCTTTTTCATGGATGCTGACTTTGCGGGCCAGCATAAGATTCCATTGTTGCCTCGCTCTTTTCCTTTAGCTATTGAAGCCATTGACAGTAGGCCGTTGCAGCCGTCACATGTTACTCATGAGACTGTGCCATTGTTCCTGAGGGTTCCTGAGGTTCCATGTGGAGACCCTACAGTTTCAAATCATAAAGTCTCCACACTATGCACTAATCCTGGGGTTTCCATGGCTCCAGAGTCACAATCCCAGGATAGACTGGCAGACTTGCGATATTGTAGCCTGGTCCCCTTATTGCACTGGTAAATGTTTTCAGCAGCCTACCAGAATACTTTGTACCTCTCCTTTGTTAACTGCAGAGTACCAATCGTTCAAGGAGGTATTCAATACGGTAGAGGCTAGTACTTTGCCGGACCACAGACACTATGACTGTACTATTGATTTGATTCCCAGAGCCATACCTCCAAGGGGACATATTTATCCTCTTTCTGTGGAGGAGAACTGTGCTATGGAGTAGTATGTGTCTGATGCCCTGGCCAGAGGGACCATTCGCAAGTCTTCCTCACCTGCTGGCTCTGGTTTCTTTTTCGTCAAAAAGGAGGATGGGGAGTTAAGACTAGGGGTGGGCGAAAAGTGTAAAAATTTCCCGTGAAAAACTTCACAAAAAGCACCGATTGTTTGCTTTTCCTGTGAAAAATTTCGCCTTTCCGCCTATGCAAAAATGTCCTCCTTTTCGCCTATTTTAACAAATTTTCCTGACGTTTAGAAAAAAGTGGCTGAAAGTCAAAGTTGTGAGTCCTACAGCAACATATGGCTTGAAAAATGTGTTAGCATGCAGAATGCATTTGTCCTTTGCCCACAACACTTTCTTGCTTAAGTGACACTGTCACATATTCATGATGATATCAAGTAATAAAAAAATAAAGTACAGCCTACAGTGTGGTAGATATGTATTTTAGTGGTGGTTGTGGGGGAATGGCATGGTGTGATTTGTGTACGTATTTTTACCATTGTCATACTCTATCCTCCTTCTCAGATTATTGCACACATCACTTATCGGTCATAGCAGTGGTCCCATCTGTCCTCCACCTCCTCATCTGTGCTGCTGTTAATATATTTGCCCTGACTTTGTCTGTCATGTGTGGTTTCTGCTACTACTACTACTGGAGCTAGATGTTGATATAATTCTACTGCCACTACTACTAGGTGTCAAAGGTGCAGCACTTCCAGCAGGAGCACCGGAGGTACTCTTCATGTCTAACACTGTGGATGTTAACCTGTGTTGCTGGGTACTCAAACAGGTGTGTGTGGCTGAGTGGGAACTGGGCTTTGAAGAGGTGATGATGCCGTTGATGACTGATTGGGTGACTGTGTGCTTTTTGACATCTGTACTTGTCCAGGGTTGGACTTTCCAATGGCTTTCTCAAACAGTTTATAGACAGGCACAATGCTCTTTAAAGTGGTGGAAGATTCAGCCTTTGACTTTCTGCTAATCTTATAGTCCTGTCACCATCCTCACTCTCAGCTTCATCTGTATCTGAACAAGAGAAGGATGCTGGAGTGATATATTCTAGATCTGCATTATCATCAGTCATCATTAGGTCATCCTCTGTAGCATCAGCATCCCCTGATAGTTCTTGCCCACTACTACCCTCATATTCCTCTAAGCTTTTGGAGGTCACAAACAATTTATTTTTACTTTTACTTTAACAAAGTTCCCTACTACTTTGAGGATGGGTGTTTTGGTACTTGTGTGTCTCACTGTCTGATGCAGCAGGCGCTTCAGCTGCTACACCTTCCTCTACTATGCTGTTGCCAGCATCATCAACACTTGAATGTGACTTGTTGTCATCTTCAGTGTTCTTCTTATATGATTCTATATTTCTACTGGCACTGGTGGTGCTGGACCTAGACAAACTGCATACTCCCTTGGAGTAAAGGGATCATCATCATTGACTGCACACGCTGCAACAACCATTGCTGCAGTAAGTTTTTGGACTACTACTTTACTCTCACGTCCCTACACTGCTCCACCCCTCCCCCTTCCCCTTGTGCGTTTGCTGGACATTCTGCAACTACACTGTGTTTTTTTTACTGTACAGTGCACAACACAACTGATGGAGCTGTATGATACCTTGCCTAAGCCCAGTCAGCTGTCTGTCACTGTCACCTAAGATATTTCATTTTTTATTCTTTTTTATTTTTTTACATTTTATTTATTTTATTTTTTTAAGTTGTCCACCCTGTTATCTTATCACAGTCCAAAAAAAATTATAGCTGAAAAAGAAAATCAACAATGTCTTTCCCCAGACTTTCCCACCCAGCACAGGGACAATAACAGCAAGATCAGCAAGCAAATAGGTTGCCTGTGTCTTGCCTGTCAGTCACATGGAATTTTGGAGTATTGGGGGACAATCTCCTCCCTCCCTTCCTATCCCCTAGAGTGCCCCCAAACTCCCCTAATACAGAGAACAAATGTTCTACCTAAATGACTTCCTAAACTAAGCTTCAATTCCCCTTTAGTTGCCTATCTCCTCTAGCTAAAAAATATGCTGCTCTCTCCTCTCACAAACACAGAATGGCTGCTGAGAGAGCCTGATAGCCTTTTATATGGTAGTAGAAATCTTTTCTTCCCATTGATTTCAATGGGCTGAAAAGGTGGGAAAAGGCAGAAAAACTGCACTTTTCGCAGGAAATTTTTCACTAAACGGAAAGTGCCATTATTCGCCGATTTCAGTTTGAGCTGAAAATTTCGCCCATTCCTAGTTAAGACCATGTATAGACTACAGAGGCCTAAACAAGTTGATGGTAAAAACCGCATACCCCATGCCTGTGATCACTGAGTTGTTTGATTGAATTAAGGGCTCGAAAGAATTCAGCAAACATGATTTAAGGGCTGCCTATAATCTGGCGAAAATAAAGGAAGGGCATGAGTGGAAATCCACCTTTAACACTTGTAGCGGACATTATGAATATCTGGCAATGCCCTTTGGGCTATGCAATGCTCCGGCAGTGTTTCAAGAATTTATCAATGATGCATTTAGAGATCTACTGCAGAAATGTGTAGTAGTATATCTGTATGACATTCTCATCCACTCAGCTACCATAGAGGCACATTGAGCGTATGTGGTACAGGTCGTTTGGTACAGGCCGCTTTGGAAGCTGGAAAAGTGCAAGTTTCACAAGTCTCAAGGCTTGTTGATGGGGTACGTGATCTCCTCTTTAGGATTGGGTATGGATCCACTTAAGTTGTCCACTGTGCTGGAATGGCCTCGTCCAGTGGGTCTAAAGGCCATTCAAAGGTTTCTGGGTTTCACAAACTACTATGGAAGGTTCATCAAGAACTTCTCGTCAGTGGTCATGCCACTTACTTACATGACACACAAGGGGACAGACACATCCTACTGGTCTCCCGATGCCATCCCAGCATTTGAGGATCTGAAGGTTGCCTTCACTAAGGCTCCCATCCTGTCTCATCCCCATCCCGCCCTGCCCTTTACTCTGGAGGTTGATGCATCTGAGTCAGGAGTAGGCGCCCTCCTGTCTCAGCGCTTGGCTCTGGAGGAGGTCCTACTGCCATGCGGCTACTTTTGTAAGAAATTGTCCAGGGCTTAGAGTGTATACGATATAGGGGATCGAGAGTTGCTGGCTATTATCCTCGCACACTCAAAGAGTGGCGCTACCTGTTGGAGGGGATGAGTTCTCCAATCCTAATCCTCAATGACCACGAAAACCTGACCTATCTTTCTGAGGTTAAGAGGTTGTCGCCCAGGCAGGCCAGATGGGCGTTATTCCTCTCCAAGTTTAATTATGTGGTATCGTACCTTCCGGGTACTAAGAATGTCAGGGCGGATGCCTATCACAGTGCTCGTGCTATTCAGTGACATTCTGTCAGTTTCCACTCCTGCCTAATGCCTATTGGCTGCACTGTGATTGTCCCGCCCAGTATTGTCCTTAAATACTGGGTTCTGGCACATCTCCGGTGCCCTTTCGTGGTGTTCCATTACCAGCGCCTGTTCCTGATTCTTGTGAGCTCTCAGTGTATCGACCCGGACTGCCTGACCATTCTGCTTCTCATCTCCTGTGTACCGACCCGGCTTGGCTGACGGTCCTGCTCTGTGTACCGACTTGGATTGGCTGACCTTCCTGCTCCGTGTACCGACTTGGATTGGCTGATGTTTCTGCTCCGTGTACCGACTTGGATTGGCTGTCGTTCCTGCTCCGTGTACCGACTTGGACTGTGCTACGTTCCTGTGCTGTGTGGATCTCACCCAACTGGGCTGCTGCCTCCCCTGCACACTCTGACCGGTCTCCGGTTAAGGGTAGTGCTTGTCTCTCACTGCCTCTGGACAGCTCTGCAGATTGATCTCGGTTATCTCCGTGTCACCCTGGCGCCATTCCTATTGATCTGCCTTATGAGAAGTTCCAGGTTGGTTGCCTCTCAGGGCGAGTTGCTCAGTTTTCCGTTAATGCTATGGCAGTGCCCGGTTGCCTAGTCTCCGTTACTGCTACGGCAGTGCTCATGTGGCTCAGTCTCCGTTACTGCAACAGCAGTGCTCAAGTTGCTTGGTCTCCGTTACTGCTATGGCAGTGTTTAAGTTGCTCAGTCTCTATTATTGCTATGGCAATGTTCAAGTTGCTTGGTCTCCGTTACTGCTACGGCAGTCCACAATTGTCTGGTATCCATTATCTTGGGCGTTACTCAAATTAAAGCTCTCATCTCTGTTTGAGCTTCTTAAATGGCCTTGCTACACTAGGGCCTGTCAACATTCTCTGCCTACTATTAACCCATGCAGTACTGATAAACTGGGACTCACACAAGATCTGCCTGACCTGTGTCAGTATATTGTTCTATGGACTCTCTACTTATACTGGACCTGTGTGGGCTTACCTTTGTATAACCTTTCTAGTGGCTGTACTATATTATGTATATATTACTGGACCTGTGAGGGTTACTGTGATCTTTATTATTTAATAAAATTGTGTTTTATCCAAACCTACTGTGTCTGTGTGTCGAACAGACCGTTACAGTACGAAAGGGCCATGACCTCAGACAGTGAAGGTGAAGGAAATGCACAAAACATCCACTGGAGGATGGGCTTACATGAGCAGCGTTTGGGCCAGTTGGCACTGGCCATACAAACTATCCTTGAGCGCACGGCTCATCTCGATAAACCAGTTCAGATTCCGGTGGTTCCCCCCGTTTCGACACTGGAGACTCAATCCATGGCGCATGTGGCCTCGGTTAAAGGGTTAACCGCCTCAGCTCCATTACCGCTCAGATATGATGGCGAACCCACACTGTGCAGAGGGTTTATTAATCAGTTGGAGATTTTTCTGGAGTTAACCCCCCGGGCCTTTCCTAATGACCGCATCAAGGTGGGGTTCATGATATCATTACTGGAGGGCAGAGCCCTGGCATGGGCCAACCCCCTGTGGGAGACTGCTAAACCCTGCACCAGGAACTTCAGGGAATTTGTGCGTACCTTTTGAAGAGTATTTGAAGTTCCAGGTAGAGCCGCCTCTGCTGCCAAACGACTCATGGAGATACAACAGGGCAATCATACAGTGGACGATTATGCCATTGAATTCTGTACATTGGCAGCAGAGGTAGGTTGGAACAACGAGGCGCTGGTGGCAGCTTTTGCTCAGGGACTTGCTGACCGTATTAAGGATGAAACAGCAGCCAGAGAAGTGCCTAGTGATTTGAACAAATTTATTGATTTCGCTATATTAATTGATTCTCGCATCCGTGAGAGAATTATGGCTAAAGACCGCAAGCAGCGGGCCAGTAATGTTGGACAAACCAGTTTTAATGTCCCACTCATGCTTCCCTCGTCTCCTATGCCTCCTGAGTGTACACACGACACCAGTGAACCAATGCAGCTTGGGTTCACCAAATTATCTAATGAGGAACGGGCACACCGCCGAAGGCAGAGTTTATGTCTGTATTGTGGCATCCTGTCCTGTATGCCCGGGAAACTAACGCACCTAGGATACCTTGGGGGACAGGCCCTAGGTGGTGTTCAGCAGTCCCTAGACCCTATTATGCAAAATCCCACAATCCAGGTGGCATTTTCCTGGGCAGAACACTCGGTGGACAGTTCATTTGCTGCGCTTCATCAGATCCTGTTGGTCGAGAGGGAATCTCCCTTAGCTATTGAGGCCATTGATGACAGACCGTTAGAACCAGCTCAGATAACTATGGAAACTATTCCGCTGTCTATAACTATTGGGGCTCTCCACACTGAGAAACAGCGGTTTCAGATTATTCATTCTCCTCATCATGCGGTCATTCTGGGGTTCCCGTGGTTACATTTGCATAATCCCCAGTTTGATTGGCAGACTTGTGAGATCACGTCTTGGTCTGAGTATTGTATAGGGCATTGTGTGACTCATCCGATTAAGATCATGTGTACCTCTCCCTCCGTGCCAGCTGAATATCACCAATTCAGTGACGTTTTCAGTAAGGGAGAGGCTAGCACTTTGCCTCAGCATAGGGCGTATGATTGCACTATTGATTTTCCTTCTGGCGCTGTGCCTCCTAGGGGTCGCACGTACCCATTGTCGTGCAAGGAGAATCAGGCCATGGAGGAATGTATTGATGATGCCCTTAAAAGAGGGATTATTAGGAGTCTACCTCGCCCGCGGGGACTGGTTTCTTTTTTGTCAAAAAATGGCGAGTTAAGACCCTGTATCGATTACCGAATAAACTAATGTCCAAAAATGCCTATCCCACTCATACCACTCATTATCGAACTGTTTGACAGGTTGAAAGGTTCCTCTATTTTCACTAAATTGGACCTACGAGCTGCATATAACCTGATCAGAATAAGAGCTGGGGACGAGTGGAAAATGGCATTTAATACCAGATCTGGACATTACGAATACCTAGTCATGCCTTTTGACCTATGTAACGCACCTTCTGTATTCCAAGAATTTATTAATGATATCCTCCGTGATATGCTACAGTCCTGCGTAGTAGTCTACCTAGATGATATACTCATACACTCGTCTAGCCTGTCTCAACACATCAAGGATGTGTCCGAAGTCTTGCTCACATTACGCAAGAATAAACTATTCTGTAAGATTGAAAAATGCGAGTTTCACAAGTCCATGGTGCCTTTTTGGGCTTTGTGATTTCTAGAGATGGTATTGCTATGAATCAGGATAAGCTCGCAGCTATATTACAATGGCCATGACCCAAAGGGTTAAAAGCAATTCAGCGCTTTCTTGGGTTTGCGAATTATTATAGGAAGTTTATTCTGAACTTTTCCACTATTGTTAAACCTCTGTCTGACCTCACGCACAAGGGTGCCAACCCGTCCCAATGGTCTGAGGCAGCTGATCATGCTTTTGAGACACTTAAGTCCGCTTTCCCATCTGCTCCTGTACTGTCCCATCCCAACCCTTCCCTTCCATTTATGTTGGAGGTTGATGCCTATGAAAATGGGGTAGGGGCAGTACTGTCACAGCGTTCGGTAGCTGGGAGTACTCTGAGACCATGTGGGTTCTTCTCTAAAAAGCTGTCTAGTGCCCAGAGTCACTATGAAATTGGGGACAGAGAACTCCTGGCTATTATTCTCGCTCTGAAAGAATGGCGCCACTTGCTTGAAGGTACGAAAACTCCTGTATTAATCCTGACAGACTACAAAAATCTGACATATCTCTCGGAAGCTAAGAGATTGTCCTCACGTCAAGCCAGATGAGCCTTGTTTTTGTCCCGCTTTAACTTTATTGTATCTTACTTGCCTGGCTCCAAGAATGTTAGGGCCGATGCCCTGTCCAGGCAATTTGGACCAGAGATGGATAAGGATGATGTTCCCGTACCCATCATTCAGCCTGATCGCATCCTGGCTACCTTACGTACTAGCATCACTTCGCCACTGGGGGAGGAAATTCTGGCTACCCAGGCTGCTGCTCCCCCAGATACCCCAGTAGGCAAGTGTTTTGTAGATGAGCCATTTCGTACCCGCTTGCTTGAAACCTACCATTCATCTTGGGCTGCTGGGTATATTGGGAGGGATCAATTCATTTGGTCTCTTTCACAAATATTTTGGTGGCCTTCCCTACGGGCCGATTGCTCTGCATTCACTGCAGCCTGTACCACCTGTGCTCGTGCCAAATCCCCTAGACACCTCCCAGTGGGCTTACTCCAACCAGTACCTAATGGCGAGCGTCCTTGGTCCCACGTATCCATTGATTTCCTGGGAGAACTGCCAGTGTCTAGGGGTTACTCTTTCATCCTTATGGTGGTTGATAGATTCTCTAAAATGGCCCACTTCGTGCCCCTTCCTGGCCTTCCCTCGGCCCAGGAGCTGGCGGTTGTCTTTGCTAGAGAAGTGTTCCGGTTGCATAGGGTACCTAGAGTGCTGGTGTCAGACCGTGGGAGTCAATTTGTGTCCAGGTTTTGGAGAGCATTTTGTAGAGCATTTTGTGGAGCACTCTGTTTCGTGTCCGATCATCATGATAATTGGGCAGACCTGTTGCCATGGGCAGAGTTCACCAGGAACGGTGCAGTTAATTCATCGTCCGGGAGCTCCCCGTTTCTCATCAACTACGGGTTTCAGCCATGTTTGCTCCCGACTCATTCCAGTCGCAGCAGATTCCAGCTCTGGATGAGCATATCGAGCAACTCCGCTCCACCTGGGCACAGGTTCAGAGGGTCCTCAGTAATTCGTTCAAGCGTTATCAGCGCCACGCTAATCGCAGACGGCTGCCAGCGGTCTCCTTCCAGGTTGGGGACAGGGTATGGCTTTCATCCAGAAACTTGAACTTGCAAGTTCCGTATAATAAGTTGGCTCCCTGGTTTATTGGTCCTTTCAAGGTGATCTGCAAAGTTAACCCTGCTTCATATGCGCTGGACCTCCCAGCATCCATGTGCATTCACAATGTGTTCCATGTATCTCTGCTGAAACCTCTGGTATGCAACCGTTACACTACCACTCCTGCGGTCCCCGGTCCTGTGGAAGTTCAGGGTCAGGAGGAGTACGAAGTCTAAAGCATCATTGATTCACTCATTGGAAGGCCTATGGCCCTGAGGAGAGTTCCTGGGTTGATCAGAATTATCAGAACGTCAGCCAATCCAAGTCGGTACACGGAGCAGGAACGTCAGCCAAGCCGGGTCGGTACACAGGAGATGAGAAGCAGAATGGTCAGGCAGAGTGCAGCTTGTCTCGTTCCTTGCCTCAGTAGTGCTCTCCTATCTGGCTGCATCTATCTAAGCACCTTCTCTGCTGCCTCGAGTGGTGCTACCAGTTACGCTATTGGTATCGGTGGTCTATTCGCTCTGTGCCTCCGCTGGCTACGCTCCTGTACTAGCCCCATCGTTCCTTCCTGTTGTGGTAGAGCCAAGTCTGGTTCTAAGACTCAGTACCATAGACCTAATGGGGTTCAGTGTCATCTCCTGGGTAGTGGACTAGACACTGTCCTCACGTCTATCTCCCCTGTGACTGAGGAAGTGTTCATTATTGCTACTAGTATTCTGATTATCTATTGCTCAATAAACTGGTTTAAATTCACTTGTACTGTTTCGTGTATTTCTTTACTGAGAGTCCTTGACAGCCAAACTACCTCACATATTGTTCTTATAATACAGCCTCTCTCTGCCAATCCATTCAATGGTTCCCATTAGCATTTACAAATAAATTTAAAATACTGGTGTCAACTTATAGAGCCCTTACTAACACTGCACTGCCTGTATATTTCATCTTGTTTCCAAATACACTGAAACTTGCCATGTTTGCTCTACACAGGATCTTCTTCTCTCTGCAGCTTTTATTCCCACCTACAGGACTTCTCCCATGCTGCACCTGAGCTCTGAATTTCCCTATTCTGTCCTATCAGACGCTCTCCTGCCTTCAGATCTTCAGACAATCCCTGAAAGCTTACTTCTCCAGGGAAGCCTATCAACTTCACCCCATAATAAGTATGAGCAAAGCCAGATCAAAATCCTGTCCAATTTCAGCTCACTCTCATTCCCTTCTAAAATAATTCTCCCACCTACAAATCTATCATGATCTAATTTTACTTTTCTTATAAACATACCTGCTACATAATCTGGACCATTGCACTGAAAATCACTTCTTTCTCTCACCCACTTGCCTGCAGTTTGTGTAGCAGGAGGCAGCTACACCCCATAGCACTTGTTCCTTCTGTTCCTCACCTACCTTCCTGTAGACTTTAAGCTCTCATGAGTAGAGATCTCTGATGCTTCTGTTTTCTATGTTCCACTTGTAATGTCTCTGTATGTCTAGTCCCTGTTGTACATCACTGAGGAATACGTTGGTACTATATAATTAAAGTCTAATAATAATAATATAAAACATTGTAGGGCTTTTCCTGCTGTGTTCTTTCACTACTACTATATTCTTAGTTTAAAAATTCTTAACTCAAACTGTGTTTTTTAATGGAACTAGTTGTAAGAGTGGCACCTGATGCCCAAACAGTTCTTCCTTTGCATTCTATGGGAGAGGTGAGCCTCAGACTACAGTTCCCAAAAGAAATTTATAGTACTATCACTGCAAAAGTAACATCTATACCATTTCATAATGGTCTGAATAGTAATACACATTGAATGAATCATCTCCCAGGAATGTGAGTACCCTTGGTTTACTCAGCTGAAAAATACTTTCATTAAAACAATTACTTATGCTTTAAGCTTAAAGGGATAGTAATATTTAAAATGTAAAAAAAATATACTGTAGGGTTTATCCCCCTGAGTAAAACAAGGTTATTCCCACTCCTGAAAGGTGTTTTATTCAAATGCTATTACAGCTCAAAGTTGATTTTTTTAGATGCAATATCACAGTGGCCTGAAATTGTACAGTGGTGCTGTTGCTACACCATCCTATGGAGATTTATGGTCTATGGACCAGAGCTGTCCATAGAATGTTGTAACAACAGCGCCACTGTATAATTTTCAGGCCACTGTGATATTGCACCTAAAAAATTCAACTTTGAGCTGTAATAACTTTTGAATAAAACACCTTTCAGCAGTGGGAATACTCTTGTTTTACTCAGTATCTGTGACTTGTCTTAGATAATGTAACATTCATTCTGAAAACAAAATGGGTTCTAACCAGTGGAGTTCTTAAATTACTAAAGGATCTGGGGCTTAGACCACCTAAATGATTATTAGTGCACACCACAACCCAAATGCAGCATTATCAGCAGGGAGGTTAACAAGGAGTTATAAAATTACACACCTCAAGCTGGCAGCAAGATACTGAGCTTTAAGCATAAGACCTGATGCTTTAGCCCCCTCAGCTGGTACCTAGGAATGCCTCTGTTTCTAATGGAAGTACATTATGTAACTGTTTTAGCCCGTATTACTCATTAACAAGCTTCACAGAGAAAAGTAGTCAATGAGTGCTGTACAGAAACAGAGCACAGCTTTCTACACCTTCATTAGTTTTGATTTTAGGGTCTAGAACCAAAGAGAGAATTTTTACAGATGCTGATATTCACTGCAGGATGTGAAAAGTATATGACCCTATTTAAATGGTTTGGTTAGTTTCCCTCCATAAATGACACAGAACTGATGTTTACAAGCATTTTCTTTAAATTAGTGACTTCAAAGTCATACCAATAGCATACACACATTTCATATGCCAGATATTTTTGGAGTATATAAGCTTCTGAGACAATCTATATTGTTGTCATAACTGTCAAGAGAACTTTTGTATTATATTTCAATACCTAATGCATATTCGACTATTCTAGGCAGTGAAATACCCCCAATCACTAAAAGGTATTTGTGAATAATTATGTGTGTAGGAGAGTGGAGTTACAGGCTTCATTGCCTTTAGAAATATAGTTTATTTTTGTTTTACATTACAGGTTGGAAAACATGATGAAGCTTGGATGATCCTCAAACAAATACATGACATAAACATGAGAGCTCGTGGGCAACCAGAAAAAGTCTTCACAGTAAGTTCTGTAAATACTTGATTTTTGTAATTGTCAGATAATCTGATCAATATGGGTTAATGGTCTGTCAGCCATTTTTGCTTGCTGTTATTCAAAACCTATGTGTTTAAGAAAACATGTTATGTCTTAACAAATGCCGACAGGAAGTTATAAAACTCAAGGCCGTACATAAGACTGGACTTGGTTATTCCAGTAACACATCATACATAATATCTTTTCTTAGAGATAGATGAGGCTGATGATGTGCAACAAAACCCTATTGTTTATTTTAACCAAGCAGATGTTTGTTTGTTTTTGGTTTTTTTTATTTATGCAGTTTAAGTCTTTTATTGCCATCTCCTGGCTTAAGAGATTGTTTCAAGTGAGTTTTGATTGATTGCTTTGTTGACCAATCAAAGAGCTTTCTGGAAAATTAATACACCCTTATATTAGAATTAATATTGGGCAGGCCTATCAAATATTCTTTTTAATATGACTTCAATACAGGGGTTAATAATTACTAAGTATTACTATCCCTTTAAATACACATCCTATTGTTTACATGGTAAAACTACCCTAAACCAGTTCAATGACAATAATACATTTATTCCTACACTGAATCATGAAGCAAGGTAATGTTGTTATGAAATAGGGGTTTTCAGAAAGGTTTTATAAGGATACACTAAAGTCACAATTTACTTTACAACATAAACATTAATACAGTATAAAATATAAATTCCACATATATCCTGAGTACACTGATACCCAATATGTATAGGGGGAAAAATATGTGTCCTTTCCTGGTGCCCCAAATTGGTAAGAGCACACAGCAGATTCCTAGTGACATTTTCATATACATTCCTAAAATACACTAAACATAGTGCGAAGTTATATTTACTGCATACCACCAAAATAACCCCACAAAAGCATACATTTCCAGAAATTAGATACACTACTTTATCAAATGAATGATTACTTGCCTTTCTACCACAGGCTTGGTGTGCAAAAATGTTTCCAGAAGAGGGATATTAAGGAATATATAAGCATTCCAAATAACACCTACAGTGATGGAAAAAAATATTTGATCCCATGCTGATTTTGTATGTTTGTCCACTGACAAAGAAATGATCAGTCTATAGTTTTAATGGTAGGTTTATTTGAGCAGTGAGAGACAGAATAACAACAAAAAAATCCAGAAAAACGCATTTCAAAAAAGTTATAAATTGATTTGCATTTTACTGAGTGAAATAAGTATTTGACCCCCTATCAATCAACAAGATTTCTGTCTCCCAGGTGTCTTTTATACAGGTAACAAGCTGAGATTAGGAGCACTGTCTTAAAGGGAGTGCTTCTAATCTCAGCTTGTTACCTGTATAAAAAACATCTGTTCACAGAAGCAATCAATCAGATTCCAAACTCTCCATCATGGCCAAGACCAAAGAGCTGTCCAGGGATGTCAAGGACAAGATTGTAGACCTACACAAGGCTGGAATGGGCTACAAGACCATCGCAAAGCAGCTTGGTGAGAAGGTAACAAAAGATGGTGCAATTATTCGCAAATGGAAGAAACACAAAATAACTGTCAATCTCCTGCTCCATGCAAGATCTCACCTCGTGGCGTTTCAATGATCATGACAATGGTGAGGAATCAGCCCAAAACTACACAGGAGGATCTTGTCAATAATCTCAAGGCAGCTGGGTCCATAGTCACCAAGAAAACAATTAGTAACACACTGTGCCGTGAAGGACTGAAATCCTGCAGCTCCCGCAAGGTCCTCCTGCTCAAGAAAGCACATGTACAGGCCCATCACAAGTTTGCCAGTGAACATCTAAATGATTCAGAGGAGAACTGGGTGAAAGTGTTATGGTCAGATGAGACCCAAATCGAGCTCTTTGACATCAACTCAACTCGCCGTGTTTGGAGGAGGAGGAATGCTGCTTATGACCCCAAGAACACAATCCACACCGTCAAACATGGAGGTTGAAACATTATTCTTTGGTGTTTTTTTCTGCTAAGGGGACAGGACAACTTCACTGCATCAAAGGGACGATGGACGGTCCATGTACTATCAAATCTTGGGTGAGAACCTCCTTCCCTCAGACAGGGCACTGAAAATGGGTCATGGATGGGTATTCCAGCATGACAATGCAAACCTGGTGGCCAACTACAAGAAATGTCTGACCTCTGTGATTGCAAACAAGGGTTTTGCCACCAAGTACTAAGTCATGTTTTGCAAAAGAGTCAAATACTTATTTTACTCAGTAAAATGCAAATCAATTTATAAAGTTTTTTTGAAATGCGTTTTTCTGGAGTTTTTTGTTGTTATTCTGTCTCTCAGTGTTCATATAAACCTACCATTAAAATTATAAACTGATCATTTCTTTGTCAGTGGGCAAATGTACAAAATCAGCAGGGAATAAACATTTTATATATATTTTTACTTACACTGATTTTTCAATTTAGTATGCATTTTGCAATGTCTGCATTATTATTAAGATTTTCAGTTTCAGGCACTTCAATTTTTTTAATATATATGTAAATTTTGTCTTTAATTGGTGAATGGGTTATCATTAAAGCAGCCTTTTTTATAAATATTTTCTTGGTCGTATCTTTTAGCACAATTAGGGGGCCTGTGTTTGTCTTTTACCTTTTAAGTAAAAGCTGTTGGTAATGCTTCACCTGATTTGACATTGTTGTGCACAAGATTAGAATTGTTATCATCTGAAAGAGGAAATTACAAAGAAGACTGAAGACATTGATCATTGATGTCCTTCCCTGACAGTCTGCACAATCCTGGACAAGATGTGATAGCTACTCAATTTTAATTCAGCTAAGGCTGCATATGCCTCAACTTATCATTGTCCATATCATCTCTGTCAAAAACAAACATTCTGAAGACGCAGTCTATGGACATAATGCATTAACCCCTTGGATGCAGGACAGATCTGAATTTGCATTTTGGTATCAAAACTGTTATCCTTTTGAGTGGCAGATGCATATGCATTGCACTGCAAAGTGTTGTCATCTCTTCTGGTACTCAAAGGGCACCCACTTTTTAGAATGAAATAAAATGTTACTTCTGCTGGATTTTGTGTAGAAATGTAAAAAATTATTTCTCAAAATAATATATTCCTTCTCAATTTTCACACATAAGTGCTGCTCTTGGGACATCTGGACAAATACTGAGAGAACCTAAAAATTCTCCCAAAAGACCCATGCATGGAGTCCCCATATAGCTTGAATCTGCAAATCCAGCTGTAATGTATCAGTAATGTGCTGTGTGATGTAACACTTCGCATGTAAGGATGTCAAATCTGGGTCAACATATGTTGCAGTTAATTAGTAAATGATTATTAGTGCCATCCCTTCAGGTGAGCATGGAAGGTATCTGTAATGCACAAGTTAAGGCAAAATTTGTCTTTCGGATAAATGAAGGTATTTCAACAACCTCAGGTTGTCAAAGCATAAATCATCTCATGGGAATAGAAGTGACATTGGAAATCCTGATAGTCTGCAATGTAACAGCTGAACTGGCCATTTTTGATGATGACCTATGGGCCACTTTAGTGGGAGCCAATTAGCATGTCTCTCTGGTCTCTGGAGTGCCACATTTCTTTGTCATCATCCTCAGTGCACATTATCCAGCTGAAGATGATGAAAATTGTAGCTAACAACATCTTAGGAGAAATGTAGGTTGACCACTGTTGGAAAATGATGGAAAAACTGTAATGACTTTATGATGGATAAATTAGTTTCTAGGTATTATTACAGATGTAACCCCCTTTCAGGTAGGGTTCTATAAAACCTATGTTTTTAAAAATAAAATAGCATAAACTTTGCTCCACTAATTGTTATGAAGCATATAAACTAAATACTGGGCTACTGAGAAACATAGGTGGCTGGCATCACTTAAACCCAATCCCTTGTTCATAAGAACAACTAGTAACTAATGACTATTTAATGAAGGTTGAACTGATCCTGTTGGATCTTTACATCTGCAACAGCCCTGCATGACTACAATCATTTGTCTTTAAAAAAATTACAAAATGTCTCGATAAATTTGCTAAATAATTATAAAAAATGTGCATAGTCTAATCTGGTTTGTGGGAAAACATTTTCAGTATGTTTCACGGGCTGCTGTTTTCAATCTCTACCTTTAATTGTATTAACTGAATTCTCCTAGAAAATAACTGTGCCTGCATTCCCCAGTTCTCTCAAGCTTCACCTGCCAACCAGATACTCAATTCTGACACACATGCAAAATGGCTCCCACACTGACTTACAGTGAAAAGTTTAAAAAGTTGTGGAAACTTAAATTGTTGGTATTTCATCTAGGAAAGGTCTTACTCGTGGCCTATTAATTCTCAGATATATTACAATATTTTTTTTACATTGAATTAGATTGTCTCCATCAAAGGAATAAAGTAGTCTTGTAAATGGGCAAGGTTTAATCTACAGTCATAGGGTATTAAAAAAAATTAATCTTTTTTTAAAGTAATATTAGCAGATATGATTTCAAAGTAGCTACATTGAGTTATATTTACATTTTGTCATTTTAAAGATAAAGTACAAATAAAAATACTAAATTTCAAAATGTCTTTTAAGGACAGTATTCATCAAGCTTATCTTACAGCTGTTTTTAAATCTCTATGACACATTTTGAAAAATGTATATTATAGCTGAACTACCACCATAGTTAAAGTCGCCCTGCAAAAATTAGGCAGGTGGCGACTAGCTTAATAATAGTTATCTTACCTCTAACAACTACGCAATTCTAAAGAAATCCTTAATCTTCTGAGACTGACGGCCATGTTAGTGCAGTCTGCGTGCCTGCGCCATCAGTCCCTCCAGGTGCCTTTTGACACAGTGCAATGATTGTTAATGGAGACTGGGACTGACAGTGCAGGCGCGTAGACAAGATGTCTGTGTTGATATCTGGCTTCCATCTCGGAAGATTAAAGCTTTCTTTAGAATTGTGTAGTTGTTAGTGGTAAGATAATTATTATTAAGATAGTTGCCATCTGCCTAATTATTGCAGGGCAAATTTAACTATGGTGGTAGTTGCTCTTTAAATTGGCATTATGCAGGCGTGCCTTTTAACCCTTTGAGTGCCAGAGGGGTACGGAACGCATTGCAAAGCAATGCGTTCCGTGCCCCACTGGCACTCAAAGGGTTAAGGACTGTATTCATCAAGCTTATCTTATAGCTGTTTTTAATTCTTTATGACACATTTTGAAAAAGTTACAGAATTACTTAAAAAAATCTGTCCTCCTTTAACCATCAACCCACGATCTGTTACTTCGTGCCAGTCACAGTAAGATCATTGCTTACAAAAGTGTACAGTTAACGCTTTGGCTGCTATAATGAAGTAGGAGACCCTCACATAAAAAAACACAAAACAAAGAATATGAGGTCCTTAACCCCTTAAGGACCAGTGGTCCTGGGACATTTCCGTCCTGTAAGGACCACTTTGATCCTTGCCGACGCACCGGTACACGTGACCTGTTGCATGTATTGGCGCACCGCTTTGGGGCCTGAAAGAGATCACTCCAGTCTTGGAAAGGTCAATTTTAGGCCCCATTTTTTCTTACTGAGCTCCCTGTGGAGCGCTGTAAGTAAAAAGTACGTGTAGTACTATGACCGCCATCAGTCCGGAAGTATTTAAGGACCATGACGGTCATAGTACGTCATGTAGTCCTTAAGGGGTTAAAAAGACCTCAAAAAGAAGATGATATATGTTTTGTAGTATTATACATTAACCACATATTTATTTTACTGTTATGCACCTTTTTGTAAATCCAGGGTTTGCCCCAGACTGATCTCCCCAAAAAGAATATAAAATGTATTACTTTATGATGTGCTTAAAATATATGATGACTTTCTTAAATGTTGCTAATTATGAGATGGAAGGTACAGTAAGGGGTATCTGTATCTATCAGAGATGATGGGCCACTTGCCCAAAGTAAGTTGAGAAATTCTGGTGCAAATAAACTGCACCATAGGAGGCAAATACACATCCCCATTGATTTAAATGAGAACTTTAACCCCTGCATCCTAGGAAGGTCTCCAACGCACAACAAGTTGGAGCCCTCTCTAACAGTCAAGGGGTTGAAATCATCACTATGTCAATAAGGAGTTTTTATTTGTCCTCTATGGATCAGTTAGTTTGCTGCAAACATCTCTTTTCTGTGAATATGTGTCAGTGGGGTGAATGTACAAATTCATCAGCCCAGGTCTTTAGCTTTGATTACTGTGGTACAGACTGTGGATAATTTCTACCGTCATTTAGACTATAAAGTCAAGTTGTCACTTTGTAACAAGTAAATGACAGAGCTTTCAAAACCACATGTATATTTAATTTCAATCAATAGTTTATGAGATATTTAGCTTTATTTATTTGTTAGTTTATACAGATGAGCTAGTTCTGGCCTGCAGGGAGCTGCAGGTGGGATGGTGGGTTGTGTGGAATGTTAGTATTTGAATGTCATGCCAGCTTTTACTGTCTAATTTGCATAGGCTGACAAATAAATAAAGTTATATGTCAGATGTTTCTAAAAAAAAATGTCTAACATAAATGTAACACATTTTGAAAGTATTTTCAAAATCACATATTTATTGCAAAGTGACAGTTTTACTTAAATGCCACAGTTAAGCTACAACACCTTTCCTTGGCACAAATGGCATTAACCCTTTGAGGACCAGAGGACCTGTCTGGTCCACAAGGGATTAAGGGCAGAATTTGCAGTTTAAGCAGTATGTTAAAGCTGAACGTCCACCATAGTTAAAGTCACCCTGCAATAATTAGGCAGATGGCGACTAGCTTAATAATAGTTATCTTACCTCTAACAACTACGCAATTCTAAAGAAATCCTTAATATTCTGAGACTGACGGCCATGTTAGTGCAGTCTGTGTGCCTGCGCCATCAGTCCCTTCCGGTGCCTTTCGGCACAGTGCAATGCTTCTTAATGGAGACCAGGACTGACAGTGCAGGCGCGTTAACAAGATGTCTGTGTTGATATCTGGCTTCCATCTCGGAAGATTAAGGCTTTCTTTAGAATCGTGTAGTTGCTAGTGGTAAGATAATTATTATTAAGATAGTTGCCATCTGCCTAATTATTGCAGGGCGACTTTAACTATGGTGGTAGCTGCCCTTTAAATTGGCATTATGCAGGCGTGGAGCTAAACAATCAATTCCAGAGCCTGTTTTGAATGGAATCAAATTAGTACATACTATCATTATCATTTCAGTTTGAGTACACTTTTTTCTGGAATGAAGGACCTAATTCAAGGTACAATTTTGAAGCAAACTAACTGCACAATAGGGACAAATAAAAAGCTTATTGGGATCAGATGGGGATTTTAGCCTTTGGAGTGACAGAGGGATATGCAACGCATTGCTTTGCAATGCGTTGCATATCCCTCTGGCACTCAAAGGGTTAACCTCTTGAACGCTAAAGTACTCAATGTACTGGAGACCTCTCAAGCTTTCAAGGGGTTAAGAAACTCCATTTAATTCAGTGGGGATTTAGTGTCGTTGGTTTGCCCTAAAATTGCACCATTTTACCTTACTGAACTAGGGTGTATGTTCAAATGAAAAGTAGAGGAGTTGTGGGGAAAACCATTTGCACTATAGGGGAGAACTAAAAATTCCAAAATGCATATGAGGCCTCTCTAGCATTCAAGAGGATAAAGGGAATTTTTAAGGCCTCTCCTTTAGTGCATATGGTTTGACCCAGCACTCCTCTACTTTTCTTTTGAACATACAGCCCTCAATTAAATGTCTATGGAAATGTAATGTATTTAATCCAAAGGAGAAGATTATCAATGAATAAACATCAGTGTGACAGATGTAATGCGTATGGGAATGAGGCTGATGTACTAAAGAAAGAGGCGCAATCCTGGTGCAAACCATGTGCACCACAGAGAAAAAATAAAGATTCCCAACATTCCCATAGATTTAAATGTGGCTTTCAATGCTTTGAATACCTGACAGTTCGCCAATGCATTTTGAGGAATTTCTAACATTCAAGGGGTTAAACAATCCATTTTAATCAATGATCATATTTATTGCCTCCCCATGGATCAGTTGGTTTATACCAGAATTCATAGCTGGGAACTCTCTGGATTTGCCCCGCAGCATACCTGGGAGCTTTGCTTTCCCCGGAGGGGAGTCCTGTGATGCCGGTGGGGGGAGAAGAATGACACGATTTGCATAAAAAGGGGGGTAGGGCTTAACTGTGAGTGGGGGTGGAGCTAAATCGGCTAGAAAAAAATAGCAAAAAATAGGCTGATGAAGGAGGAGAAGTCGCAGGGAATAGGAGGAAAGACTTAAAAAGAGCAGAAGTGGGTAGAGTTTTAATAGAAACTCCCCACATCCAGAGACTCAGCCCCTGCCCCAGAGCCCTGGTAATGCAGTTTGAAAACTGAGTCTCCGGGGCAAATCCAGAGAGTTCCCAACTATACCCCAGAGACTCCAGTTTTGAATCTGCATTACAGAGTCTCTGGGGTAGATTCCGGGGTGTGGGCAGTTTCTTAAAGGGATAGTAATACTTAAAATGTAAAAAAAAATATGTTGTAGGGTTTATCCCCCTGAGTAAAGCAAGAGTACTCCCACTGCTGAGAGGTGTTTCATTCAAAAGTTATTAATTTTCAAAGTTTAATTTTTTAGGTGCAATATCACAGTGGCCTGAAATTGTACAGTGGCGCTGTTGCTACACCATCCTATGGAAATTTATGGTCAACTGACCAGAATTGTCCATAGGATCGTGTAGCAACAGCGCCACTGTACAATTTCAGGCCACTGTGATATTGCACCTAAAAAATTAAACTTTGAAAATTAATAACTTTTGAATGAAACACCTCTCAGCAGTGGGAGTACTCTTGCTTTACTCAGGGGGATAAACCCTACAACATATTTTTTTTTACATTTTAAGTATTACTATCCCTTTAAGAAACTTTGCCCATTGATGATCCTTCCCCAGCCTATTGCCTATATCTTTAACACGTTTCTGAAGCCCTGCACCCAGTCACAATTAAGCCCCGCCCCTTTTGACACAAATTGCGTCATTTGTCTCCCTCAATGGCACCCTCCGGGGAGGCCAGAAGAAAAAGTTCCCAGGTATGCCAAAATTGCCCCACTTGTCCACAGTTCATCAGCCTCAGTGCTGGGTTGTTGTGAAGGGTCTTCTCTGGGATTTTATTCATGTTAAGGTTAAGAAGAGTTTTCTTTAAGGAGCAATACATATTTTTAAGATATGAGTTAATACATGTATATAATTAGTGGCCTGTTTTAGGGACCTCTTCTTTACAATAAGAAGAAATTAACACACTGAATAAAGCCCATTGTGTTCTCCCTTGTGTTGAAAACACTGTGCATAGACTCACAGGGCTGTTTGCACAAACTAAAACTTGAAGGAATTCTGTTGCCAACTATTGTAGGGAACAAATACACATTCCCATTGATTTAAATGCAGCTTTATTAAACACCTGGAAAGCTAGAGATATCTCCAAAGCATTGCAGAGCAATTTGTTGGAGACTTGTCTAGCATTCAAGGGTTTAAAGGCACCACTGAAATCAATGAGAAATGTTGTTTGTTCCCTATGGTACCGACATGGCCGACAGTCAAACAGTCCCATAAACTCAAGTGGGAAGTTCAGGATGTATCCCATTCACTGCAAGTATAAACGAGAAATATCTAGAAGACGATTAATAGTTTAATTGCTCTAGTCTACTACCTTTAATAATATGCATGTGATCAAGTTACATATATTTATCTATCTCTTTAAAGTAGAACTGCCAATTTGTAACAAATAGGTGTTTTTGAAAGAGGCGTCCAAAAGTTAATTACTGACTTCATGCAATAGTTAGAGATAGGAAGTGGCAGCTGGTAATGCAGAGCTATGTGTAATGTCTGAGTTCTCCAGCCTTAACTGGACAACTTTTCTTAACTAAACTATATATAGTTTGCTTTTCTGAAACTATATATAGTTTGCTTTTCTTAACTAAACTATATATAGTTTGCTTTTGAAAGCACCAACAAAATGATCTAGTTGCTACAAAATGACAGGTCAACTTTAAAATTTAACACACATGTGATACTGTATATGATAAACATATTTGTCCTTTTTTCTGTGTTATGTTATAGGTCCAAAGAATCAAGACACCAAAACAAATAGATGAGCTCATTGAAATTGATTCAGACACAGGAACTTGGTACAAAAGATGCTTTGTCAGAATCCGCACAGAGCTGTACGGTGTAAGTAAATACAGATCTTGGTACCCGTGGGGAAATTCTGCTTGATAACCTTCTGTGTATTGATGATGCAGCTACCTGTATATGAAAAAAATTTACAGCTGACCAAGCAAGCGAACAAAAGAGAACGTCTGAGTACAAATCTTGGCTTTTGTCTATACATAACTTTCAAACTACTAAAGATAGATGTTAACCATTTGAGTGCTAGAGAGGTATCCAGTGTATTGAAAACAATGTGTTGGATACCTTTCTGGTTCTTGAAGGGTTAAGAAAGATTTTGTTGTGTGTTTGTTGCCATAGGCATATGAAGACACCTGAATCTGGACAAGTCCCTAACTGCCTTAAAGGAACACTAACACCTAGCAATGCTTTGCGTACCCCTCTGGCACTGAAAGGGTTAATTAGTACTGTATATTATGCCCTAGGAGGCAAACATGATATTTTTAAGCAGGACTCATGGACTCCAAACAACTCCCACTTTTTTGTAGGTAGGAATGAAGTTTTAATTGGAGGAGTTTGTCATTGAGTCCTACCACAAAGAATTTAGTCTGATTCCCTGAATATCTAGTACTAATTAAAGATTTGTTTTGGAGAACCAGTCCACACAAGATTGATTCAGTTCTGGCAATTGGAATTTTCTGGCCAGATTAAGAGAATTCATTATTATGTGACAGTGTTCCTTTAACTCTGAAGTAATGGAGAAATGGATATTCTTGAAAAAACAGCACTATAAAGGATAGATGATGCTTTTAATGGAACCCATTAACTGCTGATCTCCAAGGCAATACAAAGTAATATACTAGTTATCTGTCTAGGATTTCTATATGGATGAATGTGTATATCTCCCTTCCCCCTGTAGTGCTGTTATAAGTATGCCTTATGCCCCAATACTGCTACAGGTCTTCTTACAGGTCAGAAGAACTTCTATATCTATACTTCTCTGCTGTGAGAAGAGGGAATGATGAGAGGCTCTCTTACCTACACACATAGGTGTAATCCTGATACATTATTGGTATATCAGGCTGAATTAATCAGAGGGGTGATTCACTAAGGTGTAATAAAGAGGTGATAATGAGGAGACAACGTCTCCAGTGAGATCAAGGGAGAGAATCACCAAGGTGTGATAAAGCAGTGATAAAGTGTAATTAACGTCTCCTGTGTGATAAACTCTCCAGTTCCTGTGTTATTCTATGCAGCCTATGCACTAAGATCCCAAAAGTCTGAGAGCTCTTAGTGCATAGGCTCCATAGAATAACATAGGACTTGGAGAAGTAAGGTGATATGCACGAAAGTGTGATAAAGAGGTGATAAAGTGGAGATGACTTCTCCAGTGTGAGAAACTCTCCAGTTCTTATGTTATTCTACTATGGGGACAATGCACTAAGATGTCTCCAGCTTGAGAGGCTGAATGCAGACGCTACATGGGAGGGGAGCAGAGAAAGAGTGACAAACTGTGGTGCAGAGTGACAACTGTGGTCCAGAAGGAAGGCACAGGATCACATTTCAATGTTTAATTATGGCCAAACACTGAACTTTTTTTTAAAAAAATGACAATACTATTCTGGCTATTCGCTCTAGAAAGTTACTTTTTAGCCAAAGTTGTATAGGAGTGATAGTTCCCCTTTAACCAAATTCTATGGTTATCCTTAAATAAGCACAGGTAGATCAATCACAATGACTGATCCAGGGATTACCCTTCATTGATCAGGTGGGATATCTTACTACATGAACTGTTGGTGCATCCCAAGGACAAATGCTGGTAATAACCACATTCAGACCATTATACGAATGGCTTTGAAGGTTAAAATGGTTGTATACAAAAAAAAGGAGGAGCAATTCTGGGTCAACGCAACTGCACAATAGTGAACAAATACTAATTGCCTTAAATTTAAATGGGCCTTTAGTAATGAATTGGAGACTTTTGTAGCATTCAAGGGGTTTAAAGTATTATTTAATCCCTTGAGAAACAGTGGGGATTGCAGTGCATTGCAGATCAATGTGCTGCCCAGCCCTCTGGTCCTCAGTGATTAAAGCAATGAGACTTTGTATTGGTTCTCTATGGCCCAGATGGTTTGATCAAGAATCATTCCTCTTTTTCTCTGTGCATAAGGCCCTCTGCAATTTTTTTATCAGTATTCATGTTATGGCGCATGTGATATGGACATTTTCTGCTATAATTTATATGTTAGTCACTCTGTATGGAGTAATGGGGGAATGCAGGAGAACAGATGTGAGCTTCATTCAATAGCAGGTGATTTAACTCACAATGCATCACAGAGTCACTCGTGTGAACATAGCCTAAAGATTAAGTATGTTGTACTTTCATGAATTCAAGTGAATTGATAGTCTCCTGTTAGAAAGGCATCCTAGCCTGGCATCAGTGGTGTAACTAGTCATTAGAGTGCCCATAACATAAAAATATTATCCAGTGGCATAACTACAATGTATTGGGCCTGGGAGTAGATGTGCCCCTTTAGATGCTGGGCCCCATCACAATTGCACCCTCTGCACTCCCTGCAATTAAAGTGGAACTTTCATATTAATTAAAGTGTGCATATCTGAAAACTGTAATAAAGTGGATCTGTCATGTAAAACAATTACACTGCCCCCCTTCCCAATCGCAGCATAGTTCCAAGACATACTGTATGGTATACATAGTACTTAACACAATGTCCCCACTACCGAAATGGTTATGACGTTCCTAACCAATAAGAATAGAGAGAGAGCTGCCATGTTGATGATGCGATGTTTGATTGGCAGCACTCCCCCTCGTCAGTCTTGCTGGAAATACCTCCCTGATCCTCTGTGTGACGATGTCCAGTGTTTCACGTCCCCATACTTGAGGGAGGAACTGGCACCCCAGGGGGAGGTAATAATGAGCAATATGGTACAGCTTGTACAAAAAAATCAAACATGACCTAAGCGTGGAGCACTAGGGACTCAAAGGGTTAAAATTTCCCTCCTGTGGGGTCTTCTGATCACCAAATCAGGTAATAACCAGGGCCTGAGTTACATCCTCAATACCCCAGGTAAGATACTCTAGACACCCTTAGCTCCACCCGTAACCATACCCCAATTCCTCACAGCCCCAGTCCCATCCACTATTTCCTAACATAGAAAATACCCTTGGTCTACAAAAGCTGTATTGCTTGGTTGCTAGAGTGATCTCCAAAGCATTGCTTCACAATACATTGGAAATCTCTCTAGCACGCAAGATATTAATTAAATAATAGCCTGCAACTGGGTATAAAACTGGTGCAGGTACATTGAGATTGCTCTGGTCACGCCCACAATTCAGAATGTGGGCGTGGCCAGAACAGCTGAGGTGCCCTTCAAATTTTGGAGGTGTAGGCATTTGGCTGCTCTGGAACAATAGACAAGAAGAAAAAGCGGAGCAGAAAATCTCTCTAAGTGTAGTATTTTTGTGTTATTCATAGACCATAGCCTTCAGCTTAGTGCTCTTTAATAGGTTTACTTAATTTTTTTGCATAGGCTCAAAATACAGCCTCCAGTATATAGCGTTTTTTTCCCGATATACACTCCAGGTTGGTGTTCTGGTCAACTCCTTCTCACATGAAATATCAATATTTGTTTGTGCCATTGTATATCCTTCAAAAGAGCAGGCAACAGTGTTTTGAATAAAAACATCAAACTTTATTCCACAAGGATAAGAATAGAAAGCATACCTGCATAACACAGCCTGCTCTTTTGAAGGATGATAGTTTACAGTGGTGAGAACAAATATTGTTTTTTCATGTCACAAATCTGGATTTTTCAGAGATGTCCTGGTTGCACGCTGTCAATCTTCAATACATTAAGACTATTGACATTGTTTCCATGAAGAATTACTGAGGGATATTATTCACAATATTATTAATGTCAGTCATTAACTCTAGAGCCGATAAATACTTTTTGGCCTCTCTGGTCACCTCCTCCTCACAACCAGCAGTCTTCATACATTTCCAAAATGGGGCCCTATTGGGTTCAATGGAGGATATGTGCCCCAAAGGAAACTCCACCCTTAAATGAAGTTTAGGAAAACCTCTTTCAGATTTATATAGAGGGCATACTCTAATAGTGAATAAATTACTAATTAATAAATACCGGTATACATTGAGCAAACTAACAAATTATTCCAATAGTGTGCTAAAATAAAATATAAAATGACCACTCAAAAACCGCTCAACGCATTTCTTAACACCTGTTACTTTCTTAAAACCAAAAGAGTGTGGTGTTATTATTTTACTAAACTTTTATAGTTTGTGTCCCCTATATGTGTTCCGTATTTCTTATGCATTATGCCACCAAAATCTCCAGGCTTTCGCACTGCTTTTTTGAACTCTGGAACGCACACCACTGAAAAGAGGAGGTAGATTCCACATCTCCTCATGGCACCAAACTATGATGTGACTATTGTCATAGACATTGTCCCCATCTATTGGTTCCTCCTATGATTGTGTTCCACGGCTGGAGCACATCCGAAAAACCTCCTTCTACAAATTATACATTACCTCCCATAAATTATTTTACCTTTTATATATATCTGGAACCAACTTAGAGGATACCATCCATTACATATTTTTACTTATTAGTATATACAAAAACCTTAATACTCTATACATAAAAACATAAATGCTCATAACAAACAGTCCTTAAAATAAACCTCTAGATCCAGTTTTGCATCTAATGGTGTCATAGTCTGGCGCCTTGCAGAGACATGGAATCTATCAGGGTTGGAATCCAGTCGTAAAGCCCAGAACTTTTGTCTAGGTAATGCACAAGAAATAAGGAACACATATAGGGGACACAAACAAAGGTTAGTAAAATAATAGCACTCTCTTGCTCTTGAGAAAGTAACAGGTATTATGAAAAAGAGTTGAGCGTTTTTCGAGTGGTAATTTTATATTGCATTTTAGTACACTATAAACTGCATACCTCCCAAGTGTCCCTCTTTATGAGGGACAGTCCCTCTTTGAAGCCCAAATCCCTCTGTCCCTCTTTCCCAACCTCTGTCCTTTTAGGGGATCAGACTGTGTGCTGTGTATATAATTGTATCACAATGCTCCACAGAAATAAAACTTGCATTAATGTTTGTTTAAACCAGTATATATGTTTATAATTGAGTCTGTGTAAATAAAATACTTTGGTCTTGCTCTAAATCATTTATTCGGGTCCACAAAAATAATTTATTCAGGTCCACAAAGAGGTGTCAGTAGGTCATGAAATAACCTAAACATTCTCTCAAATGCCTCACCCACCAACTACGCCCCAAGCAACACCTCTTAAAACCAAAGTGTCCCTCTGTGGACATTTGAAATGTTGGTAGGTATGTATAGTGTATTGTTTTTAATAAGAATAAATCTACTACTGGAATAACTCTTTAATTTACTCTAAGTATTTTTCATAATTAGCAGTTTAGTCACTATTAGGGGATCACCTCTGTATACATCAGAAAGAGGTTTGCCTAAGCTTCATTTAAGGAGGGAGTTTTCTGTGGCCCACACAAGGGGTTAGTGTATTCATGTGAAGACTGCTGGTTGTGAGGTGGAGGAGACTCAGAATGCCAACCGGGGGGGGGGGGGGGCGGTACCAGGAAAGAGCTGCATACTGGAGGCTGTATTTTGTGCCTCTGAAAATGTGAGTAAACTTCTTAAAGCGCACTAAGCTGAAGGTGATGGTTGGAATAACACAAAAATACTGTGCATAAAGAGACCATGCCACTTTTTCTTCCTGTTTATTGTTCCAGATTTGTTGATTGGGAGTCCATACCAATTCAAGCGAGCTGTGAAGACTTATGGAATTTCTTACTCTATTGGACTGATCTATGAGATTATATTTTGCTTTTTTTATATTGTTTGGTAGTATATCATATTTATTAAGAGGTGCTAATTGGTTGATTGACCATACAGGGTTGCTATATTAGTTTGCATCTCCCTAAAGGTCTATTTGGATTATCTGGATCTAATAGCTGCACCATAGAGGAAGGAATGAAAATTCTGATTGATTTAAATGTGGATTTTACTCCTTGAATGCTAAAGAGTTCTCCAAAGCATTGCTTTTCAATGCAATGGAGACCCTTCCAGCATTCAATGAGTTAAAACCACATTTAAAACAATGAGAATTTGAGGGATTTTTACTTATCCTCCATGGTACTGTTGGCTTGCTCCAGAATTGCCCTCTTTAACTTAGGGAATACAGATTTAGTGCCCATTTTAATTCGTCTTAGAACCTCAGTTAAACTTTTTTCCATATTCTCAGTATTGATTCAGTCAGTGCTGAATTCAATAAATAAAGTGCTGAGCTTAGGTTCGCTATGCTCACTAGAACATGCATATTGTTAGCTTTTAGAAGAGGGAATACAACAATAACCTGCTGACTTCTGGACAATGATGCAGACTCATTCAAAATGTATCAAGCTGTTTTCCTTGAGAGAATTGTCAACTCAGAGTTTCTTCTGAACAAAAAAATCAAACATGATCTAAGCGTGGAGCACTAGGGACTAAAATGTAATAAAAGGAAATTCTACTATTTTCTAGAGTGAATCAGAAATCCCTCAACATGCACACTATTTTTTAACCCTTTGGATGCTGCAGACCTTGCAATCTATTGAAGACATTTGTTCAGTAGAAATATCTGTGCATAGTAACCGCTATTTATCGAAGATTCCCATGAGAACTTTTCTGGTTTCCTCTTATTTTTGAGACATGTCACCAGGGTTTGGACTCAGTAGTGTAGTTCTATGGCTGTGCATTGAGAAAAGGCTGAGTCTCAGAGGTCAATATTTATGGGCGTGCACTAGGATAAGGCTGGGACTCAGAGTTCAGTATGTATAGGTATATGGCTACCAGAACAGTGGGCAATGTTTCCTCTAAGGTGAGAAAAGATGAGTAACCCTGCATTGAAAGTGTTAAAGAGCACTAATAACAGATGCAGCCTGCAGCCCTGCCCAGTTTTAATTACTTTTCTAAACTCTTTCAGTGCTGGGTCGCTCACCGTTGAAAACCTTAGAGGGAACTGTGGAAGTGGTAGGGGGGCCAGTATATGTGGTTTTACAACTACTGTAGGAAAGGCTGGGTGTGAGTATATGTGGTTCTTTGTCTACCAGTACACTAGCAGTAGCCATTGTTGATACACTGCAGGATGAAGGCCTCTCCAGCTAGCCTCCAACAACTTCAATCCTGTGATTTTTGTTGCTACTGTGTACCAACAAATTTGGGAATTTCATCTACCCATCTTGTTTTTGGTCTTCTTCTTGGATGTTTAGTATCAGTGAAATCCATTCCAAAATTTGTTTGGTCCATCTACCATCGGGTCTTCTTTCTATGTGGCCTGCCCATATCCATTTCAGGTGCTATACCCCATCAGTTATGTCAATGACCTTTGTTTGCTGATGAATCCATGCACACATTTATTAGTCTTTTAAATTTCGCCACTCCATACCTTTCTATGTAACCTTACATTTACATATGGCTTTGGTTTTCAGTGTCCATGTTTCATAGCCATGTGTAAGAACTGGAAGGACCTTTCGCTTGAGGCAGAGTGGTAAATTTATCTTAAAGACAGTACTACCAAGTTTTCCAGATTTTTGCCATCCCAGTTTTATTCGCTGCTCAGTTTCCATCATGGTTTTTCCATCTGTTGACATTTCCTGTCAAAGGTAAACATACTTGTCCACTTCTAGTTCTTGTCCATCTACTGTGATTTTACTTTTTATGATAAGACCAAAATGTTTGCTTTCCTGTTGTAGCCCTTCAATGCGTTTTTGCAGTTCTTCAGGACTACTGGTAAAGTGTATTATATCGTCTGTAAAATGTAAGTGATGTAGGTAGCCTCCATCAGTCTTAAGTCCTTTTTTTGTCCCATTTAATTTGTGGAAAATTTATTGTAAACAAGCAGAAAATAGTTTTGGGGATATTGTGTCTCCTTGTCATACACCTTTTTTCTATGTTGATCTGGACTTTACCATTTTTGACCTGTATTGATGCAGTTGCATTTTCATATATTGATTGGAGGATATTGATGTAAGCTCTATCTATTCCTTAGCTTGACAGGGCATCAATTATTGCTTGCTTTTTCATTGATTCAAAGGCCTTTTCATATTCAATGAACACAATGCATAATGGAAGATTGTATTCATTATGTTGCTAAATAACCTGTTGCACTGTCTGGATAGGGTTCATTGTACTGAAACCACTCCGGAAGCCTGCTCGTTCTTTAGGTTGTGCTGCGTTAAAGGGATAGTAATAGATCATTTTTACAAATGTGCATCTTGTGACTATTTAAAAAAGAAATTAAATGACCCCAGTCCCATCTCTCAAACGTTTATGGTTGAAAAATAAATCCTTCACTGGAACAGTCTACAAAGTGTGCTTGCAAACCAAGCACACTTTGTAGACCGTTCCAGTGAAGGATTTCTTTTTCAATAACGCGATCTCGGCTCTGCTGAAGAGCCTCCGCCAGTCCTGGGACCGGATTCCCCTGCACTTAGCTGGAGAGCTGACATCAGAGAAAGGAGAGGGAGGGGAGGAACTTTACCTATGATTATCTCTCAATCCTTTATGGGACTGAGGTAATTTAATTTCTTTTTTTAATAGCTACAAGATGCACATTTGTAAAACATTATTTCTTACTATTCATTTAAGTATTGTGTCTGTTTTTCTTGTAGACAACTTCAAATAGTCTTCTTGGTTGGTAGTTTTTAGATCCGCCTTTTAACTGTTTTTTGCAATAGGATGACTTCTGCATTTTTTCATGTTTCAGGCACTTTGCCAAGTAGTAGGTACCGTATTTGCTTGAATATAAGGTGACCCCGACTGTAAGGCGAACCCTCAACTTTTGCTGTTAGGTTACTGGAAAAAAAAAATGCTGAATAATAGGTGACCCTATGTGTGTTTGTCCCTCACTTGATTTCTCTCATACTTCCTTCATCTCCATCTTCCTCTCCCTCCCTTCAACTCCATCCTCTTCTCTCTCCCTCCATTAATTATATCACTTCCTACCTTGAAGTGCTGGATACATCTTCAGCATCCAAGGGGCTAATGTATATGTATAAAAGCACTGGAAAGGATTATGATTCCCTATATTATTAAACATGGAAGAGAGTGGGGAACGCAATTCTCTGTTACTATGGTATTATGGTACCATTTTCAAATGTGGACCATCTCCTCTCTTACTGTAGTTGACTTCTCTGCAGTAACACAACCCACTCTGCAACACAGTCTGTTCTCCAGACTGCTCTGGATGGCAGCCACATTCTTAAAAAGCCCACCCTCTTCATTTATGGTATGTATATTATTGGCTGGATGGCAGCCACTCTCCTCAATTTTAATATACCAATATATTCAAGAATTACTACATGCCAGCTGCCACAACATCTCTCCCAGCATCCCTTGCTGCAGTACATATGCATCCAGTTGGCCAGGGGGCCAGCTCCTCATTTGAATGTAATTTAGGAGCGCTGCTGCTTCCCAACCAATAAGGCACATTAAAAGTGCATCCTCATCTGTCGCTCACCCAGTCTCTTGGCAATCAATGATCTTTTGCTATTGTTGGCCCCTGGTCTGCTGACGATCACTGGCGCTGGAGTGCTACAGGACGCCCAACCCTAATTCAAAATAATAGTAAAAACACTGTTAAAAATAGCAGGTTGGCCTGAGAAGATCTGTGCACTGTTCTCTCTTCTGGTTTGATAGGAGACCCTGCTCCGACCTGTAAATCTACTTGTCTTCTACTACACATGACAAATAGCAATATAGGTCTGAGCTAGGAAGAAGATTGTCTTTGCTTAGACACAAGACTGGTCACTAATCAAACTGGAAGACAAGAGCATTTTCACCTGACCCTCCAGAATTCAGCGAGGGATTTGGCAACAAACTCAGTAATGATGTCTTGACATACACAACTGTCCTCAGGGCAACATGCCTTTAGATTGAGCATTTTTTTAATAGAGTTTACTATTCCTTTAAATTAGGGTTGGGCATCCTGCACTCCAGCTCCAATGATCTTCAGCTGGCCGGGGGCTAACAACAGCAGATGGCCCAAACATGAGTTAAAGGAGAAGTAATACTCCTAATAATGACAACCACTTACTTTACTAAGTAAGGCCAAAAAATCCTAATTGCCTCCATGAAGTTTGCTGCTGTGTCTTTTCTCATGATATAATTTCTGTATTCAACCCTAGATCTCATGTCCATGGAGACAGACATAACAGCTGGAAGCAGAACCACATGTCACAAACTCCACTGGTACCTTAATAAATTAAAGGGATAGTAATACTTCGTTTTATCTTTATTTTATTTTGTAGGCATTAAAAAACATGAAGAACAATATAAGTCTTTTCTCTCAAACCTTTATAGTTTAAGAGATACTCACAAGCAAAGTTTCCCCTCCTGCCCCTTTTACCTAGTGTAAGCCATCTCTTCTCAGATGTGGAATCCAGTCCATAGACCAAACAGATAACAGCAGGGGACAACCTTCTTCCTATGAGAACAATGAAAGCCCTGCCCCCCTTGACAAGTTTTTCAGGTTTTTCCCTTATCTTAATTGAAGATTGTCCCTCTCTGCAGTCTATCTGGGCACCTCCCTTCTGCTCTGGCTGACCAGTGTTACATTAGTAAAAGGGGAGGGAGGGGGATACTTTACCATTGAATTACTCCTAAACTACAAGTCTGACAGAATTGAAATAACACTCTCCAAAGTCCAAATACTATGAAGATTAACCCCTTCGTGACACAGGACGTACATGTACGTCCTGTGTGGCTGTCACTTAGTGACAGAGGACGTACATGTACGTCCCGGAAATCCGGCTCCCCGCGCGGCTGCGCGCCGTTCGGGGACTCCGGATTGTTTTAAAAAAAAAAAAAAAAATGTTAGACGGACGTTAAGTGACGGCCGCGTCTGCACGCGGCCGTCACTAAGGGGTTAAAGGGGAACTACCACCCCGCAATAACTTAACATGAAATCAGTCTTCATCCGGCGACTAGCTGATTAGTAGCACTAGTCGCCAGAAATATTACCCGGTTCCAAAGATTTTGGCGTTTTTCTGAGGCTCACAGGAGCAGGAAGCACGGACATCTCGTCACAGTGACGTCCGTGCGCCTGCGCTGTCAGTCCCTTTTGGAGCCGGCCGGCTCCAAAAGGGACTGACAGCGCAGGCGCACGGACATCACTGTGACGAGATGTCCGTGCTTCCTGCTCCTGTGAGCCTCGGAAAAACTGCAAAATCTTTGGAACTGGGTAATATTTCTGGCGACTAGCGCTACTAAGCAGCTAGTCGCCGGATGAAGACTGAATTCATGTAAAGTTATTGAGGGGTGGTAGTTCCCCTTTAATTAGAGCTGCTTTTAATATGAAACATTACTATCACTTTAAATAGGTTCATTCACTCTGCCTCCATTAAAAAGAAGGTCAAAAACAGTCATGTCTGCCTCATGGATATTGCATCCAGGACTGATTGAAGATGTTATCTCTTTAACAAAAGCAACACGTAGGATTTTCTGGCCATAATAAGTTAAGGAAGGATTATTATTAGGAGGAGCTACTTCTCATTCATTTTTTCCTTATTGAGGATATTTGGGTTACTATTACTATTACTATTACTAAAAAATGACTATGAACAATATAATTACACCATACATGGATTACTATCAGCCTGTCATACAATGTGTTGTATTGTTTTCCAAAATATGGGCAATTCCAGAGCAAACCAATTGAACCCTAGGAAGGAAATAGAAACTGCCACCAATTTAAATGTTACTTTTAACCTTTGAATAGTAGTGAAGTCTGTAATGCCTTGCAAATCAGTACAATGTAGAGCTTTCAGAAGGTGTAAAGCCCCATTTAAATAAAGGGAATCTGGTAAATCTCTTCTTCTCCCCTATGATGCAGTTGGTGTGCTCCATGATTGCTCATTTTTTGCTTGATCCTTATGCAGAAAGGAAAGGAGGAGCATTTCTGGGGCAAACCACTCTTGCCATAAGGAAGAAATACAATTTCTCCAAAGGCTTTTTCACCCCTTGAATGTTAGATGCCTCTCTAAAATTCAAGGAGTTAACCCTTGGAGTGCCAGAGGGATTGATTTGCAATGCATTGCATACCCCTCTGGCACTCAAAGGATTGAAGTCCCTTTGCAATCAAGGAGAAATATTCTAACGCCCACATGATACAGTTGGTTTGTTCCAGATTTGCACCTCCTTTCTTTTCTGATTGTAGTTGTTATGTATAACTTTACCAGCTTACCTGTTAACATTGTATATTTTTTACAGATATGGTTAACATTCAGGAGATGCTTTGATTATCCTGTCAAAGACAACACAATCAAGCTGACCATTGTGTGGCTCACCCTTTCCTTTGGGTAAGATTTACAGTATTGGGACAGTTTTCGCAGATGGCCAAATAACAAATAGTATTAAGTTTAGTTGAAATAATTTTAGGCTGATCTATTAAGAAGGACTTTGGCAATTCTAGAGTAAACCAGCTCTCCCATAGGTGACAATAAATGCTATCGCTGGTTTCAGCTCTCAGGTTCTGTTGAAGTCTATGGGGAAATGTGTAGATAAAACCAGTTATAGAGTTATCAACAGCAATGAAATACCAGCTTTACATGGGTAGGTGTCCCTCATACAGCAGACACAAATCTATTTATAGGTATACAATTTTATGTCTGCATTTAGTTCGCATCTCTTCTCAATAAACAACAGGAAAGAATGGTAGTGACATTTTAAAGTGTTAGTAATGTCCCGGAACAAATAGTTATCATTTTGTAGTGCTTAAAAACTTGAGCTAAAGGCAAAAAAACCCTATCTCTCAAACCGCTATGACGGCCGACACAGGGAGGCTCTGCAGCAGAGCCGTAATTGTGTTATTTAAAACAAATTACTTCATTGGAATGGTTTACAAAGTGTGCTTGCAAACCAGGCACACTTTGTAGACCTTTTCAATGAATTCATTCTTTTTAAATAACGCTATTGAAGCTCTGCTGCAGAGCCACCAATTGGTCCCCGGACAGGATTCCCCTGCAGTCAGCACAGCGCTGACGTCAGGGAAAGGGGAGGGAGGGGGGAAGTTTGAATAGGAATATCTCTCAAACCATAGCAGTTTGAGAGATAGGGTTTTTTCATTTAGCTCAAGTTTTTAAGTACTACAAAATGATAACTATTTGTTCTGGGACATTACTGTCCCTTTAAGCTTACCTGTGTAAGGGGTAAGACTTAAAATGCCATCTAGAACTCCTTCCTCTTCAACCCCTCCCTCTTTAAGGAAAATATGGAATTTGTGGTCTGGAGTCCAGATTTTATTGTTCTCTACCAGAGGAGGAAGGGCATTGATCATATCCACTCTGGGCCTTCTGAGCATAAGAACATCAATGTGTGTATTATTAGATAAAGACATTCCTGTCAAATCAAATATTTTTGATATCTAGTAGTTTATCTTGGCAAAATTCCTTTTATGGGACCTTTGCCAGATTTACTCCAAAAACTAGACTATTCACAAGTCCATTTCTGGTGTATTTCAAACTTCATTAGAAACAGAGGGTCTGGAACATTCAACCTTCATTTATTTCTTATGGACTTGTTCAATGGTTTTCTTAGTTAAAGTTCTATTTATTTTGATGGATAGATTTCCATTCGTTCTCCTTGTTCATCTAAAATGACATTCAACTGAGGAATATTAGACTTCTTTTTGCTCTTAAATTCCTCAGAATCTGAATCTGATGGATTAATCAGGTCAACCTCTTGATCATTTTCACATTTGTCACTTTCCTAATTTCTGGAGGAACTAAAAGAATCAGGTTTACACTTTTTAGATTTTGGTACATCAGCTGCACATCCTCATGAGGGAAGGGTCTTTTTGATGGGCTGTTACCACTGGCTTCCATATTGACTTCAGTGTCTTGCATGACTCATGAAAGGTTTTGCTGCTAGAAGAGGACAGCTCTTGCTTGTCCTTAAGTTCCTGATAGGAACTTTTATGCTCCCCATGTTTGTGTTTATGAAATGTTTACCTCTGTAATCATACTTCTATTCATAACTACCCCCAAATTCATACCCTTCAGCTCAGGGCTTAAAATTTGAAATCCTTTGCTACTAGCCAGACCTGAAAAATTACTCCCCACTGCAAGCCATAACATACCCACCAAGGCTGAATTTCTACTCGCCACGGCTGAATTTTCACTCGCCATTGGCTAGAGGCAAGTGGAAATTTTGAGCCCTGCTTCAGCTGACCAATAGGTATTTGAATGAGATGGAGATTTACACCTGTCACTTCCCACAAATGTGGCCATTTGTTGTTGGAGGGCAGAAATTAAAGATTTCATAAGGGTCTCTGAAATGATTTCCATAGCTGAGGCCACAGCTATAGAAACCAATTTATCAACCAGCATATCCATGAGAATTCTTGAAATGACCATTCACTCTCTTGTAGAAAAAATTCTGTGTCTTTAGGTGAGTTTTTCATACATTTACTCTTTTTACAGTTAAAAGACTTATCCATTTTACCTCAGGAGAGAAAGAATGTATAAAAATCCCAAATAATTTAAACTATATAGATATAATAGAATTACGTGAAAACTGAACGTAAGGATCTTTTCACTGACTTTGTCACAACATAAGCTATTTAATTATAGATTCTATATAATCGTACTGGAATTTTCTGATGAGAAAGCAACTGCCCTAGAAGTATTTGAAATGTCTACTGTAACAATCAGTAGCAACCAATAAAAACTGTCAGAGCTAGGTAGGCGGAAGGAAACGGACATACTCAAGAAGGATGGCTTAATGCGAATGCTCAAAGCAAGCCAAACAGAAGCATCACCTAGCAAACAAGGTGGCACCAAATTCAATGCCAAGAGTTGCCACTTCAGTAAATAGGTAGGAAAGAAATCCAACTTATAAAGGATATAATGCTCTTAGGAAAGAAAAGTATGTGGAGCAAAAATAGAAATTAGAGATACCTAGGGGATAAAAGGAGAAATGAGGAGTTTTCCTTTTATTATTAGAGAGATAGAAACACAATGGAAAATACATTTGTAGTAAAACTAAATAAATAGGATAATTATGTGCATAAAATGTTATGAATACTCATCTGAGGGAGCAACAAAGAGTGAGGAGAAAGGAAGAATGCTGACTGGATAAAGAACATTATCAGAGACTAGCTAGTTTAGGTGTTTTTCTTGATATGTTGTAAACACGTTTTTTCTTTGCTGATGAGTTTTGAGTAAAGAGAGCATAAAACATAATATGAGCCTCCTGTCTTATAATAAAATCCAGCCCTAAAGGGATAGTAATGTTTCATAATAAAAGCAGCTCTAATTATCATCATAGTATTTGGACTTTGGAGAGTGTTATTTCAATTCTGTCAGTTGTAGTTCAAGAGTAATTCAATGACAAAGTATCCCCCTCCCACCCCTTTTACTGATGTAACACTGCTCAGCCAGATCAGAAGGGAGGTGCCCAGGTAGACTGCAGAGAGGGACAATCTTAATTAAGATAAGGGAAAAGCCTGAAAAACTTTTTAAGGGGGGCAGGGCTTTCATTGTTCTCACAGTAAGAAGATTGTCCCCTGATGTTATCTGTCTGGTCTATGGACTGGATTCCACATCTGAGAAGAGATGGCTTACACTAGGTAAAAGGGGCGGGAGGGGAAACTTTGCTTGTGAATATCTCGCAAACCATAAAGGTTTGAGAGATAAGACATATCGTTCTTCATGTTTTTTTAATGCCTACAAAATAAAATAAAGATAAAACAAAGTATTACTATCCCTATAAATTGCACTCTGTTGTTCTTTCTCTTCACAGATATTATGGTTTATCAGTCTGGTTCTCTGATGTTATTAGACACCTCCAAGCTGGTGAATATGCCTCAAGAGTGAAACATTTAAATGGACAAAACATTTCAAATTACAACTTCAACTACACTTTGGAAAATCAGATCCATAAAAATGGAGTGTACATCAATGACAGGTTTGACGTTTCACTTATAATTGCAGGATTTTGTCAGGAATTCCATTTTTTTAAAGAACATCAATGGGGCAAAACTGAGCAATCTTTGGGAAAGTCAATTGTTCTAGAGGAAAAAATATGAATTCCTCAAATTTTCATTTAATTTTTTTCCATGCCTATATAAATAGGGCTTTTAACCTATTGAATACCAAAAAGGTCTCTAACACATGGCTGTTTAGAGAATTTTGGACACAAATTACATTTTAACCCATTGAGTGCCAGTGAGGTATCCAGTGCATTGAGCTGCAATACTTTGGATATCTCTCTGGCACACAAAGGGTTAAAGTGGACCAGTAATGCTAAGATTAGTATTTAATTTAAAATAGAATTAGATATCTATCTGTATGTCATACTAGTCATTTGTATGTAGTTTTTGAAAAATGTATCTTTAGTTGTTAGTGGGACTTTATGCTAATTAGTCTCTGTTTTAGGTCAATATTACCACACACTGCGCTGTGAATGAATTTAGGCAGAGCCCACATAGTGGAATCATTCCTAATAGCAATGTGTGTGATATATTTTGCCTCACATAGAACTAGTTAGCATAGTTGCAAAGAGCATATTTCTACACTGTGCCATGAATACACAAAAATGGTTGTACAAAATAAAACATACTTTAACCCCTTAAGTACCATTGACGTGGCAGGACCGTCACGCTGGTCCGGCACTTAAGGACCAGTGACGGTCCTGCCACGTCACGTACTTTTACTCACCGCGCTCCTGTAGGAGCGCGGTGAGTAATACCGGGCACTGAAGTTGATCGCTCCCAGACCGGAGCGAACTCTTCCAGTGCCCCGTTTGACGTGCCGCCCCACGTGATCAGTCACGTGGGACGGCACGTCAAAGTTTCCTATGTGGTCCTTAAGGGACGGCACGCCCCGGGACCGCTGGTCCTTAAGGGGTTAAGTGCCAATCAAGGGAGACAGTTTAACATTGTCAACATGCTTAATTAAAACAGACGTATCAAGATGTGTAATCCCAGTCCTTCCACCTCTTCACAACCTGTTCCCACACTGTACACATTGCAGCTTCACAGTCTACCACTGCTCTCAAAAGAAATAGTTTCAAACACTCATAATTTTAGGAGTACAGGAGGAGAAGAATTATTGTAATTGAACAAATTCTCCCCCAGATGAACTTAAAGAGGCAGTGGCTTATTATGTTGCTGTTGCTGCTTCAGGAAGGATTCAGCACCACCTGTCACACATCATCACCACTGGTACTGTTTCTACCATCACAGTCTGATGGTCCCACCACCACTAGTACTACCCGTGGGCACTGTGCATAATACATCAGCCTGATCCAGCTGACTCAGCAGCACAAACTACAGTAGCAAATACTATAATTTCACAGGTCGGTGGAATATAATGATACTTGTGGTGGCTTACATCTCCCATAGTAGGCTTGTAAACAAGTATTTTGAAGGCCTGCCTTGCAGTAAGCCTACAATAATTATTTAGAATTTTTGCCAGATGTAGTTAAAGCAGAACTTTCATCTTCTATATAGTTGCCCTGCAATAATTAAGCAGGTAGCGACTAGCTTCAGAATATATAATTTACTTTTGAAATATAGGCCATTCTAAAGAAATCCATCATTCTAGGTGACTGTCGGCCGGGTTAGCGCAGTCTATGTACCTGCGCTGTCAGTCCTTCCTGTTACCATGTGGTACGCTGCAATGCTTCTTACAGGACTGACAGCTCAGACGCGCAGACAAGATGTCTGCGCTGTAGCCTAGGTTTCCGGTCTCCTAGAATGATTGATTTCAAATGTAAAATATATATTCTAAAGCTAGTCACTACCTGCTTAATTATAGCAGGGTGACTTTATAGCAGATGAAAGTTCCGCTTTAAGGAGATATTCACACTTTTTTTTCTGGAGAAAGTGAAAATTTCCTGTTACAGCTGAGAGCTTCATTAGCATATGACATGTCACTGAAACCTTCATTAGCATATGACGTAACTAAAACCTTCATTATCATATGACATGTCTCTAAAATCTTCATTAGCATATGACATGTCACTAAAACCTTCATTATCATATGACATGTCACTGAAACCTTCATTAGCATATGACATGTCACTGAAAAGGCTTAATTACCATAAGAACCACCATGAAGAAGCTTAATTAACATATGAAATGTCACTAGTACTGCAATTAGTATACATTAGCCTATGGTAACAAGTGTGAATATCTTCTTAACTGTATATTTGCTGGTCTTTTGGTTAACATGACAAATTAGCAGTTTTTAATGCAGTTTTCAACAATGAAAACTGGAATCAAGGTGAAAGTTCCACTTTAAAGGGATTGTAATGCTTAATGTATAGAAAAGTATATACTGTAGAGTTTATCCCCATGAGTATAACAAGGGTACTCCCAGTGCTGAGAGATGCTTTATTCAAAAGTTATTGCAGCTCAAACCTAAAAATTTTAGATGCAGTATCTCAGTGGCCTGAAATGTTACAGTGGTGCTGTTGCCATACCATACTATGGGCAGCTTTGGTCAGTTGACTATAAAACTCCATAGGCTAGTGTAGAAACAGCACCAATGAACAATTTCTGGCCATTGAGATATTACGTTTCAGATGCAATATCTTTTGAATACAACATCTCTCAGCAGTGGGAGTACCCTTGTTTTACTCAGAAGGATAACTCCTACAATATATATTATTTGAATATTAAGCGATACTATCCCTTTGAGAATCTGATTAGTTCTCTTCTGCTCAAGCGTGGAAATTGTAAAGGATCCCTGTGATTAGGGCTGTAAGCCATTAGACTAGAAGAAAACAGCACTGCATCTCAGCATCAGAAAGTACTGGTTAAAACTCTGTGATAGACTGTAACAGCACACTGTCCCATGTAACCACCTGTTCTGCAGCCTTATAGGCCATAGTAAAGACACACTGTGCTGCAACTGTCCAAAACTACCGAGAGATGGTAGTGGTTTTATGCTGCAACTGAACATGTAACACTTTGTGAGACAAGTCTAACTATTTTATGTGGCTAGTAGAGATGACTAGGTATCCACAGCAGAGTTATGACACCAACTTACCTCTCAGTGATCTGACAATAATTGAGCTCTTTTACCACTAGTTTTATTACTTGCCAACTCTGGGGTGAGATAGAGCGATATTTCATTTTCATAAACAGTTATATAGATACTAGTTGAACAGCCCGTTACACGGGCCACAGTTCCTGTGGCAGCCGTTCGTGGGGCAGTCACGCACAGCAGAGACTGCCCGCGCCACTGCTGATACAGACCTGGACGCTCCGCCCAGCTCTGTATTAGCCGCGGCGCGGGCAGTCTGTACTGCGCATGACTGCCGCATGCGCAGCAGTGTATACTGCGCATGTCGGGCGTTACACACAACTTAGCGAATTATTATATAGAGATTTTACAAGTTACTTCTGCAGACTGAGCCAAGGGCACTATGGAAGCATTCAGTACAAAATAATTTGTCTTCAGTTTTTGTTTTCAGAAAGGCCTTTCTTGCTGCTAAATTTCTTTTTGTTTAACAGGTTCACCTCAATGAAATTTAAGGCTGTAATCTTTCAAAACTCACTCTTTGAAAACTGCTACTTTGAGGATGTCACTTCACTCAACACTTATTTTAGGAACTGTACCCTCATAGACTCTCATTTTGACAACACAGGTGAGTATATGGTATTCTATGTACATTTCTACTAACAATCACACTTTCTAAACAAGTATCAATTGGGTACTTCATTCTTGGCATTTCAGTGAATATTTAACCTTTGAGTGACTGAAGGGTATGCAATGCATTGTAGAGCAATGCTTTGAGTACCCCCTCTGGCACTCTAAGAGTTAATAAAATGTCACTTTTTAAACTAAGTTGAATAAAATACAGAAATGTCCAGGCATCCAAGAGGTTACTATGCGTAATCATTGTGCAATAGTTTTTCTCCCTACCCCTTTTTTTTTTCATTATGCCTACTGTGTTTGGTCACCAAGACATACATGGTCTGGGGATGACTCTTGCATGACATTAAAATGTTGTGTCTGCACATTGGAAGTGGTGGCCAAAGCTCCCCAGAGTTGCCAGAGTCATGTGATGCATTATGCAAACTTTTACTAGTTAAATGCTGCTAATCTCATGATTATAAAGTAACAGCCTTTAGTGTGCAGGTCACCTTGGAGTTTACCTCCAATGAGCTGATACTTTGAGCTCCTGAGAGGCAGCTGATGATTCCTATTGGCAGATGGTATGCCACACGCAAAAGGAATGAGTTTGCCACTTTCAGCTACTACTCTTGCATGAGGTAATTTAAGGTCAAGGTTGACAAGAAAAACTAGGGCTGTAACTTTATATATTTTGTTGCCAGAGGTCAGAGTAAGTTAATTAAGCAGTAAAACAACAAAGCTTTAACATGTGTTTGTATCCTGTTAGTTACAGTTTAAATTAAAAAAATAACGTAAGAATGAATTACTAACAGGTGTTTCTACACCTGATTATATTATTTAAATCAGGCATTATAATCGTTATGCCATCATTTCTCTTCAAAGAATCACTATCACCTAATGATAATAACCCCATTTACCTTAATAGGTTCACTATCAAAACATCACCCACTATTGAGCGACTGACAAAACGGCGCATTAAACAAGTCGCAGGAATGAAAATAGCGTTATCAGAATCTCGCCCTCATCAAAAGGGCGAGATTCTGATATCATTGGCTTAAGCGTCACACGTTTTAATATTAAGGGTTTGTAAGGTTAAACTTCCTATAGGTCAAATTGCAAATACCTTGTTCAGCCTTAGCTCATCTTTCTACCAAATAGAATCAATCTCACAGGGATAGTAAAACTTCCACTTCTTTCCACTGCATACTGCTGTCAACCCTTTGAGTGCAACTGCTATTGGTGGTTCCGGAGCACTCGTGCCCCTCTCACACTCAAAGGGTTCACAGCAGTGTGCAGACGGAGTGGAAGTAGATTTACTATCCCCAGGATACCGATGAGGTAAGGCTGGACTAAATGTTTTGCAATGTGCAATGCTTAAGCCCATGATATCAGAATCTTGCCCTTTTGATGCTGGCGAGATTCTGATATCACTATTTTCATTGCAGCGACATGTTTAATGTGCTGTTTTGTACATCGTTCAATTGTGGGCGACGTTTCAAAAGGATACCACCTTAATATGGATAGGAAATCCTAACAGCCTCTATGAGTAAACACTGCATGGGCTGATTCCCCAAAAGTAATATCATGTCCACAAGGGTAGATGTGATTCTCAAGAAAGCAGACTTCAGTGGGAGGGGATTTGGGGTCCTCTAGTGACAAGGAATCCACCTCTTTGGTCATTATATGCAGTCTCTATTAACCATTTAAGTACTAGAGGGGTGTGCATGTGTTGCACACACCCCTGGCACTCAAAGGGTTAAAGAATTAAAAATCTATTTGGGGGGACAAACCCACTGGAAATGAATTCATAGCAGCCATTAGGATTTTCTGCCCAGATTAACTCCGTAAGGACAAGTAGGCTGTGCATGTATTGTGAAGCAATGCTTTACAGACCATCTGATCCTCAAGGGCTTAATGGAAGTTGGTGTTATTATTATTAGAAGGTGTTAGAGTTTGTACAGTGTTATTTTATTTACTAATAGATTTATGAATTTAAGACTAAAAAATGTCTGTCACTCAGAGGCCCAAGTACATTTTGTATTTTGAACACATTTCATTCTCTGGATAATAAAATATGAATGTCATGAATGATATATAGTAGATGGGCGTATGAACTGAAGAAGATGTCTATTATTGTGATCTCTAATCCCAAACCGAGTTTTATTCAATAAAAAGAAGATTACATTTTTTATGTTATCTTTAAGGAATTTTCATAATTTCCTCTCCAGCAGTTTTGTCCTGTTTTGCTGCAAGGGATATTACTCTTCTTTCATTTTAAGCGGCATGCAGTTTGTGTATGTGTGTTTGACAACAATGTGTGTACATTGACACCTAGTGGACATCAGAGGATGACACAGGATAATGATTTATTGCTAAGATTTTGCTTGTACTTTCAAGAGAAGGCAGCAGCCTGCCTTACAGAAGGCCCCCTAGCTCAGATGTAGGCAGCCTTTGGCTCTCAAGCTTTTAGAGACTACAACTCCCATTATCCCAACCAGCCAATGACTGGGAAGGATGCATACAAATCTATCAGTGCAGCTCATTTTGCATTTACATTACCTTTGATTATTTGCAATTGATTTAGTGCACATCGGAACAAACTGTCCACCAGCATTAAAGGGATAGTAATGTTTCACAATGAAAACAGCTCCAATTAATCTTCATAGTATTTGAGCCATAGAAAGTGTTATTTCAGTACTGTCAGAGTTATAGTTCAAGAGTAATTGAATGATAATGTATCCCCCTTCTGCTCCTTTTACTGATGTAACACTGCTCACCTCAGAGGAGCAGGGTGGTGTCCAGGTGGATTGCAGAGAGTGACAATCTTCAATTAACAGAAGAGAAACACCTGAAAAACCCGTCAATGGGAGCAGGGCTTTCATTGTTCTCACAGTAAGAAGATTGTCCCTTGCTTTGATCTGTCTGGTCTGTGGACCAGATTCCACATCTAAGGGGAGGTGGCTTACACTAGGTAAAAGGGGTGGGAGGGGGAAACATTATAATTCAATTACTCTTAAACTACAACTCTGACAGTATTGAAATAACACTCTCCATGGTCCAAATACTATGAAGATTAATTGGAGCTGCTGTTTTTGTGAAACACTACTATCCCTTTAAGACTTAAACTCTACCAAACCAAAACTCATCCCATGTAGCATGGGCATACCCATACCTGGGAAACATTTTGACCCACATATCAGGGTCTCAGGGTGGGAAATGTTTTGACCCACATATCAGGGTCTCAGGGTGGGAAATGTTTTGACCCACGTATCAGGGTCTCAGGGTGAAGGGCCAAATTCTTAGGATGAGAGAGTGCAGTGTTTTTACTGCATGATCTACACCAGTGTTTCTCAACTCCTGTCCTCAGGACCCACTAACAGGCCAGGACTTAGGGATTTCTCTGCTAGATCACAGGTGTGGTGATCAGAGGCTCATTCACATTGATTAACTCACCTGTGCTCTAACAAGGAAATCATCAAATCCCAGCCTGTTAGTGGGTCCTGAGGACAGGAGTTGAGAACCACTGGCCTACAAAATGAACTGATCCTTTAGTATCTCAATTAGTGCCATTTCTACCAAAGGTAGATGATGTAGTCCTGCTTGTCTATGTATGTTCAAACAGTGTTATCTCAAAGTTATAAGATGTTAAAGGTTCTTTTTGGACTGACTGGATCTCTTATGAGTTACAGCAAGTCGGGACATATTATACAGAATCTACATTTTGGGAAGCTTTAATGGTTAGTATTTTAATGATCTCTGGTTCAGCCCATTCCTGGGAACTCTCTGTATCTGGCCTGCAAACTCTGGTATTTATACCTAATAACAGGGTCTAAAGGAACAGATGCTGATTCTAACAGCTCAGTGAGCTCTCTTGTAACTCTGCTCATTTCACTGTCAGTTCTGGTTTCTCTCTGCCCTGTACTTCCATCTCTCTGGTCATTTTAAGGGCAAACCCTACCTCCTCTCCTCACAATCCCAAACATGCCAATCAATCCCTGACCACTTTATGGCATCAATTACATCATTTAGACACCCACCACCAGACCTTAGTGGACCTTAGGAAGCTTGGGATCAGGTGTGGGCATGATAAACCAAATTCCTCTACTCCTTTTTGTCACATGTTGTTAAACATGAAGCAGAGGAATGGAAGACCCATACACACTAACTGTCCACTTTCTGGAGTAAAGAGGATGGTTTTTTGGTGTAAATATGTAGGCTCAGCTCACAAAAATAAGTTCCTGTGCTTATTTTAGGGTGGAATCACATTCATACTTTGCTCTGAGTGTACTATCAAATTAATGTCTTCAGCATCCAAGTAAGGGTTGGCAACCCTGGTCTCAAGAGCTACATACGGCATGCTTTTTTCAGAGTACCTCTGCTTAAAGTTGGACTAATTAAAGTGACAGTGCATAAGCAGAGAGATCCTATAACTTGCAGAGCATCTTGTGACTAGGATTGGCTACTCCTTTTGTGAAATATATCTGTCCCATTGGTTGGGGAGTTGTCCATGCCTGGTATTACTAAATATGGATGAAGTTTAACAACTCATAAAGAGAAATGTACCAGTGCACCAGTGCAAGTAATTTTCTACACTTATGTGTTAGCTGAAAAATCAAGCACCATTTCTCTGTCCATGCTTGATGGGTACACTATGGACTTGCTGGCATTATAGTCTTTACAATAGCAAAATGGGGACACTAAAGCCATCGCCCCTGTAGTACATTCCCCCAAAGAGCAGCCACAGGAAACAGAGGCTTACACAGATTCATACATTCCCCCCCAATGTGTGCAAGAAAGTGTGTGGCAAGAGTTACTCGTAGAAAGGGAAGAGTGGAAGAACGCATATAACCCTTTGAGTGCCAAAGAGGTCCCCAATGCATGAGTGAACTTTGGCACTCAAAGGGTTTACCCTTTCATTGCCAGGAGTTTGAGGAATATTTTGTACCCTGGATGCCAGACACTTTTCAGCATTTTTGCTATCCATGTGGTGTAGCTATGATTCCTGTAGATAACATTGTAGGTATATATGGAAAACTATATATTGTTTCTTTCAGAACAAATTCAGCTTTTTCATAGTGAAAAATATTTTGCATCACACGATCAGCTATGATGTCATAAGTACAAAACAGTTGAAAAATTACTTATTTTGTTAGTATCATACACTATATATTTATTTTGCATACAAAGATACCAAATATGTATAGTTTTACCTAAATGCTTAACCATCACAAACCCCTAATTAATATGAGAGCAAAAGGGTATTTTCAAATGTATGAACTATGAATGCCAAATATCTCCTGAGTATACATACATGTATATCCAACATGTACAGGTGCAGAAATGTATGTCCTTCTCTGGGGCCCCAAAAACATAACAGAATTTCTATTGACATTTTTATAGAGATAACCAAAATGCACGAAATATAGATTGAAGGCTTAATTTCCCCCCTAACATCAAAATAACCACCTGAAAAGCATACACTTTCTGAAATTAAATATTCCATCACATCAAATGACGGGGTGACTTGCATTTCTAAACCTAGCCTGATGTGCACAAATGTCCTACTGTATTCATTAGCTACTAAGAAAAATGGCATCTCTTTGGTATGCATTGGCATGCATTAGGGGGTACCAGAAGAACAAACTACACTTACCTGTTTTCTATTTTGAAATTACTTGCCTACACTAATTGGTCATAACCATTACAGGTATGAAGTAAAAGTATGCAAAGGGAGCATTTTTGAATGTAAACATTCACCCACATCAAATGAAGAGTCACTTGAACTTGGACCCCTAAACTGGTGTAAACAAAAATTTCCTATAAGTTGGTGCTATAGAAAAAAAAATTACATTTCCACCAATTCAAAGAAAATAAAATCTTTGAAAACCATGGAATTTCTTACAGTAGTCATTATTTAGTTTGAAACCAAGAAAAACGATACCTCATTAGAAAGGGCTTGGGTAACATAGAGGTGCCAGGAGAATGGTTACTCATTCAACAAGGCTGGGGAGGCAGACAACATGTATGTGGTTCTGTAGATACCAGAGGGATAAGGTTGGGAAAGCAGACAATGGATGTGTGGTTCTATGCTGAACCTACTAGTGAGACAGTGGAACAAGGCTGAGGTGTCAGACAGTATATGTGTGGTTCAGTGACTACCAGTGTACAGTGGAAATAGGCTGGGGTGTCAGATATCGTACAGTTGAATAAGGCTGGTAAGCAAACAGTGTGGGGAGCAGACAGTATGAGCCTATGGGTACCAGTAGGACAGTTGCACAAGCCTGGTAAAGCAGACAATGTATGTGTAGGTCTATTGGTACAAGTGGGCAGTGAAACAATACAGAGATGTCAGTGCATGGTTCTCTGGCTATAAGTGGGGCAAAGCTGGGATGTCAGACTATGTATGTGGGGGTTTACGACTATCAGTGGACAGTGGAACACTAGGCTGGGGAAAATACATGCAGTTTGTTAGTTATCGTTCTGGCACAAGAGTTAAAGTGTTTCGCACCTATCCCTGATGAGTGTGGTTTCTATGAGTCTTAATAGAGGCATATAGTGGGAGGCAACCTCCCTCCGAGCAGCACGGCATTATTTCATCACAATAATAACAGAAAAAAGCACTCATATTCAATATTGAACCCAGAAGGGACCCTATCATCCAACCATATAGAATCATACTTCCTATTTTCCTTACCACATTTAAACAAAACCCTTTCTAACCAGATCCATTCTCAGAGCCAAGAAAAGCTGGAGGGTTTTTACAAATAGGACATGGTTAAATTGATGTCAGTTAATGCACAGGGTCTGAATACTGCCCAGAAGAGGTCAATTGTCTATATTTTTTTAAGAAGGGAGCAAGTGAACATATGCTGCTTACAAGAGACACATTGGAGAGAAGAGGATAGAGTTGGGTTGGGGGGGATGTTCTACCCTAAAATAATACATGCATCGGACAAATGGAGGGAAAAAAAAGGGTGGCTATGATATTCACAGGTTCCCCTTAGATTAAGATCCTACATAATGTTTTGTTCCCTGAGGGACTATTTATGATATTGATATGCAAAATTAAGGATCAAAAATATACATTGGTCAGTGTGTATCTATCTAATGTTTCCCCAGTAAGCTTGCTGAATAGAATACTGAATGCAGTTGAGAAATTTAAGCAGGAGTGTTGCATGATTGCAGGGGACTTCAATTGCGTCTTGGACATTAATATGGATAAAAAGTTATTAAAGGGGAGTAAAGTGGATAAGAGACTCAGTAAACAAGCTAAAGCATTGAATAACAACCTTAATAGATTTGAACACTTTGAGGTATGGCGGATTCTGCATCCGATGGACAAGGAGTTTACCTATCTATCAAAGGTGCATGGCTCATATTCTAGAATTGATATGATTTGCGGAGACTATAGACTTCTTCAGAAAATGGAAAAGATGGATATAAGGGATAATACTTGGTCTGACCATAGTATTCTTATGGTTGTCCTGAAGAATGACAACTTATGTAAAGCTAGAACAATATGGATGATCAATGATTATATATTAAAGAACCAGAGTAATAATGAATATCTGACAGGGATGATAAATTTCTATTTTAAAGAGAATAATGCGGTGGACACAAAATAAGTTTATTTTCATAGCCCTTAAAAAAACATGAAAAATGATATAAGTCTTATCTCCCAAACCTTTATGGTTTGGGAGATATTCAGAAGTAAAGTTTCCCCTGGAGTGACATCATTGCTCCACCCTTCAGATTTGGAATCCGGTCCCCGGACCAGCCGTGCCTCTCCAGAAGTGCTGAGATCACGATCTTTAAAAAGAATTTCTTAACTGGAATGGTCTACAAAGTGTGCTTTCAAGCCATGCACACTTTGTACACAGTTCCAATTAAGTAGTTCTTTTCAAAGATCGTGATCTCGGCACTGCTAAAGAGCTGCCTGTTGCTTTGTGGACCGAATTCCAAATCTGTCCACTAGATGGCAGACTTAGCTGAAACAGCCAGGAAAAGAGAACTTTACTATATTTTAAATGTGAATATCTCCCAAACCATAAAGGTTTGGGAGATAAGACTTATATCTTTTTTCGTGTTTTTTTAAGGGTTACAATATAAAATAAAATTATTTTCAAGTATTACTATCCCTTTAAGTCGGTTATCAGGGGATACCTAATTAAATTAAATAGTAAGCTAAAAAGAGAACAGGGAAAGGAGCTTGCAGAATTATACCCTCACCTATATAAAATGTCAGAGCAGAATAAAAAGGAGCCATAAGTTGATAAAACACAAAGATTAACAGATTTGCAGCAACAAATAAATTAGAGGCTCATGGAAAGAACTGTTAAAAATATGGAAAAATTAAAAATTAGATATAGTAGGGGAAATAAGGCAGATAAGATGCTATCGGGTAGATTGAAAAAACAGAAGGCTGCCAATCATATTACAAAATTGGTAGATGGTACCCAAATATATATGACCCCTGAAGATATAGGCAAACAATTTAATAAATATTAAGAAAAATGTTACAATTTGCTGCAGAGAATCTTGGGAGAAGACATATATAAATATTTAGCAGCAACAGATTTGCATAAAATATCTAATTCTCAAAGCAAAAAACTGAATAACCCTGTAGAGGAGAAAGGGTATCACGGTGCCGTGATTCTGTCTAGCGACATTGTTACTTCCGGGTTTACCCTAGCTGCATTCATATTGGTTCTGCGCTATGACTCGTTCCTGGGTTTGCCATTATATACGCCTTCCTGTCACTATACAGGTGCCCTTTCGTGGTGCACCCGTATCTAGCGACTAGTAGTTCCTTGTTTCCTGTTTCCGTGTATGACCGGGCTCGCCTGACTACGCTTAGTGCCTGATGCTCCTGTGATCCGATTCCGTTGCTGACCTTGGACTGGCTGACTAACTCCTTTGGGTACCGAACTGGCTTGGCTGAGTATCTGATTCCGTTACCGACTAGGACTGGCTGACTAACTCCTTGTGTACCGAACTGGCTCGGCTGAGTATCTGATTCCGTTACAGACTAGGACTGGCTGACGATCCGTTTTCACCGATCTGGCTGGGCTAGTGTCTGGTGGTTCTCCTGACTGGCTGTTAAGTCCGTGTGTGCCGACCTGGTTGAGCTTCTAGTTCCGTCGCTCATGGGACTGGCTTATTACCTCCATGTACCGATCAGGGAGACTCCAGTTGCGGACTGGTTACGTTACATACCTATCTCTCTCCCAATCACTTACCGCTCCTATAGTCTCCTGGAGCCTGTGGGAGTCCCTGCACTTACCACTTTTGCCCGTGTTGCCTCAGTTCACCCTAGTGGCCTAGGGTCGTTATATTGCCAGTATCTGGTGTCTGTTGGCTCCGTTAACCCTAGCGTGCTAGGACCCCATCACTGCCAGAATCCTGTCTGTGTTGCCTCCGTTAACCCTAGCGTTCTAGGGTTCAGTCACTGCCAGAGTCATAGCCATGTTGCCTCTGTTAACCCTAGCGTGCTAGGGTCAAGTCGCTGCCAGAGTCCATTCTGTCTTTCCTCCGTTAACCCTAGCATTCTAGGGTCAAGCCATTGCCAGAGTCCTGTCCGTGTTGCCTCCGTTTACCCTCATCTCCTAGGGTCAGTTCTCTGCCAGTGTCTTGCCAGTGTTGCCTCCGTTAACCCTAGAAGTCTAGGGCCTAGTGTCTACCTGTACACTATCTGTGCTGCCTCCGTTATCCCTAGTCCACTAGGGGATTGCCCTTCAGTTACCCATCACCTATGTCACCTTTTGCAGTGTGGGGCTGTCGAGGATATTCTTGTTCCTGAATCTATCTACAAATCTTGCCTACAAGTCCAAGATCATCACACTTATTTTGCTTACTACTACTGTGTGTGTATTTTCACCCTGACCTGCGTCAGATCTGGAAAGTACTTGGTACGGACCTTATCTGGACCTGAGTGGGGCTATTTTGCATTATTTTCAATAAAGCTTTTAACCTTACCTAACTGTCTGAGAGTTCTTTAACAAACTGTGACAAAGAGGTAGATAGAGCTATTGCTAGACTGATGAGCTATAAAACGCCAGGTCCAGATGGATTTAGTAATATGTTTTATAGACTATTTAAGGTGTAATTGAAGCCACATTTGACTAACATCTTTAATGATATTGTTCGACAGAGCAGTTTTCCAGAGGAAATGGTTAGAGCAAATGTCTTACCAATTCTGAAGGACGGTAAGCACCCTACAGATGTTACAAATTACTACCCCATCTCCTTAGTAAATGTTGACGTTAAATTGTTTTCATCAATCTTGGTGAAGAGGATTAAGAGTATATTGGACACGGTGGTCGACCCGGATCAGATTGGTTTTGTTCCGGGCAGATCTGTAACGGTTTTTCAGACACTCAGACAGCCGGTTTGAATAAAACACAGTTTTATTAAAAAAAATAAAGAACAAAGATCGCCCTCAATAGGCAACACAGTAAATAGCGTTAGATAGGCTACATATGCCTTCACAGGACCAGTATACAGAAGTACGGATAATACATATACTGTCACAGGACAGGCTCAGAATAGCGACTGGTAATCAATAATTAAATACATAGGAATGGTCAGTCTCTGTTGTGGTGTTTGGCACGCCCAAGGTGAATAAGAGGCAGCAATAGGTGTTAGATTATGCATCACCTTAAGTCCATAGGTGTAGAGAGCTGCTTTGGCAGTACAGGGACTGAGGCAGAACGCTGCAGAGTAGTTAGCAGATAGCCCCCACGGGTGTATAACGGAGACAACTTGTACTGCAAGAGCGTGAGCCAATAGCCCCCACGGGCGTATAACCGAGACAACTGGTACTGCAAGATCGTGAGCCAATAGCACCCACGGGCGTATAACGGAGACAACTTGCACTGCAAGAGCGTGAACCAATAGCCCTACGGGCGTAACAACGGACACTGGGTACAGCAAGAGCTTGAGTAGTAACAGAAACCACCTGTGCTGCAAGTGCTTGAGCCAAGAGCCCCACCGGGCAGTAACGGAGAGTAACACTGATAGAGCTAGAGCCAATAGCGCCTCCCACGGGTGCGTTAACGGAGACCAACTACTCTGCTTGGTTGACAATATGAGCCGCCGTCTAACCAAGGCCCACAACGCGGCCGGATCAGCAGGAGCAGCGGATAACTGCAACGGCTCTACGAGTGTTAAGAAGGCTCAGATCAGGGAGACGGTAGCACTGCAAGAGTTAACAACAGCACCAGGGTAGGATATATAGCTCTGCAAGTACAATCGGAGGCTCAGCGTGTGAAGGAATCGCTCTGCAAGTGCCAAGGAAGACTCAGCTTTGGAAGCACAGCTCTGCAAGTGTAACGGGAGACTCAGCTCTGGAGACACGGCTCAGCAGAAGTAATGGTTGCAGTCTCGATCAGCTCTGCCACGACACAGCAGGAATCAGAATGTCGCCAGAGCGACAACAGCAGCTGGAAGCAGGAACGGTAGCAGAGCCTGTAGCAAGCCGGTACAGGACACGGAGTAGGAAGTCAGCCAGGCCGGGTCAGATCACGGAGGGAATTCTCAGACAAGCCAGATCAGTAACGATCAGGAACGTCAGCCAGGCCGGGTCAGATCATGGAGGAGATACTCAGACAAGCCAGATTAGTCACGAGCAGGAACGTCAGCCAGGCCAGGTCAGATCACGGAGCAGGAACACAGGAGCATAGTCAGAAAAGGCCAAATCGGTACACAGGAAATCAGGAACGCAGGAACACAGCAACAGCAACACTGGCTCTGGAACATCACGAAAGGGCACCTGACAGGTGCCAATGGTCAGGTATAAAAAGGTCACCAGGGGCAGGCCAAACAGGCTCCACCAATAGGGAAGCAGCACAAGCGAGAGTGACAGAGAGAGAGATCATGGGAACCGTGATAAGATCATTGTGTTATAGTTCAAGGAGAATTATAGATATTGTGGACATGGTTACAAGGCGAGGGACACCCTTTCTGACCATGGTGGTCAATGCCAAAAAGGCATTCGACCTGGTCAGCTGGGGTTCCTTGAGCCGTTCCCTTATTGGATTTGGTATAGATGGGTTGATACATAAGGCAATCATGGCTTTGTATGTGAACCCTATTGCCAGGACAATAGGTCCAAGTAATTGTTCCCCATGGTTTAAATTAAGGAATGATGCTCGGCAGGGATGTCCATTATCCCCTATCTTGTATATTCTTTTGATTGAACCTTTGGCTATTAACATTAGGAACAACTATGATATAAAATGATTTGGTACTAAACAGAAAGAATTAAAAATGAATCTTTATGCATATGATGCTATAGAATCGGTACGACATCTGATGAGAGAATTTGACAAGTATAGCCAAGTATTGAATTATAAAATAAATATAACTAAGACCATATTGATGGGAAAGAATTTAGATCAGAGGGATATACAGTTAGGGAAAAAATCATTTGATCCTCTGCTGATTTTGTACGTTTGCCCACTGACAAAGAAATGATCAGTCTATAATTTTAATGGTAGCTTTATTTGAACAGCGAAAGACAGAATAACAACAAAAAAATCCAGAAAAACGCATTTCAAAAAAGTTATAAATTGATTTGCATTTTAATGAGTGAAATAAGTATTTGACCCCTTTACAAAACACGACTTAGCACTTGGTGGCAAAACCCTTATTGGCAATCACAGAGGTCAGATGTTTCTTGTAGTTGGCCTCAAGGTTTGCACACATCTCAGGAGGGATTTTGTCCCACTCCTCTTTGCAGATCCTCTCCAAGTCATTAAGGTTTCGAGGCTGACGTTTCGCAACTTGAACCTTCAGCTCCCTCCACAGATTTTCTATGGGATTAAGGTCTAGAGACTGGCTAAGCCACTCCAGGACCTTAATGTGCTTCTTCTTGAGCCACTCCTTTGTTGCCTTGGCTGTGTGTTTTGGGTCATTGTCATGCTGGAACACCCATCCATGAACCATTTTCAATGCCCTGGCTGAGGGAAGGAGGTTCTCACCCATGATCTGACGGTACATGGCCCCGTCCATCGTCCCTTTGATGCGGTGAAGTTGTCCTGTCTCCATAGCAGAAAAACGCACCCAAAGCATAATGTTTCCACCTCCATGTTTGACGGTGGGGATGGTGTTCTTTGGGTCATAGGCAGCATTCCTCCTCCTCCTCCAAACACGGTGAGTTGAGTTGATGCCAGAGAGCTCTATTTTGATCTCATCTGACCACAACACTTTCACCCAGTTCTCCTCTGAATCATTCAGATGTTCATTGGCAAACTTCAGATGGGCCTGAACATGTGCTTTCTTGAGCAGGGGGACCTTACAGGCGCTGCAGGATTTCAGTCCTTCACGGCATAGTGTATTACCAATTGTTTCTTGGTGACTATGGTCCCAGGTGCCTTGAGATCATTGACAAGATCCTCCCGTGTAGTTCTGGGCTGATACCTCACTGTTCTCATGATCATTGAAACTCCACAAGGTGAGATCTTGCATGGAGCCCCAGACCAAGGGAGATTGACAGTTATTTTGTGTTTCTTCCATTTGCGAATAATCTCACCACCTGTTGTCAGCTTCTCACCAAGCTGCTTGGCGATGATCTTGTGTAGGTCTACAATCTTGTCCCTGACATCCTTCGACAGCTCTTTGGTCTTGGCCATGGTAGAGAGTTTGGATTCTGATTGATTGCTTCTGTGAACAGGTGTCTTTTATACAGGTAACAAGCTGAGATTAGAAGCACTCCCTTTAAAAGAGTGCTCCTAATCTCATCTTGTTACCTGTATAAAAGACACCTGGGAGCCAGAAATCTTGCTGATTGATAGGAGGTCAAATACTTATTTCACTCAGTAAAATGCAAATCAATTTATAACTTTTTTGAAATGCGTTTTTCTGGATTTTTTTGTTGTTATTCTGTCTCTCACTGTTCAAATAAACCTACCATAAAAATTATAGACTGATCATTTCTTTGTCAGTGGGCAAACGTACAAAATCAGCAGGGGATCAAATAATTTTTTCAATAACTGTAGAGCAGATTAGTTATGCATATGAATTCATATGGACGAGAAGAGATTTTAATTATTTGGAAATTTCTGTGACTAGAGATGTCAATAGGAAAGTACATTTCATAAAATTATTAAAACAAACAAATGGGCAATTGAAAGAGTGGCAACAAATAGAGTTGTCATGGTGGGGAAGGATAAATATTATTAATTCATACATTATCCCTAGTTGGTCGTGTATGTTACAGATGTTGCCCCTGAAAATACCTGAGCATTGACTATCTTTGGTACAATCTAGCTTTGTAAATTTTATCTGGAGAGGTAAGAAACCAAGACTGGCCCATAAGTTACTGGCACAGAAACCAGATAAAGTAGGTATCACCTTTCCTATTATTAGACATATATATTTAGTTATTTCTCATGTTTATAGAATGCAGATAGATCAGGCTCAGAAGGAGGGATGGTATATTATAGAGAGTGAAGCAGTGCTAGGGAAAAATTTGGGTTGGTTGATTTGGAATGTACATTGTTTAAAAAAGATAAAGAGCAAGATTGTGAGAAATATTACTGTGGAACAGATAATGCCGATCTGGGAAGGAATAAAGACAAATTTGGGAATGCAAAATAAACCTTATGATTTTCTTAAATTAGATAACAGAGTATAATATGGAGGAATTAAGACTAGCAAAATGGAAACAACAAGGGATATGGTGTCTTGGTCACCTGTTGGAGGTAGGGGAATTAAAAACATTGCAACTGTTGCAGCAAGAATTTCACTTACCTAGTCAGGAGATCTTTAGATCTTAGGATCAAATATTTTCAGAGTACATTCCCCATATATTCTACATATAGAACAGATCAAATTAGGTGTATTTTTAATTATAATAAGATAGATAAGATATTAACAAAAGCTATTAAAATTATTAGGGAACAAGATATCCTGATGAATCCCCCCCAGATAAAGACATGGGAAAAGAAGCTTAGTTGTAAGATAGAGTATAGAGAGTAGTGTGCGGAACTCTCTAAATTCCTAAATAGTATACATTGTTTGAATTTACTAGACACACAATATAAAGTAGTTCATTTTTGGTACCTTGTTCTAACTAGAGTTAGCAGGATGTATCCCAACTGTTCTTGGCGATGTAATAGGGGGAGGGTCTTACATTCACATATGGTGGGGATGTGAAGGAATTAGAGAATTATGGAAGAAAATATTTGATCTGATTGAAAGGCTTATTAATATAAAAGTTAAGAGAGCCCCTGAGGTGGCTCTGTTGCATTTGAATTAGCCTGATATTCCAAATGGAGAAAAATATATGATTGCTCCTTGTTCTATAGCAGTTAAGATAATAATTTCACAAAATTGGAAACAGCCTATGTCTGTGTTGTGGCCTTTAGTTGATAACCAGCTTTGTTTCCAGATAAAAAAGGAAAAGGCTATAAGTTGGCCATATTAAAATTCCCCAAAGAGGTATAAAATGTGGGAGCATTGGCTTAATAGATTGGAACAAATGGCTTTGACGGTCTATGTGCAGACAGACTGGTGATTAGATTTGGATATCTTAGGGGGGTGTATTCTCTTAGCCTTGTGGATTGTGTTAACAGCAATATAGTCATAAGAAAATGGTATGCTGTGTAATATAACATGAAGGGAGAGAAGGGAAGTGCACGGTAGTACCATAATTGTTTTAAGTGTGTATTTGTTAATTTTATATTTTCTGTGTCTTGTATATAAAATGAATAAAAAGAAATAACATCAAAAAGAAAGTGCACTGTTGCATTCTGCAAAGCAATGCCTCGTATACCCTCTGGCACTCAAAGGGTTAGTCTTGGCGTGAATTGATGTCATTATTTTGTTGCTGGCATTCAAAAATCTCACATATATTTTATCAAATTGTGTCTTTCAATTATTTTTTTTGATTGTTTCCGCAGACCTTGAGAAGTATAAATTCACAGACAGTGAACTGATAAACTGCACATTCGTCAATCCCAAGGTTGGGTGCCAGATCACCTTTGATGATGATTACAGCGCCTACTGGATATATTTTGTTAATTTCCTTGGAACCCTGGCTGTTCTGCCAGGTAACATTGTATCAGCTCTTCTAATGGACAAGATTGGGAGATTAACAATGCTTGGTATGTTTTACACTTTACTATGCAATAATACACACATAGCATCGCAAATCCTTGATATTTGTCCTGTTTTTATCTACAATGCTTTTTTTTTAATATAGGACATTTTAAGAGTATGACATTTTCTATTTTAAACATGTTACATTTATCTCTAAGTGCATTGCTGTGCAACGTACTGGACACGCCTCTAGCATCCTAAGTTCTAAGGTGGCAGAAAGCCATACATAGTTCTATTAGACAGCTTGGGGAGGGGTCTATGAATCCACTAACATAGCTCTTGGTCCTGCCCTTTGGGGTATGTATTGGAGAGTGTGATCATTTTAGTGTCTACTGTTCTACTCATCCCACCATTGTTATGACTTGCAGCAAGATACAGACACCTCCATAGTATCATGTGCAGGAAAATCGAGTAAGGTTCTGTCATTCCTCTGTTCCTTGCCTAACACTTTGAGTGCAAGAGGGGTATGCAACGCATTGTGAAGCAATACTTTGCATACCCCTCTGGCATTCAAAAGGGTTAATACTGGAGTTAAACAAGGCTCGGAGAAAGGAAACCCCACCCCCCATCCCCTGGACCTTAAAGCGGAACTATCATCAAAATAAAATTGCCCCCCAAATCCTTACTAACATAGCGATAGTCATATACATACTCTCATTATACTGAATAAGTCCTGCATTATTGAGGGAAAACAACTTCTTCAGCAGGCACCAGCGGGCAACAGCGCAGACATCTTGGAGAAAAGATATCTGTAAGTTTGCACTGTCTGTCTCATTCACAGCCAGTACTGGTGAGTGGCATTCCTTGGTACCTTAAAGGGATAGTAATACTTCGTTTTATCTTTATTTTATTTTGTAGGCATTAAAAAAACATGAAGAACGATATAAGTGTTATCTCTCAAACCTTTATGGTTTAAGAGATATTCACAAGCAAAGTTTCCCCTCACTGACCAGAACGGTCAAGTCTGCCATCTAGCTGTCAGATTTGGAATCCGGTCTGCAGATTAACCGGTGGCTCTTCAGCAGAGCTGAGATTGCAAGATATAAAAATAACTATTTCTTTAGAAGGGTCTAAAAAGTGTGCTTGCAAACCAGGCACATTTTGTAGACTATTAAAAATGAAGTAGTTCTTCTTATATCTCACAATCTCGGCTCTGCTGTAGAGCCACTGCTGGTAAAACGAAGTATTACTATCCCTTTAAGGCACTGGAAGGGATTGATGGTGCAGGTACACAGAGCTTCTCTTGCAAGATCTGTGCAGCTGATGCCTGCCAAAGAAGTTGTTTTTCCTCAATAATTACGGACTTATTCAGCCTAACGAATGCATATGCCTACCGCTATGTTAGTAAGGGTTTGGGGGAGCAATTTTATTTTGATGATCGTTCCACTTTAAAGGGAAAATCTTCAGTATAAATAGCTTATAAAATTGTAGTTAGACTGTAATAGGACTAAGAAATTTGTTTGAGCACGTTATAGCAAAAAATCATGTTGGTACGTCCATAATTCTTCTGTCTGTACTGCTAATGTAAAGTCAAGGATATTTGAAGTCATAAATAAAACTGACTGTGGAAGGTTTAAGAAAACTCAAGTTCTCCAGTAACACTCTTGAAATAGACCCACTGAGAAATCAATATCTATGTGTAGGGATAAGAGACAGAAACACTGAAAATACACGTGTAGAGATAATGGGAAATCCAGGGGAGAGCATTGGCATGAATGCTAAACCTGTTCTGTTTAAGAAGTGAGTGATCCACATTGCTGTAGGCTGTATCCTTGATCCATTGCAGTGGGATACTGGCTCTGGCTGAGATATAAAGAAAATTGGAGAAATTCTGGGGTAAGACAACTGCACCATAGGGAACAAATACAAGATTTGCATGAGGCTTTTAACTCCTTGATTGCTAAAAATGTCTCCAATGCATTGCGAGGCAATGCAATGGAAAGATCTCTAACATTTAAGGGGTTAAAAATCCCCAATTAAATCAAAGCACATTTTGAATAAATGTATTTCTTCCTTTTGGTACAGTTGTGTTTTCTCAGAATTGCTCCATTTTCCTTTGCATATATGGCCCAGTCTCATTGGAGTAGGCAAAATAAGAGACAGTAAGGCTGATGTAAGAAGAAGTGGTGCAGCAATTCCAGGTAAACCAACTGCACAGTGAGTGACAAAAATCCCAATATATTTAATTGACTTTGGACTGCATATTGAAGGGGTTAAAATCCCCATTTAAATCCATGAGAAGTTTGAGGAGTCACGTACAGTGCAGTTGGTTTGCTCCAAAAATTGCTCCAGTTCTTCCTAATACATAAGCCTCTTCATAAAGGCACAGGACACTGCTACCCAAGTGCTAGATCCATTGTAGGTGATAAATGTTATCACTGGTTTTATCTCACGGATTCACATTGAAGTCTATGGGGACGTTTGTTGATAACACCATTGATAGCTACCGTCTGTGATGACCCAGTTTAGGTTGTGTTAGAGAAGGGTTTTTAGAGAACAAATGTAACCAATGCATATCTGAAGGAATCAGCAAGAACTAGTTAAAAAGGGTCCATTACTAGGCAGAGGTGAGAGTTTTCAGGAGAAGGCCAAGAGCAGAATACAGACTGCAAGTGGTAACTAGGGTGACCACGTGTCCCTGATTACCAGGGACAGTCCCTGATTTGAAATATGTGTCCCATGTCCCTGGCATCCTCCTTCAGGGACAATACAAAGTCCCTGAATTTAGATTCCAGAGGACAGAGTTCTAATCGCGAGGAGAATTACCCATTGCCTAATGCGACCGAAAGTGATGCCTCTGCTGGGCTACAAGGAAATGGCTTCCAGACAGAGCTCTAAACACTAGAGAGAGAACTGAGCCTTGATCCTGACATCAAACGGGAGCTGCAGTGGAATTTTGTTGCAGTGTAATGGTAGTCTAAGGCAACAGGCATCACTTTCTGTCACAGCCGTTAATGGTCAGTTCTCCCTCTAGTGTTTAGAACTCTGTGGTGCGCCTGTGAAAAAGAGGTTTGCTCACTGGTTTCCAGAGATGTATAGTGAACCCTCCCACATAACTGCACTAGAGCCGAGGACACGTACTCTACTGCTCTCATCTCTGCAGTGTCCCTGAATGGCAGAATGGAAACGTGGTCACCCTAGTGGTAACGTCATAGAAGAATTTCAGCAAGATGACATTTTCTTCTATGACTGGTGAAAAACTCTCAAGGAGCATTGTAAAATAGAATGTTTTAAAGGGGAACAATACTTTAATACCTTTCTCTAAATTTTTTTTTTTTTAAAGGTGTCAGTCATACAGTTATACAGTTACCGTTATAATTATTTACTGTGTTTTGCATTTGTACTCTGCTTTAGTGTGTATGGTAGCCAAGACCTTTAACTAACTTGAGAATCTTTTTACAGCCCTTTAGAATCATGGGTGGAGCTCTCTCTAGGGCACCCAGGATTCTAAAGAGCCACACAAAGCTTCTCATGGTAGTAAAAGGCCCCTGTTCGTGTATAGACTACAGCAAATGTTCAGATACAAAAATGGCATTATAGTACTGATTGCTCTATGAAGGACACCAAACTAGGTAAGTTCTCCTTTTAAAAAAATCCAAGAGCCTTGTATTCCAAAAGTATAGTTCCCCTTTAAGTTGGAGGCCTGAAAAAATGAATGAAAAGCAGTAAAGAGTACAACACTGGTTAATATCAGGGTCCTTAAGAATCTTTGTTGCTCCTGTTGAAATTATGAATGGAGGCCCAATAAATTTAGGAATATACAGAGTTATAACGAGAGACTAGCCAAACTGGGTTTGTTTAATAAGAGAAGAGATGTCTAAGGGGTGATATGATTACCATTTACAAATATATTCAACATCAGAACAAAGAACTCTCTAAGGATCTATTTTACTCAAAAAGCTGAGCAAAGAAAAAGAGGTCAACCATTAAGACTAGAGGAAAAGTCCTTTTGAGTAAAACAAAGGCAGGGATTTTTTACAGCAAGGGCAGTAAAGTTATGGGATTCTTTGCCTCGGTAGGCTGTGCTTGCAGATCCCGTAACTGCTTTCAAAAACGTAAAGGATACCTATCCAGCAAATAACAATATCAAGTACCCACTTGATGATTAATTGGAAATGGCTTCAAAGTTTTTTTTTTGTTTTTTATTTTGCTGCCTTCCTCTGGATCAACAGAGGTGATATGGCATTGGCTGAACTCGATGGACATGTCTTTTTTCAGCCTAATCAACTATGTTACTATTTTAAAGGGATAGTAATACTTCGTTTTAACTTTATTTTATTTTGTAGGCATTAAAAAAACATGAAGAATGATATAAGTCTTATCTCTCAATCCTTTATGGTTTAAGAGATATTCACAAGCAAAGTTTCCCCCTCCCGCCCCTTTTTCCTAGTGTAAGCCATCTCTTCTCAGATGTGAATCTGGTTGTAAGACCAGACAGATAACAGCAGGGGACACTCTTCTTTGTATGAAAACAATGAAAGCCCTTCCCCCCTTGACAAGTTTTTCAGCTTTTTCCCTTATCTTAATTGAAGATTGTCCCTCTCTGCAGTCTACCTGGGCACTTCCCTTCTGATGTGGCTGAACAGGGGGGGGGGATACTTTGCTTGTGAATATCTCTTAAACCATAAAGGTTTGAGAAATAAGACTTATATCGTTCTTCATGTTTTTTTAATGCCTACAAAATAAAATAAAGATAAAATGAAGTATTACTATCCCTTTAAGCCAACACCTCCCAGAGTACACACTAAAATTCACATAAAACCTGGTAAGCTATTCCCTGCTTATCAGTAGTGTTCAAATAGTTACATATATGTGTACAGTTAAGAGAACAGACTTTATTTGGACTACATTTACAGAACGTAAACAAAACAATAGGTATCTGCAGACTTTTCCATTTGTTTATGTACTAATGAAGCAGGAGGTGAGCGCAGGTAGGTAGGGATATTGAGGTGGGGGTATTTTTTCTTTTTTTCTTTTGCTGCTTGGGTTTTTTTAACTTGTGTATAATACACACTTCCCATTTCACATAAGGTGAAATGGGGCAAAAATGTGCATATTATACCCGAGATTTTGCGGTACTTCCTCCATTCACTGACATTGCCAACAATGCAATTACCCACCTCCCCTAATACAGAAAGCGATAAATGTCATTGAATGATGGAGGTAAAGAAGGGCAAAGAGGAAGAATCTGCATGACATGCCATAATTAGTATAATTTATAACTAGCTTTCTAAATAAAAATGGCTGGTAGACCATCCTTAAAACATGGTCAAAAGTAAGACTGTTGCTTTAGTAAAGATATTTGCTGCCAATATGGTGAGTACATGGAGTGACAGGTAGCTTAATAAATACTGTCTTTTTTAAAGGAACAGTACACTGTAATAATTATAAAACACATTTGCCAGGCTTTCTCTGTATTTTCAGTACTGGGGGATATTTCATCAAAAAATATTAAAACATAAACATCCATTTTTCTTACATTTTTATTTAAAAAATAAAAGTGGCTTGGAAATTAGTCTTCTGCAATAAGCATTAAATACCATTATTGTGGACAAATGATGATATGGTTGTTCTGCTGTGTGAAAAAAGGGTACTGCCACCCTTTGAGTGGTACAAGAGGGTTCAATACATTATCAGTACTGTTTCTTTAATTGTTTTGTGTGGCTGCTCTTATATTTGAGCAAGTCATCAAACAAGAAAAAATGTATAACTTTCAATTTAACTATGACCAATTTGTGTGATATCAAATTAATGACCAAATAATTGTAGCAGTTTTTTTTTTTCATTTCTGCCACACTGTAAATATGGTTGTTAAATGTGATTAAGCCTTTTATTAGCTTGGAACAAATCTTTGTGATGCTTCTCCTTATCCAGACGGCAGACAAGGAAACAGAATTTGCATGTGATGTTTTGTCTTCAGTGACACACTGCATATAAAATACACTGCAACTAGCCTTTTGGATGCTAGATAGATTCCATATACAATGTGGAGAAATACATTGGAAACCTGTCCAGCATTCACGGGGTTAGCAATGTACCTGTATTTAGACTTTCATAAAAATGTAATTTCTAGACTTGGGTTTATTTACCATTTTAATATTTACAAAAACAATTAAAGAAATAGTAATTTCTGATATACAAATAAACATATATTCTAGTTCTTTTCCTGTTGATTTTAGCATGTTGAAAATATTACAGTCAAAACTTATTCTAGCTCAAACCTGTTTCAATTGTTTAAAGAGATGTGGGGTTAGTTACAACATCATTTTCTAAATAAATGCTTATGGGGAGGGTCTAGGGACTGTTTTTTTCTGCTCTCCGCATCTAAAAAGGGGTATAGATGAGTTGAAATGAGATTACTATGGGGAAGTAATACCCTACATGGGAATATTTACCTGGCAGAAAGCTCTATGGAGCCATGAATAAATACAATTGAAGGATTAAGTCAGGTAGTGTTAATTATCCCCCACTCCCCCCCCCCAACCAGTGCCCTGGGGACTGGGGTCTTTTGTAGGCTTATCCCCTATATGGATTGAGATTATGGGCCATGAGGAGTATATGACAAACTTTTTAAGTGCCAGAGGAATAAATATTAGAAACCCAGAAAAGGCTTAAAATAAAAATATATACAAAAAATAATAAAAGTTGGAAGCTTTACCAGTACACCTACTTATGGATGTTCTTGCTCATTTATATTCAAATTATGCCTTTAAATGGACTACCAAACCCATTAAATACCTAGGAGTGTCACTCACACCCAAGATTGATCAATTATATTCCACAAACTTCCCTACACTTCTGAGCTCCATAAAGAAAGATCTTCATACATGGAACTCTTTGCATATATCCTGACTGGGCCAGATGGGTGTGCTTAAAATGAAGATCTTGTCACTCTTGTATCTGTATCAAACACTACTTATTAAGGTTCCTAACTCATTCTCTTCCCAAGCAGTGCCCATCTTTAGTGACTTTCTGTGGCAATATAGAAACCCCCACTCAAGAGATCTGCTTTAGCCAGAACCAAATCTGCAGGAGGCCTGGGTATGCTGGATTTAAAATCTTACTACCACGCCACTCTTCTAGCTTCTGTTCCTGATTGGATCCAGATGGAGAGATCCTTCTTTTCTCACATGGACCCTCTCTGTGAATTTTTTCTTCATATATCCAGTATGGATACCTTTTTTGGCATACACCCTATCTTAGCTAATGTACACACTGTTTGGAATTTTTATAATAGATATGATTTTGTGCCCTTAACATCTGCTTTATCTCAAGTGTTTCTCAATTCCCTACCCCTCAGTCTCTCCTCTCCCAACAATTTTCATATTGGTCCTATATGCCAAATATTAGTATCATGGATGTCACTGAGGGAAAAGGTTTGGCCTTTGAGGATCTTTGCATAAAGATACCTTACCTTCTAACGAACTGTGGATGTTTCTGAGAACAAACCATTTTTAGGCAGTCCAGATTTTAGGCAGTGTATCTCCAGATATTAGACAAAATTTGAGACTTTAATAATGAAACCTACTATGGGACAGGGCTTCTTGGGTAAGACTTACAGTACTGCCCAATAGAGCAGTGGGTTAAATTTTGTTAGCTGTGAGGGTAACTTCGCTTTGTTAATACTTTGAAACTAATTGAATCATCTTACTAAGTGCGTTTTGATACTCAGGGCCTGAGAAATGTTCAATCGAGTATCATAGTTGATTCAAAGCCTGATCATTCTCCTGACCTGTAAAGCTGGGCCACATAAAAGGACAGCAAGTCCAGGCAGGAAATAACATTGATTACATTGATACATCCTAGATCTCGGTAATCAATTACTCTGAGATACATTGATTTGTCAATCCAAAGATGCAACACTAATTGCCCTAAGAATTAGGGAGAAAGCTCTATAGTGTTCATACTGAGAAAAATTCATGAGTAATCAGTATGTGTTCTCCCTGTTATAGTGACATGTAGGTTGGTTGAAACACTAAGTACACCTACATGATCACCTACATGAAAGAGTTAAATGTACACTTTCATGAAGCCCTGAACACATTTGCGCGCACATGTTATAATCAAGGAATCACTCAATTAGTACAAAGGGATTGAGATAGTAATTATACTAGCATTTGTGCAATATACTTTGAAGGAACCCAAGAGCTATTTCTGGCACACCCTTTACTTACACTATAAGCACTTATGGGAGATAGTGCTCATGTTTTTAAGCAATCCTAATATGCTAAAATAAATTAATGGACACACACTGTTTGTTTTTAATCATATTTGAATAAAATGTATTGGTTTTATTACTTAACACAGATATATTATTTTTATTGGATTTGCACTTGAAAATTGAAACCTATAGATGCCTTGAAATTGCTCATGTCAACATTGGGGGGGTTATGCACTAAGGCATGATAAAGAGGTGATAAAGTGGAGATGCTTCTCCAGTGATACCACTTCCCCAATTCCTGTGTTATTTTATAGAGCCTATGCGCTAAGATCCCCAAATCTGGTTAGATCTTACTGCATTGGCTCCATAGAATAAAATAGGACTTGGAGAAGGGATATCACTGGAGATGTTATCTCCACTTCATCACCTCTTTATCACACCTTAGTGCATCTCCTGCAAAAATGGTATCCTGGCTGCTCTGCTGAGTTGACTTTCAGATATGATATCCAGCATTAATTAAATAATAATTTTGGGGCATCAGTTACCTCAGAATTAATTCATTGTGGGTCATTATGATATTTTGTTCAGATTTAGGTAAGTTTTTAATTACAAGGTGTTATTGTTCATTTGAGCTATCACTGACATGCACATTGAGATTCATCCTGTGTCCCAAGGATGCTCTTTTAGTGCTTTTCTACTCACGTAAATGTGATAACCTCTGTATGAGCCTGTCTGTTCTGGATGGTTGGTTTGACAATGGTTCAGAGCCACATTCAGTCAAGTTTTATGTCTGTTTTCATTGACACAATGAGTGAGCTGTTTTCAAGCATTTTCTTGTTAGCTGTTGTATTGCAAGATTTAGCTATCCTAAATAGAACTTTCATTTTGTCTTTTATATGAATGAAAATGTAAGATAATTATAAAAATGTAAGATTTGAACCTCTTGGAAGTTAGAGAGGTCTCTGACTCATTACCAAGCAATGTGTGAAAGACCTCTTCAACTTCCAAAGGGTTCATCTTGTACATCTTAATTATTTGGTAAGCAGAAGAACATTATTCATACAGCAGATTGACTGTGTGGTCTGACAAAATAGGACTGAATATCAGAATGGAAGGATGACATTTTTGAGCAATACAAGTCTTGTTTGTGATGTTTTAAACAAAGAAATAAGAAATAATTTCCCTAAACCTCTACTGTTTCCTAATTTGATTTGTTCAGGAGGTTCTATGGTGCTATCTGGCATCAGTTGCTTCTTGTTGTGGTTTGGTACCAGTGAGTCTATGATGGTTGGCATGCTGTGTGTATACAACGGTCTAACTATTTCAGCTTGGAATTCCCTTGATGTGGTTACTGTGGAACTGTACCCTACAGACAAAAGGTAAGTTTAAATTATTACATAGACATTTTAAAATATAAATAAAGGGACATTTAAGTAAGTTGTAATGTGATCATCAAACAGTAGATTTTCTTATGCACTAATATTCCTTAACTTTGGCAATTTATTTATTTTTATCTATAAACAACATTATTGTGATGCAAAAAAACTAATGAGGAAAGGAATTATGCCATGGCTGTACTTTGTTTTTATTCCCTCAAACAAAACCCAATACGAAGTCGTTACTCAGCTGTTGAATTGTTTTGACTGTCTGATATTTACTTTACTGGCAAATAATTAATTTAGGTATGTAAATGACATAATTTACATTAAAACATACAAAGCCACATCAGATCTTAGTGTAGATCTCACTCTGAGAAGCCAGGAGTGAGGAGATCTGGATTCATAGAATGGTTACTTATGTCCTCTCTTCCTTTTTTGCAAAAACATGTTACTATATGATAAATAAAATGTTTGGGGGTAAAAATGCAGACTCTAAATGAATGTGCTGAACTTTCCATGTGTTCTGTTGAGGTCCATGTATGAGCTACCACTAGACTACGAGCATGCATGACAATAAGTGATGTCTGATCTGATTATTTGGGGTTTTAAGTCTCAAAAATCTATTTTTAGTGGTAACACAGGGGCTGCAAATATGTTTTCTGCTCACCATTTGAGAATTATTTGTAGGAAAATGAGAGATAACTTATAAAGGGATAGCTTGCAGGGTTTAACCTGGTGAGTAAATCAATGGTACCCCCACTTCTGAAAGATGTTATATTTCAAAGTTAAACCAGCTCAAATTTTATGATAGCTCTGTTGCTATAACAGTCTATGGTCAGTTATTTTCAGACAATAACCCTCCATAGGCTTCTGTAGCAACAGCCCCACTTTAAAATCTCAGGTCATGTAGGTACTGTACCCCAAAAATGCAGGTTTTAGCTGCAATAACAAAAGTGCACCAGTTCTTTAGCATATCAGCCTTAAAGGGATATTAATGTCTTTATATAAGAAAACAAAATATTGTAGCTATTAAAAAAATAAACTAAATGATCCCAGTCCCATCTCTTAAACCTTTATAGTTTGAGAGATATACAATGCTAAAGTCCCCCCCTCCCTTTTCTATAGACACCAGCTGTAAAGCTGACAGCAGGAGATTCGAGTCCTCCAACACCATGTGGCTCTTCAGCAGAGCCGAAATACCACAATGTAAAAAGAAATGCTTCATTGGAACGGTCTACAAAGGGTGCCTGGTTTGCAAGCACACTTTGTAGATCGTTCTAATGAAGTATTTCTTTTTACATTGCTGTATTTCGGCTCTGCTGAAGAGCCACCTGACAGTCCCGAGGACCAGGCTCTCCTGCTGTCAGCTTACAGCTGACGTGTATGAAAGGGGAGGGAGAGAAAGATTTTAGCATTGTATATCTGATGGGACTGGGATCATTTAGTTTATTTTTGTAATGGCTACAATATTTAGTTTTGTTATATAAAGACATTACTAACCCCATAACATGTGAACTGCACCGCAAGTCCAAAAGTGCAACATAAACGGGTATTTTACATACAGAAGGTCGTATCCATTAACCCCTTAGTGACCGGCCACTACGCACATGGCTGTCACTTAATGTCCACAGAACATTTTTTTTTTTTTTTAGTCATCGATTCCGGAGACCCTGAACGGCGTGCAGCCGCGCAGGGACCCGGATTTCAGGGACGTACATGTACGTCCTTTGTCCTTTAGGGACATCCTCCTTGGACGTACGTCCTTTGTCATTAAGGGGTTAATGCAGAATATTCCATTGATTTTATTTTGCTGTAAGTGCATGTTTATTTACTTTCAGTAATTTAGATTTCCTTGGTCATTTTGGTACGCAGAGATGCAAGGTTAGTCTCATTGCTACCATTTAGTAAACCCCATCTAAATAATATTGAATAGCAAGAGAAAAATGCACTTGTTTTCATAAAATGCTAAATATTTGTAGGTAAATAATGTTTTTATGATTTTGTTTCGTTTATTGAAAAAAAAATACATAGATTATTTTGTTAATTATATTTCTGTCATCTCCTCTTTTATAGAGCAACAGGCTTCGGCTTTTTGAATGCACTATGCAAAGCAGCAGCCGTACTTGGAAACTTGATATTTGGGTCTCTGGTTGGAATCACCAAATCTATCCCAATTCTGCTAGCCTCTACTGTACTTGTATGTGGAGGTCTAGTGGGACTTCGACTTCCTGATACAAGAAACCAGGTGTTGATGTAACCGGAAGAAAAAGCCATCCCAATATTTTTATGTATTCCTTGGAAATGATCAGCCTACCTGAATAAAATCCACAGATTTCCATTGAAACACCTGACCATATATTAAGGAATTGTAGATGTCCTCAGTGTGATTTATATTTAGAGCTCAAACATTTCACTGTTTCATTTTTTTGTGTTTGAATGATTTATAGATTTGAAATTGATTGCAAGCTACATTTTGAGATGTGTGTTTTAACACACATAGAGATTGTGGCTGTTCAGTGTTTAAGATATTTTGCATTTTAAGAAAATTCTACATTCTTTGAAACTCAGTCGGAGAGTTGTGTTGTTTTTTTACATAATGTTTACTTTGATGAATTCTCTGTACAAGATATATGCAAAATGAGATAAACTATACAGTATTCCTTTTATATCTTGGATATTAGAGATGTCTCCAACATATTGCTTTACAATCCATTGGAGTTGTTTCTGACATCCTAACCATTCAAAATCTCAATTGCACTTTCCACTAAAGTATAAGAAAACACAGTGATGGATTCTGCATACAATAACACAGCAGAATGGATTACACCTAGTTACAAGCACACATAAATTATCTGTGCCCTTGGATTGAGAGTGCTAAAAAAAGTTGTTTTCTTAAATGTAATTATTTATTGTAACTGGAATGGAATATCAACAAAGTAAACAAAATTATTTGGGAAAGTACGAACTTGAAATCAACACTATGTTTCTGCAACTGTAGCTTCCTATGTGCCTAAAAAGCATCAGGTTTTTCTAAAACTTGAGAGCTTATAAAGAATAGCTGAATTAAACTCTAAAGTTCTTTACACCCTCTTCAGATTTAACCCTTTGAGTGCCAGAGGGGTACGGAATGCATTGCGAAGCAATGCATTCCGTACCCCCCTGGCACTCAAAGGGTTAAAGAGACATAAATATCTGTTCACATATCTAACTTTCAATCCCTGATAATACTTTTATTATTAAATCATTATTGAAAGTATCAATTTTTAGATGCTGATTTTATAGTCCGCCAACCTGCTTTCATAAGGATGTGTTCAATGTACTCTTTGTTATAAAGGAACATCAGAGAACAAGTATCTATTGGACACCACAGGGAATAAATATCTGAATGGATTTGTGTTGTAAACAGAGGATATTACTGAGCCATAACCTGTATTTTACTATTCCTAAAAATATACATACATGGGAATTACATTTTAATGAAAGTGAAATTGTGGACAGCTTTGTTCCTAAAAGCCATATAATGAATTTTGCTATCATATTGTTACATAGAATACATTTAAAATAACAGTACATGATTGCATTGAGATTCCTTATCCCATAAGAACCCATGACGTGCCAGGACCCTCATGGGTCTGTGGTCCTTAAGTGCCGGCCAGGTGCGAAATCAGCTGGTCCTTAATGGGTTAAATATTTAATTTTGCTTTGAAGTACATTTTTGTCCTTTAATCTCATAAAGTGTACATAAAATCCAGACTGTACATTTTTGGAATATGTGCAGTTTATGTTAATCTAAGTATCCTATATACAGTATCACTTTATAAACTGTTCCATTTTATAAATAATATATAGTTATAATAAATAACAGAGTGAAGAACGTAAACAAAATAATACCAGTTGAGAATGAGTAAATTGGGACTACAGCAAACATATCTGAAATTTGACTGAAGGTTTCCTAAAATGGCAGCTTATTATTTAGAAATTAAATACAAATGTAAAAAGCCTTATTATGTTTCTGTAAGTATAAAAAAATAAAAAAGCTCCTGGAGATAACAATAAACAACAATAATTAAATTTCAGATTCGCTATGAATTAAAAAAAAAATATATTAGAAATGTTAATTTTTTTTAATTCATTTCTTAAAAGAAGTCACACTTTCTAATCATATAAAAGAAATTAACTGTGAGATTATTAATATATTTAAATAAAATATAAGATTGTATCAAGTTAATTTTGTTTACATTTAAAAATGTTCTCACAAAATAATTATTCAAGATCCAACACTTTAAGCATTAATTTGTTCTTGACAGCTCTATACAAAAATTCCAGAAACATACAGGCAGTATTGAAAATGCAATAGCTTAGACTTATTGTGTGCACCAGTATTTAGCAAAATGTGGGATTGGCAAATTGGGTGGGGGGCACGACTTCTGCCCTAAAAGGTCTATGTATGGCCCGTTTGAATAAATATACAGGGGGCCCCAAAAGGTTTTGAGAATAAAATGGAGTTCAGCCTTACAGGTTTGACTTTACCGGTGTACAACTGGCACGAAATAGTAAGTTGACGCTACAATCATTGTTCCCAAAGATTTGCCTATAAACAAGCCACCATTGTGCCACGTGCATCACTGAGACATAACTGAGCTAAGAGAATGTCAAATGGACTTGTGTTTAATTTGGATATTGACTGCTGTAGTATATATAGCATCACGTGCAATAATCACATGCTAATGAATAAATACATTAATAAAGTAGCACTATCTTAGTACATATGATCCGTTGCTCAAAATTAATTTCTGTATTTTATAACTCACCAGCAACAACTAAAATATCTTTTCCTACAACATTTTGGTATTTCTATTTAGATTAATTTACATAAAAAACAGTGTAATTGTCTTTGATTTTTCTGAAAATGTTTTACGTCTGTTTTTTAAGGACCACATAATTACCCATAAGTATGTACAAAATGATCTTATTTAAAAACCAAATTAAATAAAAAATACCACCAAAACAAATATAATGCAGTACATCTGGATTGTATGGTAGGCTACATTATATTTTATTTATTATTCCATGTGCCAGCTAGCTTCAAGTTCACATGTTGACATATTTAACCCCTTAGTGACTGGCCATGTGCGCACGTGGCCAGCACTTAACACCCGCCGAACATTTTTCGTCATTTGTTAAAATGACTTCCGGGACGTACATGTACATCCCCTGTCCACCTGGGACATCCGCTCGGGACATACATGTACGTCCTCTGTCCACCTGGGACATCCGCTCGGGACATACATGTACATCCTCTGTCCACCTGGGACATCTGCTCGGGACGTACATGTACGTCCTCTGTCCACCTGGACATCCGCTCGGGACATACATGTACATCCTCTGTCCACCTGGACATCCGCTCGGGACGTACATGTACATCCTCTGTCCACCTGGGACATCCGCTCGGGACGTACATGTACATCCTCTGTCCACCTGGGACATCCACTCGGGACATACATGTACATCCTCTGTCCACCTGGGACATCCACTCGGGACATACATGTACATCCTCTGTCCACCTGGGACATCTGCTCGGGACGTACATGTACGTCCTCTGTCCACCTGGACATCCGCTCGGGACATACATGTACATCCTCTGTCCACCTGGACATCCGCTCGGGACGTACATGTACATCCTCTGTCCACCTGGGACATCCGCTCGGGACGTACATGTACATCCTCTGTCCACCTGGGACATCCACTCGGGACGTACATGTACATCCTCTGTCCACCTGGGACATCCGCTCGGGACGTACATGTACATCCTCTGTCCACCTGGGACATCCGCTCGGGATGTACATGTACGTCCTCTGTCCACCTGGGACATCCGCTCGGGACGTACATGTACGTCCTCTGTCCACCTGGACATCCGCTCGGGACGTACATGTACATCCTCTGTCCACCTGGACATCCGCTCGGGACGTACATGTACATCCTCTGTCCACCTGGGACATCCGCTCGGGACGTACATGTACATCCTCTGTCCACCTGGGACATCCACTCGGGACGTACATGTACATCCTCTGTCCACCTGGGACATCCGCTCGGGACGTACATGTACATCCTCTGTCCACCTGGGACATCCGCTCGGGATGTACATGTACGTCCTCGGGCGGTAAAGGGTTAATTTGTGTGCCCAATTTTGTAAAAATCAATAAGCAGCAAAGAGTGAGATTATATTTTAATTAAGTCTGTACTTAGTAGAGCAGATGTTATCATCTAGAAAGGGCTGCATGTTTCCAGACCTTACCTTAGCTTTGTCATCATTTACTTACATATGACATCTCATATATTTATTTCTTGCTGAAAATTCCCATTTATGATGTGTTGTTGCTTGAAGCACACTGCAACTTTCAAGGATGCAACATTTATGAAAGCACTTTGACACTTTACACAATTGTATTCAAGCCACTGATGTAATGGATGTAATGAAAGAACAAAGTACTTCATGTGCTAGTGTCAGATAAAGTAAATTTTATAAATATATTATCATATCAATATAGTAAAACTATACTTTATCATCTCCATATCATCTTCCCCTACAAGCAAATATAACACAGAGGTGAAACTGGTGTAGGCTCAAGTAAAGCACTGCAAAAAAGTGCATCATTCAAGTTGTGTCTTAGGACTATATTCTGGTACCATTCTCATTGGGCAAATAACACAGGCTATTCTTTGCTATTAGTCTCTATGGACTCCGAAAAAGCTTTCGACCGAATGAGTTGGTGATATGCACAAGTAGTTTTGTGTGCATCTTCTTATCTAAAATTATGTTGTTGTACTCTTCCTCTTCTGCTAGAGGGTATCCTTTTATAAGGTCGCAAGCGAAAGAGCATGTCGCCCTAATAAAAATGGCTACATGCCAGTTTCTCATGTCGGGTAGTGAAAAGTCGCATCCCAGTCAATTACTTGCCTCTCTCTCTCTCTCTACAAGCTGGGTATGAAGGGATTTATAAGGAATTTGAAAGGCAGGTTGCCCACTCCTGTTCTATGGAGTTGTCCAGTTTCTCTTAGCTGAAATGCATTCACTGTATCTTTATCCTGCGCATTCTCTCACTTTTAACCCTTTGAGTCCCAGAGGGGTGTTCAACAAATTGCTTTGCAACGCATTGCGTACCCCTCTGGAATTTGAAGGGTTAATCTCACTTGTGTGTCCCTTCTTGCATTCTCTCTCCCCTCTTCACACACTCTTTTGTCCTGTGCTCTGCCTTCCTGTCTTTCTCCCTCCCTCCGTTTTGTTTTCTCTGTCTCTTTCTGTGTCTGCCTCAGTCTGAAGACCGGCAGTCTGCAGGAGAGAACGGCACTGAGCTGCCAGAGAGAGAAATGTTCAAGACTACAAATCCCTTCCTACCCAGCTCGCAGAGAGAGAGGCAAGTAACTGATTGGGATCTTTCACTACCCAACATGAGAATCTCACACTTACACGCAATGCGAGATTCTCATGACACTATTTCATTATGGCGACATGCTTAATGTATCATGTGATCACACATTCTTTCACGTGCGAACTTTTAAATGTAATCCCTGCTAGAGTGCGGGTAAATGATATCTTGTCAGAATGTTTTCTGATTACCAATGGCATGAGGCACAGATGCCCGCTGTCCCCACTGCTTTTTGTCCTTACTCTAGAACCTTTCTTACATACCATCAAATCATCAACCCAGATAGCTGGAGTCAAATTCAAAGATAGGGAAATGAAAGTGGCAAGCTTCCCTGACAATGTGCTGGTCTTCCTCTCCTCCCCACTAACTTCTATCCCAGCTTTGATGAATCTAATACAAGAATTTAGCGTAATAACTCAGTACATAATTAATTACTCTAAATTGGATATCCTCAGTATAAACCTTCTGCCTTCACAGGCCTCCTTCCTTCCTAATAAATTTGCCTTTCCTGGAGCTTACATTTTACGTACTTGTGAATTCTGCTTTCTCCACTCTTAGACAAACTAGGGGAAGCAAACTTTCTTCCGTTTCTGGACACTGTTTCCTGCATTTTGGGGAGATGGTCGGGCTTGAGAGTATCCTGGTTGGGGAGGATGGTACTAACTATAGCACTGAATAGTTTCCAAGATATCCTTATTCATATTCCTCTTCCATCTGAAGGAAGTACAGAGTTTGATTGTCAAATTTTTCTGGTTCTATAATTTTCTGGTCCTACAATTAGCTGCTTCTAATTGATCTTGACATACCCCCAGACTCAGGGAGGTTTCAAGAAAAATCACCAAGCAGCAGTATTTAACTTCCCCATGGCATTGAAAGACTGGGTGGTCATGGCTCTTGATTCCAATTCTCACCCTACATCAAACATTCCTAAATACCAGTGTTTCAATCATCCCTGTTGACCCACTCAATCTGATCACATGCTGTTTTAGGTAATATTTGGCCCCTTTGGCATTCACTAAATGTAATATTTCGCCAGTCTGTCTACCCATCTCCTTTGCTCACAGTGGCAGGAAGCCTGGATTTCCCCCCAGGATACTTAGATGTCGGTGTGTCTGGTCAATACCTAAACTAATTTTATTGACTGACATGACCTCTCCGAGAGGAACGGTTTCCTTCTTAGATCTGATGCAAGGCCCCTCTCTCCTGGATTATGTAGCTAGCTGGGATAAAGATGTATTTCCACCTCCATAAAACCTGGCCCCAATTATTTAGGAAATTGTATGAACTCGATCATGAATTCTTCCATAGTGGAGGGAAATGTCAAATTCATATCTAGATGGCATCTAAACCATTTGTATGTTGTGCCATTCGCATGGCACCACCTATAAATTGTCTCATTTGAGCTCTTCTATTAACAGCTCTTGTTGGAGTTGTAATGATGGGACAGGTCACTGGTGGTCTTATAAATTCACCCTAATAGACTGGCACCAAATTTCCTCTTATATTTGAGGCATCACTGGCAGGGCAATTCCCTTTTCTTCCCTCCTTATGTTATTCTCTGTAGATATTCATCCCTAATATCAAAATTCCACAACAGCGCTAATATTGTAGCATCAACAGTAATAAAATACAATACACCTGATTCCATTTGGAATTTCTTAACAGAGTCCTCCACTCAATGGTGCTGGCGTATTCCTTTCGAACTCCGGCACCAAAGTCCTCCAAAACATGCAAAAAATAATCAAAAAAGAAAAAAAGATGCACGCAAATCTTACTGTAGATAGTTTGTATGAAGGTGTTGCACCTTCATCACCTTCAAACGTGCATATTCTCCCTCACCGTGACAAGTAACACCTTTTACTTAGTGCCAAACGCACTCACCTTTTGGTGAGGCAAGACCGGCCTCACAGTATCAACACTTTCACAAGATAACCCCCAGTGTCAGGTTCTTTATGAAGAAACAGCTACCCGTTATTTCTGTTCTCCAAACCTGGAATCTTTTTCCTCAAAAGCTTCAATCCTCCTTGGTTTAGCTAGGGCCCTTCTAACTAGGGTCCAGCTAGACTTATGCCTTGAGCTGGGGTGTATCGCTGTTAATCAATGACACTAAACTTCAAATATTTAATTTAATAGGGGTTAAACCAATAAAAAATCTTTCAACTAAAATAATACAATAAAAAATGTGCAACATAAGCACAATACTAATACAGAAAATATTACTTAAAGCTGACTAAAACTATGGGACAACTTTTCTACAAACCACCCAACACATTTCTCAGTTTACACTGCTTCATCAGGGGTCTCTATACATCATGTGTTTGGCACGAAGTAAAAGGTGTTACTTGGCACGGTGTGGGCGAATATGCACGTTTGAAGGTGGTAAAGATATTCATCCCTCTTTGATCAGGAACTCTTTAATCATTTTTCTGTTAAGCTCAGCTAGACTAAATAACCATGCACAATGGAAAAGCAGAAGATACATTAGCCTTGACTTGTGGTTCTTGTGCGTTGAAAATGGCAGGAAAATAGAGAGGTTTCATGCTTTGGGTCTTCAAACGTTTGACTCCTATTTCACCATTTGGCTAGTTTCCCCACACACAGTGTTATCTAACATAAGATCACTGTGCTTACTTTCCATTTTTGGATTTTAGACTTTTAAATTGCTAAACCCCCCCCTTTCATCAGCCTCACCCCCCCCACACACACACATGCTACATATTACCCAGTTCTTACTCTTCCTATCCTAACTTTCTCTTCTTTTCCTCCTCTTCCTTTTCTTATCTTCTATGTGTGGTCACGCTCAGACAGTGTAAGATTCTTTATCTGACTTTATCTGAAAAGAAAAGATATCCCACAGACACCAACTGGGGCTTATACATCAAAATAAAAGTGGAACAATCGTCTGGAAAAACAACTCTGCCATAGGCAACAAATACACATTGACGCTAATGAGCATAACTGGAGAAATTCAAGTGCAAACCAACTGCAATGAGTGGGACTCCCCTCTAGAATTTAAGGGGTTAGAAAGCCATATATATATATCTCAATGGAAAATGTTAGTTTTCCACTATGGTGCAGCTGCTTTGCTCTAGAATTGCTCCACAAATATCTTTGTGCATATAGCCCATTGACTTAAATGGTCCTGAATGCTGCCAAGGTCTTTACAACATGCTCTCTCATGCGGCAAAGGGGTTCATCTTTATACATACCAGGCAGTTATTTTATCCAGTACTTGCTCCACGCTTGTCTTCATACTTTTTGTACTTTTCTGTTCTTTGGTAAGTAAGATATAAGTCCTTTGTACTAGTACTGTCCTAGTTTCACACATGTATGTAGGTCAACTTCCATAATCTTTTGTCTGGCAAGGGATGATGTGAGTTGTAGTCTGACAGCAACTAGAGGGCCTTACTTTGTTCAACCCTGTTCTACAGTCTTTGAAGTACCACTTAGGTTACATTCAACAAGATCTCTATTGAAGTGGATGGGGGCATTGAGTTAAAGAGATAGTAATGTTTCAAAACAAAAGCAGCTCCAATTAATCTTTATCGTATTTGGGCCATGAAGAGTATTATTTCAGTACTGGCAGAGTTGTAGTCAAGAGTAATTGAATGAAAAGTATCCCCCTCCCGACCCTTTTACCTAGTGTAAGCCACCTCCCCTCAGATGTGGAATCTGGTCTTGAGACCAGACAGCTCACAACAAGGGACAATCTTGTTACTGTGAGAACAATGAAAACCCTGCTCCCCTTGACAGGTTTTTCAGTTTTTTCCCTTATACTAATTGAACATTGTCCCTTTCTGCAAGCCATCTGGACACCACCTTTCTATTATGAGGTGAGCAGTGATACATTAGTCAAAGGGGCAGGAGGGGGATGCTTTATCATTAGTGTTGAGCGAGCATGCTCGGCCGATGCTCGGATCGGCTCGAGCATCGCTCTGCTCGGCACATGGCGGTACTCGTCGAGTACCGCCATGTGCTCGCCCGCCATGTTCGGGTGGCGGGGATCTGTGCCGGAGGAGGCACAGATCTGAAGACCTCCGCTGGACCACCAGGGACTGGAGGTACGGGGGCATTGCGGAGATGAAGGGGGCATTGCGGAGATGAAGGGGGACATTGTGGAAGAGGGGCATAGCGGAGATGAAGGGGGACATTGTGGAAGAGGGGCATAGACTCTATGCCCCTCTTCCACAATGTCCCCCTTCATCTCCGCTATGCCCCTCTTCCACAATGTCCCCCTTCATCTCCTCTATGCCCCTCTTCCACAATGTCCCCCTTCATCTCCGCTATGCCCCTCTTCCACAATGTCCCCCTTCATCTCCTCTATGCCATAGAGGAGATGAAGGGGGACATTGTGGAAGAGGGGCATAGCGGAGATGAAGGGGGACATTGTGGAAGAGGGGCATAGAGGAGATGAAGGGGGACATTGCGGAGATGAAGGGGGGCATTGACCAGGCACCCTCCCCTCATCAGAGCAGGGGGTGCCTGGTGTAATGCTCGTGTCGCCCCATTCAATTCAATGGGGCTCGGGTGCTCGGCCGAGCACTCGAGCCTCAGGGGGTGCTCGGTCAGAGCACCCGAGCATCGGGGTGCTCGCTCAACACTATTTATCATTCAATTACTCTTGAACTACAACTCTGATAGTATTGAAATAACACTCTCCATGTCCCAAATACTATGAAGATTAATTGGAGCTCCTTTTAGTTTGAAACATTACTATCCCTTTAAAAACAAGACAACGTCATCCAAGGGTATGGATGAGGGGTAGCCAATCCTGATTTTCATGAGCTACTAAGAGTGCATGTTTTCACGATATTCCAGATGGAACATAGGTGTACTACTTAGTGGCTCAGTCAACTTTTGGTCTACTTTTCCTTATTCAGGGATATTGTATATCATATACTACAGCCAACATTTCCAGAGAATTCAGAGTTGCAGAATATGTGCACACACACATCTATCTATCTATCTATCTATCTATCTATCTATCTATCTATCTATCTATCTGTCTTTCAATACGTATAAAATACAGTTGCCACCAGTACTCCTAATACTGGTGGAACTGACCTGGGCACCCATCAGTGTGCAATATATAGTCGGGGGGTGAAGAAACATTCACATGTAGAGAGCACATAGCCTGGGTAAAGCCCAAACAGAGAATACATATAATACATACAGGGAGTAAGAAGCACGAGTAGTGCTTTCAAGTTAGTGAACTAAGTACAAGAATCTGTTGGTCAAGTTTACTGTCCTTTTAATTCTTGATTATATGGGAACACCACAAAACTCCTGCTCACTATTCACCCTTCACCTGTCCACTCCCACACCCTCAGTCCAAACCACATTACTACATAATGCATTTCACCATTTAAGCCCATCCTTCTCAAAGAATGTGAATACCTTTGAGGCATTGATCCATCAATGGTCCCAGCGATGCTGATTCCAGCATTAAAGTGGAACTTTGAGTTCATACTTAGTCGTCATGCATTCATTAAACGCATGGTGACTTGCTTTGAAATTGATGTCTTACCTTTAAAAAATAGCCGTGTAAAGGAACCCTTCCCATTTTGAGTAGCACTGCTGTGCACCATATGGTTACCGGAAGGGACTGACGGCACAGGCACGCGGACCGCACTAACCTGCCCCTCAGTCCCCAAATGTGAAGGATTCCTTTCCTGTGCTATTTTGTAAAGGTAAGGCATCTATTTCAAAGCTAGTCGCCATGCATTCGTTAAACTGAAAGTTCCGCTTTAAAGCTATAGGTTAACATCTTTCCATCTGTTTTATCTAGGATATAGTCAAAATTTAGTTTTAGTCTTCATTTCTTAGTTTCTTTGCATCCTATCACTTGGGAGGACTTCTATTCATCTCACTCAGTATATGTGCTGGCATGAAGTGTATACTTAAAAAAAGTTTACTTTCCAGTCTTTTTATTTAGTTTGATGTCCTTGTTGATGTTCATAGTATAACTGTGCAGTTGTAAACTCATTTCCTGCTATGTGTCAGACAGCCAAACTCTTCCCCCAAACGTTTTATAAAAGCTCCAAGAAAATGACTAAAGCAATTCTGGAGCAAACCAACTGTACCATGGGAAACAAATAAACTCATTGATTAAATTACATTTTAACCTCTTGTGTGCCAGAGAGGTCTCCAATGCATTGCAAATCTATGCATTAGAGACTTCTCATGCATTCAAGGAATTTAAAACCCCATTTAAAGTCCCCATTTAAATCGGTATCCTTTTAAATGGTCGCATGAAAAAGAGCATGCAACAATTTAACACAGTAACCATGTCACCATATTAAAAATGGCCATATGAGAATCTCGCACTGCATGACTGCTCTAAACTGCTCCGCACGTTTCCACGCTATCAGTGGGCGGAGCTCCATGATTCTTTAAGATTGTGTGTACCACCCTGTCTGAGTCGGTTGCACTATCAAGGTCTGTGTAGTACCCTGTCTGACTATGTTGTACTATTATAAGAGGGCAGATGACTAAGGGGTTTATTCTGCCAGGGGAATACTAGTCTTCTGTCATCACAAGAAAACATTACTCCACAGCATGGACCTTTCAGTAGGCAACAGGGATGCGACCTTCCAGTAAGCGACATGAGAATCTCACGCTGTCATGCAGTGCGAGATTCTCAAGTCTCCATTTTTATTATGGGGACATGGTTACTGTGTTAAATGGTCGCACGCGCTTTAAAGGTAAGCCATTTAAATCAATGGGAATTTTAATATGTCACTGTGTTTCGGTTAGATTGCTCCAGTTGTTCTAGTTTCTTTTAGTACATTGCCTCGCTGACTGTAGAATTGTGAAAGGGAATGCTCTGTCACCTCATCATTTGTAAAATAGAAATTTATCAAATGTGTGTATACATTTATCAAAGAAAGATCTATTATTATTGTTATGATATTTAATGAAAATCAAACTACAAAAACAGATTTTTCCTCTGCTGTATACAATAAAGAGTGATTCTCTATAAGGAATACAATGATACTGTGTGCCATTTTGCTGTTCATACATGACTTCTGAATATTTTCTACTTTATCTCATTATAAAATTGACCATTTGGTTTATTTTTGCAATTTTAAAAGGTACAATAATATTTGTTATTATCTACCAAGAAAAGCAAGGGTATCTCCAGAACTGGGAAGTGCTTAAAATTGTATTCTTGTGTTATGATTTATGCAGTTAAATAAGATAATGTAGCGCTAATGAGTAATCAGCATGCCAAATCTACTTAACGGTGGGCAGCTACTACCAACCCACCTCTTCCAAGCTAGCAAAACTAAAAACACTGTACTATAATAATGGTTCAGCGCTCCACCAGTCAATATCAGACAGAGAATCTTGCCAATATAAAAGACCACCAATTTATTAAATACACAAAATAATATAAAATATCGTATTCACAATGTGTCCCTATTAGACCCGTGTTAACAAGTGTACTAAACAGTTTTTTAAAAACCCTGCAATGGTAGGTGGATATGGTTGAACTCCCAAAAACCCATATATAAGTTAGCATAGCTCGGTGCGAACCTGTCTGATATTGACTGGTGGAGCGCTGAACCATTACTATAGTACAAGATTTATGCAGAAATGTGGAGCCCTTGACATTCAGGGTAGCACTGCCGCTATTGCTATCTAAATAGCTACATAGAAGCTGATTCTGAAAAAAAAACATGCTTCAATTAAGTTCAGCCATTGCTGTTTCACCCATGTTTGTGTTGATCCAGAGGAAGGAAAAACATTCAAGCCATTTCCATTTATGGGTAAAAATAAAAATTCTTCCACACTATTATTCTACCTGCATTGTAACGAATAGTCATAATTCTCTATATTGTTCTAAACTACAAAAGGTGTCTGATACTTTTTTTAACATCTCAACAGTATCTGTCAACACAGCTTCCATAAGAAAATAATAACACATCCTTACTGTACTTACTTTAAACATTCCCTGCCTTTGTTTTAGTCAAATGCACTTTACTCTAGTTTTTAAGGACACCTCTTGTTTATTGCACAGACATTTTAGTAAAGAGTCCTCCAAAGATTGCCTTGTATTGGCCTTTTATAAGTGTATGGCAATCATATCCCCTTAGTCTTGCTTTACAAATAAAATCTTCCAACCACTTTATCAATTTTGTTGCAGGCCTCAATCCTTTTTCCAGTTCAACAATGTATTTTTAAGAACAGGTGCCCAAAATAATGGTTCATATTGCTGATAAGGTCTTACCAAATATTTATAAAAAGGTAGAATGATATTCCAGCCCTATGCAACAAAACCCCTTTTATACATGACTAGTGTAAAAGCCCGTGTACACAGTCCTCCCAGTGCCTGCGTTCCTGCATTGGACGTGCGCATGACTGCATTGGACGTTCGGGCAGCCTCTATTGCGCATGACTGCATCAGACGAAGATACATCTGGCCTTTTATATTATAGGATTGTACCTTACTGTCAACACCACACTATAAATTGAGGTGAATATATCACACCAGTGCTACACAATAACAGGCACAGAAATCAACCTTCTGTCCCTATGCCTGTCTAAAGTCAGTTTACTACAATTTACTTCATACACAAAAAATCCTCCTTTTAATGCCACTTGATCCAAAGGGAGGACAAGGGGACAGTCTGTTGGCATTTTGAGGTGGTCCTTTCCACTATACCTTGCTTAGACCAATGTACTAAGCAAGGTGTAAAGAAAATGGCATTAGTGTATGACATTTCTCTGTGCATGCTATGGGGTTGGCAGTAAGAATAATGCTGGCAATAAAGGCCAACAATAGCAGTAATGTGTGTGTGTGTCCGCCATTATGCACTACAGCTCTTATATGCTGTAGTGCATACTCTTGAGTGCAGATGCTAGCATTTGAGACTAATGACAGCTTGGCTGTGCTTGGCCGTATTGGCAAAGTTTTACCTTTACTTGGCTGAGCTCTGTGCTACCCTTTGGGTACCAGTGGGGTACGCAACGCATTGCTATGTACTGTGTTGCGTAACCCTCTGGCACTTAAAGGGTTAAGTCCTCCACAGATTCAGAAGCAAGAGCAACACCATACAATGACAAAGCCAGAAAACACAACACCCATCTTCTTACAAAAATGCATTTTGCACAGTAATAACTTTAGAGTGAGGCACTTTTCAACAGTGTGAGTGCCCCTTGGGAGGAAAATCCCTACAATATGTGTATTTTGCATAGGAACTCTTGAAATAATCCTTTAAAAGAAAGTCATCCTTTGCTCTCTTTGCTGAATATGTCTTAATACTGACCTAGATAACTTAGAAAAAATAATGTTTCACATGAATCACAGATCTATTTTCATTGGGAGTTTCAAGTGGGTATTTTTGTCAGTCAAGAGACTATAGGAAAAATTCCAATTTATCTTTATCGGGCTGGTGAAAAATATCAAAAGGAAGAAGAGAGTAATACAACCTGTATCTATAATATGCTGTTTATCACACTTATCTGAAACAATTCTCTGAAGACCCCTCTTGGATTCAAAGGGTAAAAAATCAAATTGATGCTAAAATTCAAATTCCTGTCCCACAAAAAGGATAATTTTTATGGTAGGTAGCTTGGTAGGCGATAAGCAAACGCAGTACCGATTAATCAATTTGAGCACCTATTATTTTGCAGAATCATATTAGTGCATTCCTTGTGGAGACAAAAGATAAACTGGAGTCTAACTCTTTATTCAAAGGGTAGGTTAAGTTAATCTAGTTATATGCTATCTAACATATCAAACCACTAGACTCCATAGCAAATGAAAATATCTACCGATGGGCTGGTTGACACATCAGCACATATTTTCATATGCCCAAGATTCCTGAAACTTTTGCTGGAAGATGCTCAAAAACAGTAGATAACCACTTGTTCCCTTGGGCAGGATCGGTCAGGAAATATTGGGTGATGGAGCAATAGTCTGCCCAGTCCCCTGTCAGACTGCAGTGTCAGACTGCAGTTGTCCCCAAGATAGAACCCTTCTCACATCAGCACTTACCACAGTTAACTCCCCCTGTTGCCAGACTGCAGCAATGTTGCCACACAAGCATTAAAAATACACAATATACCACCTCCACTCCCACTTTAACATTGTAACATATGATAAACTTCACTGTTATTGGTTTGGCTACAATAGTAATGCAGGGGGTTAATCAAATGAAAAAAATGAAGAAGACTACAGTCAAAATGTCCCTATATGCATTTCTGAGATCAAGATGGAGAGTTATTAAAATAATATGGGGTCTATTAATTCATTTAATTTTTTTTTAAACATTTTAAAAAACTTTAAAATTACTATGGGGGCCACAGACCCCATATTAATCAATGGCATGCCCAAGGAATGGGCACGTGCATTCTCGAAGTGAGGACCAGGGTGTTGCTTAGACTCTGCAGGATGCCGACCTCCAGGTGAGTTGGTAAAATTCACACACTCAAACACATTTTATCCAACCTTCTTGGTAAGCAGAAAAGGGTCCTGGGTTCTCTAGGGGAGGGCTGTCCAAGTACAGTCCTCAAGGGCAACCAACAGGCCAGGATTTAAGGATTTCCCTTATTAAACACAGGGGAGTCATTCAAAATGAATGATCCACCGATTAACTCACCTGTGCTTAATAAGGGAAATCCTTACATCCTGTTGGTTGCCCTCGAGGACTGAACTTGGACAGCCCTGCTCTAGGGCATGTTAAAATGAATATGGGCGTTTCAGGATGCCACATTCATTTATTTTCATGCTTCCTCTCCTGTAAGTGATGGTAAAGAAAGTTTTTCCGGACACCTTCCTTTTACAAATTATTAATTAATGTGGGTACTCTGGGCTGCATATTACTCTTTTTTCACACTTCCTTTCTCTATTGGTTGGGTAGAGGAAATGTCCATGATCTTTTCTTTGGGCATTTTATTAATTAATATGGAGTATGCGGACCCCATAATAATTTTATTTTATCTTTTCTGGGTAGGGAGAGTAGAGAAAGGTGCCCAAGGACCCCTCGCTTGAGCATTTAATAAACTAGTGTCAGGAATATGGGGTGATGTATTCCTTTTTTTTGTCTTTTCATCCTGATTTGATCAGTGTGATGAGATGGGGGGGGGTGTAATGTAACCCCCCCACACACACAATTTATTTAAAGGGATAGTAATACTTAAATGTAACTATTTTTAATATTGTACAGATTAAAAACATGAATACAATGAAGTATGTCCCATATCTCAAACTTTTATAGTTTGAGAGATCAAAGCATGTAAAGAAATACTGTACTTCATTAAGTTCCAATGAAGTATTTATTTTTCCGGTTCTGGGGCACTTGGGGAAATGAGGGGAGAGGGGTGCATTTACCCTTTAACTGCTGATCAGGCCTTTATTCCTGCTTCCACAAGAGGTGACATAGATGGCATGTAGTGTAGAGTGGCATGTAGTGGCTAGTGGTTACAAGGAGGCATTTTTCCTGGTTGAAGGTCCATTCTTGTGGAATGGAATCTAGGCCTTTATGTTAAAGCCACAGAGCCTCATTTACTAAGTAAAAAGAGTAGCAATTTTGGAGCAAACTAGCTGCACCTAAGAGAACAAATGAAAACTCCCTAGATTCCCACTGATTTAACCCTTTGAGAGCCAGAGATGTATCCAACCCATTGCAGTACAATTTGTTGGATACCTCTGTGCCAGCCAAAGTGTTAAATGGGACTTTTCCCCCCTTTGAGTGCCATAAATGAGTATTTGTGTACATTTTTTGTCCTCTATGGCATGGCTGTCCAAGTTCAGTCCTCAAGGTCCACCAACAGGCCAGGATGTAAGGATTTCCCTATTCAGTACAGGTGAGTTAATCAGTGGATCATTCATTTTGGCTGGCTCCCCCGTACTTAATAAGTGAATCCTTACATCCTGGCCTGTTGGTGGCCCTTGGGTCTGAGCTTGGATATCTCTGCTCTATGATAAGTTTGGTTTGCACCGGAATTACTTTTCTGACAGCTAATGTACCAAAGAAATTCAACAATTGAACAGAAAACCAACTGAACCTAAAGTGTCAAATACAAATTCCCCAAATTCTCTTTGATTTAAATGGTGCTTTTAACCTCTTGAATGCTAAAAAGGTCTCCAATTAATTGTGAAGCTCAAACTTTGTATTAATCTGCAGTTTTTCAATGTGGTCACCAGGTGATGGTGCTCATATCCCTTACTACGAACAAGAGGTCACGATCTGGAAAACCCTGAATTAACCCTGAAGTATTGTGTGTATGTAGTACTTAACAGAAAGGATGACAGACTTGTAGAGCAGCCTCCCAAACTGCCTGGCATAGTCATAAGTCTATTCTGAAACATGTCTGTTGTGAGAAGTATATAAAATTGTGTATCTTAATTAGACAGAAAAATGGGCTGACTGGATGGCCAGTTGGTTAGTAGCTGTCATCAGAATCTATGTTTCTATGGGCAAAGATCGAGCAAGGGATATATTCATACCTGGGAACTCTCCGGATTTGCCCCGGAGACTCCGGTTCTGACAGAGATTTACCGGGTCTCCGGGGCAGAGGCTGATTCCTCCGGATGTGGGGAGTTTCTATTGAAACTCTACCCACTTACACTCTTTCTCCCGCTGTTCCTCCGTCCCCAGCCTTCTGTGTGACATTTTTAACCCTTTGAGTGCCAGAGTGGTACGGAATGCATTGCAAAGCAATTCATTCCGTACCACTCAAACTCAAAGGGTTAAGCACCCCCCCCCCCCCGCTCGCGTCAAGCCCTGCCCCTTTTTGACATGATTAACGGCATTTTTGTCACCCCCTGCTGAACAGAGGACTCCCCTCCGGATAGCCCTCAGCTGGAAGTTCCCAGGTATGGATATATTGTGCTGCCTAACAGAAATTTCTGGGGTCAGAAATTTGTCCTGTGCCTCCCTTAGTGCAGCTGAGACAAAGACTTTGGAGTCTGTAACGGGCAGAGCCAGATCTTGACCATTTTCGTGTATGGCAGCAGGTATCTGACACCCACAACACACTAGCTGCTTTAGGAATGCACAGTGCAGCTCCAAGAAAATTGTATGTAACCATTAGAGGAGACATAGTACAACAAATTAGTGGCTAGAGTTTTCTGTCATATCTCCCCTCTGCCTCTTTTCCAAGTTATGCATAGAAGTTTTTTAGTCTGTCCTGGTACACTGTACACAGAAAATTCAGGAGACTAGTAGAGTAAAAAAAATAAAGATACAATTTTTACTCTACTGGTCTCCTGCATTCACCATTTTAGTGGCTCTTCTTAAACTACCGACAATTTGTTAATGTCCATCTGGACATGTAATCTGAACCCCTTCAGGACCAGGAAAATCTGACGTGGATTTCACTTAAGGACCAGAGCAATTCTGACCTTTTTGACTGTCTTTGTTCAATATTGTTTTCCCTCTAAGGCTTTTATACCACCCCCATAAATTATATACTGTTTTTTTCGTACAAATAAGGTTTTGTTTTGATACAACATTTACATGGATAACCCACCATTTACTTTATTAAAATTAAATAAAAAGGTAAAAAAAAATGTAAAAAAATGCCATTTTTATTTTTTCTCTTGGCATTAATTGAGCACAGTGGGTAACATTTTTATGGAGATTGCATGAAAGGTATGACCAGTCAGACAAAATGGGCAGTTTTAAGTGGGCATTGTTTCCCCTGGGTGGAAATCCCCATGTCCCTCTTTCCCACCCTAATTTTCCACATTTTTAGTGATCAGATTTGGCAGTATGTATAACTCTATTATATGGCTCCACAACAATCACATTGCCATTATTTTTTTCACACTTAAAATATTTATTTTATTAGTGCAATTTTTTTATTTAAATATTTATTCTTTTCTAGTTTTATTTAAAAAAAAAAAAGTTGATTTTAGCAGGTCAGAAATGGACCTGCATCCAGCCAGCCCCCAACACCAGCACTGAAGGGGTTAATACCCCCATCTACTGCATTGTTTTGTTTCTCTATGTGTCTGCTCTCTGCTTCTCTCTCCCTTACTTTAATAGTATGGAAGAGAGAGGCACAGATCAGACACAAAGGCAGTGTGCTTGACACACTGCCTTATTCAGTCAAAATGCCGGTACATTGATCGTTCCTGAAGTCATCACATGAACCGGAAGAATTGACAGTTGCTGAGACTGAACACTCAGGTACCGAAGCGCTCAGTCTCAGCCTGTAATGAATTATAGCAGCATGCATGGAGGCACACTGCTATCATTTAACCCATGACGTGGCAGGACCATCATGGGTCCTTAAGGGAAGTTTACCCATGACGGTCCTGGCACATCATGGGTTGTTAATGGGTTAAGAACTGTACACAATACTTCAGAGAGGTCTAACCACTTGCCAGTAATCTACAGAGTGGCATTCGTACCTCTCTCTTTCTGCTGCTATTGTCTCATCCTATACAACTAAGAACCATGTTTGCCTTTCTCACTGTTTTACTGCATTGCTTGTCTACCTTCAAGACATCTGAAATAATAGCTCCCAAGTACCTTTCCAGTTAAGTTTTAGTAAGTAATCGTCTGTTACTTTGTTTTAGTCCTCATGCTCTTGGTTAATCCCTCCTGGATAGTCAACCCTCTTGCAGATTTTTCTATAATCTGCAAAAGGGCCAACCTTCCTTGACTACGGCTAGTAATATAACTAATAAAAATATTGAAGAGAACAGACCCAAGCACTTACATCTACGGTACTCCACTCCTCTGAATGAATACCATTGATTGTGACACACTATTTCCTGTCCTTCATCCATTTTGTATCCATTCAAATTACCTCTGAGTCCAGTCCTACGCTTTGCTTCTTATGAATCAGCTTCCTGAGTGGCACAGTATCAAACGCTTTACAGAAATCCAAATAGGCCAGATCTACTGCTCCGCCCTTGCCTATCACTTGAGTAATATAATTGAAAAAATCAAATAGTTTTTGTTTTCCTGTCATAAAGCCACATTTTTCTTCCATATCATTAGACTTGAGATATGCAACAATTCTTGCTTTCAAAAGCCTTTCCATAATTTTTCCAACTACTGATGTCAGTCATGGCCCACTGGCCTATGATTGCCTCCCTGCTGTAGAGACACTACACTGGCATTACAATGGCAGTTTAACAAGCATTTGGAACCACATCTGTTAACAGACACAGGTTAAAAAGTTCAGATAAAGGATCTACAAGTACATACCTAAGTTATTTTAATACTGCTGTATGAATCTCATCTGGATCAAAATATTTATCCACTTAAAACTTATATATAATATATATGCTTTTGGATGATTTACTTTATCTCTCAAATCTTTACTGAATTGTGATTGATTTGGCTAAAGCTAATCACACAGGGACTTATGCACACAAAAATGCAACGGCTGGAGTTAACCCCACCCCAGTACTCAGGGCAGGAAACCCCTTAAATAAAAGTGTGACCCCCACCCAGTGAACCAGTATTATTGCTTTCCTGTGGACAGTCAGGATGTTCCCCTATTTTGTTTTCTTCTGTTTCTATGGTGTACTGGTTCCATGCCCCACAGCTTACTTCACAGAGGCTGGTGCCAGCGGTGGGCAACAAACTGGAGGATGGTAATGAGAAGGTTGGAGCAGCTAACTTTCTGCAGGTATATGGGGATGCTCCCTTGCTCTCTTCTCATCTCTTCTCCTTCCTGGGAAGAAGATTCATTATGCAGAGCATTCCTTACTTGTGGGGCCTTCCACCGGTTAAGATCCCCTGGAGTGGGCATTGCAAAGAGGGTTATATGATTGGGTAGATAATGGAACATGCTCATGGGTCAGGGATTTTTTTTAGTGGGAGTTTTAAAAATGCCTCTTTCCCATACCAATAAGGCTGCTGCTTTGTTCCTGCTTCTCCTGATTGAGTTTTTGCAGCTTGTACTCTGCGACATACTTAGCCTGACCAAGTAAGTCTTGTTATGCTGCTACAGTCTACTTTGTCTTTATTTTTTGTTGCCATATTTTATTTTTGCAGATGAATTTGCAGTGTTCCTGCTACAGACCTAGAGTCCAAGGAGTGTACCATCAAGGTGGTATTGCAGATGATTCTGTGCAGCTGGGGATTCTGACAAAGAGATCTAGATCTTCTGGATCCAGGCAATTCTTCAGTTCAGACCTCTATGTCCTTGTTCCAAGCCAAGATGTAACAGATTTTCTATTTTATAAGAGGTCTTGTCAGGTCTCTGATTCTTATCTTCCTTATGGGGATTTTTTTCAGGAGAAGAGGAATGTGAGATAAAAGAAAACATTTTTCTTTCCCTATAGAAGAGATAGAGAATTTGGTTACCGCTCACCTCAGTCCAGCCCATGATGAATGCAAAGATTCTAAAGAAGACCAGAGTAAGAATCTTTTGTACAAGGGCCATCTGAAAAAGCCTAGAGTCTTCACAATCCACTAAGTTATTTTCAACATAATTAAGGATGGGTTCCTGAGAAAAAGCAGGATCTTCCTAGAAGAACAAAGTGATTATTCCCTTTTAACTGTAGACACCAGTAGTTGAGAGCTCTTAATTTCGACTCACCAATTGCAAGATTAACCAGGACTAAGGCCATCCCTGTATAACATGGTTCTAGTGTCACAGACTGAATAATGCAATCTGTGACACTGGAACCATCTTATAAAGGGATATTTGCATAGACATGAATGCTGAAGGAGACGCTAAGAATCTTGGTTTTAGACCCAGTATTGCTGTGGTATCTGTGACTATATCCTTACGGATAAAGCTAGCTCAGAATGAAGACTTATTAAAGACTTACTAAGTGGAACAGATCTTCCAGCTATTCTTAAAGCCATTCTACCAGAGCAATGGCAAAATCTTGAGTAGAAATAGCTGAGGACATCACAGACCAGACTTTTAAAACTGCAAAGTGGGCAAATCTGCACACCTTCTGCATACATTATAGATTGGTAGCCTTTGGCAGTAAATTCTTCTGGTTGCTTCTAATTCCTCCCTTTGATATCTTGCAAGATCTCCAGCCTATTCTGCCTGGAGAGCAGGGAAAGGATGAATTTTACCTTCCAGGAATTCCTTTTCCATGTAAATACACAGCAGCATGTGGATTTGCTTCCTAATAAATGTTTCCATCAAATTCTGTGTCTGATGTCTCTTACATTTTCTGGCTCATAAGGGTGGGGTTCTGTTTTGTATTTTTGGTCTTTCTTGTTCTGAGATTTGGGACAGTGTTAACTCCAGTCGATGTTGTCATGGAATTTCAGGGAGAAAGAATTCTTAGTAAAATTCACTCTTTCTACAGCTGGTTTTCTCCAAAATTGTTCTGCATAATACCCACAGATTTCGGCCAAACCAACAATTTCATCATTTTTATCTGAGTCTCAGTTTTGCAGACCAGATTGGTCCGACCCAGTCCCACAACCCCATTACACTGTGATCACTGGGTTTGGACTACTGAGACCACACATATAGGTCTAATTAGTGTTAGGTCATGATTTATATATATGTCCAGGTAGGAGAAAGAGTACTGGATTTCAATGCAGTTTCATTACAATTTTATCACTAGTTTTCTCTACAAATGACTCCAACAATGACCTTAAAAAAGAATCTGGTAGATAAAACCTTTAGGGCTGGATTCCATTAGAGCTGGTAGTGAAATTATCTGGCAAAAGAAACATTTTTTGTAGCCTTTTTCCCACTCTTCCTGTTCCATTAGGAGTGGTCAGGGCCGGATTTCCCAATAGGCAGGCTAGGCTCCAAATTTTGAGGCGTGCCTCAACTGTGCCGGCCACACCCACATTCTGAATTGTAGGAGGGGTCAGAGCAATCTCAGTATCCATGCAGAAGCTTATACACCCCTTTAAGGCTATTATTTAACCCCTTGGATGCGAGAGACTTCTCCAATGCATTGCGGGGCAATGCGTTGGAGATCTCTCTCGCAACCATGGGGTTTTAAAGCTTTTTTGTCCTTGCTTGTTGTAGGCCAGAGATATTATCTGTGCCAGGAATCAGTGGATGAGACTGGTGGTGTGGTCATGTGAGGAGTGTTTGTGTGTGTGTGGGGGGGGGGGCATGGGCAGAGCTAAGGGCACCTAGAGTGCCTTGCCTAGGGGCACCAGAGATGTAAATCTGGCCCTGGGAGTGGTTTGTATACAGAATTTTTCAATCATTTGTAAATACAAAAGCAACCAAAAGTAACACTGCAAGCAGTCATTCTGCTATCACATTACGCCAAAATGGTCTTTGCAACGTTCCCTTTTCCAGCCACACATGCCTTCCCAAGCTGTTTTCCTCACAGTTGCTAAAGTTGGTAGAATGATAACCCTTTGGATGCCAGAGTGATACTGAATGCATTGCAAAACCACACCTCCTCTAGTGTCCCGATGTACCCCAAGCCACTCTCCCACACTCGCACAAGTCCCCCTTAACCCCTCCAGTGTCAGGCAGCTTCTAATGCATTTCTCTGCAATGTGATAAACTCTCTGGCATAAGAAGGCTTAATATAAAATAAAAATATACTACCCTGCCATCCCCCACTCACCTAACCCACCTAACCATTAACTCCTCCATTAGCAGATTTGTTGGGAACACATTGCAATCACTGTGTACCAGCCAGCCTAATTGACAATGGTAGTGTTAAACTTAACCCCTACACACAGAACAGGAACAAGCTGTGACATCTATCAACATCTACATCTAATGTAGGCCACCCAGACAAAAGACAAACTGATCTTTTATAATAGAGACAAGTTCAGAGTAATCTCACCTCCCAGCCAATAATGGATAAGGAGAAAGGGTTACACATGTACAATATATGACCAGTTCGTCAAGCAAGACTCCTTCTCATTTGTGATTGGTTGGCAGGTGAGGCTACACCAAGGCACTCTTACACACTCTGCCCTGCATAAACCCACCTCCCAGCCATTTTTTTTGTGAAAATGTTAACTAAAGTTGGTTGACCACTCTATTGCTTAACAATGGATAGGGTGGTTGGAGCTGGTGCCAGCAGGTGTTTGCGTATGTATTTTTTTTAGTCTTGGTGGTTAATCAGGTAGTGCTGGATCAATGCCATCCTTCAACAGTGGGGTCAGCTGTGGGTGGAGGGGATGTTGAAATTGTGCTTGAGCACATGCACCACCACCACCCCATCCTCACCTTTCGGTTTTCCCTATCTGATCCAGCGCAAGGAAAGAAGCCAATATCCAGTCACTTTCCATGGCCTTCTTAGCCTCACTTTGGGATAGATATGGAGTGTTTTCTGCACTCCAAAAAGGATTCCACTGAGGCATTCAGTTTACAAGAAAATGCATTTTGGCAATCATATTCTGACCATCAGGCAAAACGTGATTGCAAAATTTGACAGCTGGAAATATCAAACAAAGCTAAAAATAGGCATTCAGCAAATATTTCCAGGTGCAATGAAATCCTGACCTTAATCATCCTGGTCTGATTATGGTAGCCCATATGGAAACAAACATAATACAACTGCTGTTTTTGTATATTTTTGAAAGACAATATACATGTATAATGGGGGCTTTGAGTCTGTTGATGGAAACAAATACATTGTTAACAGTCCACAATCAATGTTCACAAAACTGAATCTGCTTTCACTACAAAATTGCTAAATAAGTAAAAATTACATCAGCCTGAGTACCTGGTTTCTTAATACATACTGTATCCTTAAAGGGATAGTAATACTTCATTTTAACTTTATTTTATTTTGTAGGCATTAAAAAAACATGAAGAATGATATAAGTCTTATCTCTGAAACCTTTATGGTTTAAGAGATATTCACAAACAAATACCCCCCCCCCTGTTCAACCAGATCAGAAGGGAGGTGTCCAGGTAGACTGCAGAGAGGGACAATCTTCAATTAAGATAATGGAAAAAGCTGAAAAACTTGTCAAGGGGGGAAGGGCTTTCATTGTTTTCATATAAAGAAAATTGTCCCCTTCTGTTATCTGTACTGTCATACAACCAGACTCACATCTGAGAAGAGATGTCTTACACTAGGAAAAAGGGGCGGGAGGGGAAACTTTGCTTGTGAATATCTCATAAACCATAAAGGTTTGAGAGATAAGACTTATATCATTCTTCATGTTTTTTTAATGCCTACAAAATAAAATTAAGTTAAAACGAAGTATTACTATCCCTTTAATATTCGCAAATGAACCCACAGATCATTTCTATTTTATTATCACTATTTCTAAATCTCCAAGTTCAGCTGATGCCTCTTCATTCCTATTTCTTTCTCTCCACTGAATAGAAACTGAGAGGACTGGGTAGGATTTTAAGAGCTGGTGTTCCCAGATGATAACTTTTGCTTTGCTATGTTAATAGAAAAGGCTTGTTGAACAGATGTCACCACTTGGCACTCCAGCCAGTGGGAACACAGAAATCTGAAGTTCCTCAGAGCTTTAGGCATTTCCCAAAAACAAGTTTCAAAATGGACAGATCCCAAAGGGATTTAAAGGCTCCCAAAGTCTGGGAAAATGTTTGCTGACACAGTCGCTCCAGATAGAACGGACCAGGGCCCTCTCTGTAGGTGAGATTGCAGGCCTCTGTGAATATGGGATGAGGCCACTGGGTTTAAACTCAAGAATCCCAGCATTCCATAGGTATACGAGAGGTAGAAGCAGACCACTGCACATCAAATCTGTGGCTTACAAGTCAGGGAAACAGATCCCACTGGTATCATGATTCTTGAATGTAATGGCTTAGCGTGCTTAGAACAGTGAATCTAGATTGCTGTAGTGTTAAGAAGTGAAGTATCCTGACAGGCATCCTGGGTATCCTGTAGAGAAAGGTTAATCAGCCATTATCCTAAGGTCCTCTAAGAATGGTCTAGAAAAGTTCAGGTGCCCAGTTAAAGAGTTGGTAGGTTCACTTTAGTGTTTTCAAGCCATGTGTGTTGAAATAGTTACATGTTCCAGTTCTGCCCTGTCTATAGCTCGAGATCATATCCCTACTATCTGACTACACACCCAGATCTGCAGAACAGGAAAAGTATCTTACACCACGCTAAGACTGGGAAAAGTGGGTAGCGCCAGCTTCAACAAGAGTCACACCATGTGTACATTTGATGAGAAAGGTGACACTGGTGTATGGATACTGATATACAGATATTTATATTGTTTTAATATTGCTGGTTCATTTGTTCTTTGCTAATTTTGTCTCTTGTGTTATTAGATAAGACACTGTTTTGTTTCATAATATGATGTTGCTGAAAATACAGACCTTCTCCTGGGGAACTACTATCTCCTGTTACCCACTATTGCTGCATATTTACACATAATTAACTCAAAAACCAACTCCCTGAAAAAGGAAAAGTCTATGTTATGCATGGCATATCCATTTTGTTCCAGGACGCCCTATCCCATTGTAGCTTTGTCCAGTGCTTTCAGTTTATTTAGCATGGGTGGGTTACCACAGTTTGCCATACCTATTATGGGTATATAGGAAATAATCCCTTTGATTGTATAAAATGATTCCCTGAAGACCATGCTGGCATCCAAAGGGTGCTAGACATGGGTTATAGAATTCCATACTGGAGCATAAGAGATACAAGCAGCGAGTTATTTTATTTCAGCTGTCCATTGGCTATAGTTACTGAAGGACCACGGTGTAAACATTTTTTTGGCCCTCTTACATAAAGGTATTTTCAGAGGGACAGAACTAGAATATATTGGACATTGGGGCAGGCATCTCACAGTTGCACCTTCTGCATTCCCTGAGGTTATGCCCCTGTCTACAAAAGAGCTGACAATTCAGGAAGCGAGCAATTCCATGTTTTGGTCACTAGATGGAGCAATCCTCCTGTGAGTGTCAATTTCACATTACTATGTATCTGGCTAAAGCTCAGATATGGGCTGTGATTACAGCACTCTTAGCTATATAGCACGACACCAATATAAAAGAAACAGCAGAATAGATATTACCCTCTCCTAATTACTAAATAGAATCATTTAAATAAGCAACAATAATGTGTGGGGTAGCCCATAGCCCTTTACCCATTTAATGAGCAACACATTGAACATGAGATTGAAATGACATTTTATTGTGTCCAATGGGATATTTCACACAGGCAACATGTGCTATGATTCTCATAGAGAAATGCAGCAGGCTGCAACTTTCCTCAGTCAGTATGATAAAACTGCGTAGTATGGGTTTCAATTGAATCACATTGAAATTGAGTAACTGTTGCAGGTAGCTGAGTTTTCCCTGTAATGTTATCATTTCCAATTGAGAACCTTCATACACTGAAGGGCTAAAAACAAACCTACATTTTCACTTTCTACAAAAAAAGTTGAGATAAAAAGTCTCCCAAATAAAATTAAAAAGCTGCATAACACTGACAGGCACCAAAAGCACACCTTTACCTATAGCAGGCTAAGTTGCAGAACAAAACATCCTTTTGTGGCATGCTCAACCAATCTCTACTACAGCTACCTGCAAGTATATGAGATGTGTCCATTTACTTGAGAATCTAGTGTAGGGGTGGGCTGGCCCAGGATAGGGGCCAATTGTCCCCCTGGCAGGTCATAAATCTGATCCACAGTCATAAGCCTGGTCTGCGGCTGCATCCTCACTCCATCTTTTGCTAGCACTTAAAGGGATAGTAATACTTAAAATCTAAAACAAATATATGTTGTAGGGTTTATCCCCCTGAGTAAAATAAGAGTACTCCCACTGCTGAAAGGTGTTTCATTCAAAAGTTATTAATTTTCAAAGTTGAATTTTTTTAGGTGCAATATCACAGTGGCCTAAAATTGTACAGTGGCGCTGTTGCTACATGATCCTATGGACAGCTCTGGTCCCTGGACCATAAATCTCCATAGGATCATGTAGCAACAGCGCCACTGTACAATTTCAGGCCACTGTGATATTGCACCTAAAAAATTCAACTTTGAAAATTAATAACTTTTGAATGAAAGACCTTTCAGCAGTGGGAGTACTCTTGTTTTACTCAGGGGGATAAACCCTACAACATATTTTTTTTTTACATTTTAAGTATTACTATCCCTTTAATTACTTGGAGGCCCGTAGGACCCATCAGTGGCATAAGTTTTGAGAGAGCAGGGGGTGCAGTTGCAGATGAGTCCAGAGCCCATCGACTATGCACCTTGCCACCGACACCTATACGTTCACACAATACTTTTAGTATGCACCTGGAGCAGTGAGGGCAACAGCTGTGGGAAGCATGCAAAGGGGGACTGAGAAAGCCATTACCTGTGTGACGCCACATACTGCATATGCCTCAGGCAAAAAATGAGTTGTCCCTTCAGTGAGCATCTCTGCATTTGTCTCCACTGAGGTAGGTTGAGTCATTGCAGGTGGCAAGAGGGGGTGATACTGTGCATGTCTGTGTCAGAGGGTTGTTCTTGTATGTGTCAGAGAAATCAAAGTCGGGGTAAGTTTGTTGGAGAGGGCTCAGGTGTGTATGTGTATCTATCTGTTTGGGTGGGGGGGCAATATGTGGAGGGTGAGAGAAACCTTTTGGGAAGGAGAAATATGGCTGTTAGTGTGTATTTTGGAGGTGGTAGCAAGACGCTGGCTAGAGGAGAGGTGCAGGGAAGACATAATTGGCTGGTGACACAGAGAGTGAGAAAAATAGAAGGGAGGAGGCAAGAGCAACATTCGGGCCCCAGTCTTGGTTAACTCTACCCACCCAGTTAAGCCCTGCCCACTTTATAACACAAATTGCATCCTTAACATAAGCCTAGTTGCAGCCCATGAGCTCTCTCCATAGGAGGGTGTTCCTAGGAATGCTTGTTGAGGGAAAGTGGAAGAAGGGGCTAGCTGGTGAGGAGGCATACTTCCCAAAATTAAAAAAATATATTCAAACCCCTCCACCCCACCCAACACACAATCACACACATTGGGAAAGTCACATTACACTGTGGTGGGCAACATAAGGCCCTCCAGCTATTGCCAGACTACAACTCTCCTATAGGAGCTGTAGCCTGGCAGCAGAAGGAAGGCCTCAAGCTGCCTACCCCTGCATTGCAGAGTGTAACTAGTGTGAAGAATAATGAAGGGTAGTGGAGGGTGAACTCACCGAACCAAATTACCTGAATTATTCCTTTTAAGATTAATAGTGTGGGAAATTTAAACAATGGGAAGCATTTTGAATCTGTGGGAACCTGTTCCTGCTCCCCTTCAGATAACTAACCTACTCCACACATGTAGTGGATCTTCCTTCAGTGAGCTGTTCTCCATTTGTAGTTCAGACGAACCAGAACTGAAAACTGAATGGAAGTTGTGACTGTGCTCAGAGACAGCATGCTCTGGGGGTGGAAAGTGGATGTGTTTTTTGGCTAACCTGCTTAATCTATGCCTCACAAGTTGGCAAAGTAATGGAGCAGTTACTGTGCAATGTACGTGTCTTATCTTCTTCAAACTGTAGGTATAATCATAAGGTCAAGTAAATGAGATGGGGTGGATCTACTTGTTTCTGGGATGAATGTACACTTGTGAAGGGGCAACAGTGGGATCTGGCTCATAATAGAAATGTGACATTAGTAATGCATTTCATGTAGAAGAAAAGGACATTCTTTACGTGGAGGTTTCTATGTATATGTAAAATGTGATGTGGTTTATACTTGTGTCTGTAGAATCTATTGTATATGAATTTACACATGTATTAACCCTTTGACTGCCAGAGGGATATCAAGCAAGCACTAACCAGTTTAAATGCAGAGTGGGACATCAGTCGTATACTTTGACGGTGCCAGTATTGGTTTTTTCCTTTTGTTCTTTTCTGGAAGAATATCATCTAGTGTGTCTCTATAGATTAATTCTGACAAGATCATTTGTTCTGTTTTGGCTATGCTATGGCTACGTCCTGCATTCATACATTTTTGGTGTAATTTTATTTGCACACACATAGGCCTATTTTTCCAAGAGAGTTTAATCATTTTGTTATTTGACACTATGCACTTATTATGTGCATTTTAGACATATGTGTCTGCATGATTTATTTGGGTTTCATGTTTAATCACAAGAGGAGAAAATTGTATACAATATATTTATTTGTCCTCTTTTGTACACATGATATCCTATGAGAGCAGTGTCGTTTCTTTCTTCCTTCCATTACTGGGATGTAGAGGTTTGATTGATATAAGAATGGAGGCAGTTAAATTGTTTCCTTTTTATGTTGCTTCTAGCCAATCACAAGACATTTGATGTCTTTTAAACTGAATACATCCAGGTGTTTGTTTATATCTATAATTAAGCGCTGTATATCGCAAAACGCGTAAGACTTTTTCATGTGAATTTCCTCGATATGTTTGTGTCCTGCTCTACCCATGTCTAGAAGCATTTTAAGGTTTTCAAGTAAAGAAGTGTTTTATTCATTTCTCAAATTTTGTCTCGTAATTGATGGTGCTGTAAGCCTTGAGTGCTCCCGCAGCTATTGGTTGGATTTGTTGCATGTATCAGTGATGGAGGACTGACGCTGTCCCAAGCACCTTGAAGCTGCCGGTGAGTTCTTTGATCTCATTATCGTGTGGTTTGCCTGTATGTATGTTTGCCAGAATGTAGCACCATTTCCCCTATATTTCTATCGGCTACCCCTCTGGCACACAAAGGGTTAAAAGGCAGGGCAATTCTGAAGCAAACTATTTTCATCATGTGGAGAAATAAATATTCCTATTCATTTAACCCTTTGAGAACCAGAGGGCAAGTCAACGCATTGTGAAGCAAGGGCTTTTAACCCATTGAATGCAAAAGATGGGGAAGCAATTCCTTAGTGACTTCTGGCATTCAAGAGGTTAAAAGTGCACTTTAAATCAATGGACAATTGTATTTGTCTCCCGTGGAACAGCTGGTTTGCCTCAGAATTACTCCAGTTTTTTTACTACATCTAAAGAGAAATGGGGGATTTCTGGGGGAAACCATTTGTGTAATAGGGGGAATTAAAGATTCCAAACATTTCCATTGATTTAAATGGGGATTTTAACCCTTTGAGTGCCAGAGGGGTACGCAACTCATTGCTTTGCAATGAGCTGCGTACCCCTCTGGTACTAAAAGGGTTAACATCTTGAATGCTAGAGAGGGCTCCAGTGAAGCTCTCTCTAACATTCATGGGGCTAAAGGGATAGTAATACTTCATTTTATATTTATTTTATTTTGTAGGAATTAAAAAAACATGAAGAACGATATAAGTCTTATCTCTCAAACCTTTATGGTTTAAGAGAGATTCACAAGCAAAGTATCCCCCCCCCCCCATTCAGCCAGATCAGAAGGGAGATGCCCAGGTAGACTGCAGAGAGGGACAATCTTCAATTAAGATAAGGGAAAAAGCTGAAAAACTTGTCAAGGGGGGAAGGGCTTTCATTGTTTTCATACAAAGAAGAGTGTCCCCTGCTGTTATCTATCTGGTCATACAACCAGACTCACATCTGAGAAGAGATGGCTTACACTAGGTAAAAGGGGAGGGAGGGGAAACTTTGCTTGTGAATATCTCTTAAACCATAAAGGTTTGAGAGATAAGACTTATATCATTCTTCATGTTTTTTAATGCCTACAAAATAAAATAAAGTTAAAATGAAGTATTACTATCCCTTTAAGAGATATTCACAAGCAAAGTATCCACCCCCCCATTCAGCCAGATCAGAAGGGAGATGCCCAGGTAGACTGCAGAGAGGGACAATCTTCAATTAAGATAAGGGAAAAAGCTGAAAAACTTGTCAAGGGGGGAAGGGCTTTCATTATTTTCATACAAAGAAGAGTGTCCCCTGCTGTTATCTGTCTGGTCTTACAACCAGATTCACATCTGAGAAGAGATGGCTTACACTAGGAAAAAGGGGCGGGAGGGGGAAACTTTGCTTGTGAATATCTCTTAAACCATAAAGGTTTGAGTGATAAGACTTATATCATTCTTCATGTTTTGTTAATGCCTACAAAATAAAATAAAGTTAAAACAAAGTATTATTATCCCTTTAAAATCCCCATTCAAATCAATGGGAACTTTTAGTTCTCCCCTATAGTGCAAATGGTTTGCCCCAGAACTCCTCCACTTTTCTTTTCAACATACGGCCCTAAGTGTAGCGTGTTGTGTGTAGTACATATATTTATTGGGGCTGACGCTCTATGACTTGTAGCAATTATTAGGCACACTGACTGCACTATAGGAAAAATATACAAATTCTCCTCATTGATTAAAATGGGCCTTTTAACACCTTGAATGCCAGAGACAGCTCCACTGCATTGCTTCTCAATGCCTTAAAGATACTTGCATTAAGGCCCCATTTTGATTAATGGGAATTTTTGGAGACTTACATTTTTTCTCCTCAGAAACATTGGGTTTGCTCCAGAATTGCTCCATTTTGTTTTAGTACAGCAGCCTTTATGTGTTAATGTGCAACACATGTGCAACAGAGCTTAGAACTGAAATGGTGCTACGCAGAGAGATATGCAGTTGTACAGCATCACCAAAGAGAAAAAAAGCACATTTTGTGTGTATACAAATATTGTATACAATTCATACATGAAGACTCACATACACTCTCAATGTTACACACCCACACAAAAACCTTACACCAATACACACTCATACACATATATACTCACTTGTACAAACACTATTACCTAGCAAAGAAAGAAAGATGGATAGAAGAAGATAGGCGAGACCCTTACTTCCCATAACAGAGACCTGTGGCATTCCAGCTCCTGTTGGATTGAAATGACCAACATCCAAGACAACAGCTGAGCATCAAATTGACTGGGGGACTCCCCCAATCATACGCTGGAGATAAAATAGGAATTTTGTTCAGGCTGAGGTGTAGAAAGACAAAAGGGTGTGTGGGGGGTGTAAATAAAGCATAAATGCAGGGGAGAGAACAGAGGAAAGTACACTAAAGGTGAGAACAACTAAAGCATGGAGTACTGAATATGCAATCACAATACGTGGAATGGATATATAAACAAGTATTGAATGGATGTAAACATGTAACGCAACAACTTCATTCACATCAGAATCCAATATATTCCCGCAGCTACTTAGATGACCAATGACAGTCATGAGAAAGGCTGGTATGAGTGTGCCCTTACTTTCAGTATATCAGATGTAAGCAGATATGGCACCCAGAAAGCCACGTAGTCTGACACAGCCCATGTGAGACTACATGGCTTTTTGGGTAATAATAATATCTAGTATTTATATAGCACTTTTTTCCCAGTGGGACTCAAATCACTTTCAGTTCATGCTCTTGGAATTAACCAAATCAGCAGCTGAAATAATAGATGTATGTATCTTTATTTATATAGTGCCATACATGTACACAGCGCTTAACAGAAGTTGAAATAATACAATAAAAAATGACAAAACTGGGTTAAGTATAATCAATACATTATTTGTGAGGGAAAGTGCACCAAGGGAATCATACACTAGGAAAGGGACCCTGTCCCAAGGAGCTTACAATCTAATAGATGTTATTATTACCCAATCAATTGTACTCATTTACTGACCTCGGAAGGATGAAGAGCTTAGTTAACCCTGCTGGGATTTGAACCTGCAACCTTTAGGTTTGTACAGACTCTGGAGGCAGGGAATTTACCACAAGCTATCTCAACAGGTACAGATATGTGCCTACATTTGGCATAATGAAATGGCATACTCATACCAGCTTTTCTTATAACTGTCATATTATCATCTGAGTAACTGCGGGACTATATTGAATTGTAATGTGCATGCAGTTGTTACATTACAACTTCAAGTTTACATCCATTCAGTAATTTTTTTTATACATCGATTCCACATGTGATCTCATTTACTTGGTATTACATGGTAGGTTTTCCACGCTTTATGCATTCTCATTGTTTGTACTTAATAACCCACAACAGAAAAAGAAGAATTGGACAACAATAAAGCACTCAGACCAAATTTCTATTAATAGATATCATATAACTGTATTCAAATATAATATTGCTAAGCAAAAATCTATATGAAATGACTCACAAAAAATGTTGTAGAAGCTGTTCATGCAGAATTCGCCATTGGACAGTAGAAATCTAATACATTTTTGGATGCATTAATTGCATTTTTTACTGGTATCAGTAACAGCCTTACCCCAGACTGTCTGTCACAGTGTACCTTATACCCAGCGCTGCCTCTTTGGTCGATGCTGGGAATTGATGGTCTGAAATGACGCTTCGGTGTCATCCCACGTGTCACTTCTAGGGTTGGGCCTGGGCGTGATTGGCATCCTCAATGGCCGCCTGTGTCCTCTGGCTAGGTGGGCTGGCGGCTCGAAATGATTCTGGAGTAATGCTGGTGTTTGATTCATCTCGCCTTGTCACATCATTTGTGGGCGTGAGGCTGCATATCGACGCAGGCCTCAATCTTATACAAGTTGGTCTGGCTAGTCTCCACCTATCTACTTCCCTGCTAGTATATAAGGGCACTGGATCCTTATCCAGTTACCCTTACGTTGTTGTCATGTGCAGTTCTAGTAGATGAGTTCTTGATCTCCTGTGTATGACCTTGGCTTGTCTGACCATCCTATCTGGTGCTGACCTGTGGCTCTGTCTGACCATTCTTAGTGTACGCTCCTTATCCTTTGGACATCCAATCTGGTGCAGACCTGTGGCTCTGGCTGACTACCCACTCCGTGTATGACCCTTGCTTGTCTGACTATCCAATCTGGTGCTGACCTGGTGCTCTGTCCTATTATCCTCTCGGTGTTGCCGCTAGACTTGTGGACATCGTATCTGGTGCAGACCTGTGGCTCTGGCTGACTACCTGCTCTGTGTATGACCCTTGCTTGTCTGACTATCCAATCTGGTGCTGACCTGGGGCTCTGTCCTACTATCCTCTCTGTGTTGTCTCAAGACTCGTGGACATCCTATCTGGTGCAGACCTGTGGCTCTGGCAGACTCCAGAGTACTGACTGTAGGCACAAGTCAGTGTCTCCCTTGTTGCCATCCTTTATGGGAGACGGGTGTAACGGATGTTATCCGTTACTTAGGCCCTTGTCTAGACCGCGAACAGTTTCCTGAAAGATTATGGCCCTGTGGCCTTATTTGAACTGTGATAGGGGTTCCCCCTAGCATTATGTTAAAAGATTTATGTCGGATGTTGTACGTTTTGTATATTGTCGAATGTCGAAGGTTTAATGTATTGTACAGTATAAGGTACGAGAGGTACACGAACACCGAAGCCGGTGGTTCCCCGGTTCCTTTGTTCGAGGCATCAATGCCGTCTCGAATGCGGAAAACCGGAGGCAGTGAGTCAACGCCGGATTGGCCGACGTACGACTCACTGCGCACACTGATTGGCCAGGGTTGAAGCCGCATATTCAAACTAGTGTGTACGTGCTTCAACCCCTGGCCCAGTTCTCAGATGTGTATTCCCTCTGATCAACCCATTGTCTTTGTCCAGACATTAATTAATCATGTTAAGCTTAACCTTGTCAATATTGTGTTCAGTTGCTCATCTGTCATTGGTCCGTTTCCCTTAGCTACCATTGGTCCCTTGGTCACCCTCTGCCATTGGTCCATTGTCCCCGTCACCATTGGTCTGTTGTGCCCTATGTCATATGCCCATTGTGTCTGATTGGCCCTGGGCCAAGCCTGCATTAAAATGCCTGGCCCTTCCCATCCCTATTGTGGTACCATGTTGTAAACTATATAAAAGTTGTGAGTCTTGTTCAATAAAGAGAGTGTTACTTTTGGAGTGAACCAGAGTCCTGGAGTCTCTTTGTTCCCATGGTTAAAGTGGCCACTCCGCCGCCCATTCGAACCAGGTTCCTGTACATTTGTCCGTCTGCTGCCAGGATCCCGCTACCGAACTTCGTATCCTGTCAGGCGGCAACGTGGACTCTGCCCTTTGGTTTCCCTGTACAAGCTTCAACCTTCGAGTCGAGCACCGGAGTGCTCGAACGGCTGGAGATACAGTCTGTGGTTCCTGCTACACTTTTCCTGATTCGTCCCTGTGCTTGTTCGACGGTGTTCGAGTGCCGTGACCCCTCCGGTAGCCGCATCCTTTGGAGCAGAGTCAGTCTTCCCGAGGTTCGACACCACTCTGAGTCGACCTCCGGAACGCTGATTTGCTCGACCGGTGCACTCGACGGCGCCAGTCCGGCGTCAAGAAGGAGAGACCCGGGAACTACGACGGAAGGCTGCCAGGCGCCTCCCCGCTTATCCGTTATATTGGTGGCATAGCGGTGGGATTTCTCCTTCTTTCATCGTGTGTACCAGTGAGAGATGGCGGCCAAAGCGCTACTAACGGAGGCCATAGGAGTGTTCGAGATGCGGTACCAGGACATCGGAGATCGATGGGGAAATTTTGTGGGTGACCTAGTCGAAGAGTTTTACTGGGAGATCACCGTCTGCATTAAAGAAGAGCTTCAAGTCCAGGACGGGTACTGGGAATTAATCAAATACCTTCACAAGGAATATGCCGAAGTTATGGTTGGTTTTTTCCCATTTAAATTGCGTCTGGACCTTCAACAACTTGTGTGGATGGCTATGATGGAGGATAATACTTTCGGCCAACAGTATTCCAGCCGCTACTGGGACATTTGGGAGAAGCGAAAGGCCATGTTCGGGAGCTACTTTCCTCCGCACCTTGAGGGGACCCTTGACCGGTTAGTTAAGGAGGAGTGGAATTTGGAGCTGATGTGTATGGGCTGGATAGAGGAAGCCCAGGAGATTCCAAGAGATGAAGATGAGGTCTGGGGGGATTGCCCATCTGAGGAGGACTTAGATGAGGGTGTCCCTGTTCACTCCACACTGGTGAGTGGGAATACGCTCCTCACCAGTGCCCCTGTTGCCCTGCCTGATACCCCTTTTTCCCTGGACTGTTTGTTGCCTGAGCTGAGGGGTGGGAATTCGTTCCCCCTCAGTGAAGAAGATGCCTCGGCATCAGGGGATGGGACGGACGTCTCCCCTGAGAGGTCAGTTGCCCCTTTCCCTGTATTCCCAGCTGCGGTGGACGAGACGCAGGTCCCCACCAGCAGCAATTGTGTGCCCCAACTGATGGGTGGGAGCGAGCCCATCAGTCCCCATGAGCCCCCTGCTGTAGTGGGTGTGAGAGAGCCCAGCAGCAGCCTCAAAATGTTGCCCCCTGTGGGGTTGGAAGATGCCCTGGGAGCGGAGCCGTGCGTGCTCCCCAGGATTACAAGTAATGTCGCCTGGAGGTATGGGACTGCGGTCTCCCTCCAGGCAGAAGAAAGGCCTGTGTATGATGGCCTACAAGAGGAGGACACCAGCGGGCTGGGAGAAAGCAGTGCTGCTGGTCCTCCTGAAGATATGGACTGTGAACTGATGGGTGGGAGCAAGCCCATCCGTCCCCCTGAGACCCCTGCTGTAGTGGGTGTGAGAGAACCCAGCAGCAGCCCCAAGATGTTGCCCCTGGTGGGGGTGGAAGATGTGCTGGGAGCAGAGCCGTGCGTGCTCCCCAGGATTACAAGTTATGCCGCCTTGAGGGATGGGACTGCGGTCTCCCTCAAGGCAGAAGAAAGGCCTGTGTGTGATGGCCTACCAGAGGAGGACCCCAGCGGACTGGAAGAGAGTAGTAATGCTGGACCTCCTATGGATGTGTTGTATGACCTGATGGGTGGGGAAGAGTGCCCCATCAGTCCCCCTGTAACCCCTGACTTGGTGCGTGGGAGCAAGCGCACCAGGTCATGTGCAGTCCTGGCTGGGATGAGTGGGACAGCAGTCCTCATCCCCAGCCCAGCGTTTGTCCCGCCTTTCCCTGAGACCCCTGGCCTAGTGAGTGGGGCCATGGTCATCATTAAGGAGCCTGTTATTACCCCTGCACTGGAGATCCCCACCTTGGTGAGTGGGACCACGATCCTCACCAAGGACATTTGTGTTGCCCTGTCCCCTGTTGACCCCAGCTTGGTGGGTGGTAATGTATTCCCCACCAGGCCCATACCTGATTTGGCCCAGGAGAGTGGGACCAACATCCTCTCCTGTTCCTCTGTGGCAGTGGCCCAACTAAAAGGGGGAGATGTGCCTCTCTCCCCACACTTTGGTGCACAGGATCCGGAGACACCATTGCCCTAGGGAGATCCACCATATGGACTGGCTCTGGACCCTGAGCCACTGGCCCCAGACCCAGAAGGATTTGACCTCAGCACGGCCTGGAGAAGGGCCCAGGAGAGGCCACCTAATTTGATGTTTGTCAAGCACCAATTTCCCTGGCCCAGAAGTAAGGACAAAAGAACTGCTCGCTGTTCCCCTGGCCCGGACAAGGGGCTCATGTTTTCTCCTGGCCCAGGACAAAAAGACTACTTCAACCACTGGCCCAGGACAAGGGGCCCCTCAGTTAAAACTGGCCTAGGACCAAGGCCTCCGGACTAATGTACTGTCCAGACAAGTGGCTCACCACCGCCATGTCCTCCTACATCTCCAAGCCAGCATTTACTACTGCACCCGCTGGCTTGGTACTAAAAGGGGGAGAAATGTAACGGATGTTATCCGTTACTTCGGCCCTTGTCTGGACCGTGAACAGTTTCCTCAAAGACCTGGGGCTCTGTCCTGCTATCCTCTCTGTGTTGTCTCAAGACTCGTGGACATCCTATCTGGTGCAGACCTGTGGCTCTGGCAGACTCCAGAGTACTGACTGTAGGCGCAAGTCAGTGTCTCCCTTGTTGCCATCCTTTATGGGAGATGGGTGTAACGGATGTTATCCGTTACTTAGGCCCTTGTCTAGACCGCGAACAGTTTCCTCAAAGACTATGGCCCTGTGGCCTTATTTGAACTGTGATAGGGGTTCCCCCTAGCATTATGTTAAAAGATTTATGTCGGATGTTGTACATTTTGTATATTGTTGAATGTCGAAGGTTTAATGTATTGTACAGTATAAGGTACGAGGGGTACACGAACACCGAAGCCGGTGGTTCCCCGGTTCCTTTGTTCAAGGCATCAATGCCATCTCGAATGCGGGAAACCGGAGGCAGTGAGTCGACGCCGGATTGGCCGCGTATGACTCACTGCGCACACTGATTGGCCAGGGTTGAAGCAGCATATTCAAACTAGTGTGTACGTGCTTCAACCCCTGGCCCAGTTCTCAGATGTGTATTCCCTCTGATCAACCCATTGTCTTTGTCCAGACATTAATTAATCATGTTAAGCCTAACCTTGTCAATATTGTGTTCAGTTGCTCATCTGTCATTGGTCCGTTTCCCTTAGCTACCATTGGTCCCTTGGTCACCCTCTGCCATTGGTCCATTGTCCCCGTCACCATTGGTCTGTTGTGCCCTATGTCATATGCCCATTGTGTCTGATTGGCCCTGGGCCAAGCCTGCATTAGAATGCCTGGCCCTGGCCCTTCCCATCCCTATTGTGGTACCATGTTGTAAACTGTATAAAAGTTGTGAGTCTTGTTCAATAAAGAGAGTGTTACTTTTGGAGTGAACCAGAGTCCTGGAGTCTGTTTGTTCCCATGGTTAAAGTGGCCACTCTGCCGCCCATTCGAACCCGCTACCGAACTTCGTATCCTGTCAGGCGGCAATGTGGACTCTGCCCTTTGGTTTCCCTGTAAAAGCTTCAACCTCCGAGTCGAGCACCGGAGTGCTCGAACGGCTGGAGATACAGTCTGTGGTTCCTGCTACACTTTTCCTGATTCGTCCCTGTGCTTGTTCGACGGTGTTCGAGTGCCGTGACCCCTCCGGTAGCCGCATCCTTCGGAGCAGAGTCGGTCTTCCCGAGGTTCGACGCCACTCTGAGTCGACCTCCGGAACGCTGATTTGCTCGACCGGTGCACTCGACGGCACCAGTCCGGCGTCGAGAAGGAGAGACCCGGGAACTACGACGGAAGGCTGCCGGGCGCCTCCCCGCTTATCCGTTATAACGGGCCTATCATACTGACTGTAGGCATGAGTCAGTGTCTCCCTTGTTGCCATCCTTTATGGGAGACGGGCCAATTCTTACTGGCTGCAGGCGTGAGTCAGTGATCTCCCTTGTTGCCTTTGTTGTGGGAGATCTCCAGGGTCTATTCGGTATTTCCCATGAGACTTGAGACTACCAGTGGCTTCGGCATAGTCTCTGCAGTCTGGCAACTTGGAGGCAGACTCCTATTTCTCAGCCTCTTTGGTCATCCTCTGCCCCTATCTGCTACTTGCTCTGTATATATTATACTCTTTTATTTTATGATTCTAATAAAGGTGAATTTTAACTATATTGTCTGACTCTTGGGTTTTCCTTGATAACCGTGACACTGTCTTTGCCTTCTCTATGTTTGTATAGGTCATTCTGTTAGGGTGAGGGACAACTGGGATGATACTGTTAAGGCTTTTTGGTGAGAGGGAAAAACTGGACTACCAAGCCATTTTTTGTGAGTCATTACATATGTATTTTTGCTTAGAGATATTATCTTTTAATATATTTGTTAATAGACATTTGGGCTGAGTGCTTTATTGTAGTCTCATTCTTTTTCTGTTGTGGGTTATTGATTATTCACTTGTAGAACAGTAGCACCCATTGTGACTTACGAGGTCTATCCCATAATATCTCGTATTTAGAGTGCTGCAAGGTACTACCATTGTTTGCACTCACCGTGCTTATGCCCCGAGTCCTTCTGCTCCTGTTCCTCACTGGGCCAGCAGCGTGTCAATGGAATGAAGCACAGCTCTTGGAGAGCACACAAGCATTTCCTGTGACAACACGCTACATGCCAGGACTCACAGTGTACTCATACTCCTGCTATCCACTCCTCAATGGCCCAACAGCTCCAGGGGGAATGATGGAGCACAGTTTTGGCCACTGACACAAGCATCCTGTGACAGCTAGTGTGCCAAGATTGTGGACATCTAGGAGGTGGATGGGCTGGCAGGGCCCCCACAAGTCACCGGGCCCTAGGCAGGCTCCTAGGTCGCCTTGCCTGTGATCTGGCACTGATTGCAGGCACCCCTAAGAAAGGAATCCAGGGGGGTAAGATTCACTAAAGGTCAATGCACTTTGACATTTCAATGTAGACACACTGCCATATACAATAAAATTTATTGATGCGAGAGGAGGTGAGGAGAATGTCCCAATTAGCATGTAGGATTGTCAAAGTGCTGTCGATGTGGAAGGGATGCTCTCCTTCACACATCACCAGCACTACAACAATCCAGAAGTCTAGAGCATGAGATGTCCCATGGTCGTCATGACACGTATACGCTGACCTGAAGGTAGCGTACGCATGTGCAGTTGCCAAATAGCTTCACTTCACTGAGTCTCAATAGACTCAATGAAGTGAAGCTTAATGGCACAATGGCACTTGTGGAGTAAGCAGTGGGGCGCACTGGGGAACCAGGCACTCGGGGGGGCAGCCCTCCCAGGCTATGCTACTGAGACCCTGCCAGCCTCCAATCACTAGAAGCAGATGTGTGGTGGCCACACAGGGTCAAAATGAAGTAACTGCTGATTAGCTATCTGCCTAGCTAATTTAATAGCCTTTTTGCAGGTTTTGTTGGCATTTTTGTATACTGCAAATGCCTCTGCTGATCCCTCAGCTTTGTAATGTTTAAATGCCACTTTCTTGTTATTTATTTCATGAAAATGGCCCTGAGACCAAGACACTTTTATAAGCCAGGAAATGTCATATCAAAGTAAACACTGGCTTTGCTTTAAATTAAATAATATTTGTAGCATCTTCCAGACAATTAATTTGAAAGAGTATATTTGTCAGCAGATGTGAAGTGAGTAAAGTGGCTACTTGTGCCTGAAATTCAGATGTGTCATTTTTCACTGGTGTTGTCTTCCAGTGAACATCATAATAGCCTGATGACATGTAACATGTACATCAGGGCTAAGTTCACAAGGGAGACTTAATTGCAGTATTTGGTACTGGGTTGCTTGAGTTTATGTACACTGGATCTTATTAGGCTGTTCTTATAGTCAATTTAATCAGCATCGAAAATGACTTTTAGCTCTGTTTCACTTATACTTTTGGTTTCAACATGATTGCAATGGTCATTGTATTTATGATCAGCTTATTATATTAAGAACTACAGATCACATCTCAACAGAGACCACTCTATTGCTGAACCGATTAAACACCCCACTTAAAGTGACAGTAATCTTTCACAAAAAAAGTAGCTCCGATAATTATTCATAATATTTGGGCAATGGAGAGTGTTATTTCAATACTTTCAGACTTGTAGTTCAAGAGTAATTGAATGAAAAAACTATTCACCTCCTGCCCCTTTTACCTAGTGGAATCCACCTCCCCTCAGATGTGGAATCTGGTCTCTTGACTGGACAGGTTGCAGCAAGGGACAATGTTCTTACTGTGAACATAAGGAAAACCCTGCCCCCGTGACAGGTTTTTCAGTTTTTTCCCTTATGCTAATTGAATATTGTCCCTCTCTGTGATCCTTCAGGACAGTCTTGCTGTTCTGAGGTGAGCAGTGTTACATTGGTAAAAGGGGTGGGAGGGGATACTTTATCAATCAATTACTCTTGAACTACAACTCTGACAGCACTGAAATAACACTCTGCTTTTATTGTGAAACATTACTATCCCTTTAAACCAATGAGAATTTGGTGATTTTGTTTTTTTTTATTTCTTCACTGGGGTCCAAGAACTGTACCTCTTTTCTTTTGTGAATAAGTAGCTTAGTTCCCAGTTTTCTTCATGAAAGTCTGTAAGGGATCTTTTTTTTTTTTTTTTTTTTTTTTTGCTGCTCTGACACATGAAGGATTAAGCTTTGTATATAGAGCACAAATCAGATTCCAACAAAATGCCATAAAATGCAACGCACATTATTGTTCTAAAGTGCTTCAGTGTGTCACTGGACGGCATTAGCTCAGATAGCTCAGAAACATATGCTCTTAATCTGTCACCTAGAAGACTCAGCAGGATTTTCAGTACTGACAAATACAATGAAGTGTCAGATTTAATAAGCGTCATACTGTTTGGATTTTATACAATTTGGTCTTATACTCTGCATTTCGTGACAGTATTTTTTCACAGAATTGGATTTGTGTTGGAAATTATTTCCAAGATGCTGACACATATTTCATTAAGGTAAATACTCTATAGAAAGGCAAGTCCTCCTAAAGTATGTCATTGGTTATTTATATAAGGCAAATATATTTATGAGATGTGGAGAGAATGATTCCAGATTGGCATACTTCAGAGCCAGAACCATCTGCATAACTTACTACTGGGGTACAAGGAAAAATAATATTGTGTAGATTATCAGTCATTAACTCATGCAAAAGCTTTCTTACAAAAATAATGTACTCAGTCCCAGGGTTGCCTCTTAACCAGTATTAACCAACTAGTCCATAATAAATGGATTGGGTCCAGAGGAGTAACTATAGGGGGTGTAGAGGGTGTAGCTGTGATTGGGCCCGGCCTCAGATAAATACCAATGTACCTGGGGCCCAGTAGGTTGTAGTTATGCCCCTGGGGGGGATATATATGTGATAGGGGGCCCCAACGAAATGTCTGCACCCAGACCTAGTTAGATCACTGATTGCATGTAAAACACTGGCCATTCCAATCTTTAAAGAAGTTTGCCCACATAGCTAAGCCATATTTAGCAGATTTATCTAGTTTGATAATGCTAACTGAGTCTGGTGCAGAGGGTAGCAGGAGAAGGAGATTAAAGAAAAATAATCTGCATTGTGTGATGATCTTCATGGAGAATTGATTGTTTCATTGAGAAAGAGGTTGGATTTGGAGCCTTGCTTACATAGTAGCAGATCCTAGATGGATGCCAAGAAAGTCTATGAAGGAGGAAGGACCACTAGATTTTTCAGAGGCCAACAGAATGTTAAGACATGTGAAAAGAGATTAAAGTCTGGAGAGGCTGGAAGAGGGGTTTTACCGAGCAGGAAATCATCCAAGTAATGAACAGCCATAGGGCACCATATGACTTTCATGAGTAACCTGTAGAGATTTTGGAATACTCTTGGAACCAAAGGTAAGATGAACTGGAAACAGTAGGGATTTCACCATTTTACACCAGGAAAATGTCACAGAGATACATGAATAGGAAGCAGTTTGAAAGCATGAGACCTTGAGTACCTTGGCCAGATTTAATGATGCATTAGATGAAATCACTAATGCTAGTGTAAAATATACAGAACTCTTCAAAAGAAATAAGGGAGTTGATATCAGGAGTGGAGGAGTTGGGGTCAGAGAAAATTAACTAGAATCAATACCTAATGGGAAAAGAGGGGTGGAGAAAGGACCAAAGATGAACCCTTCTTCAAGCCCTCTAGCCAGGAGCTGATCTGCAGACAGGAGTAATCTAAAACTGAAAAAAGGTTGGAACATAAGGAATAAGAGACTGAGAAGATTGGTAAATGATAGAATAATTTTTTTAGCAGGTGAATTTGGAGTGTACCATTCTGCAGATGGACCAAGTGCAGGAGGAATAGAAACAACATTTGAAATTAAACTTATTTAACATGGGCAATTTACCAAGGAAATTAGTTAGCCTAATTTGTGTATGGCATGAGGAATAGCAGTGGAAAACAGAGATAGGGTGGATAGATAAAAAGGAGTATTGTCCCTCTTGTAGGGTAACCCTGAAGTAAGTTCCCAAAGAGCCAAGGAGAAGTACCAATTTCAGCCTTACTCTGTTTAGCTGGTAATACCACCTTCCTATTCCCCTCATTCTTATCTACTAGGCTGCTTTGAGGTCCCCCCAACCCTTCTTCTTTCTCTTCTTATTCTTCTTCTCCATCTTTTCCCCATCGCTTCCCTTCTGTCACCCGTTCAACAAAGCATTTTAAAACAAACAAAAAAAGACAGAAAGAAAAAGGGCAGGAAAGAACTAAGCTGGAAAAGCAGAGATTGGGGTGATAAAAGATAGATTGACAGTTCTAGCAAACAAAGATTTAGGGTTTGAAAAAGTGCCTGAAAGAATGTTAAGAGTCCTGACTTCTCCAATCCATGATGACATTGAATGGGTGATAGTGGGTTCTTCTTTTGCTGAGAAGGACCTGCGATAGTAATAGAAAGCTGAACCCCCCATACTTGTATGCAAGTTCAACCACTAGGAAGATATACTTATGCAATTTCTGTTTTCAGTGTAGGTGTGCTGAGCAGAAAGCTGAAAAGAATTCTGGGATTTAGAATGTATTAGACAGAAATGGATCAGTGTGATGAATACATCTCCTCAGGAAACTGTTCTCAGTAAGATCTTGAGAAGTGATAAGGAGGGAGATGAGATTCACATCCTTGCTTTCTATTATATCTTTAGAGAGATTATGGGAACTAGATGAGCGGAGGTGGTACGAGAGAGACTGGCCTGTTGGACACCTTGGTTAGTAGGTGGTAGAGGAGCTGGAGTGGTTGTGACAGCTGGTGGCGTTTGATTTTACAGGGAGATGAAATGTGACTACATGTCAACGACAGCAGAGTTGAGATTGGTCAGGACCTGGTAGATTTGAGGCAGTTGAGGTTGATTAGGGGGAGATGAGTGTTGGATAGGCAGAGGAGATGCTGAGAAAGGGAAGAGAAGTTGGGACAGTTCTGCATTCCTTGCTGATGCACAGTAAGAGATTTCTCTTTTTGATCTTCCATCATCTTCGGGATCATCCAACCTTGAAGTGAGGTGAACTATTGATCGGTAATGGAAGGGTATAGAAGGTGACCTTGGTGATGAGACTTTAGAGACTGTAGCAGCATATGTACTAAGTTCTGAAATTCTCTTTTAGTTGTTTTGTAGCTATTAAATTGGAAAAGCAGGGTATTAGTGGGGAACAGTTATTTGAATTATAGATGAATGAACTTGGATGGGATATGAAGAAGTGGGTGTTAATCCATTGGCATCTGCAAAAGAGATAAGGAGAGTGATCTGGCCCTTTGGCCTCTGAGAAAGATGTAAGAATGATGTGCTAGTCCATCAGTCTCTGGGAAAGGTAAGGGCAGTGGAAATAGAAACTGAGCTCTACCAAGGGGAAAGGGGATGAAAGAAATTCAGGGGAGGAGTTTAATGAAAAAGGTATTGAAAGTTCAAGATAAAATGGAGAAGGGAGGAATAATTAGGAGGGAAGATCAGTGGGAGCATCAGACAGTCTGGAAAGTGGGGAGAATGAACATAGTGAGGTGCAGGCCCGGCAAATAACCCGAGATGAGAGGCCAGAGAAGGAGGGAGTAGAAAGGAGGGTAAGGAGCAAATCATTGAATTAAATGGTGGGTACGAGGGAGGAAGGAGGAATTAGGAGTAGGGGCCAGAACAGGGGGAACACAGAGTGGGCTAAGAAGTGGGATCTATACAGAAATCATGGGGAGAACAGCATGAGGGGAACAGGGAAGAAAGTACAGCATTAGGGATGGAAGTAGCGTTGATTGAGGTGACATGGGGGATGATTGAGTGAAGGGAAATCTCAATATAATGTATCCTGGAAACGTGTAGGTGATGGGATGTCTGTAGGCTGGTTGATCGCAACTCCACACTGTTCAGTTCGCTATGATAATATGAGCAGTGAGGGGTTGGACCAGTGGGTTTATAAAGGCCTGCAGCCGCTATCACAAATACAGGCAAAACTAGTTTTCGATAGATAGACAGACAGATAGATAGATAAATAGATAGACAGACAGAAAGACCGACAGAAAGATAGATGCCAGAAGATGAGATAAGCATACATTTAGAAGCATTGCTAACGGCTCAAGTCAATTTAACCCTCTAAGTATTAGAGAGGTGTTGAACATTATTGCTAATTTTTGGGAACTTCACCATCACTCATAAGAATAGTCAGTCTCTAGGACATGTGATGGGGCAATACTTTTCCTCAAATCATAATGAAACACTAATAACTCATTAATTGGGAATTGTCCCTGCATAAACTAACCCCTTGGTAGTAGAGACATTTCAAGTACTCAAGAGATCTGTTTTAGCTAAATTTGTTCAATATGTGTTAAATAATCAGTAATTCTTAAAAGCAAGTTGGAATTATATGAAAGGATGTATTGTAAATGTTTCTATATCTTTGTTGCTGTAACAATTACACTCTAAAATTCATCAGCTACACAACCAGCAGCAAAAAAAAAGCAATTCATTTAAAGGGGCAGTGCCTTCTAGTCAGAGCAAACATATCTTCCTACTCAGAACAAAAATACTTTTCTTAATAAACACAGCATTGTGGAACTTATTCCTGGCATTAATAAATGTGTGCACACATACACACAATACTTCTTTTTTCTCCTTTCTTTGAATTTTTCCAGGGACTCTAAATTCAACTGGTTTTCTTCATTTAAAACTCCCACTGCAGATCAAAGGCAAAATCACTAAATGTAATTAAAAGGAAGAGCGTGAACAGAGAGGCCTGGGTGGGATTTCAGCAACTGTCACCAGAGAAGGTAAAACTGAGAGAGAGAATTGTCGGCAAAGAATAACCTGTTTTTTTTAATCTTTTGAATGCTAGAGGTGTTGTGTAAAATTTCTGTTAATGGCAAATATATATATATCAGTCCTCAAAATTTCCACTCGCCACTAGCCAATGGCGAGTGAAAATTTAGCCCTGGCGAGTAGAAATTCAGCCCTGGTGGGTATGTTATGGCTTGCAGGTCTGGCTAGTAGCAAAGGACTTCAACTTTTAAGGCCTGTATATATATATATATATATCTGCCATTGCTCCATTTATGTCCTTTTAGTCCTGCAACTGCTGTCTTAGTAACTACTCATATTGCGTTTTCTTGAAATTATTTAAAAAACATAGGTGTCTCTATATACTTCCATTAAGAACAGGCTATACCTGGTGTTAAGATTTAATCACTAAAACTGGCTTTATTTTTGGTGCAGTTAGCAAATTTCTTTATAAATACACTGGGACACAATTCTTATTTGGCCAAGACCATATCTACTCCACTCTTCAAAAAAGTCAACTAACTGGAGTTAGCACTTTATACATATACTTATGTTGCTTTGATACAATTTTACAGACAGTTTATAACTCCAGTTTTATACAACTCCCCCATAGTCCACTGTAAAATGTGAAACATTTATTATGCAGTTTTACTTTACAGATGGAACGGAGAGAATGTCTTGTCTTGATAAGCAGATGGAAGCTTGCTATTGATGGCCATTTGATGGTACAGCTCTCTCTCTTTCTCTTATATATACTCTGATTTTCATGAGAAAACATGCACTCACAGAACAACTAAAACTGTGTAATGCATGTGACTGCTAGACTGTCAACATATATGGCATCAGATATACTATTGGTTTACAAGAGGGTGTAGCAAGGCACAACAGTTCCTATGATCTTACTATTACAATTCAGAAGCTAATTTTGTTTCAAAGGTGTGAGTGAGTTTAGTCAGAGAAATGTTACAAGAGTTAATCTTTAAATTACTATTTTTAACATGTTGCACACCCCTATGGCACACAATAGATTAATATTTTTACTTGAATATGAGATGTGAAGAGAAAAACACAAATCTGATATAATTTTCTTCCATGAACATGCTACAGTACTTCTCCCTACATTGTCTTTAAAGGCACTGTCCCATTACAATGATTCCACCAACCCACTGAAAACAGCTCAGACAATTTTTTTTTAACTTAGAATCTATTATACTTTTAAAGACCAAAGGGGGTAAATAATGCATTGCACACTCCTGTGGACCTTACAGAGTTAAGATCTGGACATTTATTTCATACTAGCAAATGGTGCACAGCGTTGCCCTATGATTGGGCACTCTGTGTAGTTGGGGAACCCGCTGGACTGATGCAGTAGTGAATCTCACTGCAGAAATTTTCATATGCGTGGGCAGCACTCCTCTGAAAATCACTGCCTCTGATTTGCTACCTGTCGCCGATCTCCGCACCCCCTGCCTCCCAGGGACGGACAGGGAATCAGTTTGAATTTCACCTATATTTATAAAAGAGGAAGCACCATATGACCGACAAGCTTGTCCAAAGCCAAACACACCAAGGGGATTCAGTAAGGAGTTATGCAAATCTCCTCTATACTGCCTCTCCCATTGGGTAAGCATTGGGGGAGTGATTTTGACATGAGTGGCCACTCCTGACAAAATCTCTGCAGGGAGTTGCACAGATTCCAACACACATGGGGGTGTGATTTTCACAGGAGTGGGCAGGGGGGCATTACATATTACACCCTCTGTTATGACTGTACCGTCTTACGTACCTCCCTATATTCACCCACCATCAAATTTATTGTGTGTATATATATATATATATATATATGTGTGTATAAAATAGAAGAGCGTCACATGACAAACATTCATTGTCTGTGGCACACACACACCTGAGGCAGCAGTGAGGATGACTCTGCTCTACAGCTGCCGGACTCATAGGGCTGTGACTTGACTAGAGTGGCCACAATCACTGCACGAGTTTCAACTCCTAACAAATTTGCTGCATCAGAATCTCTACCCTCCCCTCTAATCACGCCTTATTATGTCTTGTCTCACTCCCATTCACCACCTCATCAGATCGGCAATACTTTTCTTGTACTGTTAGCCAAGGCTGCTCCTGATGAAAAAACAGTGTGCTTAGAAACGCATAGAGTGTTTTTTGCTATAAGTGTATTTGAGTAATACTTTTAACTATATTGCTGTTACATCCTTTTGACAGTTTACGAGCGGATCGACTGGATTATTATTACTGCAGGTGTATCTCCGAGCAAGAAGGCTAGTTAATCCCTGCATATTATTAACGCTGGTTCTATGAAGAATAGACTGGTGATATTCACTTAGTGAGTATTACTTTCATTTTATTCTTATTCTTATCATTTATGAAATTGTGGTTTTCTCCCCTTCTTGATGTTTTTCTGTTTGTTCTTTCATGGAGTATCTGCATGGAGGGCAGTCTTGAGTTCAGCTGACCGCTTATAGTGGTTATTTACATTGTGTGTACAGTGGTGAATTGATGAAGGTTTTGATACCCAAGTTGTATTAAACTAGGAGCACCCCTCCTTTTTTCTTTTTTTAAGTTATAGCCTGAAGGGGGCATGTTTAAGATTCATCTTGATCCATTATTCCATACTAGTTGAACAGCCCGTTACACAGGCCACAGTGCCACTGCCATCCGGTCACAGGGCAGTCACGAGCAGTAGAGACTGCCCGCGCCACAGCTGATACAGAACTGGACGCTCCTTTGGAGCACCCAGCTCTGTATCAGCCGCGGCGCTGGCAGTCTGTACTGCGCATGACTGCAGCACGCGCAGCAGTGTCTACTGCGCATGTCGCAGCGTTACACACTATTTAGCGAATTATTATATAGGATACAACAACCTCCAACACAAAGCCCCTAGGGATATCAGGGGATTATGGGGTTATCTATCATCCTTGTTTAGTATCACAATAATGCTCAATACTTCTACGTAGGTACATGAATGTATACATAGGAAACATAGGTACACTATAAACACTGTAATATGTATAGTAGATAGGAAGTGTGTGCCCTAGTGTGTTATTCGGATATAATAAACTAGTTGGACAGCCCGTTACACGGGCCACAGTGCCTCTGGCAACCGGTCGCGGGGCAGTCACGCGCAGTGGACACTGCCCACGCCACTGCTGATACAGAGCTGGACGCTCTATCAGCCGTGGCGCGGAGAGTCTGTACTGCGCATGACTGCCACACGCGCAGCAGTGTCTATTGCGCATGTCGGGCGTTACACACAACTTAGCGAATTATTATATAGGATGATCTTGTGGACAGGTAATACAGCTATTCAACCCATACTATATTGATATATGATTTTCTAAGCTTTCCTTAGACTCTAGTAACAATGTTATCACATAGAAATACATTATATTCATATTTACATGATCTCCACTAATTGGAGTTTGCAACACTGTGACAGCCGCTGCTGCTTATGTGACAGCTAAACGATCACACTGAGCAATGCAGTGGAGACCCCTGTGAAACTTCGGACAACTTCTCATAATGGTAAGCCTGATCATGCTTATTTGGCTTATTTTGTTTAGCTTCTATACATGAGTCAAACCCATAGGAGAATACATATATGTATATCAGCAGTATAGCCAGCAAGTGGTGTTCTCTAAATGTGGAACAGATGATGTGCAATGCTGTGGAGACCCGCAACTGCTTTGAGCTTAGTAATGTATTAGCATGTGTGATATCATTTTATATTAAAATTCTTAGATGTCTAATTGTGCCGATGTCCTTTTGTGATAATTTAGCCTCTTTGTTTTATTTTTTGCATATGTAATCAGATGTCTGCTTATTCCTGTATTTTGTTTTTAATTTCACAGATTTGTTGTTAAATCACTGGTGGTACATTTTTCCTACTATTAGAAAATACTAAGCAGTCTAATAGTATGCGATTTTATTTATTATTTAATTATTATATTATTTACATTTTGAGATTTACACAGTTTGGCGGGAGATTTAGCTCCAGAGGTCACAGGGTATATAAAGGGGGTGTTTTGCCTTTGGTTGCCATCTTGATGAAGATTCCAGTGGGGACCGAAACGTTGATCTGTTAAAATAAACTTTGTTTCACTTTAAGAGATAGATTATATCTATTTACATATACTGCATCCAGGCATTCATATAGACTGTCGCGAGTGCATCTTTCAACCAGTTTATATATATACTAGTTGAACAGCCCGTTACACGGGCCACAGTGCCACTGCCACTCAGTCGCAGGGCAGTCACACACAGTGGAGACTGCCCACGCCACGGCTGATACAGAGGTGGACGCTCCTTCGGAGAGCCCAGCTCTGTATCAGCCGCGGCGTGGGCAGTCTCTACTGCACATGACTGCAGCACACGCAGCAGTGTCTACTGCGCATGTCGCGGCATTACAAACGATTTAGCGAATTATTATATAGGAGATATATATATATATATATATATATATATATATATATAAAGATAGATAGATAGATAGATAGATAGATAGATAGATAGATAGATAGATGTATTTGTGAATGTTAGAACAAGGTATTTCACATAAAACTACTTGTTTTAACCCTTTGTGCACCAGAAAGGTATCAAACACATTGGATGTTATGCACCAAGTCATCTCCACTTCATCGCCTCTTTATCACCGCTTAGTGAATATCCCCCCTTGTGTTGCAATGCATTGGACACATCTCTGGCATTCAAAGGTTAAATTTCTACCTCCTTTAATAAAGGATAACAGGATCATTTGTTCTCTTTTATAACCAAAGACTTTACAAAAAAAGTAAGCCTTTGCTGGCAAAGCAAACGTAATTTCTCAAAAACGACAGAATAAGAAAAGCTCCCTAATGAGGAAGAGGGATAGACTGCATCTAAGATTTGGCTACTTCTACCCAATCGTCTTCTCACAAGTATCTGTAAAGAAGCCTTTGTCTGATGTGCTGAAAAGCTTAGAAGAAAAGGACTCTCTTAATAGAAAAGCTCCAGCAAGAAACCTCCAAAACACATTTTTATTCCACAAGCTCATTATTGGTAACTCAGTCTTGGCTACTTCAAGACACATACATGTCAAGAATTAGGCTATTCTTTCAAAATAAAAGAGAGAAAGTCCCACTGTAGCCAGCATTTGCTTGGGGCTGATGTACTAGCTGGAGAGGCTTCAGCAGTGTTCCCTCTAAGATGACCAACTGTGAGTGACCCAACACTGAAAACTATAAGAGTAATTAAAACTGGGCAGGTAGGCAGGTAGGGCTGGAGTTATATCCCAGGTTACATCACAGGCAAGGCAATTTAGATGCCCTTAGATCCACCATCATCACCCCCCCCCCCCCGTTCCTCACATGACCCCACCCTCGGTGCCGTCCACTGGAGATTCTGAATGTATTGGAGATCTCTTTAGCATTCAAGGATTTAAATAATCTCCTGTAAAGGGATATAACACTGTTGCTGGGGCAATAAGCTTGCTCTGGCCTCACAATTCAGAATGTGGGTGGTTCTATCACAGCTGAGACTCACCTCAAAATTTGAAGCTCTAGGCAGTTTTCTACTTGGAAGTCTGACCTTGTGGGCAAGGCTGTATGGTACATGTGTAATTCCAATGCAGCTCAAAGCATATACAGGCTTATTTAACTCAATCAGAGCTGGGTAGCTTCCATTGCTCACCTCAGAGAGAATAATGTTTATGAAGTTCCAAAAAGACACGGGGCTTGGGCCAATCTAGGGCTTTATACAGAAAGATTGCAGGATCATCTGTGGCCCCTCTACCATGTGAACATTCCACCTATCAAAACTCCCCCTCCTTGTTTAATTTATACATAAACATAAAGACATAGATAATAGAGATATAGATTATCTCTCTCCCTTGGGTTGAATACTTATCATGACAGTAGTGTTTGCGTGTGTCAGTGAAACAGAGAACTATACCATCAGGAGCATATATTCCTTGCAGGGTCTCCCAAGGTGGACAGATCAAAGCTAAGACACCAGATTAAATCAATACAAAATCTGCCAACCCATACTGGAATAGAGTTACAGATTATGGTCCATTCCATCAGCATGGCTTCATAACAAAAAAATAGCCCTCATTCCACAGAGACTTGAGAGCTACTTCCTATGGCATTGGGAAGACCAACTCAATAGTAGAAGGCACTAAGAGGGAGATGTATAAAACTGGAGTTATAAAGAAAGTGTCTGTAAAAGTGTCTCAAAGTGACATAAGTATATGTATAAACATCTAATGACATTTTGCTAAGTGCTACCTCCAGTTTTCTCATGAAAATCAGAGTATATATAACTAATGTCAATGTATGAGAGAGAGAAAGAGAGAGAGCTGTACCATCAAATGGCCATCAATAGCAAGCTTCCATCTGCTTATCAAGACAAGACATTCTCTCCATTCCATCTGTAAAGTAAAACTGCATGTACAACTAAACCTGTAAGAATAAATGTTTCACATTTTGCAATGGACTATGGGGGAGATGTATAAAACTGGAGTTATAATGAAAGTGTCTGTAAAACTGTACCAAAGCAACATAAGTATATGTATAAAGTGATAACTCTAGTTAGCTGACTTTTTTGAAGAGTGGAGTAGAAATGGTCTTGGCCAAATAAGAATTGTGTCCCAGTGTATTTATAAACAAATTCGCTAATTGCGCCAAAAATAATGCCAGTTTTAGGGATTAAATCATAACGCCAGATAAAACCTGTTCTTATTGGAAGTATATAATACTGCTATGTGTGCGAATATATATATTCACAGGTGCGAATATTCTCAGATACACATATTTATAAACATGACTTTATTTCTTTATAAATATGACCAGACGTGAATTTTAGCGACGATTCTTAAAAATACACTAAGAAGGCTTTTTATACATCACCCCCTAAGAATTACCGGGTTCTATCAAGCTGCCTTTGGTTATTAGACATTGGAACACTGAACATTTCATCTATGAGTATGGTTTCACTCTTAGAGTAACTAGTTCAAGAACTGAATAACATCAATTGGGATATTATCAGCTTATGTGATTTAACCACTTAGTGACCGGCTGCGCACGGCCGGCATTTAATGCCCGTGGTACTTTTTTTTTTCTTCAAACGTTTCCGGAGTCCCTGAACGGAGTTCAGCCGTGCAAGGACCCAGATTTCTGGGACATACCTGGTATATCCATTGTCACTAAGTGACAGTTTTTGCGGGACGTACCAGGTAAGGATTGTCCTTAAGGGGTAATCAAATTAGAAGATGGACACTGGCTATACTATAAAGGAACCAATGATGGGCAACGCGAAGGAATCGGTTCCTTGATTAACAAAAGACTGACAGACTCGGTTGTAAAAGTTGAAAGTATTTCTGAAATAATTGCTTATTGTGCTATGAAACTATGTTCTTCAAATCATTCAAGTTTATGCCCCTACAAGTAGCCACAATGAAGATTAAGTTGAAGAATTTTATAAGGATTTATTACGCCTCTACAAACAGGATAATTACTACTACAAATTTATCATGGAAGATTTCAAGGCAACAATTGGACCACATTGAACTGGAAAGAGAGCCGAAAGAGGCAACCAACTGACTGAATCTGCAGAAGAACAAAATTTGTACATCATGAATGCATTCTGCGAGAAAAAGGCCCAGAGAAAATTGACATGGAAAATCACTAATGGTAATACAAGTGAAATCGACTTCATACTAGCAAATGATAAAATTATATTCACTGACTTCTCAGTCTTATATCATTTTAACATTGAAAGTAACCATTGTGTTGTGAGAGCAAAAATCAAAATTGACTTCAAGAAAGAAAGAAAATGTTCAAGTCAACAAACGTGAAGATTGATACAAGCCAGCTATTGACAAAGCATAAGAATTTTGAGTTAGCACTCTTTAATCACTTCAGTGTGCTGCAAGACCTTGCAGACACAGATATTTCAATCCACAATGAAAAAGTTATTGAGACTATTGTAGATACTGCCCATGCCCTTGTACCTCAGTGAAATAAGAACAAACAACATGAACATCAAAAGAAACAGTTTCCATGATGAAAAAGCCACAAGAAATTAAGAAAAATTGTGATATTAGAAACAGGATAGAATATGTAGAACTGTGCAAGACCACAAGGAAGCGCATTAAAAGAAGTAACGGGCAAGTTCAGTGCTGAGCTCATCAAAAGGACACTGGAAGATAATCAAGGGCTAATGAAAGCAAAACAAAAGATTGCCACACATAGGAGTCAAATGTTTGCATTAAAGTTAAAGAGGTGCAACAGCAAAACTAACCAACAATTATTAAAATGAGCGGAAGAATTTTATTCAAATCTTTATAAGGATGAAGGACAATAACTGAATGCAGTACCAGAGGCTGAAGCTGTTCCAGAAGTTTTGGTAGAAGAAGTAGAAGAAGAAGAATCAATGAAAAATGGCAAACCAGCTGGACTGCATAAAGTCATTATTAAAATGTTGAAAGCCGAAGGTCAACCCTTATTCAAAGCCCAAGTTAAACCATTTCCAAACTATCTACTACTCGGCAAAGTGCCTGAAACATGGAAACGTGCATAAGTTATCCTACTGTACAAAAAAGTGATAAGGCTGACCTAAAAACCTACCGACCAATAAACCTATTGCCAGTCGCCTGAACGTCTTCACAAAGGTGCTATCGAGAAGAATGGACACAATACTTAACAAGGCAAAACATAAGAACAAGCAGGCTTCAGGAGTGGGTGGTTTCAGTACCACATCCAGACAATGCAACAAGGTTTAGAGTGGCATAATAATACAACCTTCCATGATAAATAGCCTTCAATGACTACGAAAAGGCTTTTCAATCAGTGAAAAAATCAAGCAATAATCAATGTCCTGACCAACCAAGGAATAGATAGAACTTGCATGAATATCCTCCAGTCAATATATGAAAACGTAACTGCGTCAATACAGGTCAACAATGATAAAGTCCAGATCAACATAGAAAAAGGCTTCCAACAAGGATAAACAAACTCCCTAAAACTATTTTCTGTTTGTTTAGAAGAAAATGTCCGCAATCTAAATTGGGACAAAAATGGATTTAAGATCAATGGAGACTACCTATATCATTTACGTTTTGCAGCAATACCATACTCTTTGCCAGGTGTCCTAAAGAACTGCAAGAAAACATTGACAAGCTACAAAAGGAAAGTAAAAATGATGGTCTTTAGATAAATATCAACAAAACTGAATTTATGTTTAACAAATTTACCATTCCAAGGAAAATTAGCATAGATGGACAAGAACTAGAAGAAGTGGACAAGTATGTTAACCTTGGACAGGAAATGTCAACCGATGGAAATTGAGTGACGAATAAAATTGGAATGGCACACATTTGTAGTACTGCCTTTAATGCAAACTTACCACTCTGCCTTATTTCACCAATGTGTCCTCCCAGTTCTTATATATGGCTGTGAAATATGGACAATGAATGTCAAAGCCATAAAAAAAAACTTAAAGAGGAACTTTCACATTGTATAAAGTCGCTCTCCAATAATTAAGCATATGGCGACACTGTCACGGTTTTCAAGGCACTCAGACCAGTGGGTGAAAATAAAATGCAATTTTATTAAGAACAAAATAATGACAGAGAACGCCCCCTATGGGTAGCACTGCGAAATAGCAGATAGGCAATAGTATGCACAGTATACAATAATTTAGACAGAGTACTGGCAAATGACAGGCACTGAATACTGATATACAAAGGGTTAATGGAATAATCAGTCCGTCTCAGTTGTGTTGTTTGGCACGCCTAAGGTGTTAAAGGTGGAGAATGGTGGAGAAGACTCAACACCCACAGTCTGTAATACTGAAGAAACTGTCCAGGAAAGAGAAACCTGCCACCCAGCCTGCTGTACTTGAATGGTAGCCCCCACGGGCGTATGAGCAGAGCGAGTAGACTGCCAGAGCTAGAGCGAATAGCCCCCATGGGCGTAACGGAGACACCGGAGTTACCGGAGCTGGAACCACTAGCCCCCACGGGTGTTGTGGTTGGAACTGGATTGCAAGAGCTTGGACCAATAGCCCCACGGGCGTTACGGAGACAACTTTGTAACCAGAGCTTGAGCCTATAACCCAAACGTGCGTAATGGAAGGAGCTGGATTGCAAGAGCTTGAGCAAATAGCCCCCACGGGCGTAATAGTAGAGACTGAATTACAAGAGCTTGGACCAATAGCCCCCACGGGCGTGACCACAGAGACGTGCACAGAAGCAGCCAGAGCCGTGCAACACCGGGCGCGGTAATGAGCTACACCGGACTGCAAGGAGAGGAACGGCTCAGCACAAAGCAACTCTCTGTATAGACTGAAAGCCCAGCACCGGGACACAGCTCTGCACGGGTTAATGGCTCGATAGTTGGAACACAGCTCTGCACTTCTTAACAGCTCGATACTTGGAACACAGCTCTGCGCGGGTTAACAGCTCGATAGTTGGAATGCAACTCTGCACGGACAGACAGCTCGGTAGTTGGGACACAGTTCTGCACAGACAGACAGCTCGGAAGTTGGGACACAGCTCAGCAGTAAGCGGCTCAGTGGCAGGAACCAGCACAGCACGGAGCCGCATTGAACAGCAAGTGGCACAGTCACAATGTCGCCGTGGCGACAAGGCAGACAGGAACGGAGACCGGCCGCAGTAACTGGAACAGGTCACAGAGCAGGAACGTCAGCAAGCCGGGTCGAATCACGGGGCAGGTTCTCAGACAAGCCAAATCAGGAAACAAGCAAGAATGTCAGCCAGGTCCGGTCAAATCACAGAGCAGGTTCTCAGACAGGCCGGATCAGGAAACGAGCAGGAACGTCAACCAGGCCGGTTCAACTCATGGAGCAGGTACACAGGATCGTAGTCAGAGACAGCCAAGTCGGTACACCGGAGATCAGGAATGCAGGAACACAGCACATCAAAACTGGCTCAGGAACACCATGAAAGGGCAAATGACAGATGCCACTAGCCCAGAATAAAAAGGTCACCAGGGGCGGGCCAAACAGGCTCAACCAATCGGAGAGCAGCACAAGTGAGAGTGACAGCAAGAGAAGCTGCACTGTGATAGACTAGCCTCATAATAGTTCTAAAGTAATCAGTAGTCTCCTTGGAGACTGACGGCAAGGTTAGTGCCATCTGCGTGCCTGAGACTGACAGTGCAGGTACAAAGACGTCTCTAAGACAAGATGTCTCTGCTGATGCCTGGGTTCTGGTCTCTGAAGATTAAGGAATACTTTAGAATCAGGTACTTTTGAGATCTAAAAGAACTATTATGAAGCTAGTCACCATATGTTTAATTATTGGAGGGCTCCTTTATACAATGTAAAAGTTCCACTTTAAGGTTACGCAGAAAGATATGGAACATTGAATTATGAACATAACAAAGTGAGACCGAAAATATGTGCATTGATTCATCAGCAAACAAAGATCTATGACATAATTAAAAGATAAAGCACCTAAAATGGAAAAGGGCAGGCCACATAGAAAGGTGACTTGAAGGTAGGCCAAATTTGTTGGAGACTTGTTGAAGAGGGCTTCAACAACAACAGCTGCTGCAGATTATATATATATATATATATATATATATATATATATATATATATATATATATATATACAGGGCTCAAAATTTCTACTCGCCACTAGCCAATGGCAAGTGAAAATTTAGCTCTGGCGAGTAGAAATTCAGCCCTGGTGGGTATGTTTTGGCTTGCAGTGGCGAGTAACGTTTCAGGTCTGGCTAGTAGCAAAGGACTTAAAATTATAAGCCCTGTATATATATATATATATATATATATATATATATATATATATATTTATATATCATGTATATATATTGCTTGACAAAGATCCTGTTGAGCGGATCGAAACATTACTGCTGCTTGTGCTGCTATTTATAATGGATGAAGTTGTGAAGTTTTTGTAATATAATTAATATTTTGATATATATTATTTTATTTTATTTTATAAAATATACATTGTTAAATATATATGTGCACATACTCTTCATTATTACACCTGGACAAATAAATGGTAACATTTCAAGCGAAGAGTCAAAGAATATGTAGACATACATCTCATTTGTTGTAGTGAAAGAGGAGGTGAATGCCCTGGGAATATGTGCTAAAACAAAGGTCCCATTTATGGTAAATAAGTGATAAACAGAACATTTTATTTGAATATATTACAAGCTTTATGGCTATTTGGGTACACAGAATGGCACCAGCATTATAGTATTTAGGTTACACTAAGAAACTATTTATGTAATATGCCAATAGCAACTGCTGTGTTTAAAGTATTTTAAACCAATTTATTTTCTAATTTTTTCCCAGTTTCAACTAACTTTTTATTGTGGCACAAATGTAGCATTCCCAGATTTGTTAAATTAATAATAAATACAGTAAATTACTAATACTATAGTATTCATTGATCATCTGTGGGTTTTGATCCTGAGACAGGTCTAGACCATATTTCTCCGATTGGGAGTCCAGTGTTACCTGTACATGATCTGTACTACTGACTGCTTCATTTGTCTCTCCCATAAATGTACAGAATGAAGACCTGCTGGTCTTGTGTGTGTTCAAGCAGTGAAATATCTGAATAATCATGCTAAATAGGAAGCAGAGCATATGTGGAGGGGGCATGACAAGGCCCATCAGGAAGGAAGCCCAGTGACGTGTCCTGGATGGGTGGTGCTACAGGATACATCGGCCACAAGTGATTGTGGTCCCACTGCCATTTTAGTGAGAGTGGCACTCAAAGCATTCCCCACCCACCCGGTTGCCTGCCATTAGCCCACCTCGGTGTGGCTTCTGATGATGCAAGAGGTATTGGGTGTGGAGGTGCGAGTGGCTCGTTGTGGTGGTTTTTTGTATTGTCACAGCTTGGCAGGTGCTTGCAGGGCAAACAATGTGTTTTTGGTGATGGTACAGGATCAGGAGTCCGGGACATGGGCCCAAGGGGCAGGAAATTAAGGCTGGTGGGCTATTACTTGTAGGGATGGGCGAAAATTTCCGCCTCAAACTGAAATCGTCGAAAAATGGCACTTTCCGCTTGGCGAAAAATTTCCCACAAAAAGTGCCGATTTTCCACTTTTTCTGCCTAGCTCATTCCATTGAAATCAATGGGAACTTAGAAGTTACACACAACATAAAATAAATATTATTTAGTTTCACAAAGGCATAGTATAAAAGGGGCATGAGGGTGCTTGTGTTGGTGGGGTGTGAAAGAATCAGTTAAACAGGGGATGATTTTTGGGGGGTTGTTTACTGGGATTGGGGGGTAGCTAATAATAAATAAATCCTAAATAAAATAGAAACCATTAGACATGGTATAAAGGGGTCTGAGGTGGGTGCTTGTGTTGGTATATGAATGAATCAGTTGAACAGGGAATTTGTTTTGGGGGGTTTCTTGACTACTATTGGGGGGGCAGTTAATAACAAAAAAAATAATTTTTTGTGTAAAGTGATAGAGACAGGACCCCCCTGACATAAGCTGACACTGGGGTGGACTGATACTTTACTTGATAGAGTATTTTGTAGATAATTATTTGTTTGATATGTTGTTAGAGGCCTTTGTAGGACTTAGACTCATTAGAGGCCAAAGTCCTGAAGAAACATTGATTTGTAGGACTTAGGCTTGTTTGGCACAAGCCCTAAGGAAACATTGATTTGTAGGACTTAGGCTTGTTAGAAAAAAAAAACAAAAATTGCTTATTTTTTTGCAGGATTATTATTATTATTTTTTTTTTTTTTTTTTTTCTTCTTTCAAAATACAAGCCCTGAGAAAAAAATAATTCAACATAAGGCAAAGCGGTTGCTACTTTTGTATCTCGCTTTGTAATTGACACAATCACAATAAATATGTACATCAAATATTCAGATACATAGCCCAAACTCACCATTACTGTTGCTTTGGTGGAACCGGGGCAATCTCCACAATCTCAGTGCAGATTTCCACAAACAAGAGGACACAGGAGGAGGTGCTCAACGGTAACCACCCAGACATCAGACCAACACCTTTAAACGGTTAAAATCTCCAGTTTATTAAACAAAGCTGGTAAAAGCATATAATGAAGACTTGAAACTGATCAAGTGTCACAACATTAAGGGCAAACGCCTAAAGCGTTTCGTAAAGCTAAGGTTTACTTAATCATAGGCATATTGTCCACTCACTAGCATCGACTTTAAATACGTAAGATAAATTCAAAACATCAAATCAGATTGGCGGAGAGCAATGTCTTCCAAGCCCATTCGTCTCAGTTTCCCGTGACAGCTATCGCGTTATATTCAGGTTTTGTATACGAATGGGCTTGTTATATCACAGAATGACACAGGATGACAAATATACATAGACTCCTACTAAGGGTATAACATAAATATTAAACAAATCCTTGAAAAAAAATAAAGAATAAACACAAAATGATGTATGTTTCTAACAACAATGCGAGAAAGAAACTATGCATAGCTGAAAACAAAATATAATAAATATGCATTGTATACATAAACAAATACCACAAATATAAAATCCCTATAACAGAACTGCAATCAATAATAGGTGCAGTCCATTTTACTAACTAGCATTGTTGATGCACGAACAAAGAGAAGTCATCTTCTGAGTTTATGCTCTTTTGTGAGCGTGTTTCAAGATAAAGTATCCAGTTAACTTCACATTTGTCAAGTAAAACACCAATATCCCCACCTCGCTCAGGCAAAGCTACCCTTTCTATACCCTGAAAGGAAAATTTACTCAAATCTCCCTGATTACAAGTGAGGAAATGTCTTGCTACAGGTTTACTCATGTCCCCATTATTGATGTGAAGAATGTGTTTACGCATACGTTCTTTTAAGGCTCTGTACTGTGAACCACATTCAGCACAAGTAATTAAATATATGACATGAATAGTCCAACAGGTGATATATTGACCAATGGTATATTTCCTTCTAGTCACCGTACTCTCAAACTCCTTCCCCAATTTCAAATATGAACAAGAGATGCACCTTCTGGCACCACATCTATATATACCGGTAGTATGGAACCAGGTAGGTGCATTTCTCAAGTTACTGTGAAAGAGACTTGGGGATAATTTATTACCCAATGTGGGAGCTTTTCTGGCTACATATTTGCAGCCAGCTTGTATCTTAGATCTCAGATTCTCATCTCCTAAAAGAACAGGGAGATGTTTCTCCATTATATGTTTAATGGTATAAAAATCTATACTATAATCAGTAATGAATGTAAGACCAGGATCATTATCCTTGGTCATTTTTTTACCATAAGTCTTTAAAAGTTGCTTTCTATCAGAATTCTTAGCTCTTAAATAAGCCTTTTTGATCACCTTCATTGGATAACCCCATTCCATAAAACAAAAGTTGTACAACTCAATTGGCGCTATATGGATTACAAAGCCAGCATTGGTAACTGCTGCCTGGAAATACAAATTTTCTGCTATTAGAATGTTAAAACTTGTATAAATTCAAAAAACCACTTCCGGCGCTGTAACCAATCACCATCCTCCGTGTAAATAACAAATACAAAATCCCGTTCTCTATTATAATAAAAATGATGTATTTATTATCAAAACACCACAAAGATTTAAAAATATCTATTCTTCAAATCAACCACAATATTATTGCAGAGATTACATAAAAATGTCAGAATTGGGGATGACTCAAGTGGACACTATATAGTGTTCCTGATGTCTCCTTTCTGTTCTATTATAATTTAAAACACACCAATATCTCAAAAGAACCCATATATCCCCTCCTCACCCAACACACCTCCAACGTGACCAAAGTATGCTGTACTCTTCCTTCCAAAGGTCAAATCGCACCACTGTCCTCTCTCCCAAGTGCCAGCCGTTCCCAAAATCACTCGGAAACAACTAATACACCCGGCCGTCGGCGTGAGAAAATGCCGTTAGGCAAACCACAGTCACACCCCGTATTCCAAGTGTTAACGGTTGTGTTTCCCAGGGAACAGGGGATATAACGCTCCAAATATTTTTAACACCCCATTGCCTTTATAAAATAAAAAACAAAAAAACCCAAAAAACAAAAATCAATCAAAAATCAAAAAGTAAAAAAATAAAAACATCAAAATATATATAAAAAAAATATATATTTCTTCTCTCTGATCAGTCCAAAAAAAGGTCAATGACCTCAATTCCTTTTTTGGTAACAAATACTCCACAGCATCTTCTAAACACACTCTCAGGTGTCCAGCCACCTAATTCAACTTAGAATTCCGCTCTATTTTCGTATACAACTGTATCAGTTAGTGCTACAAAGAGGATCCCTTTTATATCTTGCTTCTTTGTATCCAACCAAAAAATTCTTTTATGTTTCAATAAGACTTTAACGACGCTCTTAATCGCAACTTACTCAAACAGAACCAAGATATATTTAAAGATACAACTTTCCACCATGTATATCTCTATATTCACCTCCAATCTTCTTCCCTCATTCTTCCAATACAGATATACTTATATTTCACAGTTGTACCAATCACTCACAGTTTCGATAAGCCACAATTATTCCCTGAAGAAGGGGTCTGTTTGATTCCGAAACATGTTGGAAGGTGGTGGGAAATCAATGACAAAGGACGCCGCAACATAAATGAATTTATGAGAAAGATACTATCCTCAAGCGGTAATACTGGAGGACATCAAAACCGTGAGTGATTGGTACAACCGTGAAATATAAGTATATCTGTATTGGAAGAATGAGGGAAGAAGATTGGAGGTGGATATAGAGATATACATGGTGGAAGGTTGTATCTCTAAATGTATCTTGGTTCTGTTTGAGTAAGTTGTGATTAAGAGCGTCGTTAAAGTCTTATTGAAACATAAAATAATTTTTGGTTGGATACAAAGAAGCAAGATATAAAAGGGATCCTCTATGTAGCACTAACTGATACAGTTGTATACGAAAATAGAGCAGAATTCTAAGTTGAATTAGGTTGATGGACACCTGAGAGTGTGGTTAGAAGACACTGTGGAGTAATTGTTAACAATAAAGGAATTGAGGTTATTGACCTTTTTTTGGACTGATCAGAGAGAAGAAATATATATATTTTTGGATTTTTTTATATATATTTTGATGTTTTTATTTTTTTACTTTTTGATTTTTGATTGATTTTTGTTTGTTGGGTTTTTTTGTTTTTTATTTTTGTAAAGGCAATGGGGTGTTAAAAACACTTGGAGCGTTATATCCCCTGTTCCCTGGGAAACACAACCGTTAACATGTGGAACACGGGGTGTGACTGTGGTCTGCCTAATGGCATTTTCTCACACCAACTGCTGACAGCCGGGTGTATTAGTTGTTTCCGAGTCATTTTGGGAATGGCTGGCACTTGGGAGAGAGGACAGTGGTGTGATTTGACCTTTGCAAGGTAGAATACAGCATACTTTGGTCACGTTGGAGGTGTGTTGGGTGAGGAGGGGATATATGGGTTCTTTTGAGATATTGGTGTGTTTTAAATTATAATAGAACAGAAAGGAGACATCAGGAACACTATATAGTGTCCACTTGAGTCATCCCCAATTCTGACATTTTTATGTAATCTCTGCAATAATATTGTGGTTGATTTGAAGAACAGATATTTTTAGTGTAATCTGTGTGGTGTTTTGATAATAAATACTTAATTTCTATTATAATAGAAAACGGCATTCCATTAAACGTTTTGTTATAATATCTGACTGTAGTTGAAACTCCTGATCAGTACTACAGTTCCTGCATATATACAGGAACTGTCCAACCGGCATCCCTTTAATTATATGTTTGGGATAACAAGTTTTTGCATGAAGCAATGTATTACCTGAACAGGGTTTCCTATAAACTGTGGTCAGGATCTCACATTCAATGAAGGTGAGTGACAGATCTAAAAAAGTAATTTTAAACTTCTGACTTGAAAATCAAATTAAGATCATTATTGTTCATATATTGTAAAAAAGACTCAAACTCAACTGGTGTCCTTATCCAAATGAACAACAGATCATCTATAAATCTCTGGTACAATTTTATCTGATGACGAAAAGGATTACTTACACCATACACGTGGGACTCCTCAAACCAACCCATGTATAGGTTGAATATATGATGGGGCGAATTTAGCCCCCATTTAGGTCCCACGTGTCTGTAGGTAAAAACAGTCATCATACTTAAAAAAGTTATGCGTCAGAAGATAAAGAATACACGATAATAAAAAGATCTTTAAATCAGCAGAATATTGACTATATGTATTAAGGTGGTACTCGACAGCCATTAACCCCTTCGCATGAGGAATCATGGAGTATAAAGATGTAAGATCCATAGAACCCCATGATTCATCACCCCTAACCTCATATCTAGACAAAAGCTGTAAAATATGTCCAGAGTCCATGGTATAACTCCTTAATCTAAGGACTAGGGGTTGTAAATAAGCATCCATCATATCTGATAAATTCTCATTAAGAGAAGAAATTCCCGAAACAATGGGCCTATCAATAGGAGGCCTACAAGGTTTGTGTACTTTAGGTAAATGGTGGAAGATGGGTATCCTGGGAAAAGGTACTACCAAAAATTGAGCCTCTTTCTCAGAGATAACACCCAGTACCAATCCCTTTTCCACCAATTTACCCCAAATTTTTGAAAAAGGTTTTGTTGGATCTCTTTTGAGTATAGCATATGACTCCTCGTCATTCAGCTATCTCAAAAATTCAGTATGATATTAAATGGAATCTAGAATAACAACACTACCACCTTTATCTGCATTATGAATTATTATGGTTTTATCAGCCTTCAGTGTGTCTATCGCTATCCTCTCTGCTCTAGTAAGATTATTTTTATACCTATTCATTTTAGAGGTATTTTCCGATAGAGATATCAGTTCATTCTCTACAAGAGTCTGAAAGACTTCCACATAATTACCCATACACTGGGTAAAAACCCAATCAATTTTTAACAGATGATAAACCTATTGTACACGTTATCTCAGGTTCTACCTCTCTCTGTAAACCTTCTATATCATATAACACACACAAATCAGTGAAAGTAAGTATTTCATTTCCTACTGGCATTCATTCTCCATTAAGTGCACCATTATCCTTGTGTGTTACATGTGTAGAATTTAAAGCTACAGTGTTTCCTGCAGCTATGAAATCAGGGTCATCATCAGTATTTGGATTTACACCATTTACTAGATCATCAAAAAATGTATTAAAAGTCAGACGTCTGGAAAACCGATTAAGATCCACAATAGTATTGAGTAGGTTGAAACATCTTGTTGGGAGAAGCCTAATCCTTTTGATAGCAAACGGATTTCAATTAAAGTCAAGGTCTATTTGAGAGGTTCATGACCTCCTGCCCTGACCCCTCGCTTGGACTCCTCAACATCTTCCTCCACTTTGTGCCTTTTCTCGTCGGTCTGGACCTTTTTCGCTGAGATCCGGTCTCTCTTGTTGTCTCTGAGCCCTCTGATAAGAACGAGTCTCTCTGCAGTTTTTTGGAATAGTTTCTCCATGTGGCATAAACGCCTCATTAGTGGGCTCATTCAGAATATCCTGTGGAGCAGAGAGAAAGGACACAGTACTCCGTTCTGCATCACTTGTATCATATTCTTTGCTAGAGAAGCTCACTCTCTTACTTTCTGTTCTTGAGCGTAAAATAGATCTGGTTCTATTCTGCTGAGAACCCAATGATTTCTTTCTCATTTCCCTCCTATCCATGGGCCACGTATAAACTCTTTGTTTATCATAATCCTCCTTATCTCTACAGAATTTCCTAGATTTAAGTAATATGATATATTGTGATATTATGTTCCAAATTCTGTAATTTCACCTTGATGTCCTTATCTAATTCTATGTATGGAGTAGTATTCTGATATATTTGGACTTGTTCCTGTATATAAACCAATTCACTTTGCAAATTAGAATACATTTCTCTTTTAGAAATCAATATCAAGTCAATGAGTTTTTTGAACACTGTTAGGACTGTATTCCATTTACACATAAACTCCTCATTGTCTTGTGCAAATGTGGGTTCTTTACTGATTCTCAAACCCCTCGGAATCATATCACTCATCTGGTATTTTTCCAGGGTACTTATGTCCCACCACATCTTTATCTCTTTGAGAGTTAAAAATTCCAAGTTCATTAAAAGGATTTCACTTGAAAATTGTTTATCTCCCAAATAGGGTATATCAGTCGAAAAAATTTTGCTGGCTTTAATGACACGATCCATATGTAAACTAGTTGTTAATAATAATGCATTGGCTTGTGCTGCACGATTCATTTGAGAACTAGTTAATAATGGCAGTTCATTCATTTCTAGATCATTAGCTTGCAAAGCTAATGTGTCTTCATTAATAGAAATAGACATATTCAACATTTAAAAAAAAAATGTCTTCCTCTTTAACCCCTTAGTGACGGCCGCGTGCAGACGCGGCCGTCACTTAATGCCCGTCTAACATTTTTTTTTTTTTTTTTAAAGAAATCCGGAGTCCCCGAGCGGCGCGCAGCCGCGCGGGGAGCCGGATTTCCGGGACGTACATGTACGTCCTCTGTCACTAAGTGACAGCCACACAGGACGTACATGTACGTCCTGTGTCACTAAGGGGTTAAAGGTTAAGGAATAGTATTGGTCTGTATATGTATGGAAAAAGAACGGGTAAGAATAATGGGCAAAAGGTCGAGATTTGTAACTCAAAAGTTAAGGGGAACAAACCGCACCAATCACTGATAACAAAGAATTCAACATAACAAGAGAAAAAATAAAAATGCCCTACTGGCCTAATGCCAGTGGCCACTGTCAAATGTCCTCCTGAGTTGCAGCTGCTGTTCGTACTGCTGCTGCTGAGTTGTTTAAGCAGCAAGATGATTAGGCAGCTGAAAGGGAATGGGATCAACAATAGCAGTAACATGGAAGATAGATGATGAAGGTTCCACTTGCCACGACTGGCTCCAGTGATGCATCTGAGGCAGTAACAGCAGAATAAGTAGCCCCCAGTATATGTGGGTGTGTTGTTATTATAATATATTTTTTCCCTTGAGAGCAGGAACAGCGGGTCTCATCGGCAACTGCAATGTGCACAGTGTGTGTGTGTGTGTGTGGTAAATAACATCTGGGGGGAACAACTGTATCCAAACACCTTGACATCCAAAACCAAGTACTGCCTCTGTCATTGTACCCCTTTTCCAGACCCGATAAGGACATATGACAACTTGCTGACAGTTTAATAGCAATAATGAACCCTCCCTGCCACCATCTTAGCATTTTCTGCAGGATGGAATCTCCACAGATGCCGCTTGATGCACTGATTGCGATTCTCCTCTACCACACTGGCATGTGTGGTCAGTGCCCCACACATTGTGCAATAGATAGAGACTAACTGCCACATCCTAACATCAATAGAGTGGCTATCATTTGGCAGGGGAGGTAATGAACGAGGTGGATTGGCAGAAGATGTAGTTACCCTAGAATGTTATGGCAAGCTAGTTGTTTCACTCGTCATGGAACTTCCAGTCTCTGTCTGGGTTGTTTTATTCCTCCTCCTCTTTGATCTCCGCCTTGCCTCTTGTTGCCTTTCTGGAGAGTCAGGGACAGCAAAAGAGGTGCTTGATTTCTGTGGTGGGTGTTTCTCTTTAAAATGTTTGATGTAAATGTCATGGTGTCTGTATTTCATGTGTGATATCAGGGAGCTTGTGCCAAGGAGTTTTCCCTCCTTTCTTCTTTTCACTGACTTGTCACAAATTGTGCACAGTGCCATTGCTGCTGACTGTGCTGTGCCTGCCCCAACAGAAAAATAGCCCCACACCCATGAGGACTTCAGGGGGAAGGGAACAGATGGAGAAGAATGGCCTCTTTCTTCTTGTCCTCCACATTCCCCTTCATTGTCTGTAGCAACTAGGATCAGTATTGCTACTGCTGGCAAGTGGAACTTGTCCTAGTCCCGCATCAGTTGTTGACCCCATTCCCACTGTGTCCACGGTGGTCTGTGGCACACTAGCCTGTTCCTCAGCATCCTGCTGCCCTTGCATCTCAGCATCAGAAGGAATTAGAGCAGTTGCAAATTCCTCTAATTCCAAAATGTCACTGCTACTAGTGATGGTGATGCCCATCCTCATCCCTGTCTCCCATTCCTTCTCATTTCTGCTAAAAACGCCATCAATGTCTCTTCCACCCCAGCTTCACCATCATCATCATCATCACCACCACCACTAGTCCATGATCATTACCCCTGATTGGAAGGTTTATGTTCCTGTGTATTGTTACTGCTGGACACGATACCATTTAAAAAGAGAGAATATATACATCTTTTCGCTTGTATTTTTTTTGATATATGGATTTAGTCTAGTAGTGGACACGCTAGGGTATACCGGTCCAGCCAGTGGTCTGATTGTATTCTAGAGGATATATTAATTTATATGTATATTAGTTTATATTTCACTTTCTATATTCACACGGGTTAAGTTATCAGTACTTTCTCCGTGGATGGAATATATATGTTTGGATTTAGCTATTGACACGTATATTTGCATATTACACACTGTTGATATCTACATGGGCGAGTTTCATGTACTCTTTCCATGGATAGAATACATGTGTGTTTGTAGATTTAGAGATTCATATATTATACTGTGGTGAATTGTTAGTTTTAGGTGTATAGTCCACAAGGACACGGTTGTTTTCCCTTCTCCTGTTGCAAGTTGTTTTTTTTTTTGTGTTAAGGGACACTGTGCGAGTGTGGACCATATATTTGTTTGTTTGTTTTTTGAGGTGTTGATACATGTATTGATCTACATATTTTAATAAAAGTACTTTCTTTGCTTTTATTCGCATTGTGCCTTTGATATATATTTTAGAGTTGCCAGAAGCGCTGGGATTTATGTATATACAATTTTAGTAATATGAGGATATTGTTGATTACCCCCTCCTTCACTCCTAACGCTAACAAGCTGTTGGACCTTAGTTGCAGTAGTACTATCACTGGCAGGACTCCTTGGTAATGGCAAGTGTGATTTAGGGTCCCTTGCTGTCACACTTGGCATAATTTTCTCCTTCCCCCCTGAGTACTACAAGAAACGCTAGCAGGAGTCAAAGTATTGGTGGCAGCAGGTTCAGCACTAGCAGCAGGATCAGCACTGGCAGCAGGTACAGCGCTGGTGACAGCATGGGCAGCACGTCTGGCAGCAGGTACAACACTAATGGCTGCAGGTACAGCAATGGTGGCATTGGCAGCAGGGGCAGCACGTCTGGCAGCAGGTACAACACTAGTGGCTGCAGGTAAAGCAATGGTGGCACTGGCAGCAGGGGCAGCACATCTGGCAGCAGGTACAACACTAGCGGTTACAGGAACAGCAATGGTGGCACTGGCAGCAGGGACATCACGTCTTGCAGCAGGCACAGGCAGCTGACCTGTCCTGCTCTCGCTAATACTAACCTTTTCTCCCACCCTTCTCCCATCCTTCTCATTAAATTCCCCAAGATCGCTTGGGGTGATTTAGGGGGACTGGACAGTATTGGTTCAGTAATGCTAGTCACTTCCTCCTCCACCTCAGACTCAGATGACACATAATAAGGGTCCTTCCGGTTCCTCTTTTTGCTGCTCATAGTGATAGAATTCACTATGAGACTCTCCTGCATCAATTTTTCCAAAATATCACAGCAGAAAAGCAAAGCACTTGGATCTCGCTCTGTAGCTGCTTCTATTGTGTCTGCCTTCAGCGAAAACGTCACGTTTTTATAGCGGAAGTGCGAAAACAATGTTAATTAATGAGCAGAAACTTTCTAGCCGTTCAAAAAATGGCGAAAGATTTTGGCCGATGGGTGAAAGATGCGAAAATTTTAAGCACTCGTTTTAAAGCGGATTTTCCCACGAAAAATCGGATAACAACATGATTTTCACAAAATTTCTTGTGGGAACACTGCAACAACTTTCGCCCATCCCTAATTACTTGCCACATTCAAATAGTTTAGGGTTGGATGGTGGCATAGCCCCAATCAAGTAGTGTGAATGAAGGTTACATTGCTATACAGTGAGTCTGGAAAGATGGTGTACTAACAAGCACTAGGATGTTATAAGTATTAGGTTATATTTGTTATGTTCATGTATCTATGTTATATTTATGTTATAGTTTATTTATTTGAACGTACTTGTTAATAAAAGTTAAATTAGCGGTTATGTTAATAAATGCTGTGTCCTTTTCAACCCATCTGGACAACGTCCTGTGTATTTTGTTGGGGAAAAGGGGTTTGCAGGTCAGGATGAGTTGAAGGTGCCCTTGTCAGGGCTCTTTGAGTGGAACACGTCTGTGTTAGAGCAATCAGGACACACCTTCTAGAAAATATGTTCTGGTGAACTTTAAGGGTTAAGATTTCAAATATCTCTGAATCAGCTCATATTGAAAGTTTCCAGCTATAACAAAGATTCTCTAATCATCTCTCTTAGCTGCATAATGTATATAATATACATAGAAAGAGATCCACATGGACTATGGAGACAGCAGAAACAGCTAACCCTTTGAGTGCCAGGCAGGTACAAAATGCATTTCAGAGGATTAACAGTGCCAGTGGGGTGTCCCAACTCACTGTAAAGCAATACATCGAACACCCCCTCTGGAATGCAATGGGTTAAGTCTATTCTCTCTCTCTTTTTTCTCTATTTCCCTTTACTGCTCCTTTTCTCTTGCTTTCCTATATTGCTTCCTCTCCCTATTCATTCATAAGTTGGACAGAATCCAGGTCACTCCTTGTTTGTCATTGCACAGATAAACCCAGTGTGCACACATACCTCAGTAGTTACACTATACACACCCTCCCCTCTTTGTAAAGTTTATAGGTCAATTTTAACATAGTACTACTACTACAGTATGATTAATTCTATTAAATTTTAATGTGGCAGTAAAACTGCAATATTAGCATTTTTAACTGTATGTGATATAAGAATTGTGTATAATAACTATAAATGTTCTGCTGCACTGAGTAAACTGAAGTCTTTAACATCCTTGGGGTTAAAAGGCTATCAGTGCCTCAATACACACACATGTAATGTACATCTTATACAATAAGGATGTTTGTCAGAAGCTGTCATGCACTGTAGAGACTGTCCGGACACACAGAATGCTGGGAGTTCTGTGCTGGGAGCATTCTGTGCTTTCGGGCAGTCTCTACAGTGCATGAATGCGGCGGCGGCAGGACGCAGAGCAGGACCGGCCTCTTAACCCTTTGAGTGCCAGAGGGGTACACAACACATTGTAAAGCAATGTGTTGCATACCCCTCTGGCACTAGAAGAGTTAACATCACTCGGCCCTTGGCCCGTGTACATGGGCTTTTACACTAGCCATCTTATATTATGCTCATATGAGTGACTGGAAAATGTTGACGCTGATGTACTAAGAGGATCTGGAGTGATTTGGAGCAAAAAAAGCTACACCAAATGCAAATGTTGATTGATTTAAATTGGGCTTCTAACCCCATAAATGATAGAGAGATCTCCAGCACATAACATTCAAGGGGTTAAAAACTAATTTAAATCAATGGGCATTTTTACTTGTACCTTATGGTTCAGATCGTTTGCCCCATAATTACTCTATTCCTTTTTAGTAGATCAGCCTCCATGCCTGAAAGGATATAACTCATTGTGAAGCAGTGCACTAGATAATCCTCTTGCACTCAAATGGTTAATTGTTTCGTCTCCTGTGTTTCCTCTTCAAGCTGATCACAGGAACCTCTTCTGAGAGGGGGTGAGTGCCAAAACTGTGGATAGGCACAAGGGACATTCCAATCCCAAAGGCAAACAAGGCACCCACTGTTTTGAAAGGAGGTCAAGTCCTCTTCAGAAAAACATAAAACATAACATTTAAAAATCAGTTATATATATCAGTGGCAGGCATCCACTGTTGGCGCACAGGGATTAGACACTGCGGCATACATTGCAGCCAGTCACTCATGTGACATCTGCGTGGCTACCATTCAAACACACAATGTTGCATCTTTCGTGTGATCATCACCAGTTGGAAGAAATTTGCAGCACTCAACAATAAACTGTAACACACATGTTTGCCAATAGTTGTGTTTGTCAACAGCACCAGAGCAGACAAGCTAAATGAATGTAGTGAAACTGTGATTTCACCAAAAAAGGAAATGAAATAGGATGATATAACTTTAAATATAACATACTTCTATCTATTATTTGTAAAAAAAAAATATTATTCATATGCTACATCCCTAAATTCTAATCTTAAACTTGTTGTTTAACACGTGAAAAATGTCCTATTGAGAGAGCATTTATTTAATGTACTGTTTGTACTGAAAGAAGCCCGTGAATTGTAGTAAGCACCCACACCCATTCACAGATGATAATTGATAATCAGTAGGGGTGCTGAAGCCCTGGAAAAGGCAGGAATATCTGCTTCCTCAGAGCATATGTAAGACTAGATTTTAGGCCTCAGAAAACACATACAGGTTGAGTATTTCTTATCCGAAAATCTGAAATCCAAAAGGATTCGAAATCCAAAACTTTTTGAGCGGTGGTTTAATGTACACAAACTTTGTTTCATGCACAACATAATTAAAAATATTGTATAAAATTACCTTCAGGCTATGTGTATAAGGTGTATATGAAACATAAATTAATTTTGTGTTTAGACTTGGGTTCCATACCCAAGATATGTCGTTATGTATATGCAAATATTCCAAAACCCGAAGCAATCTGAAATCCAAAACACTTCTGGTCCAAAACATTTCAGATAAGAGATACTCAACCTGTATAGAAGTTTTACAAATGCTAGCATAAAGTAGACGGTATTAAAATATACAGATCAGTTCAGTTTAGGTGTTAGTTTTCCTCTTGGTAAACATAGCATTATGGAGTAAAGCACATTTGGCAAAAAAAATTAGTCCAGTCCTCTGTAAAACAAACTAAACTTGTCTTAGGGGATGGGTCCACTTTAAGTTGGTTTTAAGTATGAAACTTCCAGCTTTAGCTCCAGCTTTAGCTAGTAATGCCCATGATTTCACCCCTTTTGTGGAAGCTAATGTTCTGGCAGTCTCAGAAGTTAGAGAGAGAGGCAATGTCAAAACAAGTGGGTAACCCATTATGCAGTCTGTGCCATTCAGGTCAGATAACTCAGCTCTGCTAAGGCCTAAAGAGTCCTTAAGTACTAAACCAAAGATCTCTAAAACAATTACACTGAATTAAAAAAAAAAACAATAATAAGGAATACGCAGTTTTAATAGATACATTTAATGAGACTAAAGGCTGGTGATGCAAGCACTTTGAAAACTTTTCAATCTTAATTGATTCTTGTGGATATACTAAGGTGTGTGCTACTACAGACAACTTAACTATTCAACATTTTGACTCCCAAATGCAACTTTTAACAGTACATCATGTAAATCAAATTTGCAACCTCTGAAATGCAATATCCTTAAAAGTTAAGGAGCAAGAATTTTGTTACTCCTCAATCTTCCTTTTAATTTCTTCACCATTCCTCCTTAAATTAGTATGATGTACCTGCATCAGAATAATATAATGTGGTAAAATGCCCCTAAAGTTATTTATTTTAAACGATGTTAGAATATTTTAGACCAGGGTATCCAAGGCTATTTTCAATTGCCTGTAGACAAGTTAAATGAGTTCTTAATTTAGGTTATTTGATGGCTCAATCATTCTGACTAAACTACATATGCCATGTGATTTGCAGAAAGCACATGTAGTACAATTACATATATAATATATAAGTCTGGCAATAATAGATCTGTAAATTTGACTTTCTTAGCAGGATTAGTAAGGGATGGTATTAAGGGTTATGTGTTAAGAATATTTTTGTAAGATTCAGTATATTTTTATGAAGGATAAATCATCACAAGCAATTTTACTTGCACTTTATTGTAAGGTAAGTAGTAATAAAGACAAAGGTCTTGTTGTGGATGTAGCATTCTTATATTTTGCAATAGTCTTTGATACTATGGTTCACAAGTTACTACATAAATTTAAAGGGGTCATCTTGGAAGAAGATATCTGTTCATGGAAAGAAAACAGTTAAATGACAGAGTGGAGGTCCTCAGAATTCAGTCTTATATAGTAACGTGGAACACAGTGTCAATGGCTATTGCAATATCCAAGAATACTACATCCACAAAAAGACTCTTGACTAAATTACTACTTAACTGTGGGAAAGGGGCTTGATATGAGAAAGAGCTGTGAGGAGAGTTTTGGGCTGATCGTACAGGGTGAGATGGTGTATAGCAAGAGATCAGAGTGGAAATGTAAGAGGGTGTAGAGGAGAGGAAGAACTTGAATGAGAGAAGCAGGATTTTGTATAGTATATAGAGTTGGAAGGGCAACCACAGGAGATATTGGAGGGGGGTGTTGTCCAGAGACAAACCTAAGTGAGAATTAGGTAATGTACTGCAGCATTCTGAATGGACTGAGATGTATGGAATTGAGAGGCATGAAGAGCAGAGAGAAGTATGTTACAGTAGTCCATGAGGGATACAATGAGTGATTGCATAAGAGTTTTAGTTGTGGTAGAAAAGAGGAAGGGATGGTTTTTTTTCTATTTTATATTTGAAAAAGTGGCAAGATTTGGTCTGCAGCAGTGTGAATATGATATGAGACTAGAGAGAAGAGTCAGGTTATCACACCTAGGTAGTGTGTTTGAGCAACTGGATTTATAGTGGTATTATTTACTGTGACCTGAAAGGCTCCAATAGGCCATCCAATCTGAAATAGCAGAGCAGAGATTAAATAACAAACGTGGATAAATAAAGGTTGGAATTGTCTTCTTAAAAGGAACACCTGTGTCCGAAGAGGTGATGTGCAAATAGAGAACAGAAATGGCCTTGAGGCACCCTAACAGAGATGTGGATAGGAGAAGAGGAAGAGGTAATGATAGAGATGCTGAAGGATTGGTTAGAAAGATAACAGGATAGCCAGTACAGAGATATGACCAAAGCATAGGCGAGCATTATCCCCTGTTTTGAAAGCAACTGAGTGATCAAGAGGGATAAGTAGTGAGTATTGACCTTGAGATTTAGCAATTTCCTGTTCTTGTGGTGTGGGTATTGTGAAAGCTAGACTGTAATGGGTCTAGCAGGTTGTGAGTGTTAAGGAAACCAAGACAGCAGGAATAGACTAAACATTCTAAAAGCTTAGATGCAAAAGGTTAGGATAGATTCTGGTCAATAGATAGAGATGCCAGTGTTGTCAACAATGCTATTCTAGAGAATGGATGTGACTATAACATGTTTGTGGGAATCAGAAAAAGCAGACAAGGCAAAGGAAGATTTAAAAATGTTTAATAGTATGGGGAGCAATGTGGAGGAGAGGGAATAGATGATGTGAGAGGTAATTGGTTTGGTAGGAGAGTAAGAAGACATGCCGATGACACAAAATTAAGTAAGGTAACAAAGTCTGAACTGGATGTGTCTTCATTACAAGAGGACTTGGACAAATTGAGTAACTGGGCAGGCAAATGGCAAATGAGATTCAATATAGACAAGTGTAAAGTTATGCATTTTGGGTATAATAATAAAAATGCAACATATAGTTTAAATGGTGTTTCTCTGGGGAAATCTACTAATGAAAAGGATTTAGGAGTAATGGTAGACAATAGACTTTGCAGTAGCATGCAGTGCCAGCTGGCAGCTGCAAAGGCCAATAAGATATTGGCATGTATTAAAAGGGGTATTGACTCAAGGGAGGAAGATATAATTATGCCTCTTTACAGGTCCATGGTAAGACCCCACCTAGAATATGCTGTTCAATTCTGGGCGCCCTTTCTAAAGAAGGACATTATGGAACTAGAGAGAGTGCAGAGGAGGGCTACAAAACTAGTAAGGGGAATGGAAAGTTTTAGTTATGAAGAGAGGCTAGAAAAGTTAAACTTGTACACACTAGAGAAACGGCGTCTTAGAGGGGATATGATAACACTATATAAATATGTTCAAGGCCCATATAAAGGGCTTTCAAAAGACCTGTTCATTAACAGAACAGTACACAGGACAAGGGGCCACCCGCTTAGACTTGAGGAAAGGAGATTTAGTCTACAACAGCGGAAGGGTTTCTTTACAGTAAGGACAATAAAGGTATGGAATGCACTTCCGGAGGAGGTGGTGCTATCAAATACATTAGATGCCTTTAAAAGGGGCCTGGATACTTATTTAAAAGAGCATAATATAGAGGGCTATGCACGTTAGTATTGGGATTAATATTTAGTTAGGGCTTGTTGATCCAGGGAGAAATCTGATTGCCATTTGGAGTCAGATGCCTTCTTTTGGGTCAGCGATGGTAAACAGGAATAGGAAAAGGGTTGAACTGGATGGACGCAAGTCTTTTTTCAACCTAAATTACTATGTAACTATGTAACTATGTAAGCTAGTCAATTTGTAACTGGTGAAAAAAGAGTGCAAGGTGGCAGGGGAGGATCTTAGGAGAAGAGGAGGGTATGTACAGTGGAATATATTTTACCCATATGGAGTCTACCTTGGATTTAAATCATCAAAGTCTTGTGGTGGAAAAGAAATTGAGAATAGACGGAGAGAATAGGAGGAAGGTAATAGTAGAGAAGAGATTTATTAGAATAGAAATAAGAAGTAGGCATGGAAAAAACTTGTGCAGCAAAAGCAAGCCATACTAAAAACAGCACTTTTCACAGTGAGTGACAATTCACAAAAATGCAGTTTTCACACTTTATTCCACTTTTTTTTTGCATTGAAATCAATGATAATAATTTATTTCCCTTGCACACAAGTGGAGTTTTTCACATCTATTCATCCTGTGCTGATTATAAAATTGGTGTAACTTTCCCACATTATCAGTCTGTGCTTGAGAGAGAGAAAGCCACTGAATTTTGGATTCTAGAAGAGGGTGCTGGAGTTGCTTTTTTAGGACTGTTGGTGGTTGCCAGTTGTTCTCTGGGTGTCGGTGTTAAGGGATAAAGGAGAGTTTTACAAAAATTAATTAAAAAAACTTGACTGATAAATGATAGACATGCAGGTGCTCCTACTTGAGCTGGCTGAGGCTCTACAGACACTAAGTGAGTGACAGATATTTCACAGAGAAATAAATACATCTTTCAAGCCAGACAGGTACAACCTCACATATTATGTGTACTTACACACACACTCTCACTCATAAATGATACAAGGAAGAAGCATATCCTGAGTTATGTTGGTGCTACACATCTCCACCAACTGTGTTGCAAACTGCTTTATCCTTTATTCGAAGCTAACACTGATCTATGTAATAGTGTAAAACAGTGGTTCTCAACTCCCGTCCTCAGGACCCACTAACAGGCCAGGAAATGATGATTTATTTGTTAGAGCACAGGTTAATTAATAAATATGAATGAGCCTCTGATCACCACACCTGTGCTCTACAGAAAAATCCCTAAGTCCTGGCCTGTTACTGGGTCCTGAGGACAGGAGTTGAGAACCACTGGTGTAAAACTTAACTCTGCTGTCAAGTTGGGAAAGGTGGGTCTATTTTATTTGTATACTGTGACAGACTTCAAGAGTTTAAAAAAAAATCTTGACTGATAGGTGACAGAGAGAGGTAGGGAATCCTGAGCTGCCACTAAGACTGACATTGACAGAAACTAGAGACAGAGATATACATCATGCAATATTGTTAGAATGACAAAACATTACTCCACAGGGTAGCATCTCTTTTGTGTATTCTTCAGTGAAAATAAACACTACTATTGTTACATTCACCAAATATGATAGGGGCAGGGGTCATACTTTAAAAACTGAATGAAGCAATGGTTGATGATCCTCCTTCTCTGAAGGAGGTTGTTTGTAAAAGTGATACAATAAACCTTTTAAAAGTAAAAATGATGATGAGTCATATTCTAATAGTAGAGGAGGATTTAGCAGCGAGACTGCTACTTCGGACAGTGACAGTAACTCACCTTCACAAGCTTTTGGTAAGTGTTCAATAAATTCCCATAAAAAGGTAAGTAAAAGGAAACTTTTTCAGACTTTGAAAAGACCTATGAGTATATGAAACTAGTGGGGAGGAAGTGAATGATGCTGCTGATGTTGATTTGAATGTTTCTGTCCTCCAACCTCTCATTCTTCTAAAACAGATGAAGTAGAGAGTGAGAATGTCGATGAAAGGACCAAGCAGCCATATATGTAAGGAAAAGGTGCAGTCTTCCATCACTAAATATGACTGTTTATAAAAAATGGTACTTCTCCCTGTCTACAAAAGGCATGTGGAGCCTGTGCACACATATGTACCACAGATAAGGTACCCTAATGCACTTAATGTTGTCTACCTCCTCATGTGTTAAATGTCCCAAAACAGAACTATGTGTGGGTGAGACAGGACAAACCCTAATAAAAGAAACAGATGAATTCTCATAGGTCATGTGTGAGCAACAAAAGGGACACCCTAATGGATCAAAATTTTTGCAAAACTGATTACACCATTAAAGATCTCAAGGTGACTGTACTGATGGGAAATTTTAGGACACAGAATGATCTGAGAAAATAAATTGATAATCAAGTTTAAAGGGATAGTAATACTTAAAATGTAAAAAAAAATATGTTGTAGGGTTTATCCCCCTGAGTAAAACAAGAGTACTCCCACTGCTGAAAGGTGTTTCATTCAAAAGTTATTAATTTTCAAAGTTGAATTTTTTAGGTGCAATATCACGGTGGCCTGAAATTGTACAGTGGCGCTGTTGCTACACGATCCTATGGACAGCTCTGGTCAATTGACCATAAATCTCCATAGGATGGTGTAGCAACAGCGCCACTGTACAATTTCAGGCCACTGTGATATTGCACCTAAAAAATGCAACTTTGAAAATTAATAACTTTTGAATGAAACACCTTTCAGCAGTGGGAGTGCCCTTGTTTTTACTCAGGGGGATAAACTCTACAACATATTTTTTTTTACATTTTAAGTATTACTATCCCTTTAAAGGGGAACATTCACATTAGACAAACTTGTGTCCTTTGGCTTTCATTAGTAAAACTAAGTTAGCGTTGTTTTTTTTTTTAAATCTTACTTACCTAGTATTAAAGATATTAAGACTTATAATCGGGCACTTCCGCATTGTGTGGCACACAGTATGTGCAGCACAATGCCCCAGGACTTCCCACCTCCCTTTCAGCTGCCCCAGGGAGAGAGTTCACACTTCCCTTCGTAGTGGCATTTATTTGGGCTAATGTTGCAGCAAGCTCCGTTTGCCATGCTATTGAGGTTGCAAGCTCAGTAGCACGGTGAACAGAGCTTAAATTCCATTAGGTGTTACATGAGTTAAGGGACCCACTCTGGCCTCCATTCAAATGTGGTCGAAGACATAAAAAACCCGTCGCCATTTTTTCAAGCACTGCAAGCCATTTAATTACCTGTGCTATGAAAAAATACCAACGCACGTCGGGTGCTAAAGTTTGCATCCATTGGAAACTGTTAAAATGAGTCTCCCATTCCCATTGAATTCCATGTGTTAGGCAGGAACATGCATGTTTAAACCAGCCGACACAGAAATTAAAAGAAAAAAAGCAAAAAAAAACAGTGAGCCTAAGCCCCATATCAATGCATCTGAAGTACTCAAAAAATGTGTTAAATGTTAGTAGAATTAACCCTATGAGTGCCATTGGAGTATGCAACACATTGCGCAGCTTTGAATACCCCACTGGAACTCTCAGGGTTAATCCAACTAAGTTAAAAAACATCCCCTCCAAATGAACACTTACCTGTAATCCTTATGTCCAGCAGGGATCTTCAGAGGTCTGGTCAGCTACTGTTTGTCTTCTTCTGTCATTTTCTTTCTCTTCATCTTCTGTCTTATCTTCTGTCTTCTGTTATTCTGTCCTCTGATCTTCTGATATTCTGTATTCTGATCTGTCTTCTTCTCTTGTCTTCTGATGTTCTGTATTCTGATCTTCTGTCTTCTTCTCTTCTGATATTCTGTATTCTGATCTGTCTTCTTCTCTTGTCTTCTGATATTCTGTATTCTGATCTTCTTCTCTTCTGATATTCTGCTGTGTCCAAAAGATGTTCCTGTAAAAAGAAAGAAAGTCAACATTAAAATTGTTTTTAAAAAATATGGGTCCAAGTAATTAACCTTTTGAGTGAGGAGGGGTACGCAGATGTATACGTTGCGTACCTCTCTGGCACTCAAAGGGTTAACTCTGTGCCAGCAGTCCAAAAATAAAATATATTTGTGGACATAGTGCAAAACAAAAAATATGCCCAATCCATATTGCATAACAATATGTGTTAGTTCCCAATGAAAATATGTTTTTCAAGTCCAAGAATATATTTGCTTATCTGTTCAACTATTAAATGATGCTACCATCTCAGCCCCTGTCGCTGGTGGTGGCGGCAGGATTGCAGGGCAAAAATCCACCCTCCCTTTATACCTTTACGGCCCTTGCCCTTGTGTCTGTTCAAAATAGTTCCAGCCTACCATTGGCTTGGATGTGTGCTTATGCACCTCCCAACCAATCAGCTTCTAGAACCGGAATGATAAGATCTACGACAGCATAGGAGGAAGCAGCATCATTTAAAACTTCAACTGCCTAAGTAAACATATTCTTGGATTTGAAAAACTTATATTTTCATTGATGACTAACAAATATTATTATGCAGTATGGATTGGGTATATATTTGTTTTGCATTGGGCCCACAAATATTTTTTATTATTGAAATGCCAGCACAGATTTAACCCTTTGAGTCTCAGAGAGGTAAGCAACGCATTGTTCTTATCACGGTGCCTGTGATTTCCTCCTGTGGTGTTACCTGCCTTTCCCCACTCGGCAGCAGCAAGTCTGGTCGCTGCCTGACTTCCTGTTTTCATATGCTCGTCACTACAGCGAGCTCGCTATTTTGTAGACACAGCATAATTGACTGAGTTATGCTCCACCTCTCCGGTAGGCCTTATATGCGGCTTTCATACCTACCTTCAGTGCCCTTTCGTGGTGTATCTGAGCATTGCTTGTATTTCTCATTGTGACCCGTTCTTGGCTGCTGATTCTGATTCGTGTGTGACCCTTGGCTCCATCTGACTACCTGATTTGTGCCTGAACCTCTGGCCTTGTCTGACTTCCCAAACTGTGCTCGAACCTTGGCTCCATCTACTACCCAATCTGTGTATGACCCTTGCCCTGGCTGACTACCCGCTCCTTGCTAGTACTGTGCCTCCGTCTGCCTACCCGATATGTGTATGACCTTGGCTTTGTCTGAATCCACTTGCGTTATACCTTGGGCCAGGCTCTTTCTCCATGCAGGTCCCTGGGCCTGGTCTCTGCCACCGATAGGCCTTGTATCGCTCTGGTCTTACCAAGTATCTTGCCTGAATCCTATCATTCTAGGGTGGTGTGTTAGACTGCTGTAGACCCTAGCATTCTAGGGTATCACGCCTCTGCTGACCCTAGCGATCTAGGGTATCGCGCCTCTGCTGACCCTAGCATTCTAGGGTAGTGCTCTGCAGATTGCCACCCTCTCTCCATCTCAGGTGGCTCCTAGAACCGTAGGCTAGCTTCTCTTCATTGCTCCTGGTTCCTGCATTTCGGGCTAAGTTCAGTGTCAGCTCCTGATTAGTGGACTGTAGCACTGTCTCCACGCCTGACCCCAGGAAGGTTGGGGAAGTGCTGATTTGCTTTTCTTTGTATTTTATCTTTCAATAAAGTGGTGTTGATCTTAACTGTATCTGTCAGAGTCTTTCTTTGTCTAAGCTACCGTGACAGTTCTGCAATGCTTTGCGTACCACTCAGGCCCTCAAAGGGTTAACAAAAGCATTACTTAGACACATTTTTTAAAAACAATTTTGATGTTGACTTTCTTTCTTTTTAAAGGGACATCTTTTGGACACAGCAGAAGATCAGAAGAGAAGAAGACAGAAGATCAGAAGACAGAAGATGAAGAGAAAGGTAGAGAAGGTAAGTGTTATACAACTGTGGGTGTTAGGCTAGTGTTATGGGTAGTACTGTTGAACTTTACTGTAGAGTTAGTGTTTGGGAGGGTGACTGTGTTGAGCTGACAGTTTGTCTGTGTCACAGCTTATCTTGGTTTCAGTGGCCATTCATGCCACATGGATGACACAGAAAGATGGCAGCGGTTGGACGCATCAGAGCAAGATGCGTCATCTGCAGACGCGAGGCTTCAGAGTGTAGCAGGCCTCTGTTTTGTGCCATGCTTCCTGTAGTCTCCTCCTACCTACTTCCTTCCTCTGAGACTGCTCCTCCTACCCACTTCCTGAGGAGAGGTTTAAAGGGCAGTCTGAGTCCTGACTCAGTTACTCTTGCATTGTTGTACAAAGTAGTTCTGTTACGTTGGGCTCTGTGTATGACCTGGCTTGTCTTCCATCCAATCTTATGCTGACCTGTGGCTCTGTCTGACTATTTTTTGTCTTATTCTTATAGTGGACACCCTCTCTGGTGCTGACCTGTGGCTCTATCTGACTATTCTCTTGTTTGTACCCTGTACCTAGCAGACACCCAATCTGGTGCTGACCTGGGGCTCTGGCAGACTAGCTCCTATACTAACTGCAGGCGTGAGTCAAGTATACGCTTTCTTATACTGACTGCAGAAGTGAGTCAAATATACGCTTTCTTATACTGACTGCAGGATTGAATTAGAATTCTTGCTGTCTCTGATCAAGACTTCGAGTTCCTGTTCCTGCTCCTGTTCCTGCTCCTGTTCCATTCCTGTTCCAGTTCCTGGTTCCTGCAGAGACTACCAGTGACTTAGGCCTAGTCTCTAGTAGAGTGGTCCATGGCAGTGTACTATTTCTGGTAGTAGCAGTTGCTAGCTGTGACTCTTTCCTTGCACCTTCTATTAACCTCTATGTGCTACCTTATTGATATCTTAAAGGGATAGTAATACCTGAAAATAAGTTTATTTTATATTGTAGCCCTTAAAAAAACATGAAAGATGACATAAGTCTTATCTCCCAAACCTTTATGGTTTGGGAGATATTCATATGTAAAATATAGTATAGTTCACTTTTCCATGCTGTTTCAGCCAAGTCTGCCATCTAGTGGACAGATTTGGAATTCGGTCCACATAGCAACCGGCAGCTCTTTAGCAGTGCCGAGATCACGATCTTTGAAAAGAACTACTTCTTTGGAACTGTGTACAAAGTGTGCCTGGCTTGAAAGCACACTTTGTAGAGCATTCCAATTAAGAAATTATTTTTAAAGATCATGATCTCAGCACTTCTGGAGAGGCACAGCTGGTCGGGCGACCGGATTCCAAATCTGAAGGGTGGAGCAATGACATCACTCCAGGGGAAACTTTACTTCTGACTATCTCCCAAGCCATAAAGGTTTGGGAGATAAGACATATCATTTTTCATGGTTTTTTAAGGGCTACAATATAAAATAAACTTATTTTCAGGTATTACTATCCCTTTAATATATTGCATTTTACTATACCGTACTGACTCCTGTACTTCTCTTGGGAACCGTGACAGTATGCAAGGGCCATGAATTCAGACGGTGATAGTATTAATGCATTTCTTCAAAGCATCCTGGACAGGATGGAGGCATTGGATCAACGTATTGACCAATTGTCTTTTGCCTTACAAACCTTGTTGCAGCGCATGACACAATTTGAATGCTCTAACCCACAAGTGGTGGTTACCCCCGGTCCCTCCCTGGCACCATTGGTCCAGACCTCTTCTGATGCAGGCATGATCAAGGGGTTATCAGGTTCTGCTCAGCTCCCACAGCGGTATGGTGGGGACCCAGATTCTTGCTGTGGTTTCTTCAATCAACTCGGCATATACTTTTAGATGGTTCTGCATGCCTTCCCTACTGAGTGCAATAAGGTTGGCTTTCTGATTTCTTTCCTCACTGGTAGTGCATTGACCTGGGCTAACTCACTATGGGAGACGGACAAACCCATTGTGTATAACTTTACGGAGTTTCTGGACTCCTTCAGGAAAATTTTTGATAGGCCAGGCCACGTGGCCTCGGCTTAAAAAAACCTTGTGGCGGACTACTCTTTTGAATTTTGCAACCTGGCCGCGGAAGTAAGCTGGAATAATGAGGCCTTGATAGCAGCCTTTTCCCAAGGGCTGTGTGACACATTGAAGGATGAAATCACAGCGCATGAATTACCTAAAGATTTGGACAAATTGATTTTGTTTTGTATCCTGATTGACACTAGAATCAGGGAGAGATCCTCGTTTAGGGAGAGCCTGCGGAGGCCCTCAGACAGAGGGGCTTCTCGTTCTTCAGGCCCACCCTATCTTTCCTCACCTCCCATGCCTCCTTGCCTTGTTTCTGATGGTTGTGAACCCATGCAAGTTAATGCCATTATCAGGGAGAGAGGCCCATTTCGTGAGCTTGCTTCTCCTCCGGCTATAGAAGCCATTGATGGGCGACCCTTGCAGCCCTCACACATTACGCATGAAACCGCTTTGCTAACCCTGAGGGTGTGAGCCCTCCACACCGAAACCCTGAAATTTCAGGTGATTCATTCTCTGCATTATGCCATCATTTTGGGGCGTCCTTGGGTACAAAACACAACCCCAGGATGGATTGGCACACGTGTGACATGTGGCTTGGTCTTCACAATGTACTAAGTCTTGTCTGTCATGTCGTAAAAGACTCACGGAGGGGGGTCTTTGAGGGGTGGGTACTGTCACAGCTTACCTTGGTTTCAGCAGCCTTTCATGCCGCACGGATGACACAGAAAGATGGCAGTGGTTGGACGCATCAGAGCATCTGCTGGTGCGAGGCTTCAGAGTGTAGCAGGCCTCTGTTTTATGCCATGCTTCATGTAGTCTCCTCCTACTTACTGCTTTCCTCTGATCCTGCTCCTCCTACCCACTTCCTGAGGAGGGGTTTAAAGGGCAGTCTGAGTCCTGATTCAGTTGCCCTTGCGTTGTTGTACAAAGCAGTTCTGTTACCTTGGGCTCTGTGTATGACCTGGCTTGTCTTCCATCCAATCTGGTGCTGACCTGTGGCTCTGTCTGACTATTCTTTTGTCTTATCCTTATAGTGGACACCCAATCTGGTGCAGACCTGTGGCTCTGGCTAACTATCTGAAATGTGTATGACATGGCTTGTCTGACTACCCTCTCTGGTGCTGACCTGTGGCTCTGTCTGACACTCCTCTTGTTTGTCCCATGTACCTAGCAGACACCCAATCTGGTGCAGACCTGGGGCTCTGGCAGACTACTCCTATACTGACTGCAGATGTGAGTCAAGTATATGATTCCTTATACTGACTGCAGGCATGAGTCAGAATTCTTGCTATATTCTCAGATCACGACTTCGAGTTCCTGTTCCTGCTCCTGTTCCTGCTCCTGTTCTGACAGCCTGACACCGATCGTTAGCTCTTTTCTTTTCATGTTCCCATTGCTCACGCTATTTGCATGGGTTTTGGGAACTTAAAACACATGATGGAAGTTTGGTCACAAATCAGGTTCTGTGGCCCAATATTCGTTGTGGTATCAGTTGGTAGGACAATTGAATTCTGATGGTGACACAGTTTGTGTACAGGTCGGAAGCCAATTTTGCCCTACCGGGTGTTTTATTGGGGTAATTTGAATCTAGGTCATAGTGTCTTGAAACCTAGAGCCACTCAGTTATCTAATAAATGTATAATTTTTACTTTACCATTCTGCTGCTTTTTCTATAGCTGACATGGTACCATCCTTTACCTTGAATACAGCTTTAGTAGTACTTATTGCCCATGAATTTCCTCTCTTCTCTGTAACTTTCGGTGTTAACCGTTGAGTGCCAGAGGGGTGCGCAATGCATTGCAATTCAATGGAAGTTGGTTATCAGATCAAGTTGGCTTAACTCAGAAAGACAGCAATTAACCCCGTAAGGACTGGCTGCACATGCGCACAGCCGGTACTTAAGGACCATGGAGCATTTTTTTTGAGCATCTGATTCAGGGATCCCCAAATGGCATGCAGGGAGCCCTGAAATCCATGACATACAGGTATGTCTTGGGTCCTTTAGGGACATTCACCCCATGATGTACATGTACGTCCTTGGTCATTAAGGGGGTTAAAGACTGCTACATCTGTACATCCACTGGCTGTATTCCATGCTATTAACCCTTTGTGTGCCAGAGGGGTACGCAACACATTGCAAAGCAATATGTTGCATACCCCTCTGGCACTCAAAGGGTTAACACAAATTATTTGTAATATTTGCATTTGCATCCTGAGAGGAGAGAGGAAGGCAAAGCAGTGGAGTTCGTAGCTGGGAACTTTGCAAACAAAGACATTAGACTTTCAGATCCTCCGAATACCTAACACCAGACTGATTCTTCTTCCTTTCATGTCTTTTCCTCAGACAGACAGAACTGCAGCTGGGGGAAACATTACAATTATAATAACCCCTTGGATGCTAGAGGTATCTCCAAAATCATTGCGAAGCACTGGAGACATCACTACCATGTAAAAGATATGTTTATTAAGCATTTAAGGCCCTGAGAAGTGTACATTGTTGCATGAAAAGTTGTATCCCACTGGTGTTTATAGAATCAACACTTTGGGGGGTCACACAACCCTCTGGTGCTCAGAGGGTTAAATGCCACAGTCGTGACTAATATTATTGTTTTCAAATGATTAAACATGGAAAGTCTTATGGATGAACTATGCACTGGCAATATTCAACATTTGCTTCAGATGACATGTATACAAATCAAAGAGCTCTTTGATAGATGCAGGGAAGAAGGGGCTTTTATTCCCCATAGAGACTCTGGATATCACATCACTGCCTTCTTAAAGGAGCAGAAAATATATACAGTTGTTTGAAAAAGAAAGTACACCCTCGTTGAATTCTATAGTTTTTCATGTCAAGACATAATAACAATCATCTGTTCCTTAGTAGGTCTAAAAATTAGATAAATGCAGTCTCAGATGAACAACACATGACATGTTACACCGTGTTATGATTTAGTTAACAAAAATAAAGCCAAAATGGAGAAGCCATGTGTGAAAAACTAAGTATACCTTATGATTCAATAGCTTGTAGAACCACCTTTAGCAGCAATAACTTGAAGTAATCGGTTTCTGTATGACTCTGTCAGTCTCTCACATCTTTCTGGATGAATTTTGGCCCACTCTTCTTTACACCATTGCTTCAGTTCATTGAGGTTTGTGGGTATTTGTTTATGCACAGCTCTCTTAAGGTCCCGCCACAGCATTTCAATTGGGTTGAGGTCTGGACTTTGACTGGGCCATTGCAACACCTTGATTCTTTTCTTTTTCAGCCATTCTGTTGTAGATTTGCTGGTGTGCTTGGAATCATTGTCCTGATGCATGACCCAATTTTGGCCAAGCTTTAGCTGTCGGACAGATGGCCTCACATTTGACTCTAGAATACTTTGGTATACAGAGGAGATCATGGTCGACTCAGTGACTGCAAGGTTCCCAGGTCCAGTTGCTGCAAAACAAGCCCAAATCATCACCACACCACCACCATGTTGACAGTTTGTATGAGGTGTTTCTGCTGATACGCTATGTTTGGTTTTCGCCAAATGTGGCGCTGTGCATTATGGCCAGACATCTCCACTTTGGTCTCATCTGTCCAAAGGACATTATTCCAGAAGTCTTGTCATTTGTTCAGATGCACCTTTGCAAACTTAAGCCATGCTGCCGTGTTCTTTTTAGAGAGAAGAGGCTTTCTCCTGGTAACCCTTCCAAACAAACCATACTTGTTCGGTCTTTTTCTAATTATACTGTCATGAACTTTAACATTTAACATGCTAACTGAGGCCTGTAGAGTCTGAGATGTAACTGTTAGGTTTTTTGCAATTTCTCTGAGCACTGCACGGTCTGACCTTGGGGTGAATGTTTTCCACTTTTGAATAATCTTTCTTACTGTAGAATGATGGACTTTAAATTGTTTGGAAATGGCCCCGATTCATGGCCTCAACAATTGCTTCTCTAAGATCATTGCTGATGTCTTTCCTCCTTGGCATTGTGTTAACATACACCTGAATGATCCAGACCAGCAAACTGCTAAAACTTTGGCTTTTATAGAGGCCACACTTGCTGATGATCAATTAATCAAGGGCATATGATTAGCAACACCTGTCTGCTACTTAACATTTTAATTCCTACGGAAGCAGTAATGGTGTACTTAGTTTTTCACACATGGCTTCTTCATTTTGGCTTTAATTTTGTTAAAAAATCATGACACGGTGTAATATGTCATGTGTTGTTGTTCATGTAACGTTGTATTTACCTAATTTTTAGACCTGCTAAGGAACAGATGATTGGTATTATGTCCTGATATGTAAAACCATAGAATTCAAAGAGGGTATACTTTCTTTTTCACACCACTGTATGTTAAAAGGATACTCCTACTGCTGTACGTTGTACCTTTTAACAGTTCAAATTGTCATGAAGGATCCTAACTGAAATTGTGAAAGTCAGAGGGTCTCCTTAAAGGGATAGTAATGTTTCACAACAAAAGCAGCTCCAATTAATCTTCATAGTATTTGAGCCATGGAGAGTATTATTTCAGTACTGTCAGAGTTGTAGTTCAAGAGTAACTGAATGATAAAGTATCCCCCTCCCACCCATTTTACCTAGTGTAAGCTGCCTCCCCTCAGATATGGAATCTGGTCCTGGGACCAGACATATCACAGCAAGGGACAATCTTCATACTGTGAGCAGTTTTTTTTGTTTTTCCTCATGCTCACTGAAGATTGTCCCTCTCTGCGATCCATCAGGACAGTCTTGCTGCTCTGAGGTGAGCAGTGTTACACCAGTAAAAGGGGCAGGAGGGGGGATACTTTATCATTCCATTACTCTTGAACTACAACTCTAACAGTATTGAAATAACACTCTCCATTGCCCAAATACTATGAAGATTAATTGGAGCTGCTTTTATTGTGAAATATTACTATCCCTTTAAATTAAAGAAAGTACAAGCAGTTATATGTGTAATGGTGGCGTTATCAGACATATATAGAAATCAGTACTGAGCAGAAGTGGGTTAATATCCCATGGTACCTTCATGCTAATTTTTGCAGACAGCACTTTACTGTTTAACCCTTTGAATGCCAGGGGTTAAGCGCCACATCTGAGAGTTGGTATAGCCACCAATTTTCCATGCATGTGTGTATTTTCTATTCATGTCTGGTTATGCCTCTAACATATATATATCCTATTGTTCTTCTTTACTGTGTGTGTGGGGGGATTCTTTCATTAGAGACCTGGACAGCTTACCACTTTCCCATATCGTTAAAGAAACCCTGGACAGAACACCAGGGGGGAGATTCCCTAAGCGGTGATAAAGAGGTGATGAAGTGGAGATGACGTCTCTAGTTCATCACTTCGCCAGTTCCTATGTTATTCTATGGAGCCTATTCACTAAGGTCTCCAGAGCTGAAGAAATCTTAGTGCATTGGCTCCATAGAATAACATAGGAACTGGAGAAGTGAGGAACTGGAGACGCCATCGCCGCTTTATCACCTCTTTACCACTGCTTAGTGAATCTCCCCCCAGATTTCTTTTCTTTACAGTAGATGGAAAATAGGCGGGGGGACGTGCTAATACAATTCTTACCATAAATAGCAGCTTCAATCAATTTGTTGGTGCTCTGCCCACTAACTCATATTTACTAAGCTAAACTGAAAATCATCCTCTTTTTCCTGCTTGTGCCAAAGTGAGGGCAGTATGGGAATGTATAGGCATTTTGGGGCATTCTGCTCTTCTGTGCCTTCTCTCCATGTACTAATAAAAGATGAGAGTGGGTACCGTGTTAGCCGTAGAAATACAGGAGGCGAAATAGCCAATAATGGTATCAACAACTATATTCACCTCATGTACTAATAGGGCACAGTGGAAATCGAAAGAAAAATTTCCATGCCCCTGATGTTGGGGATGCTTTCAGGGCTTGCTTGCATTCAATTTTTAACTATGGTTGAGTGTATGTACCAGTATGTATGAAATTGATCATATTTGCTCATAAATACCCTGAAATGCATGACCATGATTTTTAGGATAGCGTGAAAGCTCAGAAAATAAGCTGAATTGGCGGATTTACGCCTTACTCCCATTGTGTCCTTCGGACCCTGGTGATGAATGGGTGAGGTATATTTCAAGCTGTACTCAGTCCTAACATAACCAATGCAATCACCATTCACTATCCAAGAGAGATGATATTTAAAAAAAATATTTAACAAATATTATGCATGTTGCACTAATTATTCTTTGCACTAATTATTCAATGCACTGTAAATTATTTAAAATTGTAACTTATGTGAGTCACATTCTTTAATACTTACTATTGTAAGAGTTATTTAGTATTTACTACCATTTTCTGAATGATTGTTTGACCAGTTGTCATGGCAACCAGCCCATTCACTAACTCACGTTGAGACATTTGTCCCTGTGTGAGTATTTTAATGTGTCCAATGCATTGACTAAAGCTAGACAGTGCACAGGATACATTAAAACTACTCACATGGAGACAAATGTCTCTATGTGAGTGAACATGGGGTAGGCAGCCATTGCAACAGCTGAATTGCTCAGTTCATTTATTTTTATGATAAAGACCATATGCACAATTCAAAAGAGAATCAGTTCTGGAGCAAACAAATAGTGCCTTTGAGAACAATTGTAAAACCTTATGACTTAAATGTGCTTAACTCCTTGAATGCAAAAGAAGTCTCTAATGTATTACTTCTCTGGGCACTGGAAACCTCTCTAGCATTCAATGGCTTAAAAGGTCATTTAAAGGAGCAGTAAACTTTTTTTAATGGTATAGCTTTATGTTAGAGCTTTTAAGCTGAGTAAAACAAGGGCACTCTAACAGCTGTTAATTGTTTAATTCAACATTTATAACAGTTCAAATAATCAGGAAGTGAATTTACTGTATGTTTACTTCCTGATAGTTCTAAAGGACATCATGACTCAACAGTTTCTATCACAGTCTATGGAGAACTGTAAGTCGATGACTTTCCCATCCATTAGAATCTAACAGAATAATTAATTGAAATTTGACCAGTAGAGGGCATTGCTAATGTAAAAAACATAGGTTTAAACTGCAAATATGCATCTCTCAGCAGTGGGAGTATATTTATTTTACTCAACAGGAAAAGCCCTGCAATATATTTTTTTTTATTAACAACATTTATTGCTCCTTTAAATGAAAGGGAATCTGGGGAATTTTTAATTCTGTAAATCAAAGGTCAGAGATGGTCAACTAGGAATGAACCTGCCAGGTTATGTAGCAGGTTCTATAGGACTCGAGTATAGGAACATTTATTTGCCCCCTATGGTACCTCTGGTTGGCTCCAGAATTGCTCCTGTTTTCTTTTGTACATAAGGACCTATGTCTGAGGATTAGACGTTTCCAACATTCTGCTGAGATCTGAGAGATGCAGGGGCATTGCTAGGCACTGCCTGAGGGGGCTAAAATCTCAGGTCTCCTGATTAAAGTCTCTGAGCGTAGTAGTTAGTACAGATGCAATAGCCCTTTCACCACTTTCCCCTTAGGTATGCACTCACTTGTATCCGAGGTTATAACTGCCTCCCAGTTTTTAACACCTTCACCTGTTTGGAGTTTAGTCCAGGTCGGTTCACACCCCACAAATAAAGATAAATATACCAATATAAATATAAAGAGCAATGCCAAAATAAAAGATCATTCAAAGAATTACAATTGCTTAAAAGAATCGCTCAACGCGTTTCGTGACTAATATCATATACACGTCACTTTCTCAAGAGCAATATTAATATAGATCAAAAATCAAAAACTTTTGTTATTTGATATTTGATTTTTGATCTATATTAATATTGCTCTTGAGAAAGTGACGTGTATATGATATTGGTATATTTATCTTTATTTGATGTGTGGTGCCATTCTACAGTATCTTGAAAATTGGTAAACAGCAATATGCCCCATTCCTTTTTAATTAATAAATAGGATATTTTGCACAAGATATACTGCTCCCGTTTTTTATCCTTTTTTGAGTCACTTGGATTTGGTGGCTCTTAGGCTATAGCCTTTAACACCAGGAAAGTTCCTTGTGGTCATATATAGGGCCAATTCCACAGCCTGCATTTGTTAATATGCAAGTTGTGATATTTAAGAGGAACAACATCTCTGTGTAGAAGAAAGAAGGTGTATGATCAAGATTTGTGGGGTGTGAACCAACCTGGACTAAACTCCAAACAGGTGAAGGTATTAAAAACTGGGAGGCAGTTATAACCTCAGATACAAGTGAGTGCATACCTAAGGGGAAAGTGGTGAAGGGGCCATTGCATCTGTACTAACTACTAAGCTCTGAGAGTCTGCGCTGTGTCTTTATTTTTTCATGTCTACAGAACTTTGTGGTTGGGATTCCATGTGGTGATGTCCCTTTAAGAACTGCTGCGACTTCTCGTGAGGATTAGACTTCTTGTGACCTCTCCTCTTCCTTTTTCAGAAAGGTTACATACAGAGCGCTGTTATTTGCTATATATTCTCCTGCTTAAAGGCCAGGGTCTTGTTGCCAGCATAGAAATGGTAGTCAACCACAAGCTGAATGGGTGAATAAAGTAAGGTGGACCTCCAGACAATGGTCTCATCAGTTAGCCTGATGTGGTCAAACACTGGGTAAAGTCCTTGAGCTGGTGCTGTTTGCACTTGTCTTTGCAGCAGATGAAGTGGTATAGTATTTATAGTTCAACAGTTCTATATTCTATGATGTTTGAAGGATACCTACCTAGGTAAGTCATTACAAAATAACCATTATTCTTATGGTTAAGTTTAAGAAGATAAAATCCTGAAAGTATAAGTTATAGGTTGTAGGAAGGTACCAGCAGAATTGTATTGGGCACATACATTATTCAGTTTCTTACTTTGCAAGGATCACTTCAAATCTCTGGTCCAATCACTTGTGCAGTGCTGCTCAGAGTACCGATCCATCTGAGACAGGTGGATCAGATTTATAGTTGAGCGGTTTGTAACTCCTCCCAGTGTGGGCGTGAAAGAAGTGGAAATTCTAAGAGTAACTGAAGTATTTATGGTGCAAACCAATTGTACCATAGGAGTGAAATAAAAATTCCCCAAATTCCCTTTGATTTAAATGGGAGTTTAAAGTCCTTGAATGCCTGAATTTGCAATGCTTTGGAGACCTTTCTAGCATTCACAGGGTTAAAACCCAGTCCTACCCCCATGGCAACAGCTTCTTTGACAGCTGTTAACCATTTGAGTGCCAAAGGAATGTCACACCCCATCTGGTACTCAAACGGTTAAAGAATGAAAATGCTACTTTGATTTTTAATTAAGATAAAGGCTAAAAATATGTTAAAGTAACAGTAATGTCCCAATAAAAACATTTCTTATTTTGTAAAGTTAAGGGGTTAAAGCATGTCTCAATTTTCTATTGTTTAACCCTTTGAGCACCACAGCAGTATCCAGCATACTGCAACACTATGCGTTTGATACCTCTCTGGCACTCAAAGAGTTAAGAGTTACAATTAAATTTTACATTAAAAATGAATGTTGTAATTAAAAATTAAAAGTTTAAATTAAATTAGAATTAAGCAATATAAGCTTTTGATCCCATGGAGTAAAATAAAAAGAAATATATTTATAGAGGGGTATCTGTATGACATCATTGGATAAGAATAATAAAAGTAGGGGGGTGAGCAGCTTAAAGCAATATGCAGGATGTGCAGCCAACCAGCTGTGAAAACAATACTTGTGCACAGACAGCAGACAGCTGGTTTAGCAAGTCAATCTGTGTCCGTAGATGTTTTATTTGACATTTGGAATGTATCCCTATGGCTTTCCTCAAGTTTTTAACCAGAACTTGCTGCTCTTATAGAAATATCAGTCAAGGGATTATGATCTGCTATATCAATATTTGGCCGAAAAAAACAAAATATTTTAGAATTGAAAAAAAATTACATCTCATATCCAGTTTAAAATACTTTGGGTCAGATGTTCAAAAGAAAAATGAAGGAGTTCTGGCACAAACCATTTGATCTACAGGGGAGAAGTAAACATTCCAAAAATTGCCATTGATTTAAATGGGGATTTTAACCCCTTGAATGCAAGAGAGGTCTCCAACGCAATTGTTAGTATTACAAGGTCTCAGGTGTGAGTGGGGAGCAGGTGTGTTAAATTTGGTTTTATCGCTCTCACACTCTCTCATACTGGTCAGTGGAAGTTCAGCATGGTACCTCATGGCAAAGAACTCTCTGAGGATCTGAAAAAAAGAATTGTTGCTCTACATAAAGATAGCCTAGGCTATAAGAATATTGCCAAGACCCTGAAATTGAGCTGCAGCATGGTGGGCAAGACCATACAGCGGTTTCACATGACAGGTCTACTCAGAACAGGCCTCGCCATGGTCGACCAAAGAAGTTGAGTGCACGTGCTCAGCGTCATAGCCAGAGGTTGTCTTTGGGAAATAGATGTATGAGTGTTGCCAGCATTGCTGCAGAGATTGAAGGGGTGGGGGGTCAGTCTGTCAGTGCTCAGACCATACGCCACACACTGCATCAAATTGGTCTGCATGGCTGTCGTCCCAGAAGGAAGCCTCTTCTAAAGATGATGCACAAGAAAGCCTGCAGTTTACTGAAAACAAGCAGACTAAGGACATGGATTACTGGAACCATGTCCTGTGGTCCAATGAGACCAAGATAAACTTATTTGGTTCAGATGGTGTCAAGCGTGAGTGTCGGCAACCAGGTGAGTAGTACAAAGACAAGTGTGTCTTGCCTACAGTCAAGCATGGTGGTGGGAGTGTCATGGTCTGGGCCTGCATGAGTGCTGCCAGCACTGGGGAGCTACAGTTCATTGAGGGAACCATGAATGCCAACATGTACTGTGACATAATGTAGCAGAGCAGGATCCCCTCCCTTCGGAGGAGTATTCCAACACGATAATGACTCTAAACACACCTCCAAGACGACCACTGCCTTGCTAAAGAAGCTGAGGGTAAACGTGATGGACTGGCCATGCAGGTCTCCAGACCTAAACCCTATTGAGCATCTGTGGGGCATCCTCAAACAGAAGGTGGGGGTAGTGCAAGGTCTCTAACATCCACCAGCTCCGTGATGTCGTCATGGAGGAGTGGAAGAGGACTCCAGTGGCAACCTGTGAAGCTCTGGTGATCTCCATGCCAAAGAGGGTTAAGGCAGTGCTGTAAAATAATGGTGGGCACACAAAATATTGACACTATGGGCCCAATTTGGACATTTCCACTTAGGGGTGTACTCACTTTTGTTGCCAAGGTTTAGTCATTAATGGCTGTGCGTTGAGTTATTTTGAGGGGGACAGCAAATTTACACTGTTATACAGGCTGTACACTCACTACTTTACATTGTAGCAGAGTGTCATTTCTTCAGTGTTGTCACATGAGATACTATATATATATATATATATATATATATGAATTACTCTTCTGTCACCTAGGCTTGTCCCTGTCCCACTCCTCCTCAAAACTCTCCAATGGCTGCCTATCAAACTCCGGATATCTTACAAAATCTTACTTCTCTCTTTCAAGACACTTCTCTACTCCAATGACTGTCTTCTCTCAGCTCCTTTTGTCCCTACAGCTCCGTCACGTATCAAACCTTTTTCTCTTATAGCTCCGTATCTATGGAATGCTCTGCCACCCAACCTGCGCCACTGTACCTCTCTGATAACCTTCAAATCTCACTTAAAAACTCACCTCATGGATAAAATCTGAACATGATAGAAGGCACTGATGTTGTACAATGAACGCTCTTATAAATTATTTACTTTACTGTTGTCCTCTATCATCATCAGAACTAGCATGGTATTCAGCACTTGACCCTTATGTACTCTGTATGTCTCCCATTACCATTTTAGATTGTAAGCTTTTGGTCAGGGACCTCGCACCCAATGTTTCACTCTACAAAGCACCTGTAAGCCTGTATTGTTTAAACCCTTAAATTGTAAAACGCTGCGTACACATGTGGCGCTATATGAATAAACATATTAATTAATTCATTCATTCATTCATTCATTCACCGCTAAGTGTAGTATTATATATCAAGATATATTTCCTTCCCCTCAAAAGGGTTTGCTCACATGCTGGAGAGGCTTAATCTGCCTCTCAGTGTAACAGGCTTGCACTGGATTTTGGAGCGTCACTTCAGGCTGATGACCACACCACTGGCTCCAACGATGACAGGTAAACTTTGAATTTAAAGTGTTGTTCCCAGTGTTATACCACATACACAGATATAATATGCAGACCACACTAGGAGCTTTTTTATCATATAAATAATAGCATGTATAACCTTATCACATCATATGGGAGTTATAGGGAATATTAAAACTCATTCAAAACTAGTTTTTAATTAGTTTTTAATGAGTTGTAATATTCCCTATAACCTCCATTTGATGTGATAGGGTTATACATGTTATTATTTATATGATAAAAAAGCTCCTAGTGTGGTCTGCATATTATATCTGTGTATGTGGTATAACACTGGCAACAACACTTTAAATTCAAAGTTTACCTGTTATCGTTGGAGCCAGTGGTGTGGTCATCAGCCTGAAGTGACGCTCCAAAATCCAGTGCAAGCCTGTTACACTGAGAGGCAGCTTAAGCCTCTCCAGCATGTGAGTAAACCCTTTTGGGGGGAAGGGAATATATTTTGATATATAATAATACTATACTTAAAGGTGTTGTGGTTGCGCTTCTCTGTTTTTATACTTTTTTCAGATTACTGCTTTGTGAACAGGATAGTGACTTGTGATATCCTATATGATAAGCATCACCCAATACTGGGGTAAGTGTTTAGTATTTTGCTCTTTTTTGATCCTGTATTAGCTTAGCGCATAACTAATTGTTCCTTTGGAGAACAAATATACACTTTTTGGTTAAAAATCACAAGCAGATCGTCCCCTGTGGTCAGAGAGGCTACAATTAGCCTGCTGGTTGCATGGCGTATGTACATGGTATAAACCTTTGAATGCCAGATGCAATGCAATGCACTGAATACCTCTCTGGCTCTCAATGGGTTAAAGGCAAGCTGGAGCAATTCTGGGGTAAACCAATCATGGGCAACAAATAAAAATCCTTAAAATTTAATTCGTTTAAATGGGGATTTTAACCCTTTGAATGCTAGAGAGGCACCCTATTGCATTGTTTTTCCCCTGTAACACTCAATGGATTAAAATCCCCATTTAAATCAATAGAGATATTTATTTGCCAACATTAGCGTCCTTGGTTTGTCCCAGAACTGTTCCACTCTACCTGTATACATAAGACCCATTCAGTTCTTGATAACTGATTAATAAAAATGTTAGGGGTTCCCTCAAAGATTCCAGACATAGTAACACAGTTGACAAGGCTGAAAAAAGACATGCATCCATCAAGTCCAGCACATGCCAAAAACACCCGCTGAAGCCATTTTCAATTTAGCCCCAAGTTGGAAAAAATGTTTCCAGCAGTGGGGTACCCTTGATTTACTCAGCAGGAAAAAAGGTACCCTATATCATATTGACTTTCATAATACTTACTGCTTCTTTAATGTAATGTACTCGAAGGTGATGTACTATAATAGTTTAGGTCATCTGCACATTTTCCAATAACTTTTATATGACTTTCATACTTGGTTAATTAAAACTAACCAGACCTGTTTAGCACAGTGTCATTCCTTTGATGGATGGCCTCTTGCTCTTTTACAAGGAAAGTCTTAACCTGGGTGTTCTGAGGTACAGTATAAATACTAAGAATGTTCTTGGCTGCCTTTTGTTATAGAATGTTTTACGTCTTCATTTGCCAATTTTTTGTTTCAGCCTTGTCTGAGAAATATCCCTTCTCCCTGTAACCCCTCTGGGGTCACAGTGATTTCTGCTGCCACTGAGTATCCTGCAGTTCCTGTGGAGGGCCAGCAGATGGCGAGCTCCTATGCACATGGATGGATTTTCAGGACTCCATTTTAGTTTGGAGTTGGTTTTAGAGCTGGGTTGAAGTGAGTGAAGGAGCCACTTCTAAGCAGGGAATGCTGACCTGGCTGATCCAGAGCTGGAGGATCCTGTTAGAAGCATTTCAGCAGACAGCTGTAACCAGACAAAGGCACATAACTGATCCTGGCAGGGAATGCTGTGAAGATTGCAGGAATTCCAGCAGCAGTTAAAGGAGCAAGCGCTCCCCTTCCTGAACTGACCAGATTGCAGACTGTGGAGTGGTAAACTTGAAACCTCTCCTCCTGTTTCACCACAGGGCACCCTGAATCTGGTTGCACAGTTAAAGAGACCTTGCTCTATAGAATCTCTGATCATTGGAAGATTACAGCATAACACAAACCATAATGTGGATTACAATTATTCTGGGCCCCAACTATGTGCACCAACTAACGGTACCCAGCTGCCACTAGGGTGAAGCCTAGTGTGGGCCGTAGTATTTGATGTGGGTGTGTGAATACCATATTGACCATTGCATTCTTGCACTGTCTGACTGTATTATATTCATGTATCTGTTATATTCCTGCATAGGGTTTTCTTTCTGTGCAAAACAAAGTTCTGTGTCAGATTTATTGCTCATTTAAATATGTTCCCAACTGGGCCCCACATCCATACCCTGGATGCCCAGCTGGGTGGAGGCACTGCCGCAGTCATGTACCCCAAGTCCCAGGTAGCGGACGCCCAGGATCGGCCTGCAGAGTGCAAGGAGGTTTCTGGTGTAAAGGACCACAAGGGTGACTGTGGGCCTACGCAAAACCCTGTTACAACCCTAAAAATAAATAAAACTTTATTAGTGATGGTAAAATGTAGATAGGGTGAAATGTTCATGTTCTGCTCTGCAATCTGTCATAAAAACTCCGAGAAGGATCAGGTATGGCTATACTAATGGCCCTATACAAAAAGCAATTCTGGAGTAAACCATTTGTTCCACAGGAATATAATCCCAAATTCCAATTGATTTAAAGGGATAGCAATAATTAATATGTAAAATAATATATTTCTCTGTTGTTCAATATAGCTTACAGGTAACTCTGGGAAGACAACTTCCCCTTTAGGTAGGCAGGAACAGTTCTTGGAAAGAAGTGCAGGATGGAGCCTTCCTTCCCTCCTTAGCTGGTCCCCAGCCAATCCCCAAACAGTTAGACTTGTTCCTTGAACAGGAAAGGCAAGAGAACAGTTGTGCTTAGTTTTTAGTTTATTTTATTGTTTTCTGTTAGACATGGGATGTAGAAATCTCCCATTAGGCGGATTACCATTTCTGACTTACCAGTGGCGGATTGCTCAGTTACCAGGCCCTGTTTATGGACCTTCCAGCCCTAAGGGGAAAATCCTGCATGCTATGTTTTTTCCCTAGGAAAAGCCCACTGAGGCTTCTTCTTTAGCAATGGTAGTCTGAAGACAGAGGACCTGCAAAAAAGGTGAGCAATCCTTTGAGTGCTGAGGTCCACTTGTCCCACGCTTCTCCTCTGCACAGGGGTCTCCTTTTGTAGTTCCTATTATATACTCCTGCACTCATTGGGTTTACATGCTTGTTTGTTGGGTTTCTGGAGTTCTTGGGTTTCTGTGGAATTTAACCCCTCATTTGCCAAACTGAGCACTTATAAGGGTTTTGTCACACTTCCCTTTGGGCTTAGTGTTATTTTGTATTAATCTGGTGATTTCTATGTGTTTCCAAACTTTGGACTCACTTTATTAAAATTCCGTTATTTAAGTTCCACACCTTGCTCCATTCACCTCTATGACCACACATCATTGTACTTGACCTTGACCCACCAGGCTATGTGTAACACATCTGTTCTACCCATTTTTTTCAAAAGAGCAGTAAATGTTTTTCATGAAAATTTGCAAACATGTTATAGTGTTCCCTCCATTGTAAAATAAGGCTATTCTAATTTCTAGGAGAGCTTTCATTTAAAACTTATTACAGCTCAGACTTATCCTTTTTTTAAGCACCAGTTCTAACTAGTGTCTTTAAGGCATTTTTATAAGGTAATCTATGGAACAGCTTGATCAGTGATAATGGCTCGCCATAGTTGTAACGGATGTCTGGACCTCAAACCCTTTACCTAAAGACTATGGCCCTTTGGCCTCATTTGAACTTTGATGGGGGCTTTTTCCTATCTTTATGTTAAAAGTTTTATGCTGTATATATTGTCGAATGTTGTACGTTTTATATATTGTTGAATGTTGTATGTTTAATGTGTTGTATAGTATGTAATATGTACGAGGGATACACGAACACCGAAGCCGGTGGTTCCCCGGTTCCTTTGTTCGAGGCATCAATGCGGCCGCGAGCGCGGGAACCGGAGGCAGTGAGTCGACGCCGGATTGGCCGACGTACGACTCACTGCGCACACTGATTGGCCAGGGTTGAAGCCGCATATTCAAACTAGTGTGTACGTGCTTCAACCCCTGGCCTAGTCCCTAGATGTGTATTCCCTCTCATCAACCCTTTGTCTTTGTCTAGACAGTAATCAACCATGTTTGCCTTAACCTCATCAGTATTGTGTTTAGTAGTTCATCTGCCATTGGCCCTTTTCCCTTAACGGCTATTGGTCCTTTTGTCACCCTCTGCCATTGGCCCTTTGTCTCCAGTTACCATTGGTCTTTTGTTTCCTGTGTCATATGCCCATTGTGTCTGATTGGTCCCTGGGCCAAGCCTGTATTAGAATACCTGGCCCTCCCCATCCCTATTGTGGTATTGTATTTGACTGTATAAAAGATGTGAGTTTTGTTCAATAAAGTGTGTCATGTTTGTAGTGAACCAGAGTCCTGGAGTCTGTTTGTTCCCATGGTTAAAGTGGCCACTCTGCCGCCCATCTGAACCAAGTTCCTGTAACGTTCGTCCGTCTGCTGCCAGGATCCCGCTACCGGACTTCGTATCCTGTCAGGCGGCAACGTGGACTCTGCCTTGTGGTTCTCCTGATTCAGCTCAAGCCTGCGAGTCGAGCACCGGAGTGCTCGAACATCTTACCTACAGATACGTTTGTTCCTGCAACACTTTTCCCTGATCCGGTTCTGTGACCGCTCGATGGTGTTCGAGTGCCCGTGACCCCTCCGGTAGCCGCATCCCTCCAGGTATAGTCGGTTATCACGGGGTTCAACGCCACTTTGAGTCGACCACCGGAACGTTGATTTGCCTGACCGGTACATTTGACGACGCCAGTCCGGCGTTGAGAAGGAGAGACCCTGGAACGACGGCGGAAGGTGACCCGGCCCCTTCTTACCTTCCGTTACACTGGTGGCATAGCGGTGGGATTTCTCCTTCTTTCATCGGGTGTATCGAATGAAGAATGGCGGCACGCGGATCCGGCGGAGCAGTATTGCCCGAATGGGGTTTCCTGGACTTTTTGGATCTGATTGAATCAGTTGGACCCGCATGGGGTCTCAGTGACTTCCACAAGCGCCTCGGAGCTGTAGAGCCCGACTGAGAGTACATTAACTTTCTAGTAAAGTAAAAGTGGAGCATTATTGGGATCGGACCAAGTGAGGATCCGGTGTACCGGAGGATGGTGAATCTCATGCCACTCCTTGGATACAAGCCATCGGTTGCCAGGATTAATAGACTGATGGATATTGTGCATGACCGGTACATGCCTGGACTTTGTGCAGGAAGAGAGGAAGAATATTGGGGGGGCACTCATCTGAGGAGGACCTCGGTGAAGCGGAGGACTTGGAAGGAGCTGCCCCTGTTCATTCCACACTGGGGAGTGGGAATGCATTCCTCACCAGTGCCCCTGTTGCCCTGCCTGATACCCCTTTTTCCCTGGACTATGTTTTCCCTGAGCTGAGGGGTGGGAATTCATTCCCCCTCAGTAAAGAAGATGCCTCTGCATCAGGGGATGGGACGGATGTCTCCCCTGATAGGCATGTTGCCCCTTTCCCTGCTTCCCCAGCTGCGGCGGATGAGACGCAGGTCCCCACCAGCAGCAATTGTATGTCCCATTTGATGGGTAGGAGCGAGCCCATCAGTCCCCATGACCCCCCTGCTGTAGTGGGTGTAAAAGAGCCCACCAGCAGCCCCAATATGTTGCCACCTGTGGGGTTGGAAGATGTGCTGGGAGCGGAGCCGTGCGTGTTCCCCAGGATCATAAGTGATGCCGCCTTGAGGGATGGGACTGCGGTCTCCCTCAAGGCAGAAGAAAGGCCTGTGTGAGTGATGGCCTACAAGAGGAGGACCCCAGCGGGCTGGGAGAGAGCAGTGCCGCTGGCCCTCCTGAAGATATGAACTGTGAGCTGATGGGTGGGAATGTGGTCCCCATCAGCCCTTGTGGACCCCCTGCTGTGGTGTGTAGGAGTGAGCACACCACCCCTTGTTTTGTCCTGGATGCCAAGGAGATCAGCAGATTGCCCCTTTACAGCACTGATGCCTTGGATACCCACCTCTCTGTGACCCCTGGCTTGGTGGATGGGAGTGAATCCACCGGGTCCTGTTTATCCCCTGCTGTGGTGTGTAGAAGTGAGCACACCACCCCTTGTTTTTCCCTGACGCTGGTGAGTGGGAGCAAGCTCACCAGCAGCCCCAAGTAGGTGACCCCCATGGAGATTGCCCTGGAGCAAGAATGTTTACACCCCAGGGACACAAATGCTCTTGGCATGGGAAGTGGGACTACAGTCTTTCCAGTGGCCAAGGGAACCCTGAACTGGTGAGGGAGAAGACAGTCCTCACCAGGGATACTGATGTTTGTGCCCCTATTACCTGCAAACTGATGGGTGGGAAGGTGCTCCCCATCAGTCCCCCTTTGGGCCCTGATCTAGTGAGTGGGACCACAGTCCTCACCAGAGATGTTGCTGGGGCCCCTGGATTCCCTGAGTTCTGCCTGGGGGTGGGAATGTGTCCTCCACCCGGTCCTCTGGAACTTTGAATACCCCTGCCCTGCCCAAACGAGTGCCCAGTTATGCGGACGGTGCTCAGAACTTTGCCCCAGCCCAGGAGAGTGGGAAGAACATCCTCTCCTGTTCCTCTAGGGCACTGGCCCACCTAAAAGGGGGAGATGTGCCCCTCTCCCCACACTTTGATGCACCGGACCCTGAGGATCCAGAGACACAGTTGCCCCAGGGAGATCCACCATATGGACTGGCTCTGGACCCTGAGCCACTGGCCCCAGACCCAGGAGGGCCTGACCCCAGCACTGCCTGGAGAAGGGCCCAGGAGAAGCCGCCCAATTTGGTGCTCACCAGGACCAGCAGGCACCAATTTCCCTGGCCTAGGATCAAGGATCCGGATTGTACCCCTGGCCAAGGACCAGTGGCTTGTTTCCGATTTCCAGACCTGGACAAGGGGCTCATGTGTTCCCCTGGCCCAGGACAAAAGGACTGCTCATTGTTTCCCTGGCCCAGGACAAGGGGCTCCCCATGTAAGACTGGCCTAGGACCAAGGCCTCCGGACTAAGGAACTGTTCAGACAAGTGGCTCCCAACAGCAAGGCTCTCCTACAGCTCCAAGCCAGCGTTTACTACTGTATCCACTGGCTTGGTACCAAAAGGGGGAGAAATGTAACGGATATTATCCATTACTTGGGCCCTTGTCTGGACCTCGAACGCTTTACCTAAAGACTATGGCCCTTTGGCCTCATTTGAGCTTTGATGGGGGCTTTTTCCTATCTTTATGTTAAAAGTTTTATGCTGTATATATTGTCGAATGTCTTATGTTTTATATATTGTTGAATATCGTATGTTTAATGTGTTGTATAGTATGTAATATGTACAAGGGATACACGAACACCGAAGCCGGAGGTTCCCCGGTTCCTTAGTTCGAAGCATCAATGCGGCCTCGAGCGCGGGAACCGGAGGCAGTGAGTCGACGCCGGATTGGCCGACGTACGACTCACTGCGCACACTGATTGGCCAGGGTTGAAGCCGCATATTCAAACTAGTGTGTACGTGCTTCAACCCCTGGCCTAGTCCCTAGATGTGTATTCCCTCTCATCAACCCTTTGTCTTTGTCTAGACAGTAATCAACCATGTTTGCCTTAACCTTGTCAGTATTGTGTTTAGTAGTTCATCAGCCATTGGCCCTTTTCCCTTAACGGCTATTGGTCCTTTTGTCACCCTCTGCCATTGGCCCTTTGTCTCCAGTTACCATTGGTCTTTTGTTTCCTGTGTCATATGCCCATTGTGTCTGACTGGTCCCTGGGCCAAGCCTGTATTAGAATACCTGGCCCTCCCCATCCCTATTGTGGTATTGTATTTGACTGTACAAAAGATGTGAGTTTTGTTCAATAAAGTGTGTCATGTTTGTAGTGAACCAGAGTCCTGGAGTCTGTTTGTTCCCATGGTTAAAGTGGCCACTCTGCCGCCCATCAGAACCAGGTTCCTGTAACGTTCGTCCGTCTGCTGCCAGGATCCCGCTACCGGACTTCGTATCCTGTCAGGCGGCAACGTGGACTCTGCCTTGTGGTTCTCCTGCTTCAGCTCAAGCCTGTGATTCGAGCACCAGAGTGCTCGAACATCTTACCTACAGATACGTTTGTTCCTGCAACTCTTTTCCCTGATCCGGTTCTGTGAACGCTCAACGGTGTTCGAGTGCCCGTGACCCCTCCGGTAGCCGCATCCCTCGAGGTATAGTCGGTCATCCTGGGGTTCGACGCCACTTTGAGTCGACCACCGGAATGTTGATTTGCCTGACCGGTACACTCGACGGCGCCAGTCTGGCGTCGAGAAGGAGAGACCCGGGCACGACGGCGGGAGGCGACCCGGCCCCTTCTTACCTTGAGTTACAATAGTAAGTTAGAGGGCAGCTCCATCTGATGACCACAATTTAAAATTACAGTTTAGTCTATAAAAAAGATTGAGCTGAAATAACTTTTGAATGCAGAACCTCCCAGCATGGAAGTACCAGCAAGAAAATAATTATAATATGTTTTAATACAAAAAAGGTTTACTGCTCGTTTAATACATTTGATTGGTTTGTACTATGTGTCTTCTTTTGTTCATTTTATAGAGATATTCCACTGAACATCCTGCTCCTAATTATGATCCTACCTGGAAATTCTCAGATCTGACACTGAGACTCAGGGTTTTGATGCAAATCTCAGTCTCACAGTAAAGGGCCAAATTATCTGGGTGAGAGAGTCCAGTGTTACCTACTATGTGATCTGCACCAATTATCTGCTTGCTTAGTGTCTGAACTGCAGTTCAGACCAGTTTCTTGAAGGTGGGTTGGAGCACCACTGGGTTACAGACCACAGGGCCATAGCCACATTATAGGGGTTCTAAGGATTGCTATTTCACTGTCCTCAGGGTCAGTTTATTGTGCAAGTTCTCAGGTATGACTATGATGAGGAACACCAACAAACACACCTTCCACTGGCGTGCTCTACCGGGTGTAATACAGGTTGATGAGGACAATATTATCTTTGTAATGACTACTGTGGATTTCTCCTTAGTGAGGATCAGTATACACTAAGGATTATATCCATCAAACAAATGAGATGCAATACTGGAGCAAACTAACTGCACCATAGCTTGGAAATGAAAATGATGCAAATGTCCATTGATTTAAAATGGACTATTAACCCCTTGAAGGCTAGAGAGGTCTCCAGCATATTGCAAAACAATAACTCTCGAGCACTCAAGGGGTTAAAACCCCTATTTAAATCAATGAGAATTTTCATTTCCTCCATGTGTGCATGTTTTGGTCAAGAGCTTCATAAATATGGTCCTAAATATCTTTGTCATTCTATTTTTCATAGTAACATAGTAGCATAGTAAATTAGGTTGAAAAAAGACACAAGTCCATCAAGTTCAACCTTCGCCCCATACCTCAGTAACTGAGAATTTCATAGCTTTCCTGCTACCAATTAAATTAGTCTTTATCAGACCTTCCTGATCAGCCTACTGATAAACAGTATAACTCTGTATGTTCCCGTTTGAAAGAAATGTATCTAATCTTCTCTTAAATGTATCCATTGTATCTGCCATAACTACCTCCCTGGGCAATGAATTCCACAATTTCACAGACCTTACCATAAAAAAACCCTTCCTCTGCTGAAGTTTAAACCTCCTTTCCTCTAATCTCAAGGGGTGTCCCCTGGTCACCTGATCAGGCCTTGGAATAAGTAGCTCACCACAGAGATCCTTGTATTGACCTCTCATATACTTGTACAATGTGATAAGGTCTCCTCTTAGTCATCTTTTCTCTAGAGTAAATAAACCAAGTTTGTTTAGTCGTTCCTTATATGTCAAGTCCTCCATTCCCTTAATTAATTATGTTGCTCTCCGCTGTACCCTCTCTAGTTCTAGTATATCCTTTTTCAGAACCGGTGCCCAAAATTGCACTGCATACTCAAGGTGAGGTCTTACCAATGATTTGTATAATGGCAAAATAATGTTATCCACTCTTGCTTCAATACCTCTTTTTATGCAAGACAGGACTTTGTTTGCCTTTGCTACTGCTGTTTGACACTGGTCACTGTTTCCAAGTTTGTAGTTGACAAGGATACCCAGGTCTTTTTCTAGCAATGAGTCACCTAAAATTATTCCATTAAGTTTATAAGTAGCCTTGGGATTGTTCCCTCCCAAATGCATGACTTTACACTTCCCCACATTAAACTTCATATTCCACATGTTTGCCCAATCTGACATTGTATGTAAGTCCCTCTGTAGAGAGAAAATATCCTGTTCTGAATTAATGACTTTGCATAATTTAGTATCATCTGCAAATATTGATATTTTGCTTTCTATATCTATTTCCAGGTCATTTATAAACATGTTAAAAAGCAGCGGACCTAATACTGAACCCTGAGGTACTCCACTCTCCATTTTAACTGTTCTGGAGAATTTTCCTTTTTTTTTTTTTTTTTTTATAAATTTTATTAGAGATAAAGGCGATACAAAAACAAATCGTAACATATCGTACAGTATATAACATACGAGTACAATCAGAATAAGTATGAAACAAAGATGTGACAAAGAGTGACCAGCAAGAAGACAATAAGTAGCATGAAAACAATAATATATTGTCTAAACAAAGCTCAGCAATGAGTTTATAGTATCTCACCTGTAGGTTCCAAAGAAGATGATAATACCCTTAGAATACAGGTGAGTGTGAAACATTATAGGGGCATGTAGATATGTTAGCTCTTCCGAAAAAAGGTAAGTGCATGACAAAACAAAACAAGGGATTTGAATACAAACATACAGACATGAATACAGATACACAGATATAGATAGACAGAGAGAAGGGGGACAAGAAATGGAAGGGAGAGATAGGGGTTTTGCACCGGACTCGATACCATGGGACCAGCGGCACAGGATCTCATATAAAGAATGGCAGAGTTCTACCAAAACAGAATTAGCATTAAATGCAACTCCTAAGCCAATGCCAGGGGCCCCCATTAAGGACTGAAACAAAGGCATATCAGAGAGAAAGAGGGGAGACATTCCTTCTATATTGATACCAGGGTTCCCATAATTCCTGGAAGGACTGAAAGGTAAGTGTTGAGAGTGCGTGACATCTCTCCATTTCGACTAGGGAATCTACTTTCGATATCCAAGCCGACTCAGGCAGCGTAAGAGAATTTTCCTTTTACAACCACACACTGTTCCCTATCCTTCAGCCAGTTTTGTGTCCAATTACAAAGGTTATCTCCTAGCCCCAATTTCCTTATTTTATACACCAGCCTTCTGTGTGGCACTATATCAAATGCCTTTGCAAAGTCTAGATATACTACATCTACTGCCTTGCCATTGTCAAGGTTGCTGCTTACCTCCTCATAGAAGCTGAAAAGATTAGTTTGGCATGATCTATTCTTCATAAAACCATGTTGATTTGTACTAATGATTTTATTTTTTGTGTTGTAATCCTGAATATAGTCCCTTATTACCCCTTCTAACAGTTTTCCCACTACAGAGGTCAAACTCACTGGTCTATAATTCCCAGGTTCTGTTTTAGTTCCCTTCTTAAATAGAGGCACTATGTTAGCTCTTCGCCAATCCTGTGGCACTGAGCCTGTGGTAATAAAATCTTTAAAGAGTAAATATAGGGGTTTTGCTAACACTGCACTAAGTTCCCGAAGAACCCTTGGATGTATACCATCAGGACCCGGTGCTTTGTCGTCTTAATTTTGTTCAGTCTTCCCATGACATCTTCTTGAGTTAACCCAATATCTATTAATTGTATTGTTTTAGTTGTTACTTGCGGAGGCTCTTCTACCATTCCTTGCTCCCTTGTATATACTGATGCAAAGAAAGTGTTTAAAACATTGGCCTTTTCCTTAGCCTCACTAACCAACTCACCCGTCTCATTTTTGAATGGTCCAATGCACTCCCTTTTAAGTTTTTTGCTATTTATATATTTGAAAAACTTTTTTGGATTAGTCTTGCTTTCCCTTGCAATTCGAGTTTCATTATCTATTTTTGCTACCCTAATTGCCTTTTTGCAATCTTTGTTGCACTCCCTGTATTTTAAGAAAGATTGTTCAGTTCCTTCAGACTTAAATAATTTGAATGTGTTTTTTTTCCTTGCCATTTCCTTCTTTACATGTGCAGTTAACCACATTGGCTGTGACTTACTTCTTTTGCATTTGTTCCCCATTGGTATATACTGTTGGGTACATTTCTGCAACCTAAATTTGAATTCTGACAATTTTTCCTCAGTATTTTTGCCTTTAAATAAAATATCCCAGTCTATGTGTTGCATTGAAGCCCTTAACAATTTGAAGTTAGCTTTTTTAAAATTAAGAGTTTTGGTTGAACCTATACATTTTTGCTTTGCCAGACTGATCTAAAATGTAACCATGTTGTGATCACTGTTTCCCAAATGTTCTCTTACCTTAATATTGGATACCATTTCTGTGTTATCACTAGATCCAATACATTGTTATTTCATGTCGGCGCTTCCACCATTTGTGACATGTAGCTTTCAAGAAGTGTATTCAAAAACCTGCTACCCTTAGCACTCTGACAGGTCTCATTTTTCCAGTTGATATCTGGATAATTAAAATCTCCCATAATTATAGTATGCCCAAACTGGGCAGCTTTCCTCATTTGCAATAACAGTTGGGCCTCATCATTGTCATCGATATTTGGTGGTTTGTAGCATATGCCCACCAACAACTTTTTTTTTTTACCTTTTACACCACATTTAGTCTTGATTTCTACCCACATGAACTCCACAATTTGGCCAGTTTTCTCACTAATATCACCTCGCAAAACTGGATTTAGCTCTGTTTTCAAATATAAGCACACACCTCCCCCTTTTCTATTAATTCTGTCTCTTCTAAACAGGGAATAGCCCTCTATATTTACAGTCCAGTCATGTGCATCGTTCCACCATGTTTCTGTTATTCTAATTATGTCCAATTGCTCATTAACCGCCAGCAATTCTAGTTCTCCTATTTTATCTACCATACTTCTTGCATTTGCTAGCATACAATTAATTTTGAAGTCTTTACATATATTAATCCCTACATGCCTTTTTTCTACACCTTCATTTACTAGGAGTTCCTCCCTACTGACTAAATTTTCCCCACCCTTTCTCCACCCCCTGGTCATTTACTTGGACCCGGTTCCTATCTGTTCTATCTACCCCATTTTTGCTATCTATACCCACCCCCGCTTTCCTAGTTTAAAAGCTCCTCCAAGCTTCCTAGCATTCTCTCCCCTAACACAGAGGCTCCTCTACCATTTAGTTGCAATCCATCTCTTCCATATAGATTGTAACCAAGAGCAAAGTCTGCCCAGTGTTCTAAAAACCGAAAACCCTCCTTCCTACACCATTGCTTGAGCCATGCATTAAGCTCCCTGAGCTCCCTCTGCCTACCTGCACTGGTGCATGGCACAGGTAGTATTTCAGAAAATACTACCTTAGAGGTCCTTGCCTTGAGCTTGCACCCTTGCTATTTTGTCATTGGTTCCAATATATACCAAGACAGCTGGATCACTTTCAGCCCCTCCCAATAATCTGTCAGCCCTGTCCACAACATGCCGAACCCGAGCACCCGGGAGACAGCATACCGTTCGGCATTCATAAACTGGATTTGATGAGTTTATAAGTTTACTAGTGTAAAAGACAGTGTATACAGACCAGCATTCTGTGCGTTCGGGTAGTCTCTACTGCTCATGACTGCATCGGACAAACATACATCTGGCCTTTTATATTATAGGATATCTGCTTTGTGCATCTCTGTGTTTAGTTTTCAGGAACAAAACCAGTTGTGAATGTGATTTTAACCATTTGAGTGCCAGAGGACTCTCTAAAGCATTGCAACACAATGGAGGAGATTCACTAAGTGGTGACAGAGGTGATAAAATGGTGATGATTTCCCCAATTTATCACTTCTCTAGTTCCTATGTTATTTTATGGTGCCTATGCACTAAGATTTATTCAACTTGGAGAGCTTAGCGAATTGGCTTCATAGAATAACATAGGAACGGGAGAAGTGATAACACTGGAGAAGTCATCTCCACTTTATCACCGCTTTTTCACTTCTTAGTGAATCTCCCCCAATGTGTTGGACACATCTCTGGCACTCAAAAGGTTAAACCTTTGATAAAAGCCATGAGATGTAGGTTCAGAATGTAAATGTTCCAAGTTATGATAAGCAGCAGGGCTAGACTTCCCAATAGGCAGAGTAGGCAACTTTCCAGAGATCCAAATTTTGAGGGGAGCCTCAGCTGTGCTGGCCAAACCCAGATTCTGAATTGTGGATGGGGTCAGAGATATCTCAATGTCCCTGCACCAGTTTATATGCCTTTACATAATATTATTTAACCCCTTGGATGCTAAAGAGATCTTTAAAGCATTGCTATTCAATAAGTTGTCGATCTCTCTAGCAATCAATGGGTTAAAACAAATTTTTTTTTGTTCTTGCTCGCTATAGGCCAAGGGTATTTTCTATTCCAAGAAATAGTGAATGTGCCTGGGGGTGGGGTCAAGCGAGGAATGGGGGTGTGGCCATGGGTGGAGCTAAGGACACCTATAGTGCCCTGCCTAGGAGTGCCCGGGATGTACATCGAGTCCTGATTAGCAGTCAGTGAAGACATTAGAGTGACGTGCAGAAAGAAAAAGAGGAGCAATTCCTAGGCAAAGCAGCTCCACTATATGGGACAAATAAATATTTCTAATTACTTAATCCCTTAAGGACCGGGAAAATCTGAGTTTGATTTGACTTAAGGACCGGAGCAATTATGACTTTTTGACTATGTCTTTTTTCAACCATATTTTCTCTTTAATTCCTTTTGTATGCCCACACAAATTATATACTGTTTTTTTTAAGCACAAGTAGGGCTTTATTTTGATACCACAATTATATGAATATCTCATGGTTTAATTCGATTAAAATAGAAAAAAAGAGCAAAAAAAAACAATAACAATAACATTTTGCTTACATTTTCCTGTCAGGATTTGCATACTATTAGTTCATTACAAAAAAATACCCCTAAATATATTCATTTGCTTCTCCTGAATATAAAAGTACCCCATATGCCTAGTATTTCAATCACTTTTTCACATTTACCATGTAAAAATTACAAGATGGATGCCATTAGTTCCAACCTGTCATTTTTCAACAATATACAAAAGTGTATATTTATGAAAAGTAGACATCCAGGCTTTCATTTTATGTATGGTTTAAAATTTTTATGCAGCCATTTTACCATCAATCCCTCGTAAATCTTGACGTAAGTAAAAAAAAAAATCAGCGGTTTTCACACTTTGACTTCAATGTCGATGTGAATTTCACGTACATGATAGGTGAAGATTTTTAAAAATGCATTGTTTAGAGTTCAGCTTCTTCTTCTGAGTACGGCAATACCCCATATGCATAGGTTTCTCAAGGTTTGGGGAAGCTACGAGTCCCAAGTTAGAACATGTGAGTTTCCAGTTTCACACTTTGAATTTTCACAGCTTGCGTCACTGGTGCCATGTCTCATTTGGGGCTGTGTACCAGTGCTCCACTCTAAGATTCCCACCCAAAAGTGTATATTTTTGGAAAATATACAACCCAGGCTTTCATTTTATGTATGTTTTCAATTTTTTTTACATAGCCATTTTCACCAATCCCTTGTAAAACTTGATGTAAGTAAAAAATTCAGCGTTTTTTTACACTTTGACTTCAATGTTGATGTGAATTTCAAGCACAGGATAGGTGTAGATTTTAAAAAGTGCATTTATTAATGTTTAGCTCCTTCTTCTGAGTAAGACAATACCCTATATATATAGGTTTCTCCTGGTTTGGGGGAGCTACGGGGCCCAGTTTTGAACAAATATTGAATTTTCACATGTGTTTCCTTTTACAGCCATGCAATTTTTACAGCTGGTGCCTTGTCTCATTTCGGGCTGTTTGGCAATGCTGCAATGAATTTTACCCCCAAATGTATATGTTATACAACCCTGGCTTTCATTCTATTTGCATTTTATAATTTTTTTTTGCTGCCACACTATCATCAATCCCTCCCAAAACCTGCAGTAAGGAAGAGAAACACCATTTTTTCACACTTATATTTTAGTGTTGCTCTGGATTTCAGTCAGATGATATTTGCAGATTTTTTAAGTGCTTTACATTAGTGGTGAGTTACATCGTCTGAGTATGGCAATGCCCCATATGAATAGGTTTGTCAGGGTTTGGGGGAGCTACTGGGCCCAGTAGGGAACATGTGTGTTTCCATTATCAGAGATGGAAAAAGCTTAAGGTGCTTTGCTTCCCATTATATTTTGATAGTGTTAGATCTAAGGAGGGATGTGTTTTGAAAAATAAAAAAACAGGATATTTCAGGGGGAAAGTGGCCAAATAATAAAAGAAGTGTTACAGCACTACCACATTGTGCCTGAATGGTATTCCTTGAAGCAGTCACCAATGCAGAGGCCAGGTTTGGAAGGGCAATCAGGACAGTAAGTGGTAGTGTCTGTCCATATTCCCTTGCTGTAGCAAACCTTTCAGCGCTTCTTTGGTTTGTTCTTTTGGGGAGTTGGGGGGGATTTTATAAATAAAATGTACTACCCCAGGTCTTGCTGGAATGATTTCTGGCACACCGTGAAACAAAAATAGGGAAATAAGTTGTAGCTGATACTGTAAAAAAGTACATTTTGGATTGGGGTTTGCCAGTTTGAAAAGTAAAAATGAATTGTGTACTGCAGTCTGCATCATATAGATAGCAACTTTTTTGTACCATGCTCTACACTTTCTCATAACGAGATATGGCTGCATTAGTTGATCACACAGATCAACTCCCCCCATGTTCTTATTATAGTCCCTGATGCAGACTGGCTTTCTCAGTACCCCTCTCCTGCCACGACAGGTGACTGCTACAGTTCTGTCCTCGTGCATGGTGGTCAGCATATAGACATCTTTTCTGTCCTTGAACTTAACTGCCAGCAGCTCCTGTTGGCACAAAGATAAGGATGTCCCAGTTTTTAGTTTTGTTTCTACAAGTTTTTTGGGCAACTCCCTGCAATTGCGCCTAACAGTGCCACAGTGTCAAAAAAAAAAAAAGAGACAAATAAAAGTGGGCTGGTGTAATAGTTATCAACAAATAACTGATAACCTTTATTTAATAAGGGGTAAATTAGATCCCAAACGATTTTTCCCATTTTTTCCCATAAATTCAGGGCATCCAGGAGGATCAAGTTGGCTGACCTTGTCCTCAAATTCTAAAAGCCTGGGTATAGCCTGTGGCACTTTCACACAATTTATCAAATTTAACACCAAACCTGGAGCGCTTGGAGGGGATGTATTGCTTGAACCCTAACCTGCCTTTATACTTCATCAGGCATTCATCTATACTAATTTGTTTTTGGACAAATATTTTTCTGTAAATGTTGTATTAGGGGATGAATTTTGTACAGTCTGTCATACTGGGCATGTTCTTTTGGGAGGCACAGGGTATTATCACTAAAATGCATGAAGTGCAAAATCACTTCAAATCTGGACCTGGTCATTGTCTTGGGGAATATAGTGGTATCACATTTGGGGGTTTTGCTCCAGTAGGATCTTATACTTGGCTTTTTTATTATCCCCATTGCCATTATTAGGGCCCAGAATTGCTTAAATTCTGCGATATCTGTGGGATTCCATACTTCTTGCCTAACAAGAAAAGCTGATGGGTTGGCGGCAATATACTGGGCTGTATACAAATTGGTTTGGGACACAATTTCCCCCAAAATGTCTTCCCCCAAAAACAAATAAAAAAACTGATCATGGGTAAATCCTTCCACATCAATTTTAATTCCTGGGCTGCCGGTGAATTCTGGGATTTGTGGGTTTAAATTAGTTGGTGATACCCATTCATTTGTATCAGGAGGAGTGGCAGGTCTTGTGGCATTCCTTTGAGCAGGTCTTGTGGCATTTCTTTGGGCAGCACTTGGGGAATGTCTTTGGGCAGCTCTTTGGTAAAGTCTTTTGGCAGTTACTGGGGCAGCTATTGGGTCAGTTGCTGTGGCAGGTCTTGGAGCAGTGCGTCTTTTTTTTACAGAAGGACCATCGTCATCACTACTAGAGCTGCTCTCACTCTCTGAAATCAAAATCTGACGCAGTGTCTGTGGCTTCTGAGTCAGAAGCCAAAAAGGCATATGCTTCTCCTAAACTATAACGCCGCTGCATTTTTCCTAAATAGCTACCCACCCACTACTTAAATACTATACCTAATTCTAACCCCAAACGGTCACTAGTCCTATGATAATTTTTTTTTTTTTTTTCCTACACTACTCCTAAACCTAAATCTATCCCTAAGCCTTACCCTAATCCACGTATTCCCGGAACCTACACAAACTGTATTTTTAAATAAAATAGACTTTTTTTTGGGGGGGGGGTTGTTTGTTTTCCTACGCTACTCCTAAACCTAAATCTATCCCTAAGCTTTACCCTAACCCACGTATTCCCTGTACCTACCTAACCAACTACCTATCTAAACTAGATTATAACACAAGCTCTTTTTTTAATAAAATAAACTTTTTTGTTTGTTTTTTTGGGTTTTTTTTTCCTACGCTACTCCTAAACCTAAATCTATCCCTAAGCCTTACCCTAACCCACGTTTTCCCTGAACCTACCTAAACAACTACCTATCTAAACTAGCTTATAACACAAACTTTAATAAAATAAACTTTTTTTCCTTACTCTACCCCTAAACCTAATTCTAACCCTAAACCTTTCCTTTACACACGTGTACACTAAACCTACCCAACTACCTACCTAAACTACCTAAATATAAATAATAATCAGTTTTATTTAAAAAAAAAATAAAATAAATAAATAAATAAATAAAAATACAAGGGGGATGGAGGAAGTACCACAGATCAGAATAAGCTGATCTGCAGCAATTGATCATTTTTAAAGTGATCAGAGGGGTGGATTTTATTGATCACTGCAGTGATAGTGATCAAGGGGTTAATTTGGAGTTTTAAATCTCTCTTTTTTCATTTTTTAATACTGTAACAGGCTCTGGAACACAATGTCTCTCTGTCTCTCTCCACCTCAGAAGTGTCTAAGATGGAGGGAGACAAAGTGATGTGACAGGGACAGTATTTACAAATATTATCCCTGTCATTCAGCTTTTGCAATATGTGATTCGCTCATCAAGCGAATCACATGTTGCAACAATGTTTCTGCTGGCTGTTACTAAGTTCCCTGGTACTGGGCAGCCAGCCTGACATGGGTCCTTGAGTCACTTCTATCCATGACAGTCCCGGGACGTCATGGATCGTTAAGGGGTTAAAAGAACAGTAACCCAAACAATGAAATAGGTTGATATAACTTGAAATATATCTCATACTAACAAATAGCATATGTAACCATTTTTCGTATGTTACAGTCTTAAAATATAATACTAAAATTGCTTATGTAAAATGTCCTTCAGAGAGCATTTATTGAATGTTGTTTGTGCTGTTTACATTGAGAGAAACGAGCTACAGACAGTAACTGATTGTGATAATGCCCACTGTTCAAGGTATTCAGAAAGGCTGTTATGCTATTTACAGATAATCCTGGACAAATCATGGGAGTCTTGCAAAAAGCAGGAATGTCTGCTCCTTCAGATGTAAGACAAGATGATATCAGAATTTTTACAGATGCTAGCATTAAAGAGCTAATAATGTCAATCATTCCTTATACTTTGTAATAATAGTTTACCCCTCCCCTTTTATCAACATCACTCTTCTTTTCTCATAGCAAAAAGATGGTCAGGACAATCTTGTATCAGCTTAAGGAAAAACCTGCCCTCCTTTGTCAATATACCACAGTCTGTCACTCTTCCTCTGCTCCCCTCCTTTAATCAAGCCTCCACCAATGACAGAGGCTTTCTGCATGTAAGCTGGAGAACTCTCATTGGCCAGAGAGCACTCCAGCTTACAAGGAGAAATCCTCTGTCATTGGAGGAGGCTGGATAGAGAGAGGGGAACAGAAGAAGCGTGACAGACACCCGCAGTCTGTCCAGAAAGGAAGGCACAGGGTCATCATTAAATGTTTAATTTCAGCCAAATAAAGAATAAAATAAAAAAAAGTCAGGCTTTGGCTGAGCTGCTCTAATTCTGCTATTTGATTCTGCTGTCTGAGCTAATCTAGAGCTCTGCTATCCATTGCCACTGCCTTCCCTGTTCTGGGTCAGGCTGAATCAGCTGACCTCTCTGTGATTGCTCACCTGACTGTTATCAGTCAACCCTCCCAGGATTAAAGCAGCTTGGCTCACTTTCTGATTGCCCTTGTGTCTGATTCTGGCTGCGAGTGTGTTCTCCTGAGTTGCTGATTATCTGTGCATGACCTAGCTTCCTCTGACATCCCTTCTAGCTCCTGACTCCTGGCTTGTTCCTGACATCCTTGATCTCCGTAATCCTGACCCCAGCTTGGCTGAGTACCTGTTTTGGTTCCTGACCCCGGCTTGTCTTTTGGTTTACTCTTCTGGATCACGATTTTACTTTGTTTGCTTTTGTTATTTTAATAAAGGTGTTTTGCATTTTACATTTTTGTGTCTGTCTGGTTTCTGGTGCCTAACAGTACACAAGGGCCATGAATTCAGAAGGTGCAGGCAATGCACCGAATGTTTTTTTCAGGCTGGACCAGGTAGACCAGTGCATGGACCAGTTTGCTATAGCCCGCCAGACTTTGCTGCTCTGTACTGCGCATATGGCTCCACCACCTTAGCAACCCCCCGGCGCAGGCTGCCCCTATAGCTGCTGCTTCTCCCGCTCTGGCTGCCAATGGTGATTCCAATGTTGCTAGAGGCATGACTGGGTGTAACAGTTTTTTGCACGACACTCAGACCCAGTAGGTTAGAATAAAACACAGTTTTATTAAAAGACACAATAGAATGCCCACTACGGGCTATAGAGTATCACAGGAAAATAACAATCATGTACATATGCCCTCTCAGGCCCAGTATACAAAGGTATAGAATAGATACTGTCACAGGACAGGCATAATCAGGCAATTCCAGCACAACATGGGTTAAAGTTCATGGAAGGTAATCAGTCTCTGATGTGGTGTGTTTGACAACGCCCAGTAAGATGGTATAGGTAGCAAGAGACTGTGGTGCGAGATGTGGAAGCACCTAGTCTGTAAAGCAGGACTGAGACTCTACCCTGGTGCTGAGCAGAACAGAGGCCAATATACTCTGCTAGAGCTAGCACTACCTTGAGCCGTGAGCATCCGAACGGTGCAGTAACGGAGACACTGTGCACTGCAAGAGCTGAGTGACTAGAGCCAATAGCACCCGACCGGTGCGGTAACGGAGACACTGACACTGCAAGAGCTGAAGGACTGGAGCCAATAGCAGCCGACCGGTGTGGTAACTGAGACACTGTACACTGCAAGAGCTGATGGAATTAGAGCCAATAGCACCCGACCGGTGCAGTAACGGGGACACTGCACACTGCAAGGGTTAACGGAGCCACAGTGTTAACGGAGGCCACAGTGCTCTGCAATTGTTAACGGAAGGCTCAGTGTAACGGAGGCTACAGTGCTCTGCAAGTGTTTAACGGAAGGCTCAGAGTTAACTGAGGCAACAGTGCTCTGCAAGTGTTTCACGGAAGGCTCAGAGTTAACGGAGGCAACAGGCTCTGCAAGTGTTAACGGAAGGCTCAGTATATCGGAGGCAACAGTGCTCTGCAAGAGTGAAAGGAAGGCTCAGTATAACGGAGGCAACAATGCTCTGCAAGAGTTAACGGAAGGCTCAGTGTAACGGAGGCAACAGTACTCAGTCTGCTAACACCAGCACCAGCGGAAGTAAGAATGCCGCCCAAGCGAAACGGAGGTCAGGATCAGGATCGCTGCTGGATCTCAAAGCAGGAACGTCAGACTACCCGGGTCAGGTCACAGAGCAGGAACGTCAGCCAGGCCGGGTCGAATCACGGAGCAGGAACGTCAGACAAGCCGGGTCGGATCACGGAGCAGGAACGTCAGCCAGGCCGGGTCGAATCACGGAGCAGGAACCAGTAAGAGTAGTCAGATGATCCAAGATGATCCAGGATCGCAGGAACACAGCCACACAGTAGCACTGGTACAGGAACACCACGAAAGGGCACCTTACAGGTGCCAGGAGCCCGGTATAAGAAAGCCATACTGGGCGGGTCAAACTGAGCTCAGCCAATGGGGGCGCACCACACAGAGAGTGACAGAAAAGATTACGGGCACAGTGATACTGGGTCCGCCTCGCTTCCCCAACATTATGGGGGTGACCCTAACCAGTGCAGAGGTTTCCTGAACCAGGTCGGTATCTATCTGGAGATGGTACCACAGGCCTTTCCGTCTTATAGGAGTAAGGTGGGCCTTGTTATTTCCTTACTCTCTGATACAGCCTTGGCATGGGCTAATCCCCTTTGGGAGACGCAGAAACCTATTGTATACAATTAACCTGAGTTTGTGGCATTCTTTAAAAGGGTATTTGATGTACCGCTCGCTCCACTTCGGCTGCCAAGCAATTAATGTCCATCCAGCAGGGTACAAAGAAGGTTTTGGATTATGCCATAGAGTTTCGTACCCTGGCAATCGAGGTTGGTTGCAATAATGAGGCTCTCGTGGCTACTTTCTCTTATAGGCTTTCGGATATGGTTAAAGATGAGATTGCAGCCAGGGACCTCCCCAAAGATTTAGAGGAACTGGTCTCATATTGCATCCTGATTGACTCTCAAATCCATGAGAGACCTTCCTACAGGGAGCGCCTCTGGATGCATCCCATCCATTTAGCCCTGATCTTTTTGTCCCCACCCATACCTCCCTCTCCTCCCGCACCTCCTAGTCTCAAGACCTCAGGAGATGTGGAGCCCATGCAGCTTGGGTTCACTCACCTATTGGTGGAGGAGAGGGCCTTTAGGATGAGAGAAAGCCTGTGCCTTTACTGCGGTAAGGCAATGCACCTACTGCAAACTTGCCCCACACGTCCCTTAAACACCCCACACCTAAGGCTCTATAGGGAACAGACCTTAGGTGGCATCTTGCCGTCCCTGACTATCCTTAAGGATAAACCACTAGTCTCCATTGGGCTCTCTTGGGGCAAGACTTCCATTATTACAGAGACACTTATGGACTCTGATGCAGCGGGCATCTTTATCGACAATGCCTTCACCCAGAAGCTCTCTATCACGAAACCTTACAATTTCAGGTGATCCACTCTCCTCACTATCCTGTGGTCCTGGGTTATCCATGGTTGCACAAACACAATCCCACGTTCGATTGGGTAAGTGTCGAAGTCATGGCATGGTCACCCAACTGTTCCAAGACATGCCTAGCAAAAGTGGTGAAGGTGCTAACCATGTACAGATTCTTCTTCGTGAAGAAAAAAGAGTGGAGAACTGAGACCATGTATCAATTACAGGGGGCTCACCCATATCACGGTCAAAAGCGCCTACCCAATTAATTCACTAACAAGCTATTCAATCGATTAAAAGTGTCCAAGGTGTTCACTAAGCTCGACCTGCGACGGGTGTACAATTTGGTATGGATAAATGAGAGCCACGAATGGAAAACCATGTTTAACAATGCATGGTGGTATACTTAGACGACATTCTGATGCATTCCGCCTCCATGGAAAGCCACCACACAGATGTAGCCCAAGTTCTGCAAAAATTAAGAGAAAATAATCTATTTTGCAAATTAGAAAGGTGTGAGTTCCACCGCAAACAGGTCACCTTCTTGGGGTATGTAATTTCAGAAGTCGGTTTCACTATTGTCCCTGAGAAACTCTCAGCTTTTCTCGAGTGGCCGTGACCCGTAAGTTTCCGCTCTCTTCAACGTTTCCTCGGGTTCATTAATTATTACAGGAAATGTATCCGCAATTTCTCCTCTATTGTAAAACCCCTTACCGACATGACCAAAAAAGATGGTAACTGGACTAGCTGGTCTCCAGTAGCCATCAAAGCATTTGAGGCATTAAAAGTCGCGTTTGCCGCAGCACCCATTTTACCACACCCGAAACCCGAGCTTCCATTCATACTTGAAGTCAATGCATCTGAGACAGGAGTAGGCGCCCTCCTGTCTCAGCGTCCTACTCCTGGGAGCCAGTTGCACCCGTGTGGGTACTTCTTGAGGAAGCTAAGTCCTGTTGAATACAACTATGAAATTGGGGACCATGAGTTGCTGGCAATAATACTCACTCTCAAAGAATGGAGGAATGGTGGCCATTGCTGCTGCCTTCCCTGTTGTGGATAAGGATGAATCAGCTGACTTCTCTGTGATTGCTCAACTGACTGTTATCAGCCAACCCTCCCAGGGTATTTAAAGCAGCTTGGCTCACTTCCTGATTGCCATTGTGTTTGTTTCTGGCTGCAAGCCTGTTCTCCTGACTTGCTGATTATCTGTGCATGACCTGGCTTCCTCTGATGTCCCTTCTGGCTCCTGACTCCTGGCTTGTTCCTGACATTGTTGATCTCCGTGTTCCTGATCCCGGCTTGGCCGAGTACCTGTCTTGGTTCCTGACCCCAGCTTGTCTTTTGGTTTAAGCATCTGGATCATAATTTTGCTTTGTTTTCTTTTGTTATTTTAACAAAGGTGTTTTGCATTTTACATTTTTGTGTCTGTCTGGTTAGTGGTGCCTAACAAAAATTACAATAGGATACCAGCTAGTCGCTCTATAAACTTACTTTTTCGACAAACTGGTATTGGGGTGATGGATTAGTTTTCCTCTAAAAGTCAGTTATGTGGTTTAACTAAGTTTGCTTCTATGGGTGCAAATGTTGTAAAAAGCCCATGGCTGCATTGTGCATCCCCAGAATTACCCCTATCAGCAGTTCAAAGTGGTCAGAAAACTGACCCCTTGACTGTATGTCAGTGACTCTCAGCAACAAACTCTAGTGCTATGTGAGCAGTGCCCAAGGGGGACCTGTGTCTAGAAAACTGACCTATAAGATCTATATTTCAGTTCAGTCTCTAGCCAGCGGAATATTGGGGGCCTGTTTACAGACCCCCGTTGTGCTTCCCTGTTGTCCCACTGGGGTTCGTAATGCAGCAATGGCATCATCTACAGGTCTGCTCCCATGGGAGTAAATCTGAATCTGTCAGATAATAGTTGCCCTTTAAATGGGGCATTCAATCCCTCTGAATGATAGAGTTAGCTTCAGTTTTTTGCCTCCTAATTAATGTGTTATACACCTCTCTAGCATTTAACCCTTTGAGTGCAGGAGAAGCATGTAATGTGTTAGATACCTCTCTGGCACTCAAAGGGTTAAGGGAATAAAAGCCCCATATAAATCAGTGAGGACTTGGGGAAATTATATTGTCCCCCTACAGCGTTGTTGGTTTACTCCAAAATTATTATTCATTTCTTTGTGTATATGGCTCTTACAGACAATACAGCATCTTTCAGTGTATGAATTGTGGGTCAGGTTGAACAGGCAAATAATGTAATTTGTATGTAGAAATAAGATTACAATTTCATTATGACATTTTCAAATGTATTGAGCCAAACTAAGAAGAAAGATCTTTAACGACTGGCAAAGGCCGTGAGAAAGAGTCACCCTATAGCAATATGTGCGGGGCCACACAGTTATGGTTTGTGACATAGTTTGAGATAACAAGTCTATATGGGATGGGATATCATTCACATACTGCATACAGTTGGCTCATTCTTGGTTCAAGTGATTTTTCTTCATAAAATGAATTCACTGAAATATTTTCATTCATAAGTATATATCCGTTTATGTTTTTTCACTTGGTTTGTTATTCAGTGTAAGATTAACTATTCATATAAAATGTAACCCTTTGAGTGCCAGAGAGGTAGCCAACGCATTGGGTTGCAATAAGTTGGAAATCTCTCTGCCACTCAGAGGGTTAAAGGAAAATTAGGGAGAATGTATGAATCTACCAGATTAGCTCCAGTGGTCTTAGCCTCTCTAACACTAATGGCTGCATTGGTATCACATGCCGGTGCACACATTCTGCTGTTGTTAAAACTTTAATTCCAGCAAGCACCAAGGCATGTACAGGAATATAACTAAAAATTACTCCATTTCCTCTGCATCTTGTTTGATACACAATGTTAAAAAGGTATATAGGAAAGAAACTCCCTGACCCAACCATACACTACCCCACTGACTTCTCCTTGGCAGGAGACATTTTAAAAGAAGAATTTTGGGTGTCACTAGCTTAGTAAACTGGCATTATGCAGGTATAGGGCTAGGAAATTGAGTGCAAGGCTTCGGTTACATGGAATGCATAAGTACCTGCTCACCATTAACACCTAAAAATATAGTATAGTCATACCCTGACTTCAATGCCAGCATCTAGTAAGTGCGACATAATATTTAGTCTTATATTTGCTTTGTGGAGATATCCATTCACTTGTGTAACTAGTCATTGGAGGACCCTGGTGCAAAAATGTTTTTAACCCCTAATACAAAATTTTCTTCCAGAAGAATAGCTGGTTCCTATTAGGTTCTGGGTCTGATGCCCTCACAGATGCTGGGCCTCTTCACAATGCTGCACCCCCTGTGGTTATGGCCCTGCATTATCCATTCATGCTTTCTACGGGACACTATAACACAGCAGTCTTTATAGGAGTCTTAGAAGGGATAGTACAGTACTGTACATTGTCAGACTTAACAGAAAAGCATTGGGTACTAATGTCAGTAAATTAACCACCTTATATTGTGTAAGTCATTAATAGCTGTGCAAATAAAATTAACTGAATAGTGACTGTATAACATAATAAGAAAATACATGTTTGATTTCATGAATATTCAAAAGAAATGTGGAGTAATTCTGGGGCAAACCAAGTACATTAGAAGCCGTTTTTAAAATCAATGGGAATATTAGGGATTTTTATTTATTTATTATATATATATATATATATATATATATATATAATGAAAGTGAAAGGCAAGAACTCACAGGTCTTATACACATAAATATTTATACCAATTCAATGTTTTGGTCCTGTAGAGAACGAAATGTCAAACTGGAATAAATATATGTAAGTGTATAAGATCTGTGAGTGCTTGCCTTTCATTACATTATACAAGTTACTTGCAATTGCACCCAGGCAAATGAAACCGGATGATGTGAGTGCTGACCTCCAAATCTATATTTTATTTTATATATCTATCTATATATATATATATATATATATATATACATATATATTAAATTTCATGTTAGTTATTGTTTTGTTCATATAAAGTCTAGTCTATACATGACGTGAAAGCAAATTAGCAAATTAAAGCTTGCTCTGATTTCAGATTCTTGGACTCTCTCAACTACGCTTATCAATGTTAAGGATAAGAATCACTTGTTAGTTTTTAGTAATCTTTCTTCCATATAGTGCCTGTTTGTTTTAGGAGGAGCCTGGATTTTACTGTACGATTTTTAAATGTTTAAAGGAACTATGTCCTAGAAGCCATTTTTTAAATGCAAAACCAATGAAGGCACTTCCTGAATTAGCTATGGATGCTTTCGTGCTAGGAGTTCTGCATGGCGTGCTTGTAATTAGCATAATATATAAATCTCAAAAACTAGTATTTATAAAACAAAATAGCTAATTCAACATACAGGTGATTTTAAAAGTTTTTTCAAATTGTCTTTAGGTTATGGAGTCCCTTTAATTGAGCTGTACTTTGACATATTGAGGGGTATAAAGGAACACCTGGGAAACCTTTGGCTCTGGGTTCCTAGAGAGAGTTATAAGACTGGGGAGGGTGTGTCCAAATGACACAATTTGTATCATAATGGGGTGGATCTAATCAGGGTGGGTGGGGTTGAAAAGTTGAGGCCAGCGCTGGATTTTACCTGAAATAGGTAGAAAAGTAGGGGAATGGGTAGAAAAGTAGGTGGAATGGGTAGGAAAGTAGTTGGAGCTCACACTGAAGTCCTCGAACTGGAGACTCAAACCCAGTAATTCAGTCTGGAAATCAGAGTCTGTGGGGCACTATCAGACCCCTCTCAAATTCTGTCTCTAACATCACTGAAATCAAAAGGAATTTGTATTTGTCCCATTGGCACAGTTGCCCTGGAATTGCTTGTTGTGCTTTTGGTCCCAAATGTATAAAAGTATAATATCCCATTGACTGCAAAGATTTTTTCCTCACATACATACATAATATGAAGGCCAATGTACTAAAAAAGTGATGGAATTCTACAGGAAACCAACACACCATAGGGAACAAACTAAACTAAACTTGCAGTTGATTTAAATGGGTGTTTTAACAACTTGAATGAAACAGAGGTCACCACTCATTGATTTAAGTGTTGGAGACCTCTCTAGCATCCCAGGGGTTAAAATCCCAGCTTGAGTCAATAGTGAATTCTGTTTGCTCTCTATGGTGCACAATCTCTCTACTTTAGTTAGTACATCAGCCTGTCATACCTGGAAACTCTCAGGCTTTGACCAGGAGAGGCAGAATCTTGACCTAAATCTTAGAATCTCTTGGTTAAGGGCCAAAATCTCAGGGTGAGGAGAGTCCGGTGTTACCTAATATTTGATCTGCACTAATTAACTGCTTCTTTAGTCTTTAAATTTGAGAGCTTTCTTCCAGAAAGACAGAGGGAGATGGTCTGGCTTATTTAGTATCCAAGCAGTGATACTGAATTTGCATCATGTTATAGGTTTCTTGTGAACTGACTGGAGCACCTCTGGGTTACAAGTACAGACATATTGCCCAGAATATACTGGCAACTTTAAGGGTTAAAAATGCAAAGCTCTCAGGGTCATCCCATGTTCAGAGTTCCCAGGTATGATCATGGTATAATTGCCTTGCACAAGAGTTCATCCCCATTTGCCTTGATGCATAAGGTCAGTCTGTAGATCTGGTGGTTGCAAAGTCCCACAGAGATTCACTGAACTGAAGAGGATATTTCCACAGCCACTTGTACTGATGTCATCTTGAGATACAAGCAGTCTTCAGAGAACAAATCACATATCTGCTTGTGCGGCATCTTTCTGCACACTGGATGTATTCCCAGTGGACAGAGGGTTAATTGTGACTAATTATTCCTCTATAGTATAGTTGGAAAATTGAAGGGTATTGTAGTCCATCAGTAACTTGAGTGCTGCAGGTTGTTCATACCTACTGTATCATCTCTGGGCACAAGATGCTTTTTGGGGGATGTTGACCCTTGAAAACCAGAGGGATGTGTTGCACTGCCCTCTGGTCCTCAGAGGATTAAATTAGAGAGTGAATTTCAATATGGAAAATAGTTTTGAATATATATCTATATGTATATGAAAATCTAGCCGTTTCTGGTTCACTTTCTCCCCCAACCAGGGTGGCAGGTGGGTGGAGTTCACCTGCACAGCACTCTCTTACCACAGGGCAGTGATTTTGACAGGAATGCATGAAACGCTTTGTCTTTGTTTGAGGGAGGAGGAGGAGGTAAGAGCAGACACTGCAACTCGCCCCCCTGGCCACTTCTGTCAAAATTCTTTGCATCAAGTTGCAGCGTTTGCTCTTTCCTCCTCCTCCCTCAAATGAAGACGGAGTGCTCCATCCATGTGGGAGCCGCCCACCCCAATGTAGCTCAAGTCCTCAAACCTCAGGATCGCAGGTTCTATTTCCCGGCAGAGTCAAATATCTGCCAACCCACACTGGATCTGCTTGCTGAGGAGGTCTACATCCTGCAGTGGATTGATAAAATTGAAATTAAAAGCTGCAACTGCATCTTTATCATGCTCTTTAATTTGTTTCTTTAGAAAATGTTAACCATATATCCACATGTAAAAGTAATTGAAACAAATATTTTTTCAACAAATTAAGACTACCATTGTCTTCACATTTACACTAGTTATTTTGTTGGTTTCATTGTCCTTGAAGATGTTTGTTTTGATGTGGTCCTCTTGTGGAGGAATGAAACCAAATGATTGTTTACTTTAGTTCAAACACTGCAGCCCCTAACAGTGGTCTAATAAAGATAAGGACAAACAATAGAGTGCAGAGGTGACTTGTGTCTCTGTGGGACAGATCTTATGGGATGGTTTCATTCTCTACTGCTGAATGGAGCTCACCAGAGTATCCTGGAGATAGTTATGACGTTTTTTGAAAGCAGTGAATAAAAAGACAGGTAAAGGGAATGGGTGAGGCACAAAGGTAATATGACCAGATAAACCTTTAAATGTAGGAGGATGCTTAGAAAACATTGTACACAGCAGGGTTACACTGATTCCTACGCAGTCCCACAGGGTGAAAGCTTCGTACGATTCCTGCCTTTAAAGGGATATTTGGGGTGGAAGGCAAAAAAGTGGCGCATTTGCCAATTTATAAAAGCCATATAGTAATGTGATATTTGCAGTTGCTCAAGTTTTGATGCAAGAAACCTATTTACGCCTTCTTACTGAATAGCACGTGCTCCTAAATTAACGGCAAAGTTAGCCAGACGTATGAAAATGTGTGCTAATTGCTTTGCTGAATTAGGGATCAATTGATAATTCTCTAATAAAACGCTGGACATTTTAGCCACTCCCAATTTTTGAAAAAATGAGCAAACCTTCGATAATTGATAAAAAAAAGCATGTGGAATTCAGTAACATTTTGGTGCTAATCGTTTTGCCATCAAAAGTACACTGTATATAGAGATAATACACGTTTCTTGCATTCCACCCTTGGTCACTTAAAGGGATAGTAATACTTCAAATTACTAATCCCCATATTGTAGCTATGCTAAAAATAAATGTATTACTCCCAGTCTCATCTCTCAAACTCTTATGGTTTGAGAGATAATAGCGCACAAAGTTCCCCCCTCCCTCCCCTTTCCCTGAAGTCAGCGTTCTAGCTGACTGCAGGGTAAACTGTTGTACGACAGTCTTATGTGCATCAGGTGGCTGTGCAGCACAACTGAGATCACGTTTATAAAAAAGAATTATTTCACTGAAACAGTCTTCTGCGTGTGCTTGGTTTGCTACAACGCTGACTTCAGGGAAGGGGCGAGGGAGGGGGGAACTAAGGGTTTGAGAGATGAAACTGGGGGCAATAAATTTCTTTTTAGCATAGCTACAATATGGGGATTAGTAATTTGGAAGTATTACTATCCCTTTAATCTAAAGCGATAACCCCACATCACGTTAATGCATGCATTGCCCCCATTCAGGGCCTTTTCAAGATACTGCTGGGCCCTAGGCAAAATAAAAAATAGTGCCTCACTTTAACTCCTCGATTGCTGGAAAGGCCTCTAACACATTGTTTCACAATGAGTTGAATATTTCTCTAGCATCCAAATGGTGGGGATACTGAAGATCATTTATATATACCTGATGGTATCTGTCAGTGGTCATGAGAAGAGCAATGAACTGAATTCTCTGCTATGCTTGCACTTTGATGAATTCCCACCTTTTTAACAGGCCTGACCCTTTTTCTAATAATTGCACCCTGCTATTGTTATTTTGGGTGTACATTGTATATCTCCTTGTGGCTGCTCCTTGTTGCCCCTCTAAGGAATCACACTCAAAAGGACTTCTGTTAAAAGGAAAGTTGTGTAATTCTTGTGTAAACCAACTGCACCATACTAATGTGACCAGATTGCCATATAAATGCAGGAAGCATTCTGCAGGACTGAACAGGAACCACTGAAGTCCTGCTGTGTGTGTTTGTTTTTATTAGTACCCCACATAAAAATGTTTATCTGATCACAATAAAGGAAACATATCACTTAATTTAGCCAATATATATTACAGGGTTTATCCTGCTGAGCAAATCAAAGGTACCTCCTGTGCTGCAAGATGTTCTGTCCAAATGTTATTGCAGCTCAGACTCGCATTATTTGGAGGCAGCATTTCCGTGGCCTGACTTTTTTTGTGGTGCTGTTGCTACAGCAGTCTATGGACAGCTATGGCCAATGGTAATAACCCTCTAAAGGCTTCTATTGCAAAAGGGCCAGTGCAATATTTCATGCCATGGAGGTAATGCCCTACAAAAACATGGAAGTTTGACTTACAACAACTTTGCACTCAAAAAACTGACAGCAAATTTGATGTCTCCCTGCTTGGACATGATATCCAGGACTGACGGAATATGTTATCCCTTGAACAATGCCTGAAGGGCAAATTTCAGTCCATAAGGATTTTCTGAGCATAATAAAGTAATTGGGGAGTTATTACTAAGAGGTGTTCTCATTTGAAGTTCTTCTTAACCCATTATGGCGTGCACACAATGTGTTGCACCACCTGGTTCTTAATTCTTTGAGTGCCAGAGAGGTATTCAACGAATTGCTGAGCAATGCGTTGGAAACCTATCTGGCACTCAAAGGGTTAAGTCATACTTGCCAAAAATAATAATAATAATAAAAAAAAACCTTCCACAGACTCTTTTTCCCTTGGCAGCACTGTACTGTAGAGACATTCTCTCAGAAGTCATCATATAGCAACTATAACTGTTTAAGTGCCAGAGGGGTGTTCCACTCATACACCCTCTGGCGACTGGCGTTCAAATGGTTAACCCTTTGAGTGTCAGATGGGTACGCATTCCTTATCCCTCTGGCACTCAAAGGGTTAAAACTTTATTTGTACACAAACTATATTTTCCTCAAACCTAAATACCATATGCCAAATATAAATAAGCAATTTATTATCGTTGGGGTGCATAACCTATTAACCTTTAAAGAGAAGCACATACGATTTGCAGTTAGAATTGTAAAACTAGTGATAGCCGAATTCAGGGACCAGGAGCCAAAACCACGGACTGTCCCTGGAAATTTGTATAAGACGGTGACAAGTCCAAATAAAATTAAATTTCTACCAAAACCGTATTCAGTTATTTGAGTGAAGCAGAATTCTTGGTAGGTGGCGCTGATGATAGGTTAATACTGCAGGCACCAGTGAATGAGTCGAGCACCGGAGGAGAGAGGCGGGAGGAACCGCAGCAGCACCAGGGGAAGAGGAGGAGGAGGGCGCTCGCACACATTATCACACTGACACTGCTAACAGCGTGAGAGTGCAACAGGCTGGGGAGAGAGGGGCCCACGGACTAAGTGCACACGAGATCCCGGGACACTGTGTGCGTGAGCTGCATTCACTGGATAGGAGCACACCCAGCCAGGGGAGAACTTACAGCCTGGGCAGAGTGGAAGGTGTAGCTGCAGCAGGATGCATCATGAGGAGGTCTCACCCTTGCTACGACCCAGATATGGCTGTAAGTGCAATGTATTCACCTTCACACCTGCATGGGCGCAGTCTGCGCAACACTCGGTTCTGAGTGATTTAACCCCTTAAGAGCCAAAGCCTTCTGGTTCTTAAGGGGTTAAAATATATGGACACGGTTGAAGGAGATATACAATATAGTATAATTTTTAAGTAGATTTTTTTGTTGTTGATAGCAGTTCTTGTTGTTAATAACAGTTCTGATGTTTATTAGTCAAAGGGGTCAAGGTAGGAGTAAGAAATATTTGGCTCTCCAGCTGTTGAAGACTACAATTCCCATTATCCCCCACCAGCAAACGGTGTACTCCCCAACACATGGAAAGCCAAATGTTGCCTACCTCTGGTTAACCCTTTGGGTGCCAGAGAGGCATCTTCATTGATGGCACTCAAACGGTTAAGGGTCAACGCAGAGTTATACTGTGAACACATTCTTCGTGCAACGTTGTATTACCCCGTCTAGATAGAACTAATCCTTTGAGTGCCAGAGGGGTGTCTTACACCCCTCAATCAAAAGGGTTAAAGTTGACTCAGAGGTGGACAACCTGTGACTCTCCAGTTGTAGTGGGACTCTAACTCTCGCCATCCTGATCCGGTTGAGTATGATGAGATTTGTAGTCCTATAACAGCTGGACAGTCACACGTTGCTTACTCCTGGATTGACACTATGAAACCCCTCTCACGTTTAATGATATTTCCACTAGCTTCAACGTTTCAGTTTGAGACTTAAGTATAGATTATTTTCTACCCCAATGGCAGTCAATGGGTTGACATTTTAACTCAAAGGTGAGCAACCTGTGGCCCTCCGGCTGTTTGGGACTCACAGCTGGGGAGCCACATTTTGCATACTCCTGGATTAAGACCTGTGAATCCCCCCTCCATCGATGTTCTGCCATGGCTATTTCTAATTTTGTGTGTCTCACCTTTTGCTTCAAAGTGTTCAGTTTGAGACTTCAGTAGACATTGTCCTGTTATATTGTGTCAGTGAGGCAGCGTTTTGGTTTTTTGGACGGGTAGTTAAAGTTGAGCAGCCTTTTCAGCATTGTGTGAAGCTGATCTGTTGATTTAAATCGCACTTTGAGGGGGCTGAAATTACTCATCTGAAACGTTCTGGGTGACTACCATGGTGCAGAGCCATTCTTTTCAAAAGTGGCAGTGTGCAGTCTATAAAGCTATATTTGTAAATGGCTACAGTATCTTCCTTTTTATGTGTCATTCTGTAAAGAAACATATGTGTAACGCTACTTACTCCCTTTTGCATACATGTTCTTTTAAGACTTTACTGAAAATATCCAGAAAAGTTTGCCAAATGTGTCATTAAAATGCCATTGTAAGTACTTTTCAGTCAAATTATGTCAGTATATTCCATGGAAGTGGGGATTACAGCTTCATTGTTAGTACAAGAGAGAGTGCCAACCGTGTAACCCTTTCTATGCCAGTGGAGTCTGCAGCGTTGAATTAAGAATTTATATACTATTAGCTGCATCCTGCCATGATCAGGACACTGATTTAACGCTTTATGTGTCAGAGGGTTGGGTAGCACAGTTACTGCACTTCTACAGGATATTGTCTAACTTCATGTATTGAATGAGAACACTAACCATATTAGTAGTAGTGTGTATTACAAGCATTGGACATCCTTTTGCACTCAACAGGTTAAGTGCTAGTTAGCCTGTTGAGTACCTCTCCCTGTTCTGATTTTTTATTACATTGTGTTTTATGCTGTGCAGGGCTGTCCTTGGTTGTACCTTGACCAGGTCTTGTCCCTCCCCCACCATCACACGTGTGACAGTCAGAGACTAGCAGTGGCCTTCTATCCATTCTTTCTCAATCAACAAGTTATTAGATTTTAGAATTGTTCCCATATTATTTCCGTAACCACTAAGACTGAACTTGTGCATCAAAAGTGACATTTTGATTGCAATTTTCATTTTTTTTAATATCAGGGAAATATGCTGCATTGTCATTATTAACCCTTTGAGTTCTAAAGAGGTATCCAACGCATTGCATTGCAATGCGTTGGATACCTCTTTGGAAATCAAAGGGTTAACCCTTTTGGGTGCCCAGGAGCAGACTTCAAAGATACTAACCCTATGAATGCCAAAGTGATGTCCACTAAGTTGTGACACTCAAAGGGTTAAAGTGCAGTATGGGCACATCTGGATCATGCTATAACTTCAGAGAGATCATTTTCATACTGAATGATCCTCTGGTGGCAAAACCAGGTTTTCCAGAAATGTTTCCCAAAAAAAGAAAAAATATGCAAAACAAATTCTAGATGTGATTCTGTATAGGGAGCAGGATTTAGCAACATAAGGCCCTCCAGCTTCTGCCAGAATACAACTACTGTCATCTCTGCCAGCCATTGGATGGGGGGAGGGAGTAATTGGAATTGTAGCCTGGCATCAGACTGAGGGCCTTACATTGCCACCCTTATCGTGTCTGTGAGGTGGGTTTTTGGGCATCTGGATGTCCTCCTCTCAGATTGCCATTGGGCTTTATCTCTCCGTTTTAATGTGTACTATCTGGTTATGAATGAGAGAGCATGTAGGACCCAGCTAGTGATCTGTACCCAAATGACTGCCCACGTGTTTTCATGTTCTCTCTCCTACTTTTCAGCTGTGAGCTAATGTTGTGGTTGAGCAGATGATTTCTTCCTGAAGATCTTGTGAAAATGTATTTACTTGTATTACTTTATATGTCAGCTATTCCCAAAGTGGGGGACAATATTAACTCTTTGATTGTAATTCAAAGGGTTACATGACAAGTCAAAAACAATGATAAAGATTCCTGGCCTGAAGAGCTTATGGTCTTTAGAAAGGGTTGTCCAGCCATATGTAACATATAACAATTCCCACTGATTTAAATGTGGTTTTTAACCCCATGAATGCTACAGAGATCTCCAAAGTATTGCTAGACTAGAAACCCCATTTCAATCAATGGACATGTTTATCTGTCTAATATAATGTAGATGGTTTTGTTCCTCAATTTCTCCACATTATTCAGCCCACAGAGAATATTTTTGTAATTCATCGCCCCTCAATGCATTGCATACCCCTCTGGCACTCGAAGGTTTACATTTTAGGAATTTGTAATTGACCTCTACGGTGCAGTTAGTTTGCCCTATCATTTCTCCACTTTTCTGTTGAGCATTATCCTACATCTAGCTTTGGCTGGCTGAGGATGAGGGGATTTGTAGTTCAACAAGAATGGACCACCAACAGGGTGCTTACTAAATTATTAAATACTTTATTCCGTCAACTGTTTGGTGACTTCCACTTTTTTGACTGGCTGTGTCCTAAAGTTGGCGTGTATGTTGTTGAAACGTGTGCTGGTACTCCGTTCTTCTTTATGTTGATGTCCATAGCAGCCTCCACCTTCAGCACCCAGTAATTACTTGTCCAATTTGTGCGAGGGTTAAATCGTTGGAGTTGGAGTCCAACAATGGCTGGAGAACAAAAAGTTACACACACACACCACAAAACTGAAACACGTGTTGTATGGTGGAGGAAGCAATACAATAAATATGATTCAAGTGATAGTAATGTTTCATAATAAAAGCAGCTCTAATTAATCATCATAGTATTTGGACTTTGGAGAGTGTTATATCAATACTGTCAGAGTTATCGTTCAAGAGTAATTCAATGACAAAGTATCCTCCTCCCACCCCTTTTACTGATGTAACACTGTTCAGCCAGAGCAGAAGGGAGGTGCCCAGGTAGACTGCAGAGAGGGACAATCTTCAATTAAGATAAGGGAAAAACCTGAAAAACTTGTCAAGGGGGGAAGGGCTTTCATTGTTTTCATACAAAGAAGATTGTCCCCTGCTGTTATCTGTCTGGTCTTACAACCAGATTCACATCTGAGAAGAGATGGCTTACACTAGGTAAAAGGGGCGGGAGGGGGAAACTTTGCTTGTGAATATCTCTTAAACCATAAAGGTTTGAGAGATAAGACTTATCGTTCTTCATGTTTTTTTAATGCCTACAAAATAAAATAAAGATAAAATGAAGTATTACTATCCCTTTCAGTCTTTACAGTCAAAACTTTTTGACATTTTCTTCTTTCATCAGAACCTTTGGCATTGCAACTTAATCTTTTAAGTGCCAGTGGAGAACACAATGCATTGCACAGCAATGTGCTGCATGTCCATCTGGCACTCAAAGGGTTAAAGTGATATAATGTCTGAGAATAATATTATTTTGCGTTGAAGATGAAAAAAAAAAATTTGCAGCAAATCCCATCTCTCAAACCATGGTTTGAGAGATATACGCATTGAAAGTTCCCCCCTCACCTTCTCTTGACATCTGCGCTCTAGCTGACAGCAGGAGATCCCGGTCCTGGGACCAGCCGTCGGCTCTTCAGCAGAGCCGAAATTGCGTTCTTTAAAAATAATTGCTTCAGTGGATTGGTCTACAAAGTGTGCCTGGTTTGCAAGCACACTTTGTAGACCATTCCAATGAAGTAGTTCTTTTGAAATAACTCTATTTTGGCTCTGCTGAAGATCCTCCTCGAGTCGTCCGACTCGACTCTCCTGCTGTCTTCTGCAAAGTTGACAGCAGGAGATTTGAGTCAGCCGAAGGGGAGGGGGGAACTTTCAATGTGAATATCTCTAAAACCATAACGGTTTGAGAGATGGGATTTGCTGCAAATAATTAATTTTTTTTCATCTACAATACAAAATAATATTATTCTTTGACAGCACTCTGGCAAACTTTTAAAGTGATAGTAATTTAGTGTACTGATCTTGCCAAACTTGAGAACTCTCAGGGTTTTGACATAAACATCAGCATCTCAGAGTGAAGGGCCCAAATTCTCCGGATGAGAGAGTTCAGTGTTTTCTACTATATGATCTGCACCAATTCATTGCATTTTTAGTCTATAAATTGATGCAGTTTGTTTCAGAAAGGCAGAGAGAGAAGTCCTGCTTGTCTCTTGTGTGTTCATTATTAACAGATCCTGGAGGACTGATTGGAGCACCTCTAGGATATAGCAAGTAGGGACATAGGGGCAGATTTATAAAAGTGTCATTAAGTGAAAACCAGTGTTGAAATGGTGTTATTAATGGATTGGGTAGTTATAAAAGTGGTAACGGCATTTTAAGAGAGCATAACGCCATGTAGATCTTCCTTTATAAATTAAAAAAAAGCTTGAAATTATGTAAAAATTGGCACAGCAAATTTATAAAGGTATGTCACTATTTGCGACAGTTTAGCAACAGAATTTTCCCAATATTTTAACTCCATGTCTGACCTGTTCTTATTTTTGGCATTTCCACCACATTTAAAAAGTTCCTAAAATTATTATAAATACCAACACTTCGAATAATAGAAGGACATTTTTAGAATCCATTCGCATCAACGAACAAGAACGCTTTTTATAAATCTGCCCCATATTGGCTAGAATTTTTATGTTCTGGGAAACTGTATTGGTTAATATTTCAAGATCTCAGGGTAGGCTCAATTTTAAAGTTCCCAGGTACAGGTGCTACTTTTAATATATCCCCTCTCTGTTATTACTGTGTCTCTGACAGGATCATTGCTACTGCTGTAGAATATTTACATTTTTTAGAACTTAGTGTCTTTTGGGAAAGCCACATGCATCCGGTGTATGATTTGTGCAAACCTTACCTTGCAGAGGAAATCATGCCTTGGCTAAACAGTGTCTATGCAATATGTACACTTGTACTATGATCCGGTGAATTATTTAAACAGTGGATAAGGCAAGTTCTGAATGATTGATTTTGCTAAGACTGCAGTGAAGCATGTGGAGATTTTTTTTTTTTTTTTGCATCTCAAAGTAAAGGCAGGAAGTGGTTTTGGGTGTTGCTTGTTTAACTGATCTGACCAAAGTCCTTTTAGAGCATTATGGGAATTTTTGATATGAGTGTCATCTTGGTTTCTATATTCATATTCTTAAAATGCTTACTCTGATGTAGGTTGTAGTCTAACTCAGAAAAAAGTTAAACTTTGATGGCAACACTTTTTGAGATCATTTATGTTGTTTTCTGGAATTTAAATCAAATAGGGTTATATATAATTGTAAATATCTTGTTTTTCTAACTAGGATCTGTTAATAACTTTTTTATGTTACACCCCTAAAACAGCTCTTAAACAAACTATATTGGTGTGTTGGTGTTCTATTAATGCTATAGCTAAAGGGCAGTTCTCACATTTTGCTAAATCTGCTCCAGTGGGTGGACACATAATAAAAAGATAAAGCCCGGGTCTGCATTGTGCACCTCAAAATGACTATAAGCAGTTTGATGGGGAGCAGAAAACTAACTGCCACAGCTAAAATGTGACCCGAAAGTTTTTAACTCTCAGCCACATGTGCCTGGAGTTTGTGCATAGTCCCCACAGACTTACTATGTTAGCATTTCAGGCCCAATATAGAGGGTTTTAGCAGACCTGCACAGAGTAAGAAACGGTCTGTGCAGTGCTTATGAGATATAGCAGGGAGCATTGGGTGGCTCCTTTCAGAACCCCATTCTGCTCCCCTGTTAGTGTTCATTGAGCAGATCTGTAAATAAGGAAATTATCTAATGATACTTACCATACCTGAGAACTTTAAGATTTAATATTTTCAACATTCATTTTGAAAGTTTCCCATAATATAGATTCTCAGCAGTAGGCTCCTGCTTTCTCTAATCCAGAAGTGCTCCATTAAGTCCTCAAGAGGACATTCATATGTAACGATTTAGAGACATATCTGCTTGATCACACATAAGACAAGCAGGGGAAATGTTCTAAGGTGTGATAAAGAAGAGAGAACTTCTCCATTAACCCTTTGAGTGACCCTTTTTCTCTCATTGCTCCGTATCTATGGAATGCTCTACCATCCAACCTGTGCCACTGCACCTCTCTGATCTCAAATCTCACTTGAAAATGCACCTCTTGGATAAAATCGCAGCATGCTAGAAGGCACTGATGTTGTACAATGAACGCTCTTATAAATTATTTACTTTACTGATGTCCTCTATCATCATCAGAACTAGCACTGTATTCAGCACTTGACCCTTATGTACTCTGTATGTCTCCAATTACCACTTTAGATTTTAAGCTTTCGGGCAGGGACCTCGCACCCAATGTTTCACTCTACAAATCACCTGTAACCCTGTATTGTTTAAACCCTGAAATTGTAAAGCACTGCATACACTTGTGGCACTATATAAATAAACATATTCATTCACTCATTCAGAGAGGTACGCAAAGCACCGCAGAGCAATGTGCTGTGTACCCCTCTGGCACTCAAAGGGTTAACATAATTTCTCCATTCCCTATTCTATGGAGCCAATGCACAAAGATCTCTCCCACTTGAGAAATCATAGTGCATTGGCTCCACAGAATAGTATAGGGATTGGAGAAGTGATATCACTGGAGAAGTTCTCATCTTCATCACCTATTTATCACGTATTTAGCACATGGGCGTCCAACACAGCCAAATGTGGCCTACCTGATATTTTTAACAAAAATGCTTTTTTACCTAATTGGCTAGCACACATAAGCTAGTAGGTCAGTAGGCTACAGAACAATCTGAGAATGGTTGTCTATTGGTATTTTCATTGACTTGATTAATGACTAGTACTAGGCCTGTAACTGCACCTTTATATGAATAAAGCTGATATTTTATTTTACTGCTAATATCTACAAATGTTGAAAAGCACAGGATATAAATCACAATTGTTATCAATAAACAAATCAATTCAGCCTTTACACATTTGGGTTTCTGATCATGCGGTCCAAAATTGAAAAAACCTGGACTCCCCTGACTTAGTTCATAACCCACCCCCCACCCCTGAATTTCTCCTCTTGAATTCACCCTATAAATGGCACCAATTCAGACACTAACCAAGTAGTTAAATTACGCAGATCAAATAGTTGGTAACAATGTACTGTCTCGTCTCATCCTGAGAATTTGTCTCGTCAGCCCAAGAGCCTAAGTTTAGAGTCTAAACCCTGAGACTATGGGTAAAACCTTGAGAATTCCCAGGTATGATCATTACCCCTTAAAGCGGAACTAACACCGCTAAGAAACTTTGTAATAATTCCCTGTCTGGCAACTAGCTGCTTAGTAGCGCTAGTCGCCAGAATTATTACCTCTTTATGGAGAAATATGCAGTCATCCTCGGCTGACAGGAAGGATGGAGCATGAACATCTTGCCCTAGTGACGTACGCGCGCCTCTGTCAGTTCCAGAAGGCTGTAGGAGGCGTTGCTAGGAGCCATTCAGCTCCGGAAGGGACTGACAGCGCAGGTGCACGGACGTCACTAGGGCAAGACGTCCGCGCCCCATCCTGCCTGTCAGCCGAGGATGACTGCATATTTCTCCATAGAGAGGTAATAATTCTGGTGACTAGCGCTACTAAGCAGCTAGTCGCCAGATAGGGAATTATTACAAACAAAGTTTCTTAGCGGTGTTAGTTCCGCTTTAAGGCTCAGTAGATAACCTACAGAACCCCCACTCCCTCCACGCTTCTGGTTTTACTCCAGCAAGAGAGAGTGCATGAGTCTTTAATCATTGTTTCCTATGGGGTATTTCACACAAGCAACATGTGTTGGGGTTGTCACAGAGACGCAGCATGCTGCAACATTCCTCTGATAATGTGATAACGCGGCTATTAATGTTTGGCATTGGTTTCAATGGAATCACATTGAGATTGCACAATTTTTGCAAGTAGTTGTGTTTTTGCTTTGATTTGATCACTTTTGTTTCTATTGTGAGAATGGGATGCTGGAGAAAAACCCGCAAAAGTATAGCACTAAATATGCACATCATTTTCAGGTGCTGCAAAGAAAGTTGTTCTACAGAGCTGCCCTTGTGAAAGAGTCCTTAAACTTGTAACTCTTTTGAGCGTAATGTGTTGTATACCTCTCTGGTGCTCAGAGGGTTAAGGACTGGAGAGATGTGCAATACGTGAGATCTGTCACCTTTCCAAATTGTCACCTCAGTGGGAGCCTCCAACTTGAATATGTATAATTATCCCTATCCATTAATTTATTTTACCCCTCTAGTGAAAACTGAGTGAAAAACAAAAAAAGCAAAAGGTATATAGTGAGCATGACTGCTGAGGGAGGGCACAGACCCCAGTAAACTTCCCTTCTACCCAAGACTGACACATGACACCTGCTTGGGAAGAAGAGGCCACAACTTTATTTAACAAACAACTGAACATTATGCCAGCCCCAGCCAGTGGCCGGGGGCATGACTTAACCCTAAACAAGCAGAGTCTCTGCCCTTCCTGTGCCATTAGCCAATGGATGAGGGTCTAACTCCCCAAAGACATGGTGGGCAAGTACCATTTCTTCCTCCACTGGTGTGGACCCAACCACATTCACTTTGTACCTGCTGTGACAATAAACACAAGAAGACAGAAAGGGAGGGAGGAACAAAGCAATAAACATGCTCCTATAGTGGTGGCCACTCTTAAGGAGCAGCATCCAGGAACACAGGGCTATGTATTAGCTTTCTACCCAACCCACTCCCCATGGCTTCCGAGCCATTGCTCTCTGCTAGGAATCACAATATTTTGGGGGACTGAGATTGGAGCCGTGCCCCCGGCAGTCAAGCCCTCCCACCCCTTCGGTCCTGGAAGGTTATCCTCTAGTGAGCTTTTCATTCCAATAACTAGGAGTCACCACTTACTTAAAATTGGAGGAAAGAAGGTTTCAACTACAACAGGTGAAGTGTTTTTTTTACAGTAAGGTCTGTTAAATTATCAAATTATTTGCCCAAGGATGGGGTAAAGACAGATACATTTAAAGGGATAGTAATACTTAAAATGTAAAAATAATATGTTGTAGGTTTTATCCCCCTGAGTAAAACAAGGGTACTCCCACTGCTGTTTTATTCAAAAGTTATTACAGCTCAAAGTTAATTTTTTAGGTGCAATATCACAGTGGCCTGAAATTTTACAGTGGCACTGTTGCTACACCATCCTATGGCCAGCTCTGGTCCCGGGACCATAAATCTCCATGGTGTAGCAACAGCACCACTGTACAATTTCAGGCCACTGTGATATTGCACCTAAAAAAACAACTTTGAGCTGTAATAACTTTTGAATAAAACACCTTTCAGCAATGGGAGTACCCATGTTTTACTCACGGGGATAAAGCCTACAACATTTTTTTTTTACATTTTAAGTATTACTATCCCTTTAAGAGAAGATTAGTTGTTTTTCTTTCAAGAAGAACTATACAGGGTTCTACTGTGTATTAGTAGGTAGAACACAAACTTCTGGTAGATAGACAAATACTCATTTTGGAGGAAGGAACGCTGATATAATTCCCATTTCTCTGGTTATGAGGCAGAGGTTTAACTTGATTGACTTGTGTCTTTTTTCAGTCTAATTTATTATGTATAAGCAATTTAAAGATGCGTAGGTGACGGATAATCTATTTAGGCTTTTTGTTTTTTTTTGGGTGGGGGTCATTTTTCAAAGAATATCAAAATATAGCAGGAAGCACTACACATTATTTAACTCTTTGAATGCTAGAGATGACCCCAGCATCTAAGGGGTTACAGGGAATTTATATGGGGGTTTACGTTCCCTTAAGATATCACTGGTGCTCATCATTTGAGAGAGCTTTGTACTGTTTTCTACTGGAAAAAAACTCTTATTTTCCAAAAGTTTCTGAAAGCAATTGCTCCACATAGGTCCTCTTTGTTTTTCCTTTAACCCTTTGAGTGCCAGAGGGGAACGCAAAGCATTGCTTTGTAATGCATTACTTACCACTGACACTCAAAGGGTTAACTATACTGTTATCAAAAGACACTGAATCTGATGTACTAAGAAGAACTGGCTTAATTATATAATTCTAAAGGCAAACCAACTACACTATGGGGGGGGGGTTAAAAGGGAAATCCTGTTACCGTGTCCACTGACGCGTTTCATGCTGGTCCCTGTATTAAAGTGCTGGGATAAGCATGAAAAGTGTCAGTGGACTTAACTGGGTTTCCTCTTATACCCTGCTATGCTTTTTTCTGTGTTATATATTCAATAAATATGTTTTACTTGACCTTTATTGTGCTATATCTCTATCCCTTTACTCCATTTACATCCATCAGTGTTTGGTAGGGAGGACCGTGCTCTCTGTGTGTTTTTGTATTTATGGCAAAGAAAAATTCCCTTTGATTTAAATGGGGATTTTAAACACTTGACTTCTGGAGAGGTCACCCCACGCATTGCAAAGTAGTGCGATGAGGCCTTTCTAGCATAAACAAGTAAAAAGCTCCATTTAAATAAATAGGAACTTTTGGGAATATTTATGTATCCCCTTTGAAGCAGATAGTGCTTTGAATACCTCTCTGGCACTCAAAGGGTTATCGCTGTGTATCAGCATCCTTGACCACATCTATAATTATAAAATTAAAAATATTTCTTCTGAAAGTAACACTTAACATAAATTACCTTTTTAGGGGGAAAAATATTATTTCCGCTAATAACACCTGAGGCTACAACAGTAAAGCCCATTCTGAGGGGAAAGGGTTAAGTGCAGATTCTTGGTTTTTTTTCTCTAGCAGACATAGAACATGGCCATCACCATGGTGATAATGTTTAATATAGATTCTGCTAAGGAAGCACTGTCTCCTAAACTAGTCTTCAAATTATTTCTTTTTTCACTTAGAGACTTCTTATGTGGTTGTTTAATTAATGTTTTTTTATTTACTTCTTTTATAGGTTTGAGTTTTATATGCACCTTATTTATCAAGTTAAAGAAGTGCAATTCCAGTACAAACCAGAGATTTGTAGTTAAAATCCTAGTGATTTAAATGCTACTTTCAAGCTGTTGAATGCTGGCGAGCTCTCCAACGCATTGCAGAGGCGTGAAGAGGTTCATTTAACACTTTGAGTGCCAGAATTTTACTTTTCATTCCCTAGAGTGCAGTTTGTTTGCTCCAAACTTGCACCTCCTTTCACTTCAAAATAAATCCCTTTGTGTTTTTTTTCACCTCCATTAAACACTTATTGCTTATGATTCAGTGTCTTTCTCCACTTATAATGAACCACACCACAGCACACTTGCTTTCTCTTCACAGCACATAACTGCAATTTTGGATAAATTATGTATATCTTAGACTGTAAATACAAAGAATACTTTCAGTGTCTGTTTTCTAACCTGTTTGCACCCACAAAGGACAGGGGAGCTTTAAATCTTGAATCGCACTAGTACATACCCTGCAAATATCAGTGTAAGCAGTAAAACTACATTTCTGTTTTAAATACATTTGTCCTACTGTGGATTTGCGGATAAAATGTGTGAGTGATTTAGGGCCTCTTTATATTGCCTGATAAATATCAGTTAAAGTTCCCCCCTTCCTTCCCTGACCTCAGCTCTCTAGCTGACTGCAGGGGAATCCGGTTCCTGGACAAGCGGAGGCTCTTCAGCAGAGCCGAGACTGCATTATTGAGAAAGAATTCCTTCACTGGAACGGTCTACAAAGTGTGCTTGCAAACCAGGCACACTTTGTAGACCATTCCAGTGAAGGAGTTCTTTCTCAATAATGCAATCTTGGCTCTGCTGAAGAGTCTCTGACGGTCCCGGGACTGGATTCCCCTGCAGTCAGCTACAGCGCTAACGTCAGGGAAAGCGGAAGGAGGGGGGAACTTAAACAAAATGCCCCCAGTCCCATCTCTCAAACCTTTATGGTCTGAGAGTGTCACAGCACCTACCCTAATCCCAGCGTCGTCTGGCTGGGCACTGCTGGGGGACTAGTTCCAGGAGTGGTGCCCTGGTGTCGCTACTCACATCTCTCCTTGCCTGCGCCCTGGCCACGTCGGTTGCCTCCCGTGGCCGCCCGTGTCCTTTCCCTACTCAACACGGTGGTTCAGTATGACACAGGATGCAACGTATCTTCTCGGTCTGCAGCGTCACATACAGGTGCGCATCAGTAGAGTGACGCAAGTACTCCTTATACCTTGGGCAACTTGATACTCCTCCCTGCTACTTCCTGGATGGAGTTAAAAGGGCGATGGACAGTCAGTCCAGTCACCCTTACGTTGGTGTTCAGTGCTGTTGGTTGTGTCGTCTCCTGGCGCTCTCCGTGTATGACCTAGGCTTGTCTGACCATCCAATCTGTTGCTGACCTGTGACTTTGTCCAACTATCCTTTATGTGTTGCCCTCCTGACTAGTGGACATCCAATCTGGTGCAGACCCGTGGTTCCGTCTGACTAACTACTCTTCGACTGACTGCAGGTGAGAGTCAGTAGAGCCTACCTGTGGCTGTCCCTTTCTGGGAGATCTCCAGTTCCTGATTCCTGCGGCTTCCTCATTCTACGTGAGACTACTATTGGCCTAGGACTTAGTCTTGCACTGAGTGGACAATGGAGGGCAGCCTCCTATTGCTGATAAGAGTTGTTTGCGCCTCCAGTTACCCCCTGCTCATTCCTGTTTATATTACTTGTGTTTCCTTTCTGTTCAGTAAAGGTGATTTTTCTATATGCTGTACTGACTCCAGGTTTATTCCTGGGTAACTGTGACAGAGAGATAATCGTAGTTAAAGTTTTTAATCACTGCAAGATTATTTTTTTTATAAAAATGTCAATACTATCCCTTTAACACTTTGAGTGCCATAGGGTTAGCAGAGTTGTATAAGGATCCCCTCACCCTCTCAAGTAAAATCACATTGATGCATGGAGGATAAAGTAGTAATGTGCACAGACAGCAGCAATTCAATATGCTGTGCTCTGTAGGAATTTGCCGCTTTAAAGGGATAGTAATACTTTAATATTACTAATCCCCATAGTGTAGCTCTTTAAAAAATAATTACATTGCTCAGTTTCAGAGATAACCGAACGCAAAGTTTCCCCCTCCCTCTCCCTTCCCTGAAGTCAGCGTTGTACTGACTGCAGGGATATCCACTTTTATTGTTCATCATGCGGCTCTGCAGCTGAGCCTCAATAGAGTTAGTAAAAAAAAATTATTTCACTGAAACTGTCTTCTATGTGTGCTTGCAAACCAAGCACATGTGGAAGACCGTTTCAGTGAAATAATTCTTTTTAACAAATGCAGTCTCGGCTCAGCTGCAGAGCCACCTGATGAACAATAAAACCGAATATCCCTGCAGTCAGTACAACGCTGACTTCAGGGGAGGGAGGTGGAAACTTTGTGTTCAGTTATCTCTCAAACCATAAAGGTTTGAGAAATGAACCTAGGAGCAATTTAATTATTTTTTAAAGAGCTACACTATGGGAATTGGTAATATTAAAGTATTACTATCCCTTTAACTCTCAATGATCTTTCATAAATACCATTGGGTATCTATGAATGTGTTTCCCAATCTAGTAAATGAAATTAGAGTAGGCAGAAAATACACATCCACCTATCCATATTTATAAATCTTGTGTAGGCACCACTCCCCACTGAAATTAATGAAAAGCTCCAGCCTTAACCTAGTGTATGACATTGGTGTACCATTTCGGTTGTACAGTTTCAAATCCATTTGTAAATCTGCACTAACGTATTTCTCTGTGTAATTTCCAGTCACAGGAAATTGCCTCCATTATAGTGTCCCCTATTACTTGTGCACTGAGCAAAACTCAGGGGAAGGCTTTCACTTTAAAACAGCCGGTCCATGTATGAATCAGCATTTTTTTGATTGGCTGGTAGCCATGTGGCCAAGCCAGGCATTTGATGGTTAAAAAGACTAGAGACATTTTAGGAACCCTGACTCCGGTGCTTCTGGGATTTATCCACCCTTGCATTAAGATTTACCTCAGTATTATTTAGCTATGAATTCATAAAATTATATTCTTATTTTTTACTGACATATGGGCTTCTTGTAAAATATGTAGCTTTTACAAGTTACTCTCTTGGGATGCATTCATATTGTTTCACCAGTTACAGGAGAAGTGTTGTTTTTTCCAATTGCCATTATTTTTAAATATATAGCGGTTAAGCATTTTGCCCAGACTATCTGTATATATATCTTTTTATTTACCAGTCCCTGAGTCCCCTTCAGTCTGCTAAGCCAGCCCAACTTTAAATATATGATGGACTGGGGAGAGCCTTAAATTTTCATACAGAAAATATAAGTGAGAGTATGGACCTCCTGAACAATCAGTTCTGTGTGGTATGTGTCTAGTGGTTTTTAATTAGATTCAACTTGAAACTATTTATTTGCTAGGAAAATAGTGGCTTCGAATGTGCAATTGACTATATATTTCGGTACTGGCTTAAAGGGATAGTAATACTTCGTTTTAACTTTATTTTATTTTGTAGGCATTAAAAAAATATGAAGAATGATATAAGTCTTATCTCTCAAACCTTTATGATTTATGAGATATTCAGAAGCAAAGTTTCCCCTCCCGCCCCTTTTTCCTAGTGTAAGCCATCTCTTCTCAGATGTGGAATGCAGTCCATAGACCAGACAGATAACAGCAGGGGACAATCTTCTTTGTATGAAAAGAACGAAAGCCCTTCCCCCCTTGACAAGTTTTTCAGCTTTTTCCCTTATCTTAATTGAAGATTGTCCCTCTCTGCAGTCTACCTGGGCACCTCCCTTCTGACCTGACTGAACAGGGGGGGATACTTTGCTTGTGAATATCTCTTAAACCATAAAGGTTTGAGAGAGAAGACTTATATCATACTTCATGTTTTGTTAATGCCTACAAAATAAAATGAAGATAAAACGAAGTATTACTATCCCTTTAATACAGAAGACTCATTAGTTTTGGATTTTGGAATTCATTCTAACCCCTTTGATACATCTGCAACACTTTGCAGATTAGTTAAATTGGTATTACAATGTTTTTAACTGTACATTCAGATCTCTCTAGTGATTTTTGCATCATTGGCTGGCGTTATTGGGAGTATCTAGAGTACCTATTTAGCCCACATTACTCAACCTTGTTCTATGAATATTGGTTATAGGTAATTCTCAAAGGTGGCATATTGTATACCAGTCCATTATTAACTTTCATGCATGGTACACTCTAATTAACTTAGTTGTGAGCATGTGTAATTGCTATAGGCCCTGAAAATAATGCTGATATGGTAAAGCTGCTTTCAAATTGGCAAAATCAATAGAGCGATGATGCTTTGTTTGTTATACAGAAAAGCCTGCTGCTGGGCTACTGTGCCTTTCTCACAGGGTACAAACACATCTCATGAAATCACACAAATTCAGCTTGCTGCAACTTTAGGGCTGATCTGAACGGCAGAGTACTGGGTCCTCTTGCATATCTTACTCACATGTTACACTGGAGGTTGTGATGCACATGCTAATAAATGTCGAACCACGCGAGCGTTACACAATCATGGTTGCTTCATCAGCTATGGGAATCAAGAACTTGGGAGGTGGAAACCTAGCAGGGAGTGCCTATTTTGCCATCCAGGTGAAAGAGCTCTAATGGATATTTCTTGAAAACTAAACAAAATCAGGAAGCGAGGAGAACATTAGAGATAAGATTCCACATGCATGCTCACTCATTGTATCAGTGATGTAAGGAAAGGAGAGACATGGACCATTCCACCTACATTGCTTCTTTTGCAGTAAGAGGTTGATGTCTTGATTATCCAGGGAAGGACTTCATGTGATATGCTGCACTAGTGTTTCAGGGAACTATGGTACATAATAGTTTTTTGGGGGTTTTTTAAACTGCAAGGTGCTAAAAAGAAGTGGAGGTTTGGAATGACAAGTTAAAATGACATTGTGTGTGAGAGTAAATGTGAGAGATGAGAAATTGAAATGGGGTGTGTGTATGTATGTATGTATGTGTGTGTGTGTGTGTGTGTATATATAATATAATATTACAGCAGGGTTGCGCAACATGTGGACTACAGTACCTATCACCCTTGGCTGAGGATGATGGGTGATATAGTCTGAACAGCTGGGCAAACACAGGTCAGCAATATTTGTGTGGGAATTCTCTAGCCAGGCAATATAATGGTCTGTCCCCCTATGCCTCCATTGAGTTCCATTGTACAGGATATTGGGGGGCTCTTTCTTTACTGACCATCAACGGGAGCTAGATTGTGCTTCATCCCAGTTTAATTTCTGCATCTGTTGCCTGCCTATGATCATCTCTGCACTAACAAGTAGCATTGAATCTTGAGCAGTCCTTAAATGTATTATAGTTTGTTAGATGTTGGCCAGTGACAAATATGCGATTCAGTGCTACCTTTTGCTGAGGAGATGATCACAGACAGGCTGCAAAAAATGTCATACTGCTTAGTAGTGCAAGGGGGAATGTGTAGAAGTGATGATGTGATGGGAATGTCTCACTTTAGTGGGCCATAACCCAGTTTAGGTCTAGGCTTCCTCATCATGAATCGCAATCCCTCTCTCCTGGGACAGGAGTGCCACTTGTCCACTTTTATGAGAGTCCATGAAGGTTTTATGGCAGTACTCTATTAGGAAAAAAGACATACAGCTGGAGAATATGGAATCATCATATGCTCAGATATACAATGGTTAAGTGTCTGAGAGATTTACATGAAAATATAACTCTATTTCTTGGCCTTCAGTGTTAATTTAAATTGCTCAGTTTTTATTGTATTAGCTGTAATTGAAATATACATGTAAACCGTTGTCCAGTACTCACCCTAAGAATGTATACCACTGAGTAAGCAGTCTATGTACACCATACTTGCCAACATTTTAAAAACATTTCCAGATGCACTTTTTCCCCTGGACAGTCACATGCAGGGCTGTGCATTATTAGTGATCCGTAGCACCGTGCAACATGACACCAATAGAAAGCCTTTATCATTTCTCTGTCTAATGAGTAATAAAGTGGTATATATCCATAAGATTTCTGTATATGTCAATTCCACTAATGTATCCTAAAAGCCAGATGTATTTGAGGATTATTACAATTACTGGGCAATGTGCATTCAGATCAGTGAAGTTGAATTTAATATGGTGGAGACTTGTAGTCCATATGTGTGTATAAAAAATGGAGCCATTCTGGAGTAAACCAGCTGTAGAATATGGAACACATAAAAATTCAAGTTGATTTAAATGCACTTTATAACCCCTTGAATTCTAGCAATGTCTTGAGCATTGCAAATTGCTACACATTAGGCTTTGCAAATGTAGAGGGCAGAGATGCTCTTGAGGGTATGCAAAGAACTCACTAGGACTGATGTTCTGCTCCCAAGGTGCAATCTTTTATTTCACAAGTCCCGTACACAGGGGAAGAAATATTCTGAAGCATATCGTGCGGGCAGCATGACATGGTCCTGGTGAGCTTTTTGCTGGTTGAGCTGTTCTGACCTATACTTTTTTACTTTTGGCTTTCTCCTTATGTCACATGGAATGGGCTATACTATTTTTAGCAGGTTGGGGGAACAAATTCACCTTCACTCTTTTCTTCTTATGTTGTCAATGACCAGATAATGTTCGCGTGATCGCCCCTTATTTAAATGTTTAAAAAGTTACAGAATGTTGTTATAATGACACTTATTCCTGCTTGGCCAGTAACAAAAGTGTGCAAGAGCAACACAGACAATCCCGTAAATATGAAAGATTAACCATCACTTCCAAATACAGGCATCAGTGAAATTGCCCATCTTTGCAGAATTGTCAGGGATATTTTTCCCCACTTATTTATTTACCCCCTTTGGATGAAGATGACCATTTCTGGCAGCCTCAGGAGGAGGACTGAGGCCATTTCAGCACAGGTGAGTAACTATGCAGACTATATATGTCGGTGAACTCTGTGCTGACACTATGGAGTCCTAACTGCTAGAGTAAACATCTCTAAGATAGGAAGTTTTAATAGCAGCATTTAATGAGACTAAAAGGTGGTGTGTGACGTGCTTTACGTTCTATCAAGATAATACAACTTGACAGATTTTATGTATATATATTTATAATTAGAAATACATATATACATACACGTTTGTGTGTGTTAATATTACAAGATGCAAATTTGCATAGAAAAATCCTTGTTAAAATGTTTTTGGGTTGACTCTTTGGTGAAAGGTAACAAGAACCATGATGCATTTCACATGGGCTATTATCTCCTTGTGAGATTGCACCAAAGTCTAGAATGCTGCAGCTGTATACACTGTTCCCTCTAGAATGAAGTAAAGGTGCAGTAAGCAACATCTGGACAGTGGCTTATGGATCCGTGAGCGGACCTTCCACATGAGCTTAGTTGGAGGTTGTGATGTTCATCTCAGCCTCCAGTGTATGGCGTTGGCTGATGCTCACGTGAGCCGGCCAGAAAACATACCCTCCTGCTTTGTGGATCAGCAGAGGAATGCAGGAGATAGGTGAATGAACTACAGCGTGCTTCAACAGTTCTGTCACTAATCTGAAAGACCCCTGAAACCAAGAATACAATTTTAATGTTTGTCAAATCATCTAAATAAATAAATGTTCATTGGTTTACCCTGACCAGCAAATGGTTAAATACCCATAGTCTTTTGTCTGCTTCACTAGGCTAAAACCAATTTTTATGACCTTAGATTCCTAGGCAGCCAAAAGTGCTTATCTGTACAGGTCCTTTGAACACTGTTAATGACTAACTAGTAACAAGGACTTCAAATGACATGTAACTTGCTGTATTCCTTACAGAGAGCCAGAAAGGCTTTTTCCCGACACATTCTCTGTAGCTGTTGTTTTGAGATCTCTGTCAGGCTTGCTCCCCCTTACCCTTGTTTTGGGATTTGAACAATGATGCAAAGATCGAATTGAGATAGAAACAGGAAGTGTAAACACAGTGCAGGAGACACAATTTCAGCTTCAGGGTCTGCTAGGCCACTTCCTGTTCTAGACTACATGTGACCTATTTTAGTTTTCTCTTTTCTTTTTAACCCCTTTGAGTGCTAGATGGATTAGTAATCTAGAAGTGTGAAGCCATAGATATATGCTGATTAACAAACTCTTTGCGTGCCAGAGAGGCATCCAAAGTATTAACTTGTCTGGTGGTATGCTCTGCATTTAAAAAATTAGTTGCATAAGAACAGATGAGGTACACCTGATCTTTATTATTTTATCTGATGGAGTGGCCTGTGATAGGCAGTGTACTATGTTGAATGGCAAGTTATTGCATAGGAGCGAGAGGCTGAGTGGCTTGTGATTGTCATTGAGAAGTTGTTAACCACAGTCTGAAGGATGAGCTGTGCTCCTGCATAAATTATCTGTGTCCTTTAAGGATATGTAGAGGGTAGTTGATAAGCAGATCTGAGTCATGCCCCACCTACTGGCTTGTGTCTTAGTCCTACAGCTATACTTTGGCCATATGCAAAAGTAAACATGGATAAATTCAGCATTAAGCCAACTGCACTATAGGGAACAAATAACATGACCAGGGACTATGGAGAAGACCACACCAAAACACAAACAATTTAATGGTGAGACTATGGCAACAGATGTTTGTTGACCTTGTAACATTAATGCATGTAGGAAACCTTATTTCAGAACCATGGATAAGGTCATAACCAGGGGAGTAAGCAAACACGGATGCCGTGTCCGACCATACCATCGTCAGATGCTATGACAAACGAATACCCACCAGGTCCAAGGACCAACCAGGAGAGATCCCTTCAGACCTATCAAACTGAGCTCAACCAGGAGATCATCCATATAACCATTTTTCAGGGCACCTAAGGCCTGTTCACAGTCTCCCGCAAACCCTACAAACCCAACTTGCTATCTGTCTAAAGTGCTGCTGTGACAGTACAAGCTTGATATAAACTATTAATGACAATATTGACTTTATTACCACATCAAACATTTGTTGTTGTTTATAATGGGGTTGGGCGGGAGGGAAAGACTTCTTCTACAGGGGCCAGTCAGGAGGCAAAAGGAAGTGGGCTACAAACGCCCTGTGTCTAACAGCCTCCTGACTAAAGGTCCCTGCTCCTTCCGATTTAAAACTTCCCCAGAACTGGTGTGTGTATGTGGGGAATCAACTCATGGAGCTAGGCGTGGGCTACCCAGGCCCATGTCATGGCTTCTTACATGTTTCAGGGGCTTCTTTTCCCTAAATTCTCATTGTTTTAGGTAGTGTTTGTAACCACTTGAATGCTAGAAAGTACCATGTGCACAAAGAAAGTGGAATGATACTGGGGCAAACCAACTGCACCATAGGGGAGAAATAAACATTTGAATAGATTTAAACCATTGACTGTTGGTGAGTTCTCAGACCTTACAAATCAATGCATTGAAGACTTCTTCCAATCCAAGGGGTTAAACTCTTCCTTTAAAGAAGAATTGCTCAACTTCTGTTTTGACTTTTTTGAATATCATTGAGTGCCAGAGATGTACTTGGCACATTGCATTGGAATTCATTGGGCACCTCTCCAGCAATCACAGGGTTAACACTTTAAGGACCAAAGGGTTGTGCAGCATGTTGCATTACAGTGCGTTGCACACCCCTCTGATCCCTAACCCAGAGGGGTACGCAATACATTGCAATTGGAGCTCAAAGGGTTATCTGGTTAAACCCAACTATATTGTGCTGGGAACCAAGAAACAGTGTATTGCGACACCATAACTGCATGCATACGTGTATGTGTTTCTGGTTACAGACATACTTCATAGCAGATCTTATCTGGGAGTGATGATTTCATGACTTGGGTCATAAGTGACCTTGGAATCTTGCTCTATTCACCCATGGTCAATAAGGAATCCCTTTTACTCTACATTCCTGTTTTATCTACTGCTAACACCATTTACCAGTACTAACCAGTTAACTGGTCATCTTGGTTTATGTGCATTCAAACCATTGGTGTTTTTATACCTGTTTGAACAGGTAGAATAAATACACAATTGTATTGTCTTGTTAACCCTTTGAGTGCCAGAAGGATACCTCCCTGGCAATCTAAGGATTATGTTCGCAGTTTGTCATTGCAGAGCAGCCTTTAGACTTTTATTGGTGTCTCTTCAGAATGTATGTGTATATACTAAAGGGATCATATTGCTTTGTTAAGTACAATCAAGTCTTCTTCCTACTTTTTTATAATGATATGTAGCAGTAAAACCATATAAAACTTTGTATTTTACATTTATTCGCTAATAAATTTCCCCGTCCCTCCCCTTTCACTTACCTCAAGCAGCCTCCCCTCAGATGTGGAATCCGGTCCCAGGGACTGGACAGATCACAGGATATGGAAAAGCCAGCCCCCTGTGATGAAGGAGGGCAGTTTTTTTTCTTATGCTGGAAGATGATTGTCCCTTGTCGCCTTTTGTCCGGACCGGCTTACTGAGGCTGCTGAGGTAAGTAAAAAGGGTGGGAGGGGAGAACTTTATTAGGGAATAAATGTAAAATGGCAACGTTTTATAAGACTTTACTGCTACACATAGTTATAAAAATGTAGGAAGAAGACTTGATTGTACTTTAATAACAAAACATTACTATCCCTTTAAGAGCAGTTCTTTAGTCTGTACTTCTGGGCTGCATAAGAACAAACTGCACACCTACAGAAGGAGGTTACACATTTCTGCACTGTTATTGCACTGTTATAGCAATGGAAATTGTAGTGTAACAAGAACTGGAGGGACATGGATAACTGAGGATGCAGTACTACAAAAGCTGGCAAGCTAAAGGTTGCCCATAACCTCTCTGGCACTCAGAGGGTTAATTCCTAGTAATATAGCTTGAAAATACTTTGTTTACTGTAACAGTAAATGCGTTATCACCATGTGAGAAATTTGCAGTGTAAAATATAGGATTGCTTAATTTGAAGGCCAGGTATGAAATGATGTACATAATTGGGGTTATATGTGCTTGGTTTTCACCTTATTTTGTATAGAACAGTTTGTATAATTCATATTGTTAGAAAATCGCTTACTTATATATTATAAAAACGTATTCAGTGTAAAACCTGATAAAACGCCTGAATCTATTAATTTGTGTAATAATGCAAAATGTCTGTTACAGACTACTGTATGGTATGGTAACAAAGTCCAGAATCAAATCATACAAACGTATGTAGTCATTTTTAACTTCAGACAATAGTTTCTGTGATGTTTATCTTTACTTATTTGTCAGTTTATGAAGCTGAGCTAGTACTTCCTGGTAGGAAGTGGCAGTTGGTAATACAGAACTATGTGGAATGTTTGAATCCTCGAGAACTTGCACTAACTGACAAATAAATAAGGCTAAATATCTTATAAACTATTGATTTTAATAAAATGCTTAACATAAGTATAGTTTGCTTTTGAAACTCTGTCAAAATCACCTACTTATTACAAAGTGGCAGATGCACTTTTTATATCTAATATCCTATATTATAATTAGTTAAAGGGATAGTAATACTTCATTTTATCTTTATTTGATTTTGTAGGCATTAAAAAAACATGAAGAATGATATAAGTCTTATCTCTGAAACCTTTATGGTTTAAGAGATATTCACAAGCAAATTCCCCCCCCCCCCCTGTTCAACCAGAGCAGAAGGGAGGTGCCCAGGCAGACTGCAGAGAGGGACAATCTTCAATTAAGATAAGGGAAAAAGCTGAAAAACTTGTCAAGGGGGGAAGGACTTTCATTCTTTTCATACAAAGGAGACTGTCTCCTGCTGTTATCTGTCTGGTCTTACAACCAGATTCACATCTGAGAAGAGATGGCTTACACTAGGAAAAAGGGGCGGGGAGGGGAAACTTTGCTTGTGAATATCTCATAAACCATAAAGGTTTGAGTGATAAGACTTATATCATTCTTCATGTTTTTTTAATGCCTACAAAATAAAATAAAGTTAAAACAAAGTATTACTATCCCTTTAAGGATGATTGTCTGAAGCTGTCACTCGCAGTAGAGATGGATGTGCGCACGGCAGTCATGCGCAGTACTGACTGCCCATGCCACAGCTGATACGGAGCAGAGTGCTCTGAATTCAGAGCGGAGTCCTCTCTGCACACCCTCCTGGGACCGGTCCCAGGAAGGTGCGCAGAAAGGACTCTGGTCTGAATTCGGAGCACCTGCTCCTTATCAGCCGAGGCGTGGGCAGTCAGTACTGCGCATGACTGCAACGCTGCCAGTGTTGGCCCATGTACACGGGCGTACCATTTCCCCAAATCCTCACTCATTGAAATGGGGCTTTCAGCTCACTGAATGGTAGAGAGATCTAGTATGTTGGAGACCTCTCTCTAGCATTCAGTGTTTTAAAGCTCCATTTAAATGAATGGAATTGTGTAAGTCCACTGTGGTGCGGTTCAGAGCTGATTTACTGCCAGGTTCTGTACCCTGTACCTTTTTGTTTGTGACCCAGCACCTTTTTGTCAGTGAGTCTGTGGACTTTTTTGGCACTTTTGTTCACCAAGATCAAGGTGACATGGTACCTTTTATTTATTTATTTTTTAAGACATCACCACTGGTATAGCTGCTTTCCCTTTACACATAACCCCAGTTATGTCTTCTTCTTTTATGTACTTTGGAATATGAAGATTATAGCATTGTAACCCCTTGTATACTAGGAATGTCTACACTGTGGTGCACTGCTTCACAACATGTTGGAGATGTCCCTAGTGTCCAGGGGTTAGCCCACTGAATGCCAGAGAATTATCAAACTCATTAAGTTTGCTTTGGGCACCCCTATGATACTCAAAGGGTTAAAAAAACAAAACTGCACTGAATGCTGCATAAAGTGTTTTTATTTAATTTTAAATCTTCACTTTTAATAAATCAAGTCCATAATGTAGATGTGCAGACCTGAGAATTCTCCAAGTTTTGACCCAAGTCTCATGGTCTCAGGGTGAAGAGATGAATTTGTAAGGTGAGAGTCCAGTGCCACCTACTACACGATCTACTTGGCTGGTTACTAAATTGAGTCATTTGTCGTCTGTTCGTGTGTTTAAGAAGTGAGATGTCGTAGATGTCTCATGTTGGAGGTTCCTTGTGGTCTGATTGGAGGACCTCCGAGTTAGAGCAAGCAGGGACATATTGCATTGAAATTATTATTAGAAACTTTGAAATATTAACCCTTAAAGTTCTTGGGGTCAGCCTATTTTTAAAGTTCCCAGGTATGTAGATGTGGTGTTTTTCTATGCAAGGCTGAAGATGTTCATGGTCCACCAGCATGCTTTTTTTTTTTTTTTTTTTTTTTTTTTTTTTATTACAATGTACAGTTTAAAGGGGAATTATTCACCTGTATTAATGTTTCCTTGATTTCAATGCTCCTGAACCAATAATCCTTTTTTTTTTTTTTTTTTTCTCAATATAATCCTGTATTCTTTGAGATAGTTGCTTTTAAATTTAAAGGGATAGTATAGTCCCATAAAAAGTATGTCCTAAATGGTAGCTGCAGTAAAAAAAAAATTCAATGTGCTTACTCCTTTCTCTCAAGCCGTTATGGCTTGAGAGAAATAAGAAAATAAAGACCTCCTCTCCCTCCCCCTTCTCCTCCGGGACCAGACGGCGGCTCTGTAGGAGCGCTGTCATCTAGATGTCTAAGTATAATTACTTCATCTGAATGGTCCACAACGTGTGCTTGCAAGTCAGGCACACATTGTAGACCATACCAATGAAGTAATTATACCTAGATATCTAGATGACAGCGCTCCTGCAGAGCTGCCTACAGTCGGGCGACCGGATTCTGCCTCTGACAGCTTTACAGCTCGTCAGGCAGAAAGGTGAGGGAACGGAGGACTCTATTTTCTTATTTCTCTCAAGCCATAATTGAACTGTGAACTTTTATAACCTGTTGAATGTTTACATGGCCCTTCAAATTCAAATGAAACTTTCCTGTATTCAGTGATGCAAGCAGGAAAGTGTCACCAGAGTACATCTACATTGCGACCCGTGGAGACACAGTCAGATCGAGCACATGGACAGAGGACTGTTGTGTTGCTCATCACCATGATCCATTTAATGGATCATGTTTGGCTGATGCCCACATGGGCTGGCTGCTAGTCAAATCTACTACGTTTACACTGTGTGCACAATTATTAGGCAAGTTGTATTTTTTTTGTTCCACCCCCCTCGTGACGAAGCTTCATCCCTTTTATGATGTGAATCACGTCATTTCCCTCCCAGATCGGCACTGGCAGGGCTACCCTCCAGGTAGCCTTGCCTGTCAAGTTCCCAGGTATGCCCACAAGTTCTGAATAGGGTTTAGGTCAGGTGAGGAAGGGGGCCATGTCATTATTTAATCATCTTTAAGGCCTTTACTAGCTAGCCACGCAGTGGAGTACTTTGATGCATGTGACAGAGCATTGTTCTGCATAAAAATCATGGTCTACTTGAAAGATACAGACTTTTTCTGTGTACCACAGATTGAAGAAAGAGTCTTCTAAAAACTGGCAGTAGGTTTGGGAGTTGTTTGAGTCCATCTTCAACCCAAAAAGGTCCAACTAGCTCATCTTTGATAATACCAGCCCATACCAGTACCTCTCCTCCACCTTGCTGGTGTCTGAGTCGAAGTGGAGCTCTGTGCCCGTTACTGATCCAGCCACGGGCCCATCTATCTGGACCGTCTAGAGTCACTCTCATCTCATCAGTCCATAAAACCTTTGAAAAATCTGTTTACAGATATTTCCTGGCCCAGTCTTGACGTTTCAACTTGTGTCTTGTTCAGTGGTGGTCAGGTTTCAGCCTTCCTTCCCGTGGGCATGTCTCTGAGCACTGAACACCTAGTACTTCTGGACACTCCAGGTAGGTTTCAGTTCTGGAATATGACCGCAGTGGAAGATGATGGGTTCCTGGTAGCTTCATGTTTAATTCTTCTCAAGTCTCTTGCAGTTAATTTGCGTCTTTTTTTTCTCAACACGTTTCTTGCGACCCTGTTGACTATTTGCAACAAAACATTTGATGGTTCTGTGATCACGCCCCAATATCTTAGCAATTTCAAGAGTGCTGCATCCCTTTTAAAGACTTTTTACGATTTTTGACTTTTCAGAATCAGTTCTATCTCTTTTTCTGCCCATTTTGCCTGAGGAAATGAAGCTGCCTAATAATTTATGCACACCTTAACATAGAGTGTTCATCTCTTTAGGCCACACCCTCTCTCATTACATAACTACACATCACCTGATATGCTTAAATCCAATAAGCATTCGAGTTTATACAGCTTGGAGTTGGAAAATATGCATAAAAATGATGATATGGTCAAAATGCTCACTTGCCTAATAAGTAAACCACACCATGTTAAAAACATGCAAGATATATGTCTTTTGTTTTTTTTTTGTTTGTTTGTTTGTTTTTTTTAAGGTATTTAATCCTCAAGGTTTCAGTCAGTTTGTAGACTCAGAGTTGTGCCATTGTTCACTGGCATTCCACAGGGGAAGACTTCTGTAAACGTCTGATTGATGTAGATCTGACTGTAATCTTGTATGTAAATATATCAAAGAATTTAACAAAAAGACTTGGGGGGGGGGGCGCTATGGTGTTAACCCTTTGTGTTCCAGAGGGGGTGCACAAAGCATTGCTCTGCAGTGCACTGCGCACTCCTCTAGCACGCAAAGGTTTTAAAGTGACATAGTGAATTTCTGTCTAGTGTGATCTGTTGGAGATGGATGATCTATGAACAAATATACAATTCTCCTCCCATTTATAATAATTACGGTAATATGGCACTATATTAAATAGGCCTCCAGCTTTCAAGGGGTTAAAAGCTTAATTTAAATCAATAGAAACTGTATTTTGTCCCCTATGGTGCAGCTGGCTTGCTGAATAATTACTCCACTTTGTGCATGTGGCTGTAAGTGTAAACATTTAAATTACAACCCCCTCCAAAATTAGAATTTTTTTTTTTTTTTTATTTCCTCCGCAGTATTACCTAAATGTTACAAATTGGGGTAGGGTTAGTACACCCAATTAATCCCATAGACACTTCTGCTTGTCCTTAGCTGTGACATGCAGACACTGGGAGATATGATCAGAGGAAGTGTTTTCCCCTACTGTCTAAGATGAGTGACGACACACTGCCTGGACTTTCAAGATAACGCTTATCACACACTAATCTGCATGTGGTATATGTTTTTGTATTTTCTTTCCCATGGTGCATACTTATTCCAGACCACACATTTCACTGCACAATAACGGATACTTGCTTTGTGAAGTAATATGTTGGGAGACCTCTCTAGCATTAAGTGGGTTAAATTACCCATTTAAATCAATGGGAATTTTTGGAAATGTTAGTTCTCACCTAAATTACAATATTACACACACACATATGCACACACATATATATTATAATATATACATACATACATACACATATACAATATATATATTTATACACACACACACACACACACACACACACACACACACACACACACACACACACACACACAGCATTTATTAGGGATAGTAACCCCACATGTACACACCTTATGTTAAAGTAGAACAGGCACCTCCAAATAACCCCCACTTATCTTACAATGGCCCCTATAAATTTCCCCCTGTGCCTTTGTTCAAGGGATATCTGCTATCAATCCTAGATTCCGTGGCCATGGAGGCAGACATGATGTTTGTTGTGTTTTCCTCCATGGGCATGATATACAGGACTGATTGAAGATGTATCCTTTTAAAAGGTCACATACATGTAGCTTAACTCTTTGAGTGCCAAACAAAAAAAATTATATTGCGCACCAGGAGATGACAGGCAGTCTATGAGCCATCTAAATGTCCTTTGTAATGATTATACAGCAACAGTACACCAAGGGAGTTAACCCCTTAAAGGGATAGTAATACTTCGTTTTAACTTTATTTTATTTTGTAGGCATTAAAAAAACATGAAGAATGATATAAGTCTTATCTCTCAAACCTTTATGGTTTAAGAGATATTCACAAACAAAGTATCTCTTCCCTGTTCAACCAGATCAGAAGGGAGATGCCCAGGTAGACTGCAGAGAGGGACAAACTTCAATTAAGATAATGGAAAAAGCTGAAAAACTTGTCAAGGGGGGAAGGGCTTTCATTGTTTTCATACAAAGAAAATTGTCCCCTTCTGTTATCTGTACTGTCATACAACCAGACTCACATTTGAGAAGAGATGGCTTACACTAGGAAAAAGGGGCGGGGAGGGGAACTTTGCTTGTGAATATCTCATAAACCATAAAGGTTTGAGAGATAAGACTTATATCATTCTTCATGTTTTTTTAATGCCTACAAAATAAAATAAAGTTAAAACGAAGTATTACTATCCCTTTAAGGACTTCCGATTGCGCATGCGGCCGTCACTTAAGGACCACGGACCATTTTTTTTCCTCCATCCTCTTCCGGGCTCCCCAAATGGCGGGGAGCCTGTAATTCCAGGAAGGTCCAGGACCGTCATGTGTCCTTAACGGAAAACAACCCATGACGGTCCAGGACCGTCATGGGTCGTTAATGGGTTAAAGACGGCTGGATACTGATTTAGGTATGCTGACAATGATGCGCCATTAAAGGGGGTGACATGAGAATCTCACACTTACATGCAGGGAGAGATTCTCATGTCTCCCTTTTCATCCAGTCAACGTGTTGATTGCAGTGCGCAGCCAAAAGATATTTCAACTGCAACCTTTTAAAAGTGAACTGCTTGAAGAGGTTGTCTGTTGAAAGGAACAGTAACTCTTTATTTTAACTTTACATAGTCTGTTAATACATGATCTGTACGGTCAAATTGCCTAGACCTTTTATATTGTTTGTTTTATACACTTTTATGTATCTGTTGGAGGAGAGCTTTCTATCAGGGAACATGGAAGGAGTGTAGCGATGTGAAGATGGAAAAAAAAAGTATAGGCATTTTGACTGTACTTATTACATCCTGCAGAATATATACAGTCAAACCAAAAGATTACTATTCCTTTAACTCAAAGGGTTAAAAAAACACAATTGCAAAATTCATAGGGGCAATTATGATTATCTGGCCATATTATGCATATTATTAGTTGTCAGTTTATATTTAAGGACCAGATGGGTGTGTTCAGAAATGTGTAAATTACAAATAAATCCTGTGCAAAAAGTCATAGAATTTGAAAACCATAGGGTAGGAAATGTTAAAGCGGAACTATCACCTACATTCAAACTTTTGTAGTGAGTTTTAATAGTTAACCTTAGATTAGAGCTAGGTGTATTTTTAAAAAAAAATTGCTTACGAGTCCAGATATTAGCCCATCAAAATCGGGCACTTCTGCTTTCTGCGGGACTGAATGTCCTGCTTGACTTCCCAGCTGCCCCAGGGAGCGCGTTGCAACCCCAGTAGCATTGTACACAGAGTTTGCTGTAACGCTACAGCACAGAAACCCAGCTTTGAAGGGGAGTGTGAACGCGCTCCCTGGGGCAGCTGGGAAGTCAAGCAGGACATTCAGTCCCGCAGAACGCGGAACTGCATGATTTTGATGGGATAATATCTAGACTCGTAAGCAATTTTTTAAAAAAATACACCCAGCTCTAATCTAAGGTTAACTATTAAAACTCACTACAAAAGTTTGAATGTAGGTGATAGTTCCGCTTTAACTGCAGACTTTGAGACATATGTACAAAGACAAAAAGGAGGAATTCTTGGGCAGATTTACTGTACCATGAGGATTAGAAGTATTACGCTGATTTCAGTGAGTCTTGAATGCCAGAGGTCTCCAGTGAATTATAAGGCATTGTGGTGTTTAAGGCCATAAAAGCCCAGTTTTAATGAATGGAAGTGTTTGTTTCATATAGTATTCTTACAAGTTTTCTCCATTTTCGCTTTATACATACGCCCCTTTGAATTTGAACTACAGTGGGACTTTAAGGAGGGAGAAAAGGAATTCTAGTGAGATTAGCTTTTAATCTGGAATGATCCACTGATGATTCCCCTTTCACATGATTTCTTCTATAGGATTTTTTTTTCTTAATTTTTTTTTTAATATGTAGCTAAAATCATAGACAAGGGTACGGCAATACATGGTGGATTTTGTAATTACATGGGGGAGCCCCTCTGTAAACATGCCAGCCTTTTGGGTGGTTGAGAATTATGGAAGTTGTAGTCTAAGAACTGGCGGTGCCTCCCCCTTTTCTAGACAAAGTGCCCCATGGAGCTTCAAATCCAGCTGTGGTGTGAGAATGATCTATAATGCATAACATCATAGACACTGGAGAATTTCTCTCACTGAAAGGGATAGTAATACTTCAAAATTACTATCCCTTATATTGAAGCCCTTGTAAAACTGAATAAAATGCCACCAGCGGCATCTCAAACCTTTATGGTTTGCGAGATAGCCGCTTTTAAACTTCGCTCCCCCTCCCTCTCTGCTGAAGTCATCGTTTTTGCTGCAGCAGGGAAATCCGGTCTTCTACCTGTGCTTGGTTACCAAGAACACGGAGAAGACCGTTTTAGTGAAGGATTGTTTCTTGTATAACGAGATCTGGCTCTGCTGAAGAGGCTGCGCTTGATTCAGTGAATGGATTTCCCTTCTGCAGCAAGAACGCTGATGTCAGCGGAGAGGGATGGGGGTGTGAAGTTTAAAAGCGGCTATCTCGCAAACCATAAAGGTTAGAGAGACGCCGCTGGTGGCATTTTATTCAGTTTTACAAGGGCTTCAATATAAGGGATAGTAATTTTGAAGTATTACTATCCCTTGAAGTTACATCTCTTACTTTGGTGCATCATGTCCCATCCCCCATGTGTCCTCCCCATATTGGGAGATGTATAAAACTGGAGTAATGAAGAAAGTGCCTGTAATATTGTTGCAAAGTGACATAAAGGGATGTATAAATATTTAGCAACATTTTCACCAAGTACTACCTCCAATATTACTCAAAAATATGGATTTCTTTATTGAACAAAGTCAAGGACAATACTGATAAATAACAGACAGCTAGTCTTGAACAGTTCAGTGCTGGCACTCAGTTAGGCCTTACTGGACTGCTAGCTCAGGTGTGCTAGTTAATTAGGCGTGAGTGATTAAATCTCAGGCAGGCTTCACCCTGTGGTCAAGCGGGAGCATTTAGCTCACGAGCCACAAGTTTGATGCCCATGGACTAGATTTTAGGCTAAAGAGAATTTTTATGATCACTAGTATGAAGTACAGGGAATTTAAGTGTATATAGCGCCCAGCGACTTTTATGCATTATTGTTTCTTTAACCCTTATAGTACCAGTGGGGTACACAACACATGGAACTCAAAGGGTTACATTTTACATCAGCATTTCCATGTAACTATTTTATACATTCTGCAAAAAAATAGTAGCAATTCGGGGTCAAACCAATTTTTGCCATAAGAACAAATAAAAATTCCTAATGCTTTAAATGGGCCTTTTAAAGGGATAGTAATACTTTATTATTACTATCCCTCATATTGTAGATATTTGTAAAATAATTTAATAGCCCCCAGGTTCATCTCTCAAACCTTTATGGTTTGAGAGATAACTGAAGACAACGTTCCCCCTCCCTCCACCTTCCCTGAAGTCAGCGTTGTACTGACTGCAGGGATATCCGGTATCAGACTTTCATCATGCGGCTCTGCAGCAGAGCCATGATCGCGTTAGTGACAAATAATTATTTCACTGAAACAGTGTTCTACGTGTGCTTGGTTTGCAAGCACATGTAGAAGACCTTTTCAGTGAAATAATTATTTGTTACTAACGCGATCACAGCTCTGCTCCAGAGCCGCATGATGAAAGTCTGATACCGGATATCCCTGCAGTCAGTACAACGCTGACTTCAAGGAAGGGGGAGGGAGGGGGAACGTTGTGTTCGGTTATATCTCAAACCATATAGGTTTGAGAAATGAACCTGGGGGCTATTAAATTATTTTACAAATACCTACAATATGGGGGATAGTAATAATAAAGTATTGCTATCCATTTAAACACTTGAATACTAGAAAGGTTCAATTTAATCCAGTAGGAATATTTTTGTCCCCTGTGAGTCAATTGGTTTCTGCTAGAATTTGCTCCTCTTTTCTTTTATGCATAAAAGACCTTAACCTGCTGAGCGCTATAGAGGTATCCAAACACAATGCATTGGATAAATATCTGGGACTCAGTGGGTAAAGTCTTACTCCCCATTATCTACGGGTGGTAGTCTGTTGCACCACACTTGATACCTTTCATTCAAGACCCATCATTAGTACAAGTGAATGCCGCGTGACTGGCTGCTAACCCGCTAGACTCTTATGTTTGCTTGAAAGTCCTGTGGTGATTTAATAGATTATATCCTAGTTTTCCAGGCTAGAGCTTGTTAGTGCTGCAGGCTTGTGTTTTGTTGCTCATCTCATCATATTTCTGACACAGAGATGATGGATCAAATGTATATTGTGACACTGTTGTCTTTTATACAAAGTTTTGTATATATTTCTCCTAATATTGCTGTTCTTCCTAAACTACTTTTTAGCTGTTTTGAAAGGCTCCTTAATAGAGAATATTTCCTTTTTAACCCTTTGAGTGCCAGAGTGGTATGGAACGCATGCTTTACGTACCTCTGTCACTCAAATAGTTATAAAAGATTGAGGACCAAAGTAGGTTAACCCTCTAAGGACCAGAGGGGGTGAGCGACACATTTTTCTTGCAATGCGTTGCACTACCCGTTGGTCATTTAATCGTCAGCCTTCTGACACTCATTTTGGTTGCTCATTGTTAGTTTCAGAATTGAGATAAAGATTTGGAATTTTTATACTTTTTATAATTTAAACCTTTGACTGCCAAAAAGGTGAACAAAACACAACATGACAATGTGTTGCTTGCCTCTCTGGCATACAAAGGATTACCACTTGGCTTGTGCTTTCACATTGTTAATTTGAAAGAAAATTTCCTGAGATATAAAATTAGTTTATATGTTTAAATATTTTATAGTCCAATCTAGTATCTATAATTTGTTACTCTATCCCTGAAATCCTAATTTTCAGATAGGTTTTCTAATGCAGGATTAGAAAGCTGTGCTTCCTTTTTATACAGCCAAAGATGGCTTTCTTTGGGTCATTCATTACAATGTGTACTGATATTCATATCTACCACTTTTTTAATTGGTGGTTTTACAGCAAATGTGTCAATCTTGGGAACCCTCCATTAAGCTGCTGTAGAACTTTTCTTCAGGAGTTTTTGGTGCAGTCTCTATTGGCCTCCCAGGTTCTGGGTCTATTAAATGTGGAAAGTCTGAATTGGTACCTCTATTGGCTGAGGCTGATATCACTCCTATTTGTCCCTGTTGTATGCTAATAGTTATAACAATAGCTAAATAGAATAGGTGGCTGAAAATAGTATTAGTCTCAACTATTACTTTGTTATGACCACTTAGGGCCTTCCCAACACAGCCAGTCCCTTTCCCACCCAAAGAAACACACAAGACCATCTGTTTGGGTAAGCAAAAGTCCCCAACATTTATTAACCGTAACAAACCTAGAACAATATGTCAGTTTCCCGGTACAGTTGAACAGATAGGTAGCTGAATTTTGTTTATCCTTGAGCTAAGTCATGTGGGTGCTCAAATGGATAGTAATGTTTCATAATAAAAGCAGCTCTAATTAATAATCATAGTATTTGGGCCTTGGAGAGTGTTATTTCAATTATGTCAGAGTTGTAGTTCAAGAGTAATTGAATGACAAAGTATCACCCTCCCGTCCCTGATGTAACTGCTCAGCTCAGAGCAGCAGGGTGTGTCCTAGTGGATTGCAGAGAGAGACAATCTTCAATTAAGATAATGGAAAAACCTGAAAAACTTGTCAAGGGGGGCAAGGTTTTCATTGTTCTCACAGGAAAAAGATTGTTCCTTGCTGTGTGCTGTCCGGTCTATGGAACAGATTCCACATCTGAGGTGATCAGTGTCACACTAGGAAAAGGGGAGGGGGGGACTTTATCATTCAATTACTCTTGAACTACAACTCTGACAGTATTGAAATAACACTCTCTATGTCTCATATACTGTGACGATTAATTGGAGCTGCTGCTGGTTTTGTGAAACATTACTATACCTTTAAGCCCACGACAGGTAATCTTACCCTTTTGATGCAGGTGAGATTCTCATGTCGCCCTTTTTATGTACGGGACATGGTTAATGCACCATTTACTTGCTCGCACAATAGTGTACAACATTTGACAGTGAACCATTTATATATATCTCTATATGAACCATAATATGAGCATTAAACGGAGCTACATTTATTTGCATCCATTACTGTCCTTTTAACGTGACAGGACATACATCAACTCCAGGGGACCAGAGTGAGACCGTTTTCCTTACCCAACTGATTGATTTTAGACAGACAAAGAAAGAAGCTTCAGGCAGGCTGGGCCAAAGGACACATCCTACAGGTGAACAGAACCTGGATGTGATACACTGGGGAAAACTACCTCTCTCACCCTAAAGGCCCCCGAAAAGGAAATTGCAAAACAAGAGTAACTATTGACAGACATCCGCGAGCACCCAAAATAACCTGTATAACAAAAATATTGAGATAGGCATCAGAGAATCCACTGCAGGCACACGAAGACGAGACTAACCCTTGAGCATCTGATGAACTACAAACTCCTTGATACTGTCCCGCCAACCAAAAACCTGAAAAAGGAAGGGCAGATAGATTGCCCCTTGCTTTCCTGTCCAAATTTCCTCTGGCCCAAAGAACAACCAGATATGAGAACAAAGCCTTGACCCTGACCAATCCCTATTCCAAAGGCCCTTCCTTTTCTGTCAAAACCAAACAATCTGCCCAAGCTCTGCTGTAGGAAGCAAACCTGGAAGGTGATCAGGACTCCTGCATCAGCAAAGACCAGAAACGATGTTCCATAAGTCCACCAGACAATGGTAACCCTTAGGGTTGCACCGATACCGATACTGGTATCGGTGCCGATACCAGCATTTGCGCGAGTACGAGTACTCGCGCAAATGCGGCCGATGCCAGCACCGATACCCTGTGTCAAGGTTGGTGCTGCAAAAAGGGAGCCCGGGGAGCTGCTCACAATGCTCCCCGGTCACCACTCTCCCTCCTGCAGCGTTGGAGCGTTGCTGCGGGTTACCATGGCAAAGCTCCAACGCTGACCTCTGCCGGGGCTCGCGAGAGAACAGCGAGCACCCGGCAGAGGAGGGTAAGGCAGGCAAAGGGGGATCAACAGAGGCAAGATGGGGCATGAAAAGCGAGTGGTGAAAGAGGCAGAGAGGGGGTCGAGGGATAAAAAGAAGCAAAAGGGACTAAGGAAGAAAAAAAAAAAGAGGCAAAAGGAGGAAGTATCAGGAGATAAAAGGAGGGGGGGTCAGGATGGAGTGAGAGAGAGAGGCAAAAGGGTGGGATCAAGAGTCAAGGAGTGGGAGAAAGGGGGATCAAAAGGGAGAGAAAAAGCCAAGGCTAAAGGAGGGAGCACAATAGGGGAGAATGAAGCAAAAGGTGGGAATCAAGAGGGGGAGAAAGAGGCAAAAGGGGAGAATCAAGAGTCAAGCGGTGGTGTGTGTGTGTGTGTGTGTATATATATATATATAATAATCAAGTACTCACCAATACCAGTGGCATCAACCAAGGGTTACTAGAGATGCACAGATACCAATTTTTTAAGACCGAGTATGAGTACTTTTTTTCAAGTACTCACCAATACCAATTAACGATACTTTTTTTTGCAGTCATTTGCAGCTTTCCAAGTACCTAAAGCTCATATATATATATATATATATATATATATATATATATATATATATATATATATATATATATATATATATGCTTTAGGTACTTGGAAAACTGGCATATGACCGCAAAAAAAGTATCTGTAATTGGTATCGGTGAGTACTTGAAAAAAAGTACTCATACTCGGTCTTAAAAAATTGGTATCTGTGCATCTCTAGTAACCCTTGGTTGATGCCACTGGAGCCAGAACCTGGACGCAAACCATCTATTGAGAGAATCGTCAATCTCATTATCAAGGACGGGAACATGCCGTGCCCTAAAGATAACATTAAAGGGATAGTAACCCCCCCGAACAAAGTGATGCCAAAATACAGCAATCATACAAACATACTGAACTCACTTAGTCCCATCTCTCAAACCTTTATGGTTTGAGAGATGTAAGGCAAGACAGACCTCCGCTCCCTCCCCCTTCTCATATGTCCGCTGTATAGCGGATGTCATGAGATCCTGCTTCCAGCACCAGACGGCGGCTCTGCAGGAGTGCTGTCATCTAGATATCTCTGTATTATTACTTCATGGGTATGGTCTAAAACGTGTGCCTGGCTTGCAAGCACATGTTGTAGACCATTCCAATGAAGTAATTATACAGAGATATTTGGATGTCAGAGCTCCTGCAGAACCGCCGAAATTCGGCTGACTGGATTCTGCCTCTGACAGTTTTACAGCTTGTCAGGCAGAAGGTGGAGGGACCGGAGGACTGTCTTGCCTTACATCTCTCAAACCATAAAGTTTTGAGAGATGGGACTAAGTGAGTTCAGTATGTTTTTATGATTGCTGTATTTTGGTGTCACGTTGTTGGGGGGGTTACTATCCCTTTAAGCTGCAAACATCTCAACATCAACAAATGCAGCAAAGCCAGCATGAGGTGTGGGGGGGAGGACTCGATGATGACCTGTTTTATGACATGAACCACACTCATGTTGTTCGTCCATAACCACATCCACCTGTCACAAAACTGCTCGCCCTACAATTCCACCACCACAGTGACTGGGAAAAATTCCTGGAAAGACAAGTTCTGAATCAAATCAGACTCCACGCACTGGAAATCCCAAAAAGAGGCCCCAAACCGAAGGATCCAGACTCATCCGTAAACAACTCAAGGTCCCATTTGGAGATCTCCCTGGCCTGCCAACTTGTGCACCCATTGTAATCTGCCAGAAAAAGACTGCCAAACCTTGAGATCTGACCTCAAGGATTCCGAGACATGAATTAAGTGGTGAGGCAACAGAGCACCTTTTGTGGACAAAGATAGATGCTTGTAAAATGCCCGACCCATCAGCTTCACGTGACATTCAAACACAAAGTGAAAAGCCTAATTTGCATCAATTAGGATCTTGCTAATTTTTGTTTATTTGCACTCTATGCTACAGTTAATATTCTCCCCAGAACTGCACCTCTTTGGCTTTAAGCAAAGCAATATTTCTGAAGAAGATGCTAGCTTGGGTTACAGGCAATTTAAAGGTATAAAACACCATATCCTTTTTAAGTGGTAGTGTTCCTTTAAAAGGTAGAAGTCTCTTCTCCAGAGAAATGAAAACAGTGAATAATGGACCTAAATTTAGGTAACTGAATCCATATGGAACAAGACACTCATGAGCATTGTAAATCAGCAGGATTTAACTCCTTGGGATTAACTAAACATTTCCTTTGTTTGCAGTTAAAATTTGAATTCTAGGAAGAAAGGGTGATTATCTGTCTTTCCTACAAACAGAGTAATTAGATTTATGTACATGCCAGAAGTGCACATCTCTGGTTTAACCCTTTGAGTGCCAGAGGGGTGCACAACACATTCGAATTCAAAGGGTAGGTTTTAGTATGTGCTTAATTGAGCTCAGGTATCTCAGTGAAATTGATGAAGCCACATAGTAATTCACCTAACCTCAAGTAGAGGAATCCATACATCCTGGACCATTGATGCTTTTGAGGACTGGAATTATAATTTGTTTAATAAAAGGACTTAAAGGTGTAGTAATTAAATTAAGTATATCACCGAGTCTTCTTCATTGTAAATATAGCAGTTTGCTCTACAGTGAGGGAAAACATTATTTGATCCCCTTCTGATTTTGTACGTTTGCCCACTGATAAAGAAATGATCAGTCCATAATTTTAATGGTAGGTTTATTTGAACAGTGAGAGACAGAAAAAAAATCCTGAAAAATGCATTTCAAAAAAGTTATACATTGATTTGCATTTTACTGAGTGAAATAAGTATTTGGCCCCCTATCAATCCGCAAGATTTCTGGCTCCCAGGTGTCTTTTATACAGGTAATAAGCTGAGTTTAGGATCACTCTCTTAAAGGGAGTGATTCTAATCTCAGCTTGTTACCTGTATAAAAGACACCTGTCCAAAGAAGCAATCAATCAGATTCAAACTCTCCACCATGGCCAAGACAAAAGAGCTGTCCAAAGATGTCAGGGTCAAGATTGTAGACCTACCCAAGGCTGGAATGGGCTACAAGACCATCGCCAAGCAGCTTGGTGAGAAGGTGACAACAGTTGGTGTGATTATTCGCAAATGGAAGAAACGCAAAATAACTGTCAATCTCCCTCGGTCTGGGGCTCCATGCAAGATCTCACCTCGTGGAGTTATAATGATCCTGAAAATGGTGAGGAATCAACCCAGAACTACACGGGAGGATCTTGTCAATGATCAAAAGGCAGCTGGGACCATAGTCACCAAGAAAACAATTGGTAACACACTACACTGTGAAGGACTGAAATCTTGCAGCGTTCCCAAGGTCCCCCTACTCAAGAAAGCACATGTATAGTCCCGTTTGAAGTTTGCCGGTGAACATCTGAATGATTCGGAGGAGAACCGGGTGAAAGTGTTGTGGTCAGATGAGACCAAAATAGTGCTCTTTGGCATCAACTCAACTCGCCGTGTTTGGAGGAAGAGGAATGCTGCCTATGACCCCAAGAATACCATCCCCACCGTCAAACATGGAGGTGGAAACATTATGCTTTGGGATGTTTTTCTGCTATGGGGACAGGACAACTTCACCGCATAAAAGGGACGATGGACGGGGCCATGTACCATCAAATCTTGGGTGAGAACCTCCTTCCCTCAGCCAGGGCATTGAAAATGGGTCGTGGATGGGTATTCCAGCATGATAACAACCCAAAACACACGGCCAAGGCAACAAAGGAGTGGCTCAAGAAGAAGCACATTTAGGTCCTGCAGTGGTCTATCCAGTCTCCAGACCTTAATCCCATAGAAAATCTGTGGAGGGAGCTGAAGGTTCAAGTTGCCTAACGTCAGCCTCGAAAACTTAATGACTTGGAGAGGATCTGCAAAGTGGGACAAAATCCCTCCTGAGATGTGTGCAAACCTGGTGGCCAACTACAAGAAACGTCTGACCTCTGTGATTGCCAGCAAGGGTTTGTAATGGTTTTATTTGACACTCAGACACAGTAGGTTAGGTAAAACACAGTTTTATTGAATAAACACAGAATAATAATAACCCTCGCGGGTCCAGTAATATATATACACAATATAGTACTGACGCAGGACAGGTTACAGTAATAAATACCCACACGGGTCTAGTATATGTACAAATCAGCAACTATAATATACTGACACAGGTCAGGTAAAAGTTCTTGTGATACTCAGATGAGATAGCAGTGAATTGGTTACTATTAGGCCAGGAAGACTGACAGGGCCTAATAGTGCAAGGCCCTCAAGAATCTCACTCTGCAGAGAGTGACCGAATAGCGAGTAATGCCACAGGAGTAAACGGTGGAACATGGCACCTTCCCTGAAGGGGTTAACGAACGCTCAGACCAATGTCGACTGCCAGATCGTGAGAACAGCCTGAGGCGCCCAGAGTAAGACCAACCTCAGCTTGCGGCAGGAAAAAGGTCAAGCATACTGTGGTGCAACCAGATGGATGAATCACACCGGAGTGTCACCCGCGCGACACAGTAAGTGACAGGTTTACCGAGACTAGACTGCTTGAGCGGCAATGAGGCAACAGAGACTCTGTCCGGTGACAGAGAGGTACCCGGATGACAGCCCCAAACCGGATACAGGATGGGACCACAGGCAGGCCCTGATACATGGACAACGTAGCCCAAACCGGGTCAATACACAGAGCAGGAATGTCAGCCAATCCGATTCTGTACACAGAGCAGGAACGTCAGCCAGTCCGGGTCGGTACACAGAGCAGGAACGTCAGCCGGGCTGGGTCTGTACACAGAGCAGGAACGGATACAGCAGAGTAGTCAGGCAGTCCGGGTCATACACAGAGATCACACGAATAACTGGAACAAGCCCTGGCAACGGAAACACCATGAAAGGGCACCGGAGAAGTGACAAGGCCTAGTATTTGAGGACAAATACTGGGTGGGGCAAAGCCACATCAACCAATAGGAGTCAGCAGGAAGTAAGACTGACAAAATGTCGCCAGCATTAGCACAGGCACCGTGATAGGGTTTTGCCACCAAGTACGAAGTCATATTTTGCAAAGGGGTCAAATACTTATTTCACTCAGTAAAATGCAAATCAATTTTTAACTGTTTTGAAATGCGTTTTCAGGATTTTTTTTGTTGTTATTCTGTCTCTCTGTTCAAATAAACCTGCCATTAAAATTGTAGACTGATCATTTCTTTGTCAGTGGGCAAATGTACAAAATCAGCAGGGGATCAAATAATTTTTTCCCTCACTGTATATTTAATAACATTTATGTAGTTCTCAATTTATTAAATGTAGAGGATCTCCCGCCGTCTCTTCTGTCCACGTCACTGCTGCAGCTGTGTCTGGTCCGGACGGATGCAGCGAAGGACAAACATCAGTAAGTAAAGGAAAATCCTGACCTCCTTCATCAAGGGGGACGTGGGTTTTCCTTATGCTTACTGAAGTTTGTCCCTCGCTGCATCCATCAGATCCCGGGACCGGAGTCCACATTCAATGAGGTGGCCAAAAGGGGGGACGGGGATCCTTCTGCATTTAATAACTTGAGGACTATGTAAAAGTAAGTTACTAAATATAAACCTTTATATTTACTATAAAGAAGACTCAGCGACAGAATTAATTTAAAACATTACTATCCCTTTAACTAGGCAAGAGTCCTTCATAGAGCAATCCGATATATATCCAAATAACTTTAATACACTGGAAATCTTTAGCAGCCTGTAGCTGGTTATCTTCATTCTACATATGTCTCTGGATACCAATGCACAAAGATTACATGCACAGGTACTTACCCACACATCATCACTATCATGTACAACACAGACAACCGCACAATACCCATTTTGTATACAAAATGCAAATAAAAACCATCAGATTCACCGGCCCCTTGCATCACCTCTGAAACCTCCATATATTAGCCACACAGAACCCTCCAGGCACACAGCACCCATACAATACTATCAAACCTGTATAGCATGTAATAGTAGCTTGTTGGTCTATGCCAGGATCTTCTGCATTGTTTATTAACCATTTGGGTGCAGTGGAGTGTTTAATCCATTACTGGGTGAAATGACTTTCTAGCACTTAAGGAGTTAAAGCAGTTGGTGGACCCCCCAGTTGTTGTGAACTATGACTCCCATCATCCTCAAACAACACCAGAATTTCTCCAGTTCTTCATAGAACATAAGTCCGAGTGTGTGGAGATGTACGTACAGTAACCTATTTCCTAATATCCCTCTGTATCTTATAGTCAAACCATATTCATAACAGTTATCACCTTGGCATTTATATTAGTTATAATGAAGGAAATATGGTCATTTCCGTATTTTTGGCAGCACATATCCATTTCCATTGCATATTCATAGAATAAGATTTGGTAATAAGGAAAAATAGTTTTGCGGCTATCTTAACAATAGCAGAGAAGTCTTTTTAAAAAAAATTCCTTTGAGTGCCAGAAGTGTACGCATCGCCTTGCACATGATGTAATGATGATTCACATATAATTTACATCAAAGTGTAAGGGTTATTGTTGGACTGTATTTCACCTAATTATCAAATATTATTAGGTCTATGCAAAGCAAAGATGCAAATTAAAGAACAAATGGCAAGAACGGTTTCCATGCAGTAGACTCTTGTGAGTGCAAGGGGCTTAGAACACTGCGTACATGGGAGACCAGACACATTTTACATATATTACTATTCATCTATTTACTTAAATTAATAGTTACAGTATATGCCAAAAACTAGGAATTATTTTCAGGACAAATTCATTTTTAATGATGCCTCACTTGAAGTAAAGTGTGCAATTTTATGACAAAATGACACCATAAGTACAAAATTGACTGCAGAGTAAGTATTTTCCTATTATCATACATGATATATCAAACAATATATGCTTATCTGAAATTACAATTGTTTCTGAAAACCTTGCACCCCTCCTGAGTACACTGATGAAACTTGCATATTTTTGATACATGGCTTATACCAAGGGTATGCAACCTTTGGCTCTGTGGCTGTTGGAGACCAGAAGTCCCATCATCCCCAATCATCTGCTTGCTGGTCGGGAATGATGATAAATTTAATTTTAACAGCTGCAGAGCCCAAGGTTGCCTGCTTCTGACTTATACAGACTCCAAATTAACTATAGAACAAAAGGGTCTTTTCAACTAAATCAACTAAATCAATGTCCATACCATTGCTTACAAGTTGAACTTTCCGTATAACATTTCAGTAACCATAAAATTGTCTGTTTCCTGAAGGAATACCGCCAACTAAGCCAAATCATCCAAAATGTCTGCCTTCACAAAACAGTCAAGTAAGCAGTTTTTGTTGACTAGAGATTTTTGGATTGTTTGCAGAAATGCACAGAATTCAGAAATTGCATCAGATCTCACACAAGCATAATGTAACACAAATGCTGTACATGTAACTTGGTAACATTGCATCCATGTTTGGATTTTTTTTTTTTTTCATATACAACATGGGTTACTTGGATTAACTACTTCATAGCAGTGATATGGCCACACAAATTTTTCAAAAGAAAATCTGAAAGCATTTCTAGAAAGTAGACAATTTGAAGAAACTGAAAGTGGCTGTTATGTTTTCCTACACAGAATTGTCCAACAGATTTTTTTTTTCTTTGTTGAAAATTTTATTTTTCAGATTGTTTTCCTTAGGTTTAAAAATCTGTCACAATTTACCATAACATATAATGGTCTGTTAATATGTGCCAAATCAAATATAAGTTGTTTTATCACACTTGCCATTGATCAGTGTGTTTGTTGCCTGTTTGTATGCTATCCTTTTTATTGTGATCATCCATCTTTCCCGCTATATCCTTGTCCTTTCCTTAGGACAAGATAATACGCATATTCCACACAAAAGAATGTAGATAAATATATGGAAACACTCTAATGGTTCAGCTATATAAACCCTTTTAGTCACTGTAACATACTGGGATGTATGAAAATGCGGTCTATTGGATAATATAGATTGGATCCTTTCTCATGGGTTGGTAAGAATACTTCTAATATATTTCTTTTTAACCACAGGAGAGACTCTCTGCACATTTCCCTATGCTTTTCATGTGTAATTTCATGTGTAATTTAATTTACAGGGACACAGGAAATATCAGTTCCATATAGAATAGGATTTTGGCCAAGCAGGAAAACCTCTCCCTCTCCCCTTTGAGTGGCAGATGGGTATTGAACACATTGATGAGCAATAAGTTTGCTGCCCTTCTGGCACGGATAGGTTGTGTTGGATACCTCTGTGGCAGTGAAAAAATGTTGCATGCGCTGGGGACCCATCAGCCACGGAAATGGTTAAGTCTTTGAATGCCAAAGACGTAGCCAACTTAATAGGTCCTTAGGCAGTGAGAGAGCTAATACTTGGACTGAAATAGAGGTGTACAGTACATTGCAATGAGGTGAATACCTCAGGAACACTGTAAGCTTAAAAAATCCCCCAAGCAGAGAGGAAACAATGTGTCACTGAAAGGGTTAGCTGTTTTCGTGGCAAAGAGGTATATCTCTGACAGGGGATGTGTTTCATGCCCAAAGAGGTGTCCAACACATTGCAATGCATACTTTCCCCTTTTAGTGCAAAAGAGGTGTTCAGTGCATTACAATATGTTGGATACATCTCTGGCACTAAAAAGGTTAACAGGGTTAATCTTTTCACTGCCAAAGAAAAATCCAGTGCATTGTGTTGGATAGTTCCGTGGCACTCAAAGGGATAAAAGCAAAATACACACATGCAGAGGGACAGCAGAGAATGGGGTACAGGCAGGTGGGATTGACTACAGAGAATGGGGTACAGGGAGGCTGGGAGTGACTGCAGAGAATGGGGTACAGGCAGGTGGGATTGACTACAGAGAATGGGGTACAGGGAGGCTGGGAGTGACTGCAGAGAATGGGGTACAGGCAGGTGGGATTGACTACAGAGAATGGGGTACAGGGAGGCTGGGAGTGACTGCAGAGAATGGGGTACAGGCAGGTGGGATTGACTACAGAGAATGGGGTACAGGGAGGCTGGGAGTGACTGCAGAGAATGGGGTACAGGCAGGTGGGATTGACTACAGAGAATGGGGTACAGGGAGGCTGGGAGTGACTGCAGAGAATGGGGTACAGGGAGGCTGGGAGTGACTGCAGAGAATGGGGTACAGGGAGGCTGGGAGTGACTGCAGAGAATGGGGTACAGGGAGGGCAGGAGTGACTGCAGAGAATGGGGTACAGGGAGGCTGGGAGTGACTGCAGAGAATGGGGTACAGGGAGGCTGGGAGTGACTGCAGAGAATGGGGTACAGGGAGGGCAGGAGTGACTGCAGAGAATGGGGTACAGGGAGGCTGGGAGTGACTGCAGAGAATGGGGTACAGGGAGGCTGGGAGTGACTGCAGAGAATGGGGTACAGGGAGGGCGGGAGTGACAGCAGAGAATGGGGTACAGGGAGGCTGGGAGTGACTACAGAGAATGGGGTACAGGGAGGCTGGGAGTGACTGCAGAGAATGGGATACAGGGAGGCTGGGAGTGACAGCAGAGAATGGGGTACAGGGAGGCTGGGAGTGACTGCAGAGAATGGGGTACAGGGAGGCTGGGAGTGGAGAATGGGGTCCAGGGAGGCTGGGAGTGACAGCAGAGAATGGGGTCCAGGGAGGCTGGGAGTGACAGCAGAGAATGGGGTACAGGGTGGCTTGGAGTGACAGCAGAGAATGGGGTACAGGGCGGCTTGGAGTGACAGCAGAGAATGGGGTACAGGGAGGCTGGGAGTGACAGCAGAGAATGGGGTACAGGGAGGCTGGGAGTGACAGCAGAGAATGGGGTACAGGGAGGCTGGGAGTGACAGCAGAGAATGGGGTACAGGGAGGCTGGGAGTGACAGCAGAGAATGGGGTACAGGGAGGCTGGGAGTGACAGCAGAGAAGGGGGTACAGGGAGGCTGGGAGTGACAGCAGAGAATGGGGTACAGGGCGGCTGGGAGTGACACCAGAGGATGGGGTACAGGGAGGCTGGGAGTGACAGCAGAGAATGGGGTACAGGGTGGCTGGGAGTGACACCAGGGGATGGGGAATAGCGAGAGTGAGTGGGACATATGGTATGGAATTGTTATGCTGTTTTTCTGTATGTTAGGGGAAACCATTTTATCTGCTCTCCTTCATGTTTGGTGAGTTGAGGAATAAAGAGATTTTTACGTAGGGCCACACTTATCAAGAGCGTTGCTGGAGTCATAATATCCATTTTTTTACACTTGCAAAACCTGCAGCTTATTTTATATATAACATGTTTAATGTATCAAGGGTTAGCGATAGTATAGTTAGCTCTTTTTTGTGAGTTATGTCAAGTTTTGTACATTTCCTTGTTAAATTTGTCAAGAAATTGTCATGGTTTGACAGGTGGTATAATTCTTCCCTTGAAGCCAGGTTCGGTATTTGTTGGGGGACTCGCTCATCGCTGAGTGCTGATGAGCAGTGTGCTATGCTTTTCCAGCTGGGCTACAGCTCATGGGTATCTTGATGCTCGCTAGCTGTTGTTGGACTACAACCATACCTGGGAACCTTCTCTTTCACATACCCAGGAATAACAACTGAAGCTTGGGGTGTTTGTGTCCAATTTGTGCTGTTTGCATCATAATGTTCATAGGGCTTCGTGAGAATGGATTGGATTGGGCAGATAAAAGGCAGGGTTTGCCCTGAGACAGAGGGACAGGAAGTGGGCAGAATGGGTGGGGGGAATAGGCAGAGAATAGGCAGTGATTCAGAGAATCACCCCGTACCCTGAGACTTGGTAATTAGCCCTTTAAGTGCCAGAAGGGTGTTCAATGCATTGCAGTGCAATGAGTTCAGTACCTCTCTGGCGCTCAAAGGATTAACTTAGAAAGCCAGAGTCTCCTTGTCAAATCTTCTGGAAATTGCAGTCTATCAACAGCTGGAGGGTCGCAGGTTGCCTACCTCTGATCTGCAGTCTCTGGTTAGCATGAGATTCATTAATGGACAATTGAACTTTGTTTTGCTCTCCATTTTTTCATATGGAGATCTATAATTTTGTTTTCTCCTTAAGTATATAGTAGGCCATCGCGTGAATAATCTCTGAATAATGATTATCTACCTTGGCTTTGACCTTCCAGAAGTTTTTTTTTTCCCTTCTTCTTTCTCTTAGTTAATTATGAAATGGAGCACTGTTTGATTCCCGCAATTCTATTCATGTTGAAAAACATAATAATTCTTTAAGCATTTGCTCATTATCTTCTATAAATGTCACACAATAAAAATGTGTACTTAAAAAGGGATGTCAAATTAGCATGCTGAACTTGTTCTGCTGTTTCCATGGTAACCTTAGTAAGCTGGTCTAGACTTCAGTGGGCCCGGGAATTTGTTCCCCTGCACTATTTGAGCTAAAGCCTGTGGGTTTTATCAGCAGATGTCACAAGGAAAACTTTTTTCCCACATTTACATGTACTGTAGTGATTTCCAGACCTATAAAGTATGTACATATTCACAAACTACAACAATGTAATTAAAACCTATAAATAACAGAATACGTGTTCCCTGACTGAATTACTGTTTTAACCCATTGCGTGCCAATGGCATGCAAGGGGTTAAGACATACTGCATTTAACCCTTTGCATACCATATACACTATTGCTATTCCTTAAATGTTAGCGAAATCTCCAAGGTAATGCAGCTCAGTGAAAGGGATACCTTTGTGGCACTATGTGCCATGATGCTGCTGAAGTATCCAGCACATTGATTTTCAACACCTTTCCTCCAAAGGATTAAAGAAATAGTAATGTTTCACAATAAAAGCAACTCCAATTAATCTTCATAGTATTGGGGCCACGGGGAATGTTATTTCATTACTGTCAGAGTTGTAGTTCAAGAGTAACTGAATGATAACACATCCCCCTCCCGCCCCTTTTACTATTGAAATACTGCTCACCTCAGAACAGCAAGACTGTCCGGATGGATTGCAGAGAGGGACAATCTTCAATTAGCATAAGGGAAAAACCTGCCAAGGGGGATCAGGATTTCCTTATACTCACAGTAAGCAGAGTGCCCCTTGCTGTGAGCTGTCTGGTCAGTAGACCAGATTCCACATCTGAGTGGAGGCGGCTTACACTAGGTAAAAGGGGAGGAAGGGGGATACTTTATCATTCAATTACTCTTGAACTACAACTCTGACAGTATTGAAATAACACTCTCCATGGCCCAAATACTATGAAGATTAATTGGAACTACTTTTATTGTGAAACTTTACTATCCCTTTAATAGTGTATAGTGTATTCTAGGCAAGTATTAGTAATCGCCTGCATACACTTAATCCTTTGTGTGTGGTATCCAATGCATTGAAAAGAAATACATTGAAATAACTCCCTGACACTCAAAGGATTTATTTATTTTGTCCGATAAAGGTCCTCTAACATGAAAAAACATGTTACAGCTCAGGCATTATACTAGCTAAAGGAGATTTATGTCCAAGGAATAAGTGACTATTTAAATGAATAGTAAGTCTTTATTCTGACCTAATATTGTCTGCAGGTACATAATATGTGCAGTCAAATCACCTTTACTTACTATACTTTTTTTTTATCTTCACCTGTTTGGTTTTTATTTATTTATTTATTTATTTATTTTTACACTGGTCGACAGACCATCAAAGCAGAACGTGATACAATGTTATACTCTCTCTGCAGCACTGAATGCTCTGTGTACTTTGTTTTACATTGTTTCTTTTTTTACCATTGTATCATTATCCCTGCTTACCTGTTCCCTGACAGAAGGTGGTCTGCAAACCGATCTAAAATTGGAAGTAGGAAGCCCTCACACTTAAAGGGATAGTAATACTTCAAATGTAAAAAAAAATATGTTGTAGGGTTGATCTCACTGAGTAAATCAAGGGTATTCCCACTGCTGAGAGATAGTTTATTAAAAAATTATAACAGCTCAAACTTGAATTTTTTAGTTGCAATATCACAGTGGCCTGAAAATTTACAGTGGCGCTGCTGCTGCTACACCATCCTATGGAGATTTATGGTCTATAGACCAGAGCAGTCCATAGGATGGTGTAGCAACAGTGCCACTATAAATTTTCAGGCCACTGTGATATTGAAACAAAAAAATTCAAGTTTGATCTGTTATAATTTTTTAATAAAATATCTCTCAGCAGTGGGAGTACCTTGTTTTATTCGGGGACATAAACCCTGCAACATATATTCTTTTTACATCCTAAGTATTACTATTCCTTTTTAAAGGGGAACATTCACATCCCCAAAAATTTTCACTACTGCTTTTAAAATATAAAGCAATATCAGCGCTGTCTTTATTTATTTTCTACACTGCCTAAGAGTGGAGATATTAATCGTTGAAATGTGGCACTTCTGCATTCTGGGGAACCGTGTATGAGCGGCAGGACTTCCCACCTCCCTTCCAGAAGGCCCTGGGGTGCGTGTTCGCGCTTCTCTTCGGAGCTGCATTTTTCTGGGCTAACAAGACACTGAGCTCTGTTTACCATGCTACTGTGGATTTCAAGGTTTTACTATTTGCAATGCAAATTTGCAATGCAATTTGCGATGCATTGCGTACCCCTCTGGCACTCAAAGGGTTAATGCACATCTGAAAAAGCCTAACAGAATCTACTGCATTCCCTTTTATCTGTTTTTTATTTTAATTTTAAACCTTTTGTACACCCGTCTGGCACTCAAATGTTAAAACTTTGGAGATGCCTGTGTGAACTATCCTGTAGTAATCAGAATAAGCACTATAACTTTGTCTTTGTTTCATTAAAAAAAAAAAAACAAATAAAGTTTTTTGGTTTCATGTGAAGGTACTTTGTAACATTCATGGATCTGAAATTCAGTGGTTCAGTACCTTGGTAGAATTTAGGTTTTGTGGCACGTCTATGCTGTTTACCACCATGTCTGGGCTATTTTTAGGGGTGGAAAAGTCCCAGGAGCTGGAAAGCCACACGTCTGGATCGTAATTATTTGGAGTATTTTAAAAACAACTGTGTACCTGGCTACTAAAACTCCCAGCTGGCTCCTAAAAAATTACATTTTTTGGATGATGGGAATTGTAACCCTCAATAGCTGGAGAGCTGCATGCTGCCCATCCAGGAATTATATAGAATGAAGCAGTGGTAGTCAACCTTTGGCTCTCCAGCTGTTGAGGACTGCAATTCCTGTCATCTCCAAACAACAATTTCCTGGTTGTAGATGATGGGAGATGTAGTCCTCAACAACAACAAATATTGCCAACCTCTGTACTAGGGAATGTCTCATAGTGGGAATGAAGCAAAGATGCTGTGTTTCCATTAGTAAAAAAATAAAGCATGTTGTGTGTTTATAAACAAAAAGCGAACACTACTGTACTCTGGGTCATCGACAGTGAAAGCACTAAGGAAATGTTTGCCACTTGCTCTTATTTGAAATAGAATGTTATAAGATGTACACTGTTACGTTATCTGGTAACAGACCAACCGAGAAGGTACATACGCCTCTTCCTCCTGTAGCTGAAACATTCCTTGTAATACACACATTATTTCTTCAGTCCCTGTTGAAGGTTTATCCCTTTGAGTGTCAGAGGGGTACGCAATGCATTTCCTAGCAATGCGTTGCGTACCCCTCTGACAGTCAAAGGGTTAAGGGAATATTGGGGACCTGTAGCAGACATAGATGCACAGCCACTCTCATTTCCCTTTAGAATGGAGCTCTAAGGATTTCTGGTAAATAAGCAACTAGCAATTGAATAGTGTGCTCTCAGCAGTTCTGCTCCACTGGGAGTGGATTTGCAGGAGAATCCAGGCCTGCATTGTCGGCCCTGGCAGATCACCAGGAAAGCTGAACAGGGGCCTGAAATGTGACCCATGGTCTCTCTTGTTGATTTCATGAAACAGACTGAGCCGAGGTTTGAAGTCTCACAGTTCAGTCTTGTGGGGCTGAGCTTGCAGCACTGATAGACTGCTAATGAAGGGTTTTCAAGCAAGACCGTGTCAGTCTATGGTATTTCACATATAACCAGGAAAGCCTGTGACTATCTGCCACAGATTTTCTGGTTGCATTCAGCCCCGCTGCTAATGGAGAAGGACCAGTTACTTTTAACTGTCTGAATGTCAGAGATGTTTCCAACGCATTGCAGTGCAATGCGTTGGATACCTTTTGGTTTTGAAACAGGTAAGTATTTATCCATTGAAATGCAAGTGAGTTATTCAGTGTCCAATTCATGTTGATTAAGCCACCTGTGGTCACACAGAGATATTCTAAATCCGTTAACGTCCAAGGACGTGTCAGGGCCATCTAAGATTTCGGTCCTACCTCTTGTTTGGATTAAAGGGATAGTAATGTTTCATAATAAAAGCAGCTCTAGTTAATCATCATAGTATTTGGACCTTGGACAGTGTTATTTCAATTCTGTCAGACTGGTAGTTCAAGAGTAATTGAATGATAAAGTATCCTCCTCCCGCTCCTTTTACTGATATAACACTGCTCAGCTCAGAGCAGCAGAGAGGTGCCCAGGCAGATTGCAGATAGGGACAATCTTCAATTAAGATAAGGGGAAAAGCTGAAAAACCTGTCAAGGGGGGCAGGGTTTTCATTGTTCTCACAGTAAGAAGATTGTCCCTTGCTGTTATCTGTCTGTTCAAGCAACCAGATTCCACATCGGAGGTGAGCAGTGTTACACTAGGTAAAAGGGGCGGGAGGGGGATACTTTCATTCAATTACTCTTGAACTACAACTCTGACAGTATTGAAATAACACTCTCTATGGCTCAAATACTATGAAGATTAATTGGAGCTGCTGTTTTTGTGAAACATTACTATCCCAGAGATCAGTGACAGTCCTGGCATATCATGGGTTAAATTATCACAGAGTGCCTTAGGGCATGCTGTGATCATACAGGAGAGGCTGAAACTGATTGCTCCAGAACCAGAACAGTCAGTTTCAGCCTTTCCCCAGTGAGCCGGTACATGTGATCTATGCTACAGAACATAGAGGGCTATGTATGTTAGTATTGGGATTAATATTTAGTTAGGGCTTGTTGATCCAAGGAGAAATCTGATTGCCATTTCGAATCAAGAATGAATTTTTTCCCCCAATTCAAGGCAGAATTTGAAATTGCTCTATTGAGGGTTTTTTTTTTTGGCCTTCTTTTGGATCAGTGATGGTAAACAGGAATAGGAAAAGGGTTGAACTAGATGGACGCAAGCCTTTTTTTAACCTAAATTACTGTGTCACTATAGCGATCACATGTGCCATTTGAGCCAATGACAAAGGCAGTATATTCTACACATTGCCTTTGTCACTGTTCCCTGCCTCTCTCTTCCTCACTGTGATAGTGAGGAAGAGCAAAGCAAAGAACAGAGCTAGAAATAATTCAAATGACAAAAGAGGGGGTCTTTTTTACTGGTGGTGCAGGAGTAGGGGTAGGTCATGATGACCTATTGCCACCCCCTTGTGTAACTAAATAAATATTTAGAGCAAGACCAAAGCATTTTTGTTTACACAAACTGTTTACAAACACATATATTTAATTATTTAAACATTCAAGTGAGTTTTATTAGTGAGGAGCAATGTAATACACCTATAAACACAACATAAAATCTGATCTCCTAAAAGTGGGACAAAAGGGAGAGAAAGATGGACCTAGGGATTTTTGCCTTCCAGGGACATTCTAAAACTGGTCATTTTGGAGGTATGAATGACCGTTCATACAGTTTTATCCATTCTCTATTAAAAATGAACCAATTGAGAACAAATTATCACAGGAGAACCTATAAAAAGTGTTTTTTTTTTTTTTTTGTTTTTTTTTACATTTTAACAAAAGAAATGGTTGGTTACACATATAAATATGGTATCAAAAGAAAGCCACCCTTGAGCTTAACCCTTTGAGTACAAGCGAGATAAAAAAATGGTATATAATTTGTGTGGGTGGACTAAATGAATTGGAGGGGAAATAGGGTTGAAAAAGGCATACTAAAAAGCCCTCTAATGTAAAACCCCCTTGGTTCTTAAGGGGTTAAATTCTGGCCTGCATATGGCCCTTGAGGACAGGTTTGTACACTCCTGGTCTACTCATGCAAACTAGCTTTCAAATATATTTGATAATGATACAAGGTTAACCCTACAGTGGCTCAGTGGTTAGCACTGTTGCCTTGCAGCACTGGGGTCCTGGGTTCAAATCCCACAAGGACAACATCTGCAATGAGTTTGTATGTTCTCACTGTGTTTGCGTGGGTTTCCTCCGGGTACTCCGGTTTCCTCCCACACTCCAAAAACATACTGATAGGTGAATTTAGATTGTAAGCCCCAATGGGGACAGGAACCAATATGAGTGTAAAGCGCTGCGTAATCTGTGTGCGCTATATAAATAAAGGATTATTATTACCCCGTTATCATCATACCTGGGAACTTATGGTTGTGGACTTCCGGGAGAGGGGGGTCCTGTGATGCCATTAAGGGAAATAAAAGACTCAATTTGCATCAAAAAGGGGTGGGACTTAATTGTGTGTGGGGCGGGGCTAACAAAATGTAAAAATAATTCTAGAAATAGGCTGGGGAAGGAGGAGAAGCGGGCGGGGAGTGGGGGAAACACACTGGGAATGCACAGAAGTGGGCAGAGTTTCATTAGAAACTCCCCACATCCAGAGAATCCGCCTCTTCCCTGGATACCCAGTAATCGGCAGACAAAGCTGGAGTCTCCGGGGCAAATCCAGAGAATTCCCAGCTATGGTTATCATCCATGGGATTAAAGGTCTTGATTATTGTGGTTCCAACACAACAAAATATTTGAGAACTAGTGATTTGATTAAAGCGGAACAACCACCTGATGTACACTTTAGCTTAAATAACTCCCCATCTGGCGACTAGTTGCTTAGTAGCACTAGTCGCCAGAATTACTACCTTGTTTAATAGATTTATCAATTCTTCTGGGGCTGACAGGCAGGACGGATCGCGGACATCTCGCGATATAGTGACGTCCGTGTGCCTGCGCTGTCAGTCCCTTCTAGACCCAAATGGCTTCTAGCAATGCCTCCTAGAGCCGGCTGGGACTGTCTGCGCTCCTGCCCTGTCAGTCCCAGCCGGCTCTAGGAGGTGTTGCTAGGAGCCGTTTGGGTCCGTAGTTATTTAAGCTAAAGTGTATGTCAGGTGGTAGTTCCGCTTTAAAGAAGTAGAGTATTTATTAAATGAGGTTTCCCACTCCCACAAATCTCAGAGGATTATTTACCAAAAAAAGAGAGTGATAGTGGAGCAAACCAACTAGCTGACAAATGAAAATTCTAAACACTTCCCATGATTTGCAAAGCAATGTGATGGAGACCAATTTAGCAGTCACGGTACTAAAATCCCATTTAACCATTTGAGTGCCAGAGGGGTGTTGCTCACCCCTCTAGCAGTGAAAGGGTTAAACTGATAGAGATTTCTATTTGTTATCTGTAGTGCAGTTGGTTTGCTCCAGAATGACTCTAGTTCCTAGTACATCATAGAGTTGACCTTACAGCTATTCAGTGGTTTGAAACTAGGAAACAGACTGCTTCATTTGCGGCTTAAGAAAACAAGATGAACTTCACATTGTGAACATCTGGTAATGTGTCCGTAAGTGAGCCACAAAGCTTTTGTCTCCTGCAATTTGTAAGTGTGATTGTCTTGATTGTAGCTGTCATTTCTAATGCCTTTCTTCCTGTTCTGAATATGCATGTCCTCTTGGAACCTCATAAGCTACTACTGCCCATAAGGCTTTTATACTTCAGTTTTATGTCCGTTTACAGTGAAATTAGAGCCTCATCTCTGTATGATTCTTACAGCTGAGTGATGGGGTTAACCCCTTGCCTGCTAATACATTGCCTTATGTAAAAAAAAACTGAAGCATATTTTTCTAATCATATTATCCATATAAAAAGTGTTTTTTTTTTTGTTTTTTTTTTAATGACTTGAAAATAATAGATATTACACAAAATGTGGTGCAATTCTGGAAGCTAAAGTGGAGAAGTTGTGGATCAAACCAGCTGCACCATAGGAACAAATGAAAATGTCCACTGATTCAAATTGAGCTTTTAACCTTTTGAATTCATTGGATACATATCTGGCACTCAAAGGGTTAACCCCTTGATTGCTAATGAGATCCCCAATAACGCATCCAGTAGTGCCTTACAGTGCTCAGGGGACCTCTCTAGGATTCAAGGGGTAAAATTATTTACAATAATAATAAGTTGTCCCATATTGTACAGTTGCTTTTGGCCCAGAATTCTACACTTTTCTTTTGAGCGTAACCCCTTAAAGACCGATGACGTGCCAGGACAGTCACTGGTTTTTATACCCTGAAGGACAGGTGGTGGTCTTTGCACATCACATACTTTTTACTTCCTGCGGGAGTGCTGTAAGTAAACACTGGGACTGAAATTGACCGCTCCAGGACCAGAATGGTGTCTCAGACCCCCGCACAGTGCACTGGTACATGCAACAAGTCAGCAAGGATCAAAGCGGTCCTTAAGGGGGGTTAACTTACCTGGAGCGCTGGTCCTTAAGGGGTTAAATAACCCTTTGAATTCCATGGAAGTGCACAACGCAATACTTTGCAATGCATTTATCACATCCTTGGCACTCAATGGGTTAAAGAACAAATAACCATTTTTATGAAAAAATCATAGATCGTAGGGCTTTTCCTGCTCAGTAAAAAAAGGGTAATCCCACTGCTGGGGTACTTGCCATTCCAAAGTTATTTGTTTATATATATTCTAGAATCCATATAATGTTTAACAGTGCCACCTCGTGTCCACATGGCTCACCTGGTGTTTTGGAAGTTTTTCCTATTATATCCTATGGGACAGGTGAGTCACTGACTTCAGTTTTCTACAGAACGTGATAGTAACGGATTTATGAAGGTCTGAACAGTTCTAATTTTTAATAAAACAAATGAAAGCATGGGGAGTAGCCTTGTTTTACTTAACAGGGAAATCTCTATAACATAGGTTTTCATTATAAGGTATGATGTTAGTGTGTGTGACACACTCTTTTGTCTATGTTGAGGCCAGAGGTAGAGAAATAATATGAACTTCTGGAAAAAAACAAACAAAAAAACAAGAAGATGGTGATCACTTATCCCAGGGGTAGAAAAATCTCAGGCACCTGGGAACCAAGATTCCCCAAATTTCACTGCTGGATTCTAAATTACTGGGGCTTAATATATACCTGTGTATGTGCACCAGTTCACCAGCTTCTAAAATTCCCAGCCGGCTCCTAAAAAATTGTTTTCTTTCTCCACCGTTCTTTACATTTTATCTACCCCTGATTAACTGTAAGCTGTAGTTAAAGTGATAGTAATACTTGAAATTTAATACATTTTAAAAAAATATTTAAAAAATATATTAATTGCGCCTTTTCCGATCTCCCAAACCTTTGTGCATTTCACCCCCTCTGGCATTCAAAAGGTGAAAGAGGGGAGCTTTGAGGGTGTGTTTTAAGTATTGGTAAGATGGTGGGATTGTTGCAGCAAATTCCAAAGAGAGTGAATATCCCCTAATACATCTGAAAGGTGTGCATAAGAATAAGGTGAACGTTACCTGGGAGGAAGAGAGCGATTGGAGAAGGGTTTAGAGATGAGGGCATGTTTCAGAGAGATAGATGAACTCTGCTGGACCTCATCTGTCATATACTCTTTCAGATTCCCTGCTTTATTAAACCTTTAGTGTCAGAGAGGTATCCAATGTATTGCAAAGCAAAGAGTTAAAATCCTTCTGTAGTAATAAACCTCCTACTCTGAGCTACATTATTTGGTGACCTCTACAATAATAGGCATTGTTTTCAATACCCATATCAAGGTCATTAGTGAAACTTATGAATCAAAAAGGCCTTATCTCTAGAATTGTGGATTGCGCCCCTTCTTGCTGTTGGTTTTGTTATGTATAAAGACAAAGTGTAGTCAGTCAGGGACAAACCAACTAGACCTTGCAGAAAAAATAAAATTCCTGAAATTTCCATTTATTTAAATGGGTTTTTAAACCCCTTGAATGCAAGAGAGGTCCCCAGTGTATTGAAGAGCTATGCACCAAAGTCCTGTCTAGCATTCACATGGGTTAAACACCTCATTTAAACCCATGGGAAATGTTGACATTTTTAATTTTGCTCCCTATGGTGCATTTGGTTTGATCAAGAATTGCTCCTTTTTGTTTTGTGTGTAAGACTCCTACTGGTATATCTTATGTACTAAGAGGGATTATAATAAACAAGGTCTCCTGAGCGGTGACATAGAGAAGACAAGTAATGCTGTTGGTTCTCTTTATTGTACACAGTCATGAGCAGGGCCCACTCTCTACTTGTGTTTTTTTTTAATGTTTGTTACATTGTTTTTAGGGGTGCACCGAAATTTCAGTAGCTGAAATGTTTCAGCCAAAAATGACATTTTCAGCAAAAAGCCGAAATAAAAAAAAAAGACAAAAATCCTTGGAGGCAAGAAATAGTAAGTACCTTCACCAAATCTGTGGGCAAGCCGGCAAAAAAAGTGCTGGCAGTTCAGGTACATTGCGCAACAGCAGATCCGGATGAAATCCGGATCTGTCATTCTCCCCGTCAGAGGTCATGTTCCGGTTCCCATGTCACTTATGGTACCAATAAAATACTAGTTGAAGAGCCCATTACACGGGCCACAGTGCCACTGCCAGCAGGTCCCAGGGCAGTCATGCGCAGCAGAGACTGCTGCGCGTGCTGCAGTCATGCTCAGTAGAGACTTCCGTGCCGTGGCTGATAGAGCTGGACACTCCGAAGGTGCGTCCAGCTCTGTATCAGCCGCGGCGCGGGCAGTCTCTACTGCGCATGACTGAAGGGCGCGCAGCAGTCTCTGCTGCGCAGGACTGCGCCGTTACACATGTTTTAGCAAATTATTACATAGGATTTCCCAAAAACTATTTAAAAAAAAAAAAAAAGGTGGGTGGGAAAAAAAAGTCGGTTTTGGTTTTCGGCCAAGTGCATCCTGAAGTTTCGTTTTCGTTTCAGAATTTTCATTTTGGTGCACCCCTACTTGTTTATATATTATCGCCTTTTGTACAGCACCATGGAATTTGCTGGTGCTTCATACATGAAAATTGATGATATTTAATACTTTGCTCTCAGTGCCTATGAAAATCAGCTGCACCATACCTGATGAGGCTAGGAAGGCTGAAATGTATATCTGCTTTTAGCTGATATTCTCATGCAGAGGAGACCTGCCTGTCATTTCAGGAACTGACTGACTTTTTTTTTTTGAGGGGCTTGTCTTAAATTTACTTGGAAACTTCTCCTCTGTAATTGCACTACAGAGCTAAAACATAAAGCTCCTGAGCGCTGACTAGCAGTGGAGCAAGCAAGATTTTTGTTTGGCTTGACAATGCAAAATCTCTCCAGGGGCTGAACACCAGTTGTGCTGTTATTGTATGTTGTCTCTTTCTTGCTAGAGAGGGCTTACAGATATTGATACAGATGCACCAAGGATTATCACTTGAGGGTGCCTGAGAGAGTGCTTCAGGGATGTGCAAAGCATTGCAACCATCCAAACTATCAAGCTGTTTTCCCCTAACTATTCCCTTTAATGTCTTCATGCTACTTATAATCCATAAAATACGGTCATTTCTTTTACTGCATGAATTCACAGAGAAATTCCAAAGTTTACTAGGTGAAAAAAGAAAACACATTTGGTTCACAGAAAGCAAGCACCAGAAAATGGAAAGAGGTTATATACATTTACGTATCCTGTTCTTCCAAATGGAGCTCTAACATCTTAGGGGTTAGGCACTGAGGTATGAAAAAGAGGTGATAAAGCGGAAATGACTTCATTTCTCCAGTTCCTATGTTATTCTATGAAGCTTATGTATTAAGATCTCTAAAGTTGGAGAAATCTTAGTGCATAGGCTTCATAGAATAACATAGGATTGATGTTCCAGTGAATTTATTGGCTGCCCTATCTTGGGCCATTGAGTACATCTGCTTGAATGCTAGAGAGGTCACCAATGAATTGCAAAACAATGTATTGGAGACCTCTGGCAAGCAAAAGGTTAAATCAATGACAGTTTTTGGAATTTTTATTTTATTTCTCCTTTGTGGTTCAGATGGTTTGGGGCAGAATTATGTAACCTTTTCTTTTGAACATAAGGCAATTACTGTAAAATCTTGGGTATAATACGCACCTGTGTATAATACGCAGGTGTATATTATACCCAATATTTTAGGGGAAAACAAGAGTGCCTATGTATAAGACGCAGCCTAGGACTGCGCCGTGCTGCCTCAAAATGGCTGCTGTGTGCTGTTCAGGGGTTAGAAAACTGACCACTGTGGTTGGAACGTAACCTGAAAATATGTGGCTATTGGGCACAAATTTTACAGGTTCTGTATTCAGTCTCCCAAGCCTGATACAGAAGGTGTGTGTGGGTGGACCTATATGAAACAGTTCAGTCTCGCATGAAATTTAATTGCAGGACTTCTGTCTCACAGTTGTCTCTTCCTACAGGGCTACTGGGGGTCTCTTTTTAGACCCCCTCTTGTGCACCACTGTCGGTCATCGAGATCTCACAATGCAGCCAATGGCATCATCAGTATGTCTACTCCTAGGAGAGAGGCTCTGTTGATAGGGCATTATTGGAGTAATAGTGTCCCTGTTAGACCAAACCCCATGGTTTTTGAAACTTAGCAACTCTCCTAAATAAATTGGATTTATGTAGCTTATTCTTAATACACACTGATGACGATTTAATTTACTAAACTACAACACTGATACAGAAGGGAGGTTTGATCTCACGAAGGTTATCTCAATCTCAAATGAGCAATAAGTCACTTGTCGCTTGTAATTCGGTTCCTTCTGAAGTGTTGTATAACCAAGGAGTCTGTTTCTGTATCTTTGTCTGATTGCTGAGCAAACACAGTTTATCTTGAAATATAATTGGCACTCACCAACTCCCACAGATGGTACCTTGTATTAGAGAGTTTGCTTTTAAAAATCAGAAAATTTGCTGTACACATCAAAATGAATTGTGATGTTACAGGTAGACACTTTCAACAATAAGCAGACGTAAGTAATAAGTATAAATATAGAAAAATGTGAGATATAAAAAGGAAAATGATCTCATACATTTTTTACTTGACACCAGGGAAATTAGCAGACACCTACATGTCAGTGTGGCAAGAATACCCAGTGGTGTCTCTCTTGGAATACAGGAAGAATTATTTTTACACACAAAGTCAAGTCGTTTGCTGAATCTACTGTTGGATATTGAGACTCTCTTGTAAAGTAACACTAGCACATAGAATAGTGTATTCCTATATCAAGGAAAATGCTCTGACCTTTGAAAAAACTCAGTATTATATTTTATCAAGACCCATGGACATACAATCTTTGTACAAGTTACATATATTTGTATTAAAGGGATAGTAATACTTCATTTTAACTTTATTTTATTTTGTAGGCATTAAAAAAACATGAAGAATGATATAAGTCTTATCTCTGAAACCTTTATGGTTTAAGAGATATTCACAAACAAAGTATCCCCCCCCTGTTCAACCAAATCAGAAGGGAGATGCCCAGGTAGACTGCAGAGAGGGACAATCTTCAATTAAGATAATGGAAAAAGCTGAAAAACTTGTCAAGGGGGGAAGGGCTTTCATTGTTTTCATACAAAGAAAATTGTCCCCTTCTGTTATCTGTACTGTCATACAACCAGACTCACATCTGAGAAGAGATTGTTTACACTAGGTAAAAGGGGCGGGGAGGGGAACTTTGCTTGTGAATATCTCATAAACCATAAAGGTTTGAGCTATAAGACTTATATCATTCTTCATGTTTTTTTAATGCCTACAAAATAAAATAAAGTTAAAACGAAGTGTTACTATCCCTTTAATTGTACGATTTGTGAGAGAAGAGTCACAGTATAGTCACATTTAGAAATCTAATTTCTTATGCATGGCTGTACTTTGCATGCCTCCCAAGTGCACCTCTTTCACAGCAGATCAGACTGTGTGGTTGGTGTGTATATAAGTTTATCACATTGCTCCGTAGCTATAAAACTCCCATTAATGTTTACTTAAACTTCAGTATATTTGTTTATAAGTTAGTCTGTGTATTGTCTTGCCCTAAGTCATTTATTTAGTAACACAAAAAGGTATCAGTAGGTCATGAAATAAGTGAAAAATTCTCAGTAATGCTCCATCCACCAGCAACACCACGTAAAATGCTTCTCCCTCTTTTTGCATTTGAAATGTTGGGAGGTATGACATTGTATTATGTGTCTGTTAAACAGTGGAGCTTCTGACAGTCCCAGTATTGTGATTCATAAGCAATCATTTGTTTCCCTAACCTCAAGTAATATAATAGTTTTATATAGCAATATTGATTTATGTCACTGTGTACATATTTTTTAGGCACTGCTGTACTGCTTCATAATTTACATTTTTATTTAATGCCATAGGAATTGAAGGATTAACTGTTTGAGTGCCAGAGAGGTATGTAACTCAAATCCTTGGGTATCTTTCTGGCACGCAAAGGGTTCAAATGAATTGTATAATGTCACTAGAATCTGAAATGGTATCAGACCAGACTTCCCCATTTCTGAGTCACAGCTAGATACTTTTTTGCTTGTGAAAGTTGTTTTTTTTAATCTAATACAATCTTTATCTAATCTATGGGGAGATATGGAGATAAAACAAGAGATACATATGACTGACTTAGGTAATAGAAGCTGTCTGTGTTTTACCCAACTGAGTTGTCTGGAGCAAACAAACTGCACATTAGGGAATAAATTATACTCCCCCACCCCATTGATTTAAATGATGCGTTATAATGCATTGGAGACCTCTAGCATTCAAAGTGTTAAAGGGACACTGACACCTAAAAATGAATTGGCATGCTATAGCCTGTGCATTGTGCTAGTATCTGTGAAAATTGTTTCTGAGGCCTAAAATCTAGTCTTACTTGTGCTCTGTGGGACCAGACATACCTGCAATATCCAGGGTTCCAAGTATTACAGCAGTCTTGAGTTGATTGTCCATGATTATTCTTATTCTTATTAAGTTTTATAGCGCCAACTTATTCAGCAGCATTGTGCAATACAGAATAGACATACAGAGATATTAAATAGTATAAATCAAATACGGAAATCAAAAAGGGGGCCCTTCACATGAGAGGTTACAGTCTAGAGGAAGGTAGGATGGACTCAGAAGGATTGTCTGTAAATGGGATGATCTAAGAGAGTAGACTGTTGGTACAAGAGCAACTGACTGCCTCTTATGTTTCAATACAAACAGCACAATCAAGAAAATAAATGCTCTCTCAACAGGACCATGTATACATACATTAAAAAGAAAGTTTGTGATTATATTTTAGGGTTGTAATAATATGTTAACTATAAACACTTTATATTTAAAGTGATATCACCCTGTTTAATTTTTTGATATTAGAATTCCTTATGGGAACGGTAGGAATTGTATTTGGCCCTCTAGTGCCTCTGGTTTGCTCCGGAATGACTCCTGTTTTATTCTGAGTAAAATGTTCTTAGGGCTGTATCAATACGCAAAGCAAATGTATCACAAGTAACAAGTCTGAAAATATCCATTAAGTTAAATTAGATTTTTTAACCCCTTATATGCTGGAAAGGGCTTCAGTGCATTGTGGAGACGTGTGGAGACTTCTCTAGCATCCAAAACACTCGAAGCGCCATTTACATCAGTTATTATATGTATGACACAGGGTAAAGTGCCACCCAGTGGCCTCAGCTGCTGCCCGGAGCTGGGAGCAGACACAGGGGGTGAGCCATTCGGAGCGCCCCACTCCGGATCAGCGAGTTTGGCCAGTCTCTAATGCGCATGACTGCATAGTTCGGCCAGTCTCTACTGCGCATGACTGCATTGTTCCGGCAGTCTCTACTGCGCATGACTGCATAGTTCGGCCAGTCTCTACTGCGCATGACTGCATAGTTCGGCCAGTCTCTACTGCGCATGACTGCATAGTTCGGCCAGTCTCTACTGCGCATGACTGCATAGTTCGGCCAGTCTCTACTGCGCATGACTGCATTGTTCCGGCAGTCTCTACTGGGCATGTGCTGTTACGCACACAGGGAGCTTCGCAGTCTAGCAATTTATATTATACAGA